>CM075192.1:23746021-24946021 GCA_037577475.1 Chaunax sp. Z400 | reverse complement strand
TAAACAACACAACCCAGTGCTTGGGCCAGACTATGGAAAAATATGTATGTGCAGCAGTAAACCTACTGCAGACCTCAGGAATCCTTAAGTATAGGATGCAGGCATAGGCTACACCCTGGAGAAGGTCATTCTACAGTCAGGTGAAATATTTATGCGAAGCCTGCTGCAGACCTCGGCTATTACATGTTGCTTCTTGGAGGTGATGCAGGATTGCGTCGCATGAGAGGTCATACTTATTAAATCGAAGCATTCAAGCCAACGCAGCCACTTTCAACATGCAACATAGTTTTATTATCATAAAATGAGATGCTTAAGTCAGTTCAGTTGAAAAGAGAGGAACACCAAATTGCTAAAAAATGTCTCTCGGTGTGCTTATGCATCAAACTTCTGTTTAACGCCTCATGCACCCATGTTCTGGCTGATTGGACACTTTGATACAGGAGACCACAAACTTCCCCTCCGGCTGCCCTCAGGGTTCTTGTATTGTTAAAGAAAAGAAATATCTGTTTCTGCCCATTTATCTGGATCCACTCCAGAGTTCAGTGGGTTCTTGCTTGCCGACATTTGTGGCCGACTTAAGTGTCTGAAATGTATGTTCATTCTAAAGACCATCAGTTTGTTTGTTTTTATTTGGATTTTTTTAGTCAGATTCGATGAAAGCTTGAAAATTAACCTACTTTTTCTACACTTTTCTAATACGTTTTTGGTCTCGAGTCTTCTTCAATACAGCAGGATGTTCATGTTGTAAATCAGGGTTAGGTTTAGTCCCATTTAGAGTATAAAAGATCGACTAAGCAGGGTTTGCTTTAGGTTGTTGGTATGTTGTGATTTTTTTTAATTTATTCATTCATTCATTCATTCATTCATCCATTCTGGATCATTCCAGCCTACTTCAACCTGATGTGATGGTGCTGTTATATTAGGCTGACACTTGATCAGTGGGCTGTCAGCTGATTACAGCTGATGCGTTTGAATTCCCCCGTACTGATGCTGCATATCAGTGAGCTATTCACACAAACATTCATACATCCCATGATTTTATGATGAGATAATCAAGCATAATTCGGAGAGTAGAAAATTAAGAGCTGGTGACATGATGTGACTTTAACACTCACACATGCAAATGTGAATACACACATCCAGACTTACAGTACGTACAAGTTGCTCAGAGGAAAGGAAGTACACAAAACAGTTTCCCTCTGTTTCTCTCTCCTTCGTGCAGTCAACTGAAAATATCTGCAGGGTGTCCCCACTATCGAACAATTGCTTGTTCTCATTATCATAACTCATTAATCCTGATCTGACTCATTCCCACTATCTTTTTCACTGTCTACTTTTCCCCCTCTCTCTCTCTCTGTCTTTATCTCTGTCTCTCTCTCTCTCACACACACACACACAACATTACACATCCATTTGTTTGTTCCTCCATTTATAATTCATAGGTTTTGATCAGACGGAATGTTTGATAAGGTTTACAGTCTGGGCTTGCCCAGGCAGAGATGGAGAAAACAAAACAAAAAAAAACAGTCATAAATATAAACATGGTAATCATGTAGAAGGTAAAGCTAATGTAAGGATAAAGAGTGAGATACTGAGCGGACGCTGGATCATGAATCGGGCTTTTGAAGGCCTTTTCAGAGTGACATGGATTTCCACAACTTCAATTACTTTTTTAAGAAAAGGAAAATATTACTGGAGATCTACGACTGGCCCAAATCTTCCCAACAGTCGATGGAAATATTTTATTCTGCACTTTGTACGTACATACAGTACTGCATGTTTGAAACTGGAGCAAGTTGGAAATGATTTTTGAGAAATGCTAATTAATACTCGTTCCCATCGACGGCTGTTATGTGAATATTTAGAGTTGTTGTGTTTTTTAAGACAAACAGCTGGAGGCATTCATTTTCCAGTTGGATGCCACTAAACCAAGGCAGAAGAAGAAGAGCACACAACAAGATGATGCAATTAAATGGGTGCCAGTCAAACCTTTAAATGGTGAAAACAATGCAGAGTGATGCAAACATGATGAAAAAAACAGCGTTTAGGTTTGTTTCATGAATTAAATTGAGGACGGTTGCATTCTCCTCATTGTTCCACGCAAATATGATGATTTTGTCTGCCGTTATTTTTCATCTCTTCTGTGGGGCCTCAGTAGATGTTTGTGTACATGCTTCTTTGATTTCTCTCTTCATCTCATTTTGCTTCCATCGATGAACTTTTCCACCTCGACCAAATTCAAAAGACCTGATATTTCTTTTTTTGTTGTTGTATTTGCTGCATTTTTATGCAGCAAATACAACAACAATTTTTTGCTGCATTTTATGTGCATTGATATATGCACAAAAAGATGGATGTTGACATAGCTAAAGTAGCTAAAGAGACAGAGAGAAAAAGAGCGTAGGAGAGAGACAGAGAGAGAGAGAGAGAGAGAGAGCAGCAGAGATTTATAGGAAAAGTAAATCCATCCTAAAAATAAAGACTAATTCAAGCAGAGTCTGATGGATAAGTTGGTAAATTGGGTAAACAAGCTCATCCCTCTCTTCATAATGAGGTGCTGCGAAATATATGGTCATACAAATAAAACAAGTCAGTTTGGGTCAGATGGGGATAACCCTGGATACATTTGAGCTGAAGGGAGGATGAGCAAGAAAAGAAAGGAAAAAGTACAAACTTCACACATGGTGGGAAAAAACAAATCTGATTTTTTTCTTTTTTTTCACACCGGATAATGCACTATATGAAATTGGGGGGCATAGGGCTAAACAGAGTGGGATATCAGGCATGAGACACATCATTATTGTAAGAGGAATGTGTTGTGACACGTCTTCATTTTTGGTTGGAAACTTGTATTAAAACTGAGACCAACAGGAAAGAGGAAACAAATAGAGAACTCCAGAGACTTAGGGCTTAGGTTAAAATTGTTTTTAATCAAAAAGGATTTGAGGGCATCCCCAAAACAGGCAAACAGTCCAATAAACAATTGGCAGAGGCTAAATCCAGACACAGGACACTAGTCTAACAGCTACAGGTAAGTAAAGTCAATTTGATTTATAATGGAAAATATCGCAAATTTAGGATTTGCCAGAAGTGGCTTTACAATCTGTGCAGCAGACTGTGTGACACCCTCCTCTATTCTTCTCTCAAAACAATGCTTTTTCTTACTGAACCAAACACACACTCGATTGATTCAGTATAGGAGATATAAAGTTTCATCCCTTCAGTATAAGTAAGGATAATATATGCCAAAGATCATCTTTCATATGGAAATCCACTCGATGAGGGGGAAAAAAAGGAAGCTAGTATGACTGTAAAACTTTTTTTTTCAACCAAAGGAGAAAAAAATAGAGATGTTTCCTATTATTTATTTATTTCTGTCAAGACTGTTCTTTTCCCAACTGTGCCGGCTTTTGAACATAGAAATACATTAGCAACAGAGAGCTGAGGAAAAATCTGTTGATTTTTCCCTCATTTACTCTGGTTCCCTTTAAGATGGAGCTGAAAGGGAAGAAGGGAAAGGGACATGTGGCAGAAAAGAACATATGGCATCTGCTCGAGTAGAAAACCTTAATACGGGGTAGAATATTGGCACCCGTTGCCTCGCTAGCATTAACATGCTGTCAGAGTTGTTCTGGCAGAACACTAAGTGGAGCACAGTTGCCCAGCACTGCTCCCAAGAGTGTTGCAGTGTGTCCCTTTCCACTTGCCATCTATCTTGGACCACGTTATCAGAGCTGTTATAGAGAGGCGAGAATACAAACACGGTCTGTTTATCAGATCTCGAGCCATAGATCCAGTCATAAGCACTAGCCTTGTTAACTTGGTGAGGAAATAAAGAAAATAAAAGCTCGTTAAAATGACTGCCAATAAAAGTGACAATAACAATAGCAATAACACGAGCTGTGGCAGTATTATGGACATTTTCACAATGGAGGAGCATATTTAATGTCAGAATCAAATAAACGGCTCCTGGCAAGTATTTAAGGAGATAATTACAAAAAGAAGAAGATGACTAAATACATTTTCATCATCCAACATGGGCTTTGGATGAAAAGTAATTACTTGGTGTGGATAAAACAAGAATCATACACAAGGTAAACACCTGTTCTTCTCCTACTATAACAAGTAAAAGAAAGGCTGATCAGCTGCTGCTGAGGTTACAATCCCAGGATGCAATGCCAGAAGATAAACATGTAAAAGTAAATTAAAGTACCTTCGAAGCAGCTAGCTTTTGGTCATAGTGAAATGAGGTTATCTTGACATCATATTAAAGTCACTGCCAATAGACAACACTACTAAACAACACTGTGCAACACTAATGAGACATTTCTATGTCGGTAAAACACAGCAGGTTTTGAACCCAACCAACATGGTTGGGTTCAAAACCTCAGGGGTCCTACAAGTGTTACCAATGTAAACATGTCCTAATAAAATACAAAGACATCTCAAATGGAATTCACTGTAAATCATTATATCAACTGTAAAACCACATTTGTGATTTACAGAATGTCCCATTTGCAAAGTCTTTTACTTTGGAAGAACAAAAAGATGATTACGAGAGCGGTTAGCAGAACACAAATATGCTAGCCACAAAAAAAATATTAACTATCTCATGGCTAAACACTATCTGGACTTCCATAACAGTAACCCAGCTACATTACAAGCCTTTGGCGTTGAGCACAACCCACCATAAATTTCAGGCGACTAAAACACCCAGGCCTAAATGAGGATCTAGGTTTTACTGTTTTTTTTATAAATATTTTTATAACCCCAATTTTTGTTGTAACAAATTACCATTGTGTGTTTTCTTTTTTGCGGATGGTTTTATTTTGGCCAGGACAATGCCATCTGCTGGACATTTATTCAGCGTCTACACCAGACATCCTTTTTTAGGCCACAGCCTCATGTGCAGGTGGAAGATTCTCATTGGTTTGACTCCCTGATGAAGGCTTGATGCCGAAACGCGTTGGCGCTTTGTATTTTAATGTCTAACACGACCGTGCCATTACAATAAAGACCTTTTATTTGTTTTAAAAGAGAGTGCTCAGGAGTTTTGTCACGATTTTCATGACAGCAGCCACATCAATTTGGAGAGACCTTGCATCCCCTCTAGATAGCCAGTTCCTGCAGTGTGGGCATTTGGACACCAAATTAAATTTCTGGTCTACAGAGATGATCATTCACACATCATCAAGGCCGGAAAACACAACCCAGCTAAATTAATTTTTGACATTATGCAAGCAGTGACATCACCGTTACCTCAAGGGTCCAAGTGAAACCTTGGAAGAGATGAATTAAGTAAATGCTATGAATAGAAAAATGCCAGCTTTCAGCTGGTTTGCCTGATGAGAGAGGTGGGCTGGAAAATGGAAAGATGAGTGTGGATCAGTGAGTGTGGGTGAGATGCATTTTTGGTGAAATTTGAAAGTGTGATGAGGTGCTGAGCGAAGGTTAGACTGCTGCTCATTGACTATCTTTGCTTCTCATTGTGCATTTTTCAGGGTTGCAGACGAGTGCAACCTTGCGACTCCCAGACCAGAGCACTTTTTAATACTCATACTGGCATGCTGTGTGCATGTGTGTGTGCATGTATACGCTTTTCCAGTGTAGTGATGACTATTCCTCTCATCTTGTCCTGTATGTTTGTCTTCTGCACAGTCTTTAAGTTTATGGAGAGTTAATGAGAACCGTATGCGCTCCTATTTGGAAAATTAAGCTAATTCCAATCCTAGTATTTGAATGTACTTTCCTTAACGTGTGCACATCTGCCTGTGCATCCAAAACGTGCGTTCATGTGCAAAACACAAACATCTTTAAATATTCATCAGACTTGACTTCACGTCGTAATTAACGAAGTTGATCAGGCAAAGTGAAACAGAAGTTATTATTTTCCAGATGATGTGGCCTTCCATTTCTTCTCTCGTCAGGGGAGGAACCTGAAAGAAGAGAAAGAAAATACATGTTGCAAAAAGCTGCCCTGTGACATCACGGTACACAAGTGGCCTCCTGCATTCATGCTCTTATTTATTAAAAGATAGGAGTGCACTGTATATTCCTTTACTTTTATTCATTTGGACAATAACTTTAGGTGTTTTTGACTTGATGAAGGTGCCCCAATCTTCCAAGTAAAATTTGATGCGGTCCAATCGAACAACTAGCACTGTATCTGTTGCAAGCTGTCAAATACAACCTAAATCTATCACCTCCTCATGGCTTCATTTGAATATGTTTTTTAATGTTATTTTCCTTTTTTCCCCAACAACATACTGTAGCAGTTTTGTGATACAGTCAATATAAAAAAGTGCAAAAGTACAAACATCTGCAGAGTGCCCATCCAAGCCCACTGGCAGTGAGTGATTACAGTAATACTCAAATTCCGTCAATAACAGTATGCATGATGGACAGGTATGAATGGAGTGATCGGGTAGACAGTCATTCATAGCAGAGATAAGTGATATTGCCCGAGTCTAAAATCCATGCTGATGTCAACGTGATTGGCTGTAAATTTAAAACGTCTCAACAGTTTGCTGATGTTGATTCGCCGAGGACCTTTTAACCCCCTACAACGGGCCGACTGGCGTCGCTCCCTCGGTAATAAATTGCATCTCTGCCTGTCATTATTGCATTAACTCAATCAGCAGTCAACAGAGGGACAAACACAGTATGTGTGCTTAACACGGACATGCACACACATGCCTTTCCTCTCCTTGAATAAGCCTCGAACAAAGCGGTGAATATTAGCCTCTAAAAGCTTCTCACTTTGAATTTTGTTGGATAAAAAAATAATCCCTGAAGACTAATGAAGAAGAATAAAGCAAGCAAACAAAGAGATGAAGGGAGGAGCACTGGCTACCTCTCTGATTGATGGAAGACAGAGTGGCACTGGCTGCCAGCATTTGTGTGTCTACTTGTGTTTGATTGTGTGCATACGAGTCTTATCTCTTTCAGTCATTAGTGCATGTGCTTGCAGAACGTGCACAAGTCAAGTCATCGCAGAGCCTCCTTTGTATCATGCGTGCAACTTCCTAGGAGATAACGGCTCTGCGGCTTTGTTCTCTCTCTCTCTACTGCTTATTTTGGGGTAGTCCTCATTATCTGAATGCTGGAGTCCTCATTGTGTAATCTGTCTTGTATCCTTTAAAGAGCCATTAGATTACCTTGATGTTTTACAATAGCGCAAATTAGGCTTACTGGAATCCCACCACTAATAAGATTAAGCCGTCTATTTCACAGTTGAAAAAAGTGTAGAAAATGTGAGGTTGTGCTGCGGTAAACCGACGAAGCTGGGGGAGTCCTGGTTTTACCATTTCTGCATGAGAGGGAAATAATTAGACCCCTCTTCTACTTTTGGGCCAGATTGAAAAGAATGGAGCACAAACAGGGTGAGCTGCATATTTGATTGCGGCCTCTGTCCCCTGCATCCCAGAGAGGAGAAGAGAAGATAAGAGAACTATGATGTTAATTAGAGAAAGGAATACAGTAAAGTTAAGGAAAATATGCATAAAGTGGAAATGAATGACAACGATCCTGACAGCGTTGGAAAGGTTGAGTGTGGAAGAATGAGAGCAGCCACTTTAGCATGAGAATTTGGATACTCTGCTTGTTCTCACTGTTACACGAATGAAAATATTTGCATAGTTTCACATCATGCATGGCGTGGGCAGCTATTATCATGCGTCAGCTTCGTTTTCCACACCTGCGCCGGATCTAAAGCACATTCAGTGCAATCAGAAGTGCTTTCCTTGCATATTTCCCTGTAACCTAATTGTTTTCACAAATTTGTTTCTAAAACGGTATCTAAATGTATTGCAGACCTCCTGAGCCTATAGCTGAAATAAAAAAAAATGGTCTTAATGCTGACTGGGCAACCCAGAAACATCCATCACGCACAATGAAGATCATCACGAATGAAAAAGCTTGTTCTAATGTGACCAAACTCCAGATGATATTACTTAAACTAGCTCACATGATTACATCAGGAGCAGGATTTAGTCCTATAAATCTGTCGTGTCGGTGCTTCAACACGTGATCTTAATAAACTCCGAGGTGTAAATGACCTGACGGGAGGTTAAATTCCTGGAATCTGTCATTTAGAACTGAGGCAGCCTTTTGGATGAGGGGCAAAATATCTTCAAACCTTAAAAAGAAGTTCAGCTGCTTTTTATTTAAACTCTTAGGGTCACCATGACCTGGATGAATGACAATCTAACTTCATCTTTATGAGCACAGGATGTTCCTTCTCTCAAATAATAAGGTAACAGTTCGACATAAATTCATATATATCTATATATAAATTCTAAATAGTAAACTATTTTCAGTTTGGCGATTAATTGTGATTAACCACAATCTGTTATTGTGAGTAACTCGATAAACTGTGATTAATCTTTAATCGATTGACACTACTATTGATATATTACTTCATCCAAAAAGCCTCTCACTCACGTTGGAGGTGCCTCTCCACCCCCACCCACCCCCCGCCCTGCCTCGCCTCAGCATTTAACCATAATTTGAACTCAGAGAGACACAAAGTCGACGAATCAGCAGCGGAGACTGGCAGCTCTGCTTCCTGTCACCTTGACAGATGAATGACACGTCTCCTTGTTATCCCATTAAACATCTTTACTTCTATCATTTCTCTACCTCCGTCTTCCCCCCCCCTTACCTCTGTCATCATCTGTCTTTACTGCTGTCACCGTATCTCACTCGTACCCTTTATGTAGCTCCAATCGATTCTTTTCTACTTTTTGTAGCTTTTTTTTCTCCCCAACTTTCTTTTCTTTCTTTCATTTGCTTGCACTTTATTCCTCCTTTGCTCTCGCTTTTCTTCTCAGTTTCTGTCCTCTCCTCCTTTGGTTATTCAAGGACATGTAATGGCGTCATGTCTCAGGCCACTGGAGGACTTTTAGAAGTCAACAAGAGAGAGACTGATATGATCTCCCAAGTCCCTGCACAAACACAAACACAGACACACACACAATTTCATTCACACAGACCAGTGTTAAGCTCTCAAATTCCCCACAAAGAGCTTCACTCCCACAAGGCGCGGTGCCACAGAGAGAAAAACAAAGAGATGGAATGTTTTCTCCACATCCTCCCCTTTTCTTCTCTTTCTCCCCACCGCTCGCTGTAGTCTTCAGTACTTCTCTGCAGTGCAGTACAAACATGCAGTGTGATCAAAGAATCTGGGATGTCAGAAGCAGGGGACACGACGGACGTGTGTGGAAGACAAGATGAGAAAGAGCGGCAGGAGAACGGAGCTGTCAATCAAACATCCTACCAAACTCAGTGGAGCTTGTATCCCAGTGGCACACCAGTGGATTTCTGAGCTTACCTGGAGGACCAGCAGTGTGCTATCATACCTCCTGATTTGGTGTCGTTGCTGGGCTGTATTATGTCTAAATTCAGGGGCTTTCTGGTGAAGAATTAAAAAATTTTAAATTTTTAAAAAAAATTTAGGAACATCTTGCAGGACGACAGGAATGTTCTCAGTTTCTACTTCCTCATCAAAAGAAATAGCACGGACGGGTAAATTAATTTTAAAAAACTATGATGTGCTTTAGGTCCGCATTGGCATGAGAATTAAATATCAAATCTAAAAGAAAGGATGCATTGTTATAATTCATTAGGAAACTTATCAAAATCAAATCTAATAATAAACCATTAACTAACTCAGACTATATATATATATATATTTTTTTTAGGGCATTTTATCTTTGGCTTGAATCTGGAATCTGATGCTTAACAAACCCAAGAAAACTTGTAGAGTTGTTTTTTTTCAGACAAATGAATTGTTTGAATAATTTCATTCCAAATCATTGCTGAGGGTATCATGGAGTGCCAGCGACCTCTACTGGAAGCAGAGAGAAGTACATTTATTCTTAAAGTTTTATGTGTTTTCTACATGTGTGAAACCTCACCAACATGTATGTAAACGTTTTAAAGCGTCACATCTTATTTACTCTTGCTTAAGATAACATTCATTATAATAAACCTTTGAATAATCTAGATGGACTTCATCCTGGTAAAATCACCATTCTTGGAATTTTGCAGCCACACAATAAACAAATTCTCAAGGAATGACAAATATTATTATACATTCTCATGGGATCCTAACCCCAAATACCATCCTTACTTAGTTTAGTTAATTATTATTATTAAGTTTATATACATCAGGGACCATGTACAAATACATTAGTCTCAAGGAGGAGAAGAGATGCTTCGCACCAAAATATTATTTTTAACCTTTTAGGATTATCATAACCCAAGAATCTACACAAACGTCTTGCTTTTCTCTCTTCTTCCTCGACTTCGCCCAACTCCTCAGGCTATGAGATGAAAACAAATTCCAAAATTAACCTAATTCAGGGTTTAATTGATCAGACAATCCTTCAGCGCAATGAGAGAAGTTGACTGTGTACAGTCATCTGTATTTCAATGTATTTCAATTCAATGCTGACTTTGTTCTAGCTTGTAAAATTGCTATACAAACAAGAATGTTTGATTGGCTTCAGTGTGTCACCACAGATCAAAAGAATCCTCTCAGGTTAAACTAGGCCAGACAATTGACTTTCCTGCATGCTACCGTTTGATTGGTTTAATAATTTGCATATATTTTGATCTCTTTGGCATATATTTAAAATGTGTCTTATTTTCTAGGGGTCTGGAGACACCCTGTTGTCCCCACACTCTTCATTAACCTAATCTAAACTGAAATTTGGTGACGGCATTATGAGTTTCATATTGCTAAGCTATCATAAGACAACTATAAGACTGGTTATCCTCACTCATTATTGTTGTCAGACATAATTACCATTAATAAACAGTTCACCCAACTTTTTTCACACACCATCCATCCACCGCAATAAAAGTCCTACAATCCCTTTTGTCTGGTTCTGGTGAACAGGAACCTAAAAAGGAGGAAAAACTATAAATGTCAATTAATGAAATAAAACATCAGATGTCGAATTAATCTCATCTTTCAAATTAATTTTCAATTTGACATTTTTTTTAACTAAAGATTTAAAAGAGGCTTTTTTTAATCCCGCAATTATATCTGAGATCTCATGAGTCTATTACCTCAACAGGCCTTACCTCTGGTTGTTTAATCAGCAAGAGTCAGTGCAGCAGTGATGCATATTTGTACAACATCCCTGCTGCCTAGCAACAAAGGAGCACTCTTTATAGCAGCGTTTCATCTCCCTGCAGGAAGACAGGGAAGAGAGAGAGAGAGAGAGAGATAAAACAGTTCTCACATTAGTCTATTGATTTGCTTTACTCTGATAAGGGTTAGTTGTGGTTTGTTTTGTTAAACTCTTCGCTGATTAAATTACGTTGCTCGGTATGCAATTGTAATTGAATGTTTGTATGTGTGGTGAGAGTTTTGCATCAGACCACATTCAGTAGTTAGAGCTGTAGCAAGAGCTGTAAAGGCACAGTGAGTGAAGTTCAGCACCATGGAGCGCAACACATTCCAAAGAGACATTCCACATCATGGAGAGTGACCGTTTCTAACCCAGATGAGGTTTATGTATATGTATTAAGGTATAAATGCAAATGTGGCAATTGTTGCACGCAGCTTCTGCTGTTATTATTTTACCATATTGTCTTAAAATAGACCAACCAAACATCATATAAACAGCCACTAGGGGCTAAAACAGATTGTGACTACCTATAATATAAAAGTATTAGAGGACTTTGTGCATAGTGGACATTTCAGAGGCTGGTGCTACATGGGAGCTCATATAGTGTCCAAAATAAAAAGGATTTACAGACTGCAGAGGATGAATGTGTAACTTAGGTGGTAAACTGTACTGCTATTTTGTGCACCATTAGACAAAACTAAATACAATGAAGACACAAACATGAACTTTGTGATATACTGTATATAGACAAAATATTGCACAGTGAAGCATACATATATATTCATTCCGTACTGAATGATGGTTTATAGGGGAATATAAGAAAACACAGAAAACCTGGACATGGAAAAAGAAATGAAATGCTGACCTTGCAGATGTGAAGATTGACTGCGGTTGTCATGTTTCACCTTTTATCATAATGTTGTCATGCAATGTGGGACTCACTTGTCTGGGCCTGGTCTTGGCTTGATGTCCTCCCCTAAAATTATTGGTCTTGATACAGTTTGTTCTTGGTCTCAGTTTAGGTAACCTTGACTACAACACTCATCCACAGTGCTGACAAAATAAGATAACTTTGATTCTTATTTGGCAAAAATGTATTCGGTTTATTGTAAATCGCCTTTTCCAACTGATCCCTACCCACTTCAAACCAGTAAGAGAAGTACAGAGAAAAATCAAAAATACAAACATCTTTCATGTAAGTCAACAAAAGCTGTACCAACTTTGGCTTTAATGTTAATGTCGAACACCCTTTCAGAATAAGATGCTGACAGAGAAGATCAATTGTCAGGGTCTCAAGGAGGAAGTAACAGCTGATGAGTAAGCAAAAACTGACAAGTTCAGACAGAACAGGCTATAACATGTAGAAGTGTCAACTCCCAGCAGGTGTCAAACTCTCATGACTCACTCAGGACAATGGCAGGTGAAAAAAATGTTTGTCATATTTGTAGGAATTGTGACATATTTTGGATTATTTTGTGTCAACCATCAGTGAAATATTCTTTAAATGTTCTTTTATACAGTATTTAATGAGCAAATATTAGATTAAATTAGTAATGAATTTTTTGATTATATTTATATATTTATTATATTATGTTTAACCTTTATGCACATGGCTATTTTATGTGAAGGAAGCTCTCTCTCATTTAAGTCAGTCATATTATTAACCACAAACTCTCCAGCCTTAATGACTTCATGTTTTCCAAGCGCTCCTTTAAGTCCTTACTTTGCCCCTTTTCTTGTCTTAGCACAACACCTCCTCCCTCCCTCGCTCCTCATTCCCTCTCAGCTTCTCTCCTCCTCCGTCTTCCATCCTGACATCACCCATTCTTGTGAAAACCGAGAGAGAGAGAGCTCAGATGAATTATTGAGTTTTTTCCTCTTACATCACTTTTGTTTGCTGGCATCTCCCCTGTTTGCCTCCAGTAACACGTGAAAAAGGGACATAGAGGTGTTCCTCTTCCCAGTATCCTCTCCTCCTGCACTTCCACCCAGGAAGGATGGATGGAGAGATGGATTATAGGAGGGATGGTCTCTCTGCTTAATTTTCTGTTTGGCTGCATGGCAGCCTTTTTCCTGTCAGTAGAACCTCCTCATCCGTATCACCTTTAAATAAATTACTTTCTGTTTCATGATGATGCGCACATTCAGTCACACACATATCACTTAATAAAGGTACAACATACAACAGCTGCTGCTTCCACCTGAGTAATATTGTCTGTCATCTTGTTTTACATGTAACCAAGAGTAAATGAGGGACAATTAAATAAAGGACCGCTTCCATGCTCATCAGCATTGATCCTACAGGTCTCTGGAGCTCTAGTGGTTAATAAAAGGCCATTTATTCAAAACGTGTTTCCTCATTTGGTGGTTTGATGATGGTTTCCAGCACATTGCTGCAAAGTGTATCATTGAGGTTTTTTCTTTCTTTTCATCTTCTTTTTTTTATGGCTGTGGCGCATTAAGCCATACTGATAAATCAGCCAAGGCAATACAGGATTTATGTTAGTTTAATGCAGATTGGTATTGCTAATATAAGATGTCATTTAATACAAAATGCTGGAAACAAGTAGTTCCAGCTTGCACCACACAAATTATTTTTTAAATTTCCATATTTAGATTATAAAGTAATTTCTTTGCAAATTATCCCCACTTCATTTCCGTGTGCATCTCGCCCTGCCCTCCCTCCTCCACCGCCAGGAACCCGTCAACCATGAGACCAACCGCCATAAGGCTACAGCCACTGCCAGCCATGTCCTGCCTCTGAAACAAAATCCCACTGTTTTTAGCATTTTAACGCACACGCCAAGCGCAGACTTGGTGCTCTTTTGTAATATTTAATCTTTTTTTTTTCTTGAGATAAAAGCGTATCTTATTTTGTAATAAAACAACAAAAAAAAAGGAGAGGAGATGTCTTCCCACGCGCAGGAAAAGAAGTCGTCTGGCGTTCAGCTGATGAGCGCCGCGCTGCCGCTGCTGCTGCTCGCGCTCTCCGGTAAGAAACGCAACAGCCGAACCGATCGATGATTTCATACATTGATACGCGGATCAACAGCTCGATGGGATGATATCCTACACACTGCTCCATATTTAGGCCTCCCCCCCACCTCATCTGACGGTATGAGGGAGGGGGGTGGGGTGAGGGTAATGTGAGATAATGTCGTTTTTGTTTTTTTTATTCTAGGATTTCTCCATTTTGGTAAAAGCATCTATTAAAAGCGGATTGTTGTGGCTTTTCCTTTTAGTAACACTAATTTCTGATCACTTGTGGTTGTTGTGTATCATTCTGCCCCCCCCCCCTACATCTCTATGAAGCCACGGTTGACGGCTAAATTAGTACCCGGGTGAATCACAGGATTATGATGCACTATATAAAAATAAATATTGGCTTCGTCTGCACACAGAGGGTCTCTGTGACTCAGTGTTGTAATGATGAGTAGAAATGGGCCTATAATAAGGCGCCACCAATGTGTTAGTATTAATAGGCCTTCTATTTAGTAGCAGACATGCAAACCTATATGTCATCTAATAGGTCTATGAATTTATACAGGCACAGGAGTGCATGAAGCAGAGAGCAGATGTGGACATAAACAACCAAACTGGTTCATGATAATAATAAAAAAGAGATAGTAAACAGGTCAAAACACACTGTGACCCACATCTGCTAACCCACAGCATCATTACTCCAGTCGACAGTCATCAAATAGGCTTAAGTAGAAAGCCTGTGCAAACAGCCAGCCTCATGCTGCATTATACCACCAGCATCCCTGCAGCTGGGTGTAGTTTACATTATTAGATTCTACAGGAGAGGAATTCACAGATACAACTCAACCTCTTTCTTTCTGAATAATAAGGGGAATCAGTAGGGGATCATAAACAGGGGTGCACATAATATTTTTGGTCTGGTTCTCAAAGGAGCACCTGAAGATGTTGCTCGGTGCTCACCTTTTGCGCTGCATGAAGAAGACATGTTTTAGGTCAGGGGTTTACAAAATTTTCAAATTTTACTTGATTTCTGGAAATCATCTCCTGACCCCACCATTGGGGTCCTGCGACCCCCTGGTGGGTCACAACCCCCACTTTGGGACCCCCTGTTTTAGGTCACTTGTCATCACCAGCCACTTGAATTTGAACTGCAGGTAATAGCCTCCATATTTTCAACAGTCTCTTGCCTCCATGCAGACCATTTAATATTGTGAAACTTCCCTTGTTTAACAAAGGCAATGATATTCTCACCACATATCTCCTTTAATTGTTCTGTTCTTTTTGCACCTCTTTTCTGTAAGTAACTCTACTAACTTTACAATGGAGCGAGTAAATGTCTCACAGTACAGGACCATGCGATCAGCTGACTTGGCACAGTTTTCAATGATGTGGGCGGGACACAGAATATCCTTACCCCCGAACCGTAGTTATGTGCACCCCTGATCATAAAACCATCACTGTATGCCTACTTAATGAAGAAACTCTAGGATGTAGGATTTCATGTCGGAGTCAATTAATGTTTTCAAATAATAATAAATCAAAGAGTATTAGTATTATTGTATAACATTAGGGATGGTCGCTAATGTAGTAGAGAAGTTATTCTTGTTTCATCAAATGTTGCATTTTACTTTTCCCAGTGTGCTTTCTTCCAATTTTTAAAAGGATTTGGTCTATGCTAACATTAAAATGAAAAATTAACACCTTTCTGTCTAATTCTTATTTATTACTTAGCTTCCTCATTGGTCAAAATTAAGATTATTGCAAAAAAAAATTTGCATTACAAGGAGGCCTATCACTTTGATATATCCCACAAATAAAAAATTAAACAAACTTGTTACGTTCTCAAATATCTGAGCTCATCAGCTGTGACTGACTTAAAGTTTAGATGTAAATATATGAATTTACCCAGAGTTTGTAGGCGGTTAGAGTGTAGGATGTCTGCATGCTTCAGAATCAGAATGATCTTTATAAGCTCACCCATGAAAACAATGAAGGTCACTGAAGATAGTGCTGCAAAATTTTCACCCACCCATCAAGCAATAATATCTATTCCCTTAACACACATTGTCACTTCGTAGCTGGTAATGCATTCAATCATATAGTAATATCGTAATACAGCCACACTTACACTTTTTGTGCCTCGTGGACTTTTGCAGACGTTTGAAGTTTGCTGCAGTTTCCCACCAATATTTTTCATCAACCTGAAAGTTGCAGTTCCTCCAAACAGACACCAGAGGGCAGCAGCTCACTGAAAAGAAAAGGCACATGTTCTTTAAATGCACAGGCCTGCAACCCTTATGTAGCATTAGTAAGTACAGAAGCATCAAATTACCACAGCTCAGTCATAACTTAAACCTAAGAGCTTTTTTTTTTTTTATTAAACTGCTACATAATAGTCTTGTGGGGAGATATTGGTGCTGTGGTTTAGTTGATTGAAGCACCTGCTTAGTAAACAGGTGATGTTGGGTCCATATCACAGCAGTGCCTTTTCTTAAAGGAGACATTCACTTTAAAATAAAGAGAACATCTCCAACTTGGTTTTATTTGAGACTATTTTTTTGAATGAAATATCTCAAATCAGAACAATTGTGTAACATTTGTTGCAGTCATTATTATCTTATTATCATTCTGCCAAAAGGCAAATATATCCTGTTTGCTACCAGAACTTAATTAATCTGAGCCCACAATTAAATATGAAATTCAATTCTTAAGGTACCCTCCCAGCAGCACAGCAACTGGCATCATAAGACTGTTGAACGTTGGAAAATGTCGTGATTTTGCAGGAAAACTTTGCTTTTTGATAAAAGTATAAAGTTTTCAGACAATTTAATGTCCATTTCAAATCAAAAGCTGAACTATAAACCTTTAACTGAACTTCATAATTTTTGCCACTGTTCTTGTACTGAACTGTCACTATATTCTTAAAGACATACATCATGGCATCTTTGTAATATATAGGACAGCTGTTCCTGTCCAGAAGCTGTAAGCATGAACGAAAGGCAAGTAAATCTGGACTGGATCTTAAATCATCACAGACATTGTTTCACTAAAATGAGAGGCGATTGTGTGCATTTATGTACGTCTGTGTATTTGCATGTTTCTCTGTTTTTACATAGGTGTGCACGTGCATATCTGATGTAGATTCTGCTCGAACCCCTGTGAGTGCTTTTTGAAAGTTAAAATGTAGTGTACCTTAAAGCAGCCAGACTTTCTGACTCTACTATAAGTGGACACAACTGTCAATAATGCATAACACTGAAAGAGGAGGACATTTCATCTGTTACTCAATTCAGTCAATATTTTGACATGCTGTATTTACCAGTGATTATAAAAGAGGAGATGATTGTGCAGTTAGAACAATACAGTCAAATAATATATGTTTGTAATGAAATCCACAATAACAGCCTGAAAATAAAGAAAATCTCAATAGATAGCAAAAGAGTCTATGCAGCACAGGCAAATAGTTGTTGGATCTTGGGTCAGAGCATGGATGCTGCTACGCTACAATTGGTCAGTCTGCATTTGAGAGGCGGGACTTAGCAAAGGGTTAATTTTATCACTTGTCTCAGACAATTAAGTGCTTTTAATGCCGAGCAGCAACAGAAGTGGAAGATTAGCCAATAACAACTTGTATGTAAATATGTCATTCATTTATCACCTGCAACCAATCAGGGATCTGATCAAATGTTATGATTTAACTGGGAACATATAAAGAATTTACAAGTGTTTAAGTAGGTTGAAGAGGCTTTGTGGATATGGGGGGGGTCAGATGCCAGATCCCCCCAAAAAAGCATCAGGAAAGAAGCAGCCAGTTCGCTTATTAGCAAAAAGAATAAAAGACCCGACCAGGGCAACAATCTGAAAGTCACCTGATAGTGTTGCTGTAAAAATAGTTGACTGTTTAAAAAAGACAAGAACAAGGTCCCCATTTGATTACCCGATAGTGTCAACACACTCAAGACCAGCATTTACTCCATCAGAACACTCGGGATCAGCACCTCCTACACCCTAAATCCAGAGAGAACCATCTGTAACACCAAAGAAAAGTGGTGATGCTTTTTAGGGAACTCAGTCCTACTAAATGATCGTCATGAAAATAAAGTCGAATGTTTTTTGGAACATCCTTTAAATAGTGTCACCACCAATGATTGTCTTGTCCATACTGTATTTATTATAGGCTGCTGAATACAACTACGCCATACAGGATCATGCATGTATGTAAAGCCTAATGAAAAGGTGGTCACATACTGTTGGATAAGGGGAACGGGGAGATGTAACAGACCCACCTATGTTTTACCTTTCTCTTTATGTTATGACCTTGTGAGGCTTGATAACAATGGAGGCAAAAAGACGAGATTAAGAGAAAAATGCACAGAGAGCTACAAAGTAATGATAGGGAGAAAAACAACCAAACATAAATTTTTCCAGCACACCGACTTTTAGGTGCATTTTTCCATGTAAACTATGCACCTGAAGAGGTAGGAGGAAAGAAGTGCTGGAAGAGAGGTGGAAAAGATGGGAGAGGAAAGAGGGGGGGGCAGAGAGAGGGAGGAGTCACATGTGGCTGCTTCACTGCAGTATTTCATCTTTTAGCAAGTCGCTGTCTCTCTCTCTCTCTCTTTCTCTCCATCTCTGCATCTGCCTCTTTCTCACCATCCACAGGACTGCTGAGTCAGCAGGACCGTGTATCAGACTGTCTGTCACACTGTATATCTGTGTATGGTGTGTGTGTGTGTGTGTGTGTCTGTGTCTATGACTGTGATAGTGACGTCTGCTTGAATGTGACGGTGTCAGGTGTGTGAACAGGCGATGACATTGACTGCAGCTAGCATGGTTAAGTAGCTGCTAACAATGCACAACTTGTAGTGTGTGTGTGTGTGTCTGTGTGTAGACGTGTGTGAGGGAAAGGAAAAGGCAAGCACTATGCTGCATCACAACCTGAAACCTGACTGTGTTGAAGCGTGTGCATGTAAAATAAAATGTGTGTGTGTGTGTGTGTGTCTGTAAATTATACATATGGACGATGAGGATATGTAGAAAGTGCATGGGTGTGTGTGTGTGTGTGTGTGTGTGTGTGTGTGTGTGTGTGTGTGTGTGTGTGTAGGTGTGTGTGTGTGTGTGTAGGTGTGTGTGTATGTGTGAGGTGCAGAAAGGCAGGCCTGTCGAGTGGTGCAACAGCAGTGGGAAGGGAGCCAGAACATCCAACTGCAGAGAAGAGAATGCTGCAGAGTCCCATCACACACACACACACACACACACACACACACACAGAGAGAGAGAGAGGGGGGGGGCACAGATTCTGTCTGGGGAGTGTAAGCTCATGCAGAGACATCATTTTAAAGAGGAGGAGGAAACTAAACGATATTTTAACTTCATATCAATTTGCATTATGTGCAGTTTGATGCTTAATTTCAAGAGTTAAACTCAACATACTTTGTAAAGTGACAAATATCCTTCTAAGATAGTTTCTAGTATGGATGAACAGTTCATTGGAATATTATACAAAGCTATTTATGATATAGAGGCTTGTGCTGATTGAACGAAGATGTAATATATAAGTACGATATAGCAGGGTGTTACTCGGTCTACGGTAAACCAAAATTTGTACAATGAATTTCATTCGCAGTTAACTATTTGCTAGAAGTCTTTTTTTGATATCTCAGATTCCTAATCCATTTGTTTGATCTATAATTTGAGTTGATAAAAAATATTAATTTTGTCTAAATTTGTTAAAAATAAAGTGAAAACTGAGTCAAATCTGTGTCAGTCTTTACAGATCTGATATTTTTTGCTGGTATAATTATCATAATCATTAATACCACTGATGTTTTTATTTGCAGGATGTTCAAGCATGGACGTGACCGTGTCCAGTTATATTAATGCACTGAATGGAACAACTGTCAAAATACCCTGCATATTTACCTCCTGCTACAAGATGGATCCTGCCAAGTTTGCCATGAACTGGACCTACCAAGTATCATTAAACGACACAGAGGAGATGGTAAAATGTCTCGTCTTTATGCAGCCTTCATCTTAAAACGATAAGCCAATCATGAACTCTCTCTCTCTCTGTGTCTCCATAGTTCATGACGTACTCCAAGAAAAAAGGAATGGTGCCTCTGCGTTCGGAGCAGTTTGGAGAGAGGGTCATGTTTGCTGGGAACCTCGATAAGAACGACCTGTCGTTCAGCCTATCGGATGTGCAGGTGGAGGATGAGGGGGTTTACAACTGCTATGTGAGAAACCCTCCTGACCGCATCCAGGGACACGGTGTCATACAGCTCAATGTTGTCACCGAACGTAAGATACTAACCCGACTTTCTGTGGGACCGATTTTCAATGATTGCTAAAGGGAAAAAAAATGTAATAATTTTTTTTTTTTTTTTACATCTGAAACTCATTGGCCTTTGCACATTTTTACATTTACACATAGACCCAAGTGAACTTGGCAGAACTGTGGCTGTAACATGAAAACAAGTGTATGTGTGTGTGTGTTTTGAAGATTTGCAGCATGTTTCATAGAATAAATGTGACCCTCTCCATCAGTTTAGAGGCATTATTGCCAAATGTCAAAGCATAGTCCCATCACCAGCCCTCACACCCACACTCAGACTATAAGGATTTTCAATATCAGAAAAACACCCAGAACCTTTCCGCTCCATTCCCACATTCAACGGGGCTCAGTTTTCATTTCCATAAAAAATACTATATGTAGAATTTTCTTTCCACTTTGTTGAGTTAAAAATGATAAACATCACTATTGATGAAAAACAATCGACCCCGAATCTGGAATTATTAACGATTATTTAAAAAATGATCATCATTTGCTTGTGTTTCCCAGCGCTCTGAGCTCTCTCCACCACTGTGCTTCAAGGATACTCTGAAAGTGACTGTGTGTGTGGGACCAACTTGTGATGAGTCAGCTCTTTACTTATTAATGACCACCTTGAACTTAGTAGATCAGCATCTCTTTGGCCCACACACATACACATATATGACACGGACTAACTCAGCAGCACTTTCTTGCCTTCCACTCTGTTTAATCAGCCCAGTGGAGCTTTTAGCCAGCATTGCACTTCTCCCCATCCTTTGTCTACAAACTATTTTAACCCTCTCCTCTCCTCAGTCCCCCCTCCGAGGGATTCCACCATCGCAGTTGCGATTGGCGCGTCAGTCGGTGGAGCGTTAGCTCTACTGATCCTCTCCATGGTGGTGGTGAAATGTCTCCGTCGACACCGGAAACAGGAACTGATTTCAGAGGAAAAGATGGAGGAGGAGGGGAAGCTGGAGGCTGAAGGTGTCGCAGAGGAGGGAACCAAGTAAGAAATCTCACCGTGACATCCTTCGTTGACAAGCAAATTGTCCCTTTGACAGACACCACACAAGCAATCATTAAGTGTTACTCTAAAGTTGGTAATACAAGTAAAACTGATTAATGTCCTAATAGTTCCCAAAACTTTCACCCCAAAATACCCCCCCACTATCCCTGGAGGTGGTTGAAGCATACAAACATTAAGCACACACGCACTAATAGGCTTATCCAAACACACAACACATATTTTTATTTGCATGGTTTTATTCTAAATTTAACTCCTGTTTATCTTTTGTAACAATTGTCATTTTTAAATTTTTTTATCGATTTCTGGGAATCACCTCCCGACCCCACCGTCTGTGTCTCGTGACCCCGTTTTGGGAAACCCTGCTTTGATTTGATTACAAAGTGAAAACTGAAAACTCTCCTCTTATATTTATAGACAACCATAGCAGGATCCTGACAGTGAGCTAGCAGCCTGTGGAGCCCTTAACACCTCTTCTGGTAACTATCCAATCACGTCAGCCTGTTTGGACCGATGTCCTTGTTTTGCTGTCCTGAACACCACGGCTAGCAAAGTACGGAGAAAACTATGAAATACAACTATGTTAAATGTCACTGTACTGGCTAAACAGGAAACTGCTTCTTCATAAACCTGTATTTTGTACTCTGTGTGTGTTGTGCCCCAAATCTCTGTACCCACTAGTTTTATTTTTAGAGAGGCTTATTATAGGGGCATCTAGGTGCATTCGAGTGTATTACTAGTTTGGATCATATTGTTGTTTTCTTTTTCCTTCTTTTCTTACAGATATGTGCACCCCTTACCTGAAGATCTATAGTAGCCACTGCTTGAATCATCATCACTGATACTTCCATCCCTTTTGCGTGTGTGTGTGTGTGTGTGTGTGTGTGTGTGTGTGTGTGTGTGTGTGTGTGTGTGGGTGTGTGTGTGGGTGTACGGGTGTACCGAATGTGTCTATGTGTATACGGGTCTTTCTATACATCTGCGTAAGATCTGTCTTTTTCCTTGAAATAAGGCAGTGAACACTTTCCTGCAACTCATCCACTAAACACATATGACATCATACATTGGTACGAGTCAATATGAGTGGAATCAGAAGATTCTCTCATGCTAAGGAACGGTATTTTCTCAACAAATTACTTGACAGCATGGGGCTGGGTGCTATGAGCTAAGATTTGTGCCACAGTTTAGTTTTAATATGGAACAGTAATAATTTCACAGCATTATAGAATGAAATCTACATAATTCTATTACTTGAAGATAAATCTAGTCTTAATTAATTACTGATTAAGTTAACTTAACTCTAACTCTTAGGCTGTCTTTACATTACAGGTCTTGATACCCGATTTCGATTTGTTCCCTATATCCGATTTTTTTTTGACCGCCTGCTCACATCTACTTTTAAAAAAAGTGACCCATAAACGACATCTGCGTTGACTCTAGTTAACGCTTGGGGCAACATCCTGCAAGCGTATATGTGGGTTTGGCCCGGAAATGTTTAGGCTGATACGGAAGTAAAAGCAAGCTAATTATTCAAGCTATTGCTCTCCGAAGCATTTTTAGAGGTGTGCAAAATATTGGTCGCATTTTAAGGCGGAGAAGAAAGAGGAGAGCCCTTATTGCAGCCTGGGCGTTTGCAACAATCGCAAACACCGTCGCATTTTTCAATGACGTATGACTCGCAGTGACAGGGAATATCCCATCTGTCCGCTTAGATGACAGACGCACATGCACATATCCGATTCATATCAGATTTATCTCCACATGCTTTATGAATGAGGCCTGGTTCCCGTCAGAGAATATCCGATTCCACGTGCTTCTTTCCTGCTCATCTCTGACCTGCGCCACATGGGAGGAATTGGGTCACTTGAACCATGTCGTGTAAAGACAGCCTTAGTTTACGTTGTTCGCTCCATTGTCTTACAACATCCACAGTCCAACTTTTAGGATTTCTGGTTTAATGTAAAATGAGTTTATTGTTGTTTTTTTAACATTGCCTTAAAGCCATGTGTCTCAGCTGCCTGCATGGGCACCATGTATTCACAGGCATGCACAGTTAATGCATGCCTAATATTCTTCCACTGCTTTTTTTTTTCTTTTTTCTTTTTTTATCAGAAAGACAACTAATAGGCAGGGACTCAGCCAAATGATGTCTGCAGTTCTCACTGACATCTGCTTGTGTCAGGGCTGAAGAACATTCTCAACCATTCCTCATACATGTAGAGGTTTTAGGTTTTGTTTTCTTTTATTAGACCTTGTTCATCATGTACATTTTGACTTGACATAGTAGGGAAAGCACAAGCTTTCTCTGTTATGTTCAAAGGTCCTAGTAAGTAATGAGTTTTGTGTTTAAAATCACTCCCTATTTACTATAAGTGCACTACATCTAAGTGTAAAATGTACCTGAATATACATTACGCATCGTCGTCGCACAACTTTACCTCCGTCAGTGGTAACACAAAACGATTAATTTAATAATAGCATAAGAAAAACGATTGAATGTCTGTTATAGAGGGATTCATGAATGTCCGTGTGACAGTGAGCCGACTTGAATCGTGAATTTTAGTATTTACACCTGTGGTTTTCCTACTGTGCCATGTACAGATATCTGCTGTGGAAAAGTCAGGTGAGGCAAAATGTTTCCAATCGTCTTATTAATAATCTTTTCATCTTTTGATCCTGCCTCTGTTGTCCCACCTTTATTATGTCTTAATCTGCTTTTTCTTGGCATGCAAAGGTTGTTTTTCTAAGTGAACTAGGGAAGGAGTAGGATTGTGTTTCTATTGGTCCATCAGTGACAAAGCCCAAATGAACAAGTGCTCTACAACATAGTCAAAACGTTCTTCTTCTACTGTGTAGTTATGTCACCCACCCCTATGAATGAACAGTGTACTATACAGCCATGAATGCATGTCACAGTGCATAACTAAAGAAATACATAATAAAGTAAGAAACTAGATTTCTGTTAATTTTCCCATAAAACCTCTGCAATGTGTTTAAATCAGAGCTTTTTAAGTTTTCACTCTGCACAGCAATCAGGTGGTGGAATTAATTTTTCTCACATATGTCATTTATAGTGTCATCAGGTCTATGGTTGCACTTTGATGAGTTTCATATGCCTCCTGTGAAAAACAAGAAACTAAATTTCTTACAGTGGAAACAAAAAGCTTCCGTTGACTTTTATAGTCTATTGTTTTTTTAAAAAGAAATTCTGACTCCAAGTCCGACTGGAACACTATTTTATAGAGATTTTAACAGAAACCATTTGAGCCACCGCACCTCGACAGAAACCTATTTTAGTGTGTGTTTTTAAACACAACACAAGCATTAAAACTAACTTCCTGGCTTTGTCCCCAAAGTAATGCTTTTACCTCAATAGTGATGTTTAAATCTATAGATCTTGTTTTGCACATTAACACATTTATATCACTTCTTATATAATCACAGAGAGCATGTTTATTATGGAGATGAGGAAAGCATATAATGGTCACTTTATAAAGGTGGTATATTGGAATGTGAAGAAACACGGCATGGTGATTGTATGATTAATGTGAATTCTACTGGTGTATTTATTCGGTTGCGGCACCATAAATGTAAAAAAAAAAAAAAGTCTTAATATAATATCAGAGGTCCCTATTCAGTGTCAGTTTTACGTTATAGCATGAGAGCTTTGTTAATCTCTGAATGTCCTACGATGTTTTATGTGACAACATGCTAGCTATGTCACAAAGTGGTGTCTCTTTGATACCTGTAATGTCTCAAGCTGGTTAGCTGTATTCGTTAATGGAGTGTGGTTATTGCTTCCAAATACGGTGGCCTGGTCAGACCTGATTTCTGACACTGATTTTAAAAAAACTGTGCATAGGTCTGTGTTTAGGCCTACTGCTTCATTTTAGTGATTTTAATGTTAGAAGTTATGTTTTCCATTATGGGTATAATATCAAAAGCACATAATTGGCATCATAATAATATGATATTCACGATTATGTGATGCTCTGTGATGATCAATGAACCTAATAAGGTCATTTAATACAAACCATACTGTGAAGAATATCAATAAAATGGTGATTTATGGATATATTAATAGAAATGACAGAATGCTTATAACTGCAGATTTGTTTAGTTGGGAGGTCCCTGATTCTGTCACACTTCATGTGTGTGGTCATGCATGTTTAAGTTGCAGAGTGTGTGTGGTTTGTCCATAAGGTGAGGACAGGTTAACATTTGAGGCAAATTTAGTGCAGTTTTTACCAGGAAGGGTATGTCGGCAATATGTCTTGTATATTGTAAATATGGTCTTAACAATTTAACAAAAATACTGCATCATGTAGTACACAGATTTACCATTGTGCATCACTGTTTCCCACCTCTGGCTATAGGTTTGTCCTGAATAGTTGCTCTTGTATCATTTGAAATGTTAGCGAACACCAAACTAATGCTTGCACTGTGCTGCTTCTGAACAAGCAGCTGTCATTACATTATGTATTTTAAATAAAGATGATTTAGGAAAACGCTACAGTTTTTTTTTTTTTTTTGTAGTTTCTTCTTCATCCACTCATCCATGATGTAGTATACCTGCTTATCATGTTCAAGGCCTGGACTCTAACTCAGCTCACACTGGTCAAGAAGAAGGGAGGGCCACTGAACACCACCAATCGGTCAAAGGGCTGACAGACAACCAATTAAAACTACAGGCAAATCATGAAAGGAAATTGGTTAACCTTTGCTTATTGCAAGCGAAACATCTGATCGCTAGATATTGGAAAAATACTTAAAGTCCATCTGTAAATCTTTGAATAAATGAACTCTCTTCTAATTTAGCAATAGAAAAACTTTACAATATATGGGATTCATTCATTTATTCATTCACCTCCCACTGTGTTTTATTAAATTTAACTAAATGACCTCTGATCAGCAGCCAAAGTCTCAAAAGTAGCAATACTGAGTATTTTTAGCCATTAACTAATAAAAGCCTGAGGACAGACCTTTTGTGATGTAATCTGAAGATATATAAAATAGCTTTATTAGTCTATCTTAGCTCAGTTATTTAGTGACCATACGTCCATCCTCTCCCACACACCAGACTTAATTTAACTTAGGTATTGTACGCATGAGAGCAGTGACTAGCCTCAAACCTAGAAAGCCAAAGTATACTCTGATCTCACAAGAGAGAACAACCAGAAGCTGCCCTGCAGAGGATTGCCAGAGGTGACTGTGTGAGTATAGAGTATGTATTGTCAGCTTTTTCAGACAAAAATGATTCATTTTGGTTATGAATTATCACCCAGAACAAAAGAAACCCTCACCTCAACCCAGTTTGAAAGCTTATCAGACCAAAACATCTAAAAATGTCTGGGAAAATTTATTGAGTTATTGCAACAACCCCATTGTAAGGAGTAGAAATATGACATTCATGTTTCAAAGCCATTTACCGGCTGTACACTTGCATAATTCAATGAGCAACCATGTAAGTACTGTGAGAACATTAATACAACAACAAAAACTCATTGATTAAAAATACTGGCAGCAATGAAAGTAGGACACATTAGCATTTAAATAAAGAATATTAGCCTGGCCTAGGCAGATCAATTCACAGGAACCTCTCTGTTCCAAGGGGAGTTATCAAAGGACACAAACCAGAACTCTGGATGTTATTGGACAGACCCACAACCAATCAGAGCAATAAACGTGTGAGGTAGCGGATGACAGCACAATATGCACAGCCCAAAGCACACATCCAATGTAAGCTTGTCAACTACGACTGAATTGTAGTATAAGGGAGCTAGGTAGCGTGAATCATGACCTGCAGTTTTATTTGTGCTTCTGTTATAATGCCATTCACTCAACACTAAAACTACTAACAAACTAGCTTCCATCCATGGTAAAAACAGACACATCCCAGCTGAAGGTAACATGTTAAAACAAAACAAAAATATTGTGAGCCCGGCGTCAAACACCACCGTTTTGGCTCGTCCCTCAGCATCTCATGCAGACGCAGAAGCTACACTTTAGTGTCTGGATGACACTTACCTACCGTTAAAACACATAAGCGTTAATATCAGATGATCAGAGCTACAGCACAATGAGACATAGTTTACAAACCGAGAGGTAGGGGAGAGTCACACACTTGATTTTCAGCCACGAGACTGGAGTTCATGTCCTCAGTGAAAAAATAAATGTCACTGATCATTTCCTAAACAAAACCACACAGTCTTTGTGCCAACACTTAACCAAAGTGCCATTTCATGTTAGCCATGGCTTAGACAGGCAATGCTAAACACATGGAAGAAAGGTTTTCCGAAACCTGGCCATGTAACCAAAGTTATGTTTCATATTAACCATGGTTTAGAAAGGCATGTCAACCAAACCCGACCACCTCAAATTTGTTCAGAAACAAATTTTTGGCAACGGCTATGAGGAAAGTTTACTTACCGCTAAACAGAACCCTTCCACTCATGTTCAACCACACTAGATCACATCAAACCAAAGGCTGTACATAAAGTCAATGAGTCAAACCAGCCTGATATTAGATAAATTGGAAAAAAGAAAAAAAAACAGAATGGAGAGACAGATGTGTCTGCCTGCATGAGCTAATGAACCATGAGCTTGAAGATGTGTTTGGTTCCCAAATTCAGGATATTGTATCAAATTTGAAGATCATATGAAACTTTCCTGTCGGTATTTAAAGACAGTAAAACAGAATATTATATAGAGATATTATACTTGCAGTTCCACTGTATAGATACACAAACACAACTGAGAGATCTTGCAATTGTTTTTTTTGTATTGTTTTTTTACTTTTGCTTTTGTAGTATAATTTTTTCCACACAAAGTGAATGTCTTTCCAACATCTAGAAAATTATCACCATTTTACAAAGTACCAACTCAAATGCATGAGACCCTATCAGGCTGCACTACAAGACAAACTGTGAGGCTGCAAGCCTCCAACACAAAAACTCCACTAAGAGGTCAGCTGCATGTTGTGCAGAGGTTTGATTAAGCTTCAAATCAGCACTGATGTCTGGTATATTTTGTGTGTGTGTGTGTGTGTGTGTGTGTGTGTGTGTGTGTGTGTGTGTGTGTGTGTGTGTGTGTGTGTGGGTGTGTGCGTGTGTGTTCCGCAGACCTGCGCTTCACTTTAGACAGGACTCACCCTTTTGATGGTCCTTGTTCCCCACCGAACAGACAGGATGGACGGAAAGACAAGAGAAGAACAAACCGCAGGGATGAAAAAGAGAAACTGAAAAAAAGAAGAAAGTGATGCAGAGACAGAGAACAGAGGGAAGAACAGAGTTACACGCATGAAACGACACGTCAATAAATAGCAAAAAGTAGGTAAAAAGAAAAGACAGATTGACCCGCTCAGATGAAGGAAAAGAGGAAGGACAGAAAACGAGAGGTGGAGAGGGGCCCACCCCACTTGTCCTCCCTCCACTCAGGATGCTCTCAGGATTGTCGAAGTGTGGGGTGAGAGGAAGGTTAATCAGAGTGGGAGGTTAAAGTGGTGGGTGGGAGAGGATGGAGGTATGGAGAGGAAGAAGGAAGAGGACCGGACCGGCTCAGCTGTGTGGCTTCACTGCAGCATTTTACTTGGCTGTCCCAGAAACAGATCCTCCACTCCCTCCCTCCCTCTCTCATCTCACCCTCCTCCTTTACCTCCTGTCATCTCTCCTCCCCTTTGGTCCTGTCATTCCCCTCCCTTCTCTCTCTCTCTCTCTCTCTCTCTCTCTTCTTCTTCTCTCCTTGAACCTCTCTTCCCTCTCACCCTCCTGATCCCTAACAGCCTCCTCTCCTCTCATCAGTGTAATGTCCCCTTTTGCTCCGCCTTCCTTTTATATACACAGCTTCCAAGGTCACCCTGTCCAGAGGCAGGTGTGTGTGCATATGCTCACATGTCATTATGTACTGGTGTGCATGTATCACGGTGTGTTTGCATTTCAGTTTCCCTCTCCTCATACTCGTGTGTATTTATGCATTTATCACTATATATATTTATCTACATGCAGCCTGCTGCAGAAGGAATCTCACTATCTATCACTGTCCCCTGCACACACTTGACTTGACACTGGACGTGACATCAAATGTCAAGAGATGGATCACCTGACAATATGTAGATGTGTGTTGGTGCAAGCATGTGTGTACGTGTGAGAGTTGCAGAGGTCAAACATCCATCATTTCGGTCTGAATAGTTAAGGAAAAACTCTAGTTTTTCATATCTATGATGTCATACATGAAATGCATTTCTCTTTTTTGTTCAAACTGAGATACACAATGAAATACAAATGATCTTAATACTAGAATAAGCAGTATAATGTCATAAGTAATGTCAGGCTATGACATCATCACAGAGTATGCTACAACCCACCATGTGCAAAAACACTAGGGAAGAGAAAGTGATACCAAGACATTGCACATATCTGTGGTGCCTAGTCATTGCAGAAATGTCAGAAATGTGTTGCGTGATGCCAAGACGTCAAATGTGTCCTCTCAATTTCAAAAGGCGTTGGAATGTATGTAAAAGTATCAGTGGCATTTAAAAAAATGTTTTTTCTGAGACGCATAAGAAACACAACCCCAAAAAAAATCAAAAAATTGTAGCACGAATGTATGCACAGATACGTGTTTAGTGGTTAGCAAGGAGAGCATTCAAGCGTCAGCGCCTGCAGCCAGACGAGCCTTCTGTGGAGGTGCAGTCGGTGTGCTGATTCTGTCACTGTGTTGTGTATGTATACGACTGTTTCCATGCATGAATTATTATTTTATGTGAAATGTGGTTGGACTAAGGGGTTTGGTTCCACACTACAGTGGTGGTAAGGTTGTACATGTAGTGCTAGCAGTTTACAGATAATGAACAATTCCCTTAAGCACACCTGTGCAAACCTGTGCATTGGTCAGTAATCACTTCATCCACCAATGTCCAACAAGATATTTGAACTCTAACAGAAGGTAAATCCCTTGATTGTTTGCTTATGTTAAGTTGTGCTTAATCAGGAATAGAGAAATGAGCCTCTGGTGTTGTCCTGTGTGGCTCTGATGTTGGTGATGACAGTGTTGATGGGTCACTCCATGGATGAGGAGGTCACGAATCCTGCGAACCAAGTCAGGCTACACATTCAAGTTGCGGACTTTGATTATCCTTCACTGCTACTGTGTTGTGTTAAAGGCTGAGCTGAGACTGACGACAGGTATGCTGTAATTGCATAATGTCCTGGTGGCTTTATGTTTTGTGACACTGTGAATCACACATTGCTGCACCTTGCAGGTAAATTGGAGGCATGTAAACTAAGATTTGAAGTTTGTTAACACTTGATTGACAAATCAAATGGATTCGGTGTGTATGGAACCTGCAACAGCTGATTGCTAGTGAGGTTAGCTACAGCTTCAGCTGTTGCCTTGCCGTCAAATGGTCCAAGGACATTATGCTAGAATTTAAAGGACAACGGGTCTTGCACAGGTGTGTATTAGGCACAGGCGGGTGCTTGTGCATGTAGAATATACTGCATATAAGTTGAAATAAAATAAATGTGGTACATCATATTTAACAAGGTATAAACATCTTTAAAAATCTGTTACGCTTCGATTCCAAGCCCTTCCACAAAGTCCGACGTATTGTAGAGAGAAAGAGAGATAAAACATGCGTCACTTGATAGAAAACTTGCCAGTGGACAAGATCACGTCTTACTGATGCATTAACCTGCCCAATCAGAGGTACAGTCAGAGCATGTAATGGGAGACACATGAAAGTGGAGACAGGAGTAAATGATGCAGTTAAGTCAGAGATATGTGTTATGGGTGAAGCTCCCAGCACATATCCGACTCAGAGACCCTCTTGAGTAAGGCTGACTCAGCCTTACTGTGCAAGGTGCATGTGTGTATGTGCGTGCATGTAGCAGCAGTCGCCCCCCCACCCTGCAAACATACCCACACACACACATTTCATTCTATCCCCTCCTTCTTTCCCTCTCTCTCTCTCTCTCTCTCTCTCCCTTCACCTCTACCTCTGCAGTACCTCTGTTGCTCAATCCTCCCTGTGCCAGCTAGGGAGACACGCTTTCTGCTTTACTGCTGGCTCTGCCCCAGCATCCCTCTGTGCCTCTCGTGTGCTTTCCTCCCCACCTCCAGCCTATGTCTCCCCCTGTGGGGCTTGCTGGCCAGCCTGATCCCCCGGCTGCTGCTGCTGCTGCTGCTGCTGGAGCAGCAGAGCTGTCTGCTGCTGCACTGCTTCTCTGCTGCCGCTCTGCCTCACTTCCCCTATCTGCCTCTCGCCTCATGCGCTCCTTTCCTGGATAATCACTGCTGGGTCTGCAAGAGACGGCAATAAAGAGGACAGGAGAGGAAGGAGACAGACAGAAATCCCAGGCTCTTCATTCAACTGCTGCATTCTTCAGTTTTGTCTTTCCCAAGCTGTGCTTTCCTGGACTACTGGAGTGCAGCACGGGGAACGACTGGTCAGGAGAGAGCTCCCTGAAGGAATTTATCCTCCCCTCTTTTCACTTCCATCTGCTGTTCATTTCTGGGACAGAGTGCAGAGGAGGAGAGAAGAAGGAGGGACTGAGGGCAGGACTTCAGACTCAGCTACACAGCTCAGTGTCGCACCTTGCGCCCTGAGATAAACACACAGACACTCGTATTTGCATAGACTGGACTCAGGTCAGGCTGACCAGACTTGCAGACCAGGACAGAAGACGCATAGACTGACAGCAGCACGGACAGACAGACAGACTTGGTGTCATGGCGTCAGTGGACAGCACCGGTTCGAGTGTTCCTGGTCGGCTGAGATCAGGGGATCTACTTCATGCTGGTCTGGCAGTTGCACTGCTGCTCGGTGAGTTTTATACTTTTCTCTATACCTTTAGCAGCCCTGTGATTCCTCACTCCACTGCATATCTGCATTACACCACAGCACTGCACTTCAGTCCTCCTGATTGCCAGCCTGTGATTGGGTGAATTAATCTAATTTTCTATATATTTATCTTGTTTCTATGCCTTCTACGCCTCCCTCCTTTTGGTCATTTGGGTCCCTTTGTTTTCTTAATTTTCCCATCTGGGTGGGTGGTTCGCAGCTGTCACAGTAAATCCATACCTTTTTCTTTTTATTAATGCATTCCAGCATTTGCTGTTCCATCTGCTTTGCTTCAGCTGTCCTGTATCATCATTCTCTTTCAACACCTGTGTGCCAAAATTTATGGTGATGTCACATGTGATCTTTACTTGTTGCTGTACTGAGGGCATCAAAGTCAATAAAATCCAACCGTTACCCATCTGAACTTGGACACGTTAATATCTGTTGGGCAGGACGAGTGATGGGCTGAATGTCTCTTCATGCGTGTGTTTAATATGATGTCATTTTCAAAGGAAACGTGGAAAAACTGCATAAACGTATATGTTGTAGCTTCGGTTCTTATATGTGTGTGCATGTATCCGAGTGTGTCTGTGTGTGGTATTACTACTGGTAGTGATGTAGTGGTGCAGTGGTGATCTGTGCTTTTGCTCAAACACTCCTTGATTTTGTTTTAGCGCCCCCACATGCCAACATATCCTCCCTCCCAGTTGGTTTAAACTTAGCATAGTTACCAGTTGAGCTACAATGCAAAAGGAAATCAAAACATTTAGTTTTTAACCTATTTCACGACCAAAACTATCATGCAAAAATATGGTTTCATAAGCAGCAGAATGTACCTCGACTGAAACAGAAGATGTTTATGCTCTTTTATCATTTGCTTTCACATACTATCCTTTTTTACTGGGGAATTTTACAAGTCAATTAAAAAAAAAAAGGTATTAACAAAAAAAATCAAAGCAAATGATTTAAGTAACTGTATATAAAAGTCATTCCTGTTGCACTCTGGTAAAGGTAATGCCCACATAACAGATGATTGATTCTCTAAGTAACTTCCACTAAAGTGTCATTTGTCACAATACCCACAGAATGACTTATATTACCTGGGTTTAAGATAAAACAAATGGCTTATTGCTACATTACATAACTTGAATAGCACTCAGAAGAGCGCATACCTTCACCAAGGCTCATCACTCCCCTTTAATTCAATCAAGCCTTATCCAAAATCAAACGCAAAGCCCTGTAACCATAATTTAAGGTTGGATTAAATATTTAAATCCGGTGGATCTGTAATAAAGGAAATAAGGATGGAAATCTGAAAGAAAGCAAAGAATCACTCATTATTCATATATACTGATGACACAACCCTTCATTATAACAGGATCACAAACAAGAGTCTGTGACGACAACTTCACTGACAAAATACGCTTTTCAGAAACAGATCCGTACAAAACGTTTGTAGATATGCAAAGAGACAACAACTGGCATGTGACTACTTCCATAGGTCTCAGTCTATGGTGCCATGTGTTCGCATAGAGGATTAAGGAACGCCCCCTTTTGTAGCAAATAAACAACAGACAGCATAAAACAAAGAGTTGTGTTGCAAACAGATTCAGAACAGCTGATGCTTTAACACAGCAATCACCACTATCAATTCAACAGTAGTTGGAATGTAAATGCGAAAATTATACAGCATGTTGTTACGCGTTTGTGTGGCTATTACATAAGTGTGTATCCGTATGTGCAGTGTAAACGTGATTTTTGATTGGGTTACTTAGCTGCTGTTGCAGCTTTCTGCCATACTGTCACTCATTCACCTTGCAGAGGACATCTCAATCGCTTCACCTCTCCTTCCCTCGTCACCCCTTCCTTCATTACCCTTTTCCCCCCCATTCATCTCTCGACTCCCTGTCTATTCCCTCGCTTCTCATAACTAGTCTCTCCCCATCTCTCTTTCTCCGAGAGGCAATAGTGTCCTCGGTCAGTTCTCTATGGGTTCACTAGGAAATACATTAACCCTTCAATCTCTGGCCTACTTAAAAGAAGAAAAAAAAAAACTCACCTTGACAGTCAGCCAAGGACACACACACACATACACACACACACACTTACACATATACATGCAGTTAGTTGCTTTCCCTTCCATCAGCAATTCAGATATTGATGTTTCCAAACTGCAACAAAGAGACATGTGATAGTGGAGCTAAAAATATCATATACAAATCAGGATATAGCTCATATACGCACACACAGGCCACGCATACATGACCACCATGGTACATTACTGTAGTATGTGAATATGCAGGTGTTGTCATGACAAATCGCAAAGATAGAAGAATAGAGAAGAGGAAGGGGGTGGAGAGAAAATAGGCTAGTCAAGAGGTGAGGTGTAAAAGGAGGGAGGTGTGAAATCTATTTGTAGGTACGAGGGGAGACACTCCTGTCAGATATTTAAATCATTGTACCTAACCCTAACCCAAAAAAGGCATGCATGCACAGGCCAGCTGGTCATATGTCTCCTCTTAGTTACAGCATCCCAGAGGAGCAAGTTGTGAAAGCAAAGATTCAGAAGAAAAAAAGATAGTGAGAGAGACAGTGGCCTGCAAAAAAAAAGTTAAGAGCTCATTAAAAGATAGTAGAGAAAAGTCAAGATGTCTATACTGACACCTGAGAAGACTGCCAAATTAACAGCTTGATGTTTTTTTTACTAGAAATTATTGTTGTGAGGTTTTACAGGCTAATCCATCTACTTTGATTTTGTGTTTTACTATTATACTTGACAGAAAAGACATTTAACACAGAGGTGAATTAACTGCATGCAGAACATTTAACAGCCGAGATCTGGAGTCTGAGAGAATACTGAAAAATCCCAGCTGCGTTGCATTCAGCTCATTACCGGGCCTAAGGATACCGAAGGAGGGATAAACAGTAATGACACATCTGCTTCCTTCTATGCCATTATACTGTGTTTATCATACTGTGTTTGATTATTAATAACTAGAAGGTACTCAGAACACATACCTCCGCCAGCGCCATTGTCTCTAAAATTAGAAATAGTTTCCAGGCTATGTCAAAACACAACCATGTAGCGGCCATGCTTTACTTTAATCTGCCTCATGCCAAAATAAATTACACCAATACCAATAATAACTCCTTGATCCTGAAAACCTACTCCTACTATTTGGAATCATGTATTTACCATCAGCAGTTTATGAATTATCAACAAAAATATGATTTTCCATAATGGCAGGTTGGGATTTTATATTTTTATATAACTTCTCACCTATCACAGATGCATGAAATCCTTTTGAAAGACTCTGATTCTATCCCAGCTACATATGTCTACCCATGTCCGTTATTCTGTGACCCACTACATATTATACATATAATAATCAGAAATCCAATAAATAGTCCAGGGTCAAAAACCATAAAGCAGTCCGCACCAGGCAACAGGTGTGGCAGGCAGGTAATCGGTACACAGGTAATCCAAAAATCCAAGAACAACAGATCCAAATCAACAGGCAGAAGCAAAATCCAGAGGACAGGCAAAGTTAAAAAAAAAAAAACAAGGAAAACTTACAGAATGCAAACACAAGGAACACTGGCAACTAGAAGAATGGCTGGAACGTCTGAGAACATCAGCAACTAACTGGCAATTACAGTATCAACAGGAATCACACAGACTAAATACACTGGGATAAGGAGGGAATGACAAACACAGGGAGGGGGAGGAGACAACCACAGGTGGAAACAATCAGACAATCACACTGGAGGGAAAAATGTTAAAGGGAAACAAGCAGAGAAAACTGAAGCAGCAGACAGGTAAAGAACACAGAGAACATCAATTCCCAAAGACACGACATTTCTCACGTAGCTGAAGTTCTTTTGGTGAGGAGCTACGTGAGAAATGCCATCGTCATGCCAAGCCAATCAGAGGCAGAGTCGGGCGGGTCATGATGTTGGCATAGTAGGATTGGTACATTTGCTTGGCAGGGGTATGCGCTCTCTCAGAACCCTCGACTTAATATGTGTTCAGTTTAGTGAAGCTAGCATGTGATCCAGAATCTGCATCCGTACCCGGATCCACCTCAAAATTTTATCAACTCTTTGTTGGCCCAAGATCCACCCCTACGCAAAATGTCATCAAATTCCCTTGACAAATATTTGAGAAATCTTTACGGACAAACAGATGAACAAAATGTAGGTGATCAAATAACATCTTTCAGCTCTTGTTGGAGGAGGTAACTAATGACTGGGTCTTTTTGAACATGATCAGCTGCTGTTTTGTTGGACACTGGTTGATACTGTGGGCCAAATATGTACAGTATGTAGTGTGTCCAGAGTTTCAGAGCTGCAAAGCATTGTACGAAGATGTAAGTCCTTCACAAACTCCCACTCGCACACTGTTCACACCATGTCCAAGTGCAACATGATCCTGAGCAGGTCAGTGTAGAGAAGAGCGTTTATAAATAGTCTCCTAAGTGTGCGAGAGACACCAGAGCAACAATCTGAGAGTCACCGCGGCTGTCTAATATAACATCAATGTAACGTAACAAGCTGAACCCACCCTGGCAAAACCAAAATACCCACAGGAGATAAGCTGTCCCTTTTGAAATCAAAATAATTACTAGGCCTGTGCGTTTTTCTGCGTCACAGGACACCGATAATATTTTGCAATAAACTGGATTTATGATTTTGTTTTGATTTGGGAGTATTTTGTCTCCCTTGGGTTGTTTGTATGTTAATGACTCCCAGTCAATCAGTCTTTACGTCTGGTTATCATGCAGAGGAGCAGAGAATAAGCTCATTGAAATGAATCAATGAGCAGAAATAAACAATATACTTTGTACTCCAGTCGTAATTTAGATGACCTCAGATTTGACAGTATAAATATCTTTACAAACTACATATGCATTGTGATACTGCTGCTCTGTTCCCTGTGGTTTCTTCCACTTTTTACCAGTTTTTTTTTTGGAAGGAGATTTTCCTACTACAAATGAGGGGTCTCAAGACAGAGGGTGTGGTGTGATGCCGAAATTGCAGATGATTTGTGATTACAGGTGTATATGAATAAAATCAAGAAATTCAAATATAGTAAATGATGAACATGATTTAAGGAACATGATAAAGAAAATCTGATATCATCAGTCTTTTATTTATTTAATATCACTATTAAAAATAAAAGTGGGGAAGCGGAGGACAGAGAGCGTAACTTTGTAAAGCCATACTCATCAGCTGCACTCATGTTTAACACTAATCCTCGCTCAGCCCAGCATACAAATATTGCCCTAAATGCAGACTGAAAGCAATGTGACCCGGTTTTATGGTTCTTTTTTTAATGTCTAGTTTCTTACTTTTACCAAAATCAACATTTTCGACACTTTCCTTGTTTTCCTTAACCCTTTCCTTCCTTCCATTTTCTCCCTTGGTTCAGGTGTATGGAGCGTTGGTGGACTGGAGGTATCGACAGGTAAAGTGTCTTCGGTTGAAGCAATGAATGGATCCACTGTCCTGCTGCCCTGCACCTACTCCTCCTGTATTGGCATTAAAAACCTTTTCTTCAACTGGCACTATAATGACAACGGAAGCATGATCAAGGTGCAACACGCAGACGCACATTCATGCATGAGCAACATGGACATAGAGTGCACCTGTCTACCTGTGTCTGCATATCTAAAGCATATTTGTTTGTGTGTGCAGTTGTGTGAGGGGACGATTCGTGCTGAGGGCGTGGAGCCCAAGGTCGACGTGGGCCACGACCGTGTTTCGTTTGTCGGCTCCTCCAAGACCAGCAACATCTCCATCCTGCTGTGGAACATCACCTTTGAGGACGAGGGACAGTACATCTGTTTCGCCAAGAACCCAAAAGAGAAGAACCGCAACCACAGCATTGTCTTCACTCTAATAGTGGTGGACCAAAGTATGTAACACACACCTACCGACATACCTGGCACACAAAAACACCATACTTTATTTTGTCCCTGCTATTACGTGCTTGCCGTGTCTTATGTCAGTCTCTCCGTCTCTCTATCCACAACTTTCTCCCTCGCAATGTCTCCCCCTGTCTCCCTCATTTCAGTGAGGGAGATTGACAACACATTGACAGTCATCATTGTCTCAGTGCTGGGTGGAGTCATTGGCTTAGTTATCTTCGTCATGGTGATAAAAGCCTTGGTTGTTCACTTCCTGCTGAAAGATGATGAGAAGAAGTGAGTAGATCCCTGACTATGTTAATATCACCAGACATCCAAGTGAAAATATTGCAATATAATTGATTATTGATGGAAAAAAGATATATTACTAGCAATACTTGCTACACTAGGTCCATCACTCTTTAATGTAAGCGACTGGGATAAATCAGTGTCTACATTTCTACGTCAAACATCAATGGTTACTGAAAGGACAGGTATATAATTTACATTGTTAGAATAACTATATTGTTCGTACAGTGTGTTTTTGTTTTTATCATGTTTTGTTGTATGTATGTATTCTTATATGATATGCATTGTATAACTTTATGCATATGTGTCAGACCCCAGTAAGAATAGCGGCAGCATTTGCTGCAGCTAATGGGGATCCCAGAAAACTAAACTAAACCTTTGCTTTTGCCCTTCTCTCGTAGTAAAGAGTGCCTGGTGAGCTCCTCAGGGAATGACAACACAGAAAATGGACATACAGGAGCCAAAGCTGACAACAAAGGGACACCAAAGGCATGAGCAAAATGCAAAGTATGTCCGTATGTTTGTATATATGTTACACCAATGTACACGCTGAGAGGAAACGCTGTTATCAATGGACTGTTTTATCTTACTAGCGGCTAATTAATGTAAATGTCTATTTTAAATCATGCTTGAGACTTGGGGGATGTGCACAGGCCTGGATCATTCTGTCACCTACATGGATGCCCATTTGTTACGGTGTTCAGTCTCTGTTATCTAATTCTGCCCCTTATCTTAAGGAGACACTTTCTCTATAGCAGAGGCTCAACAAATATATACTTGTGGTTCCAATACTTATACTGGTTGATGTTTTCTTATTCAGTTGTAATCTTCGAAGAGATTACATTTCTTTCTTTTAACTTGGAACCTTCTAAGAACTATGCACAAAGCAGATCCTCAGTTGCTTTTAGTTCTTTATAGACCAAATTTCAATTTCCGACTGAATGAAATAGTCCAAAATCTCAGTCGACAAGCTACAAGGAGCCTTTGATTCCCAGTTTGGAATTCATTGGGCTCTGATGTAATCCACAACTCAAAGTCAAACTTGGACCCAAACAAGCAGGTGGGATCACAGACTTTGACGCTATGATGCATTGCCACAATCTGCAGTATCTACAGTGTCATTTGACACTTCAACACCTGTCAGTCATAACAGAATAAAATATGTGCATTTTGCATTTTAACATATACAAATCAGGTTTTATTACTGTACTACTGACTGAATATGTAAGAACACAGCTTACTCTTTTTGTGACCCGCTAGGGGTTTGTAGATTTATTTTTTCCTGATCTTTCAGTCCTAATATGACCATCATAACACTACTGTAATGCCATCTTAGACCTCAGCTTGTATGTTTACTGTAGGGTCAAGGTTTGACACACTGCTTGGGGGAATTGCTCATTAACTGACAGCAGATTTTGGTCAATTATCAGCTAGCTACGTCTGACAACTGGGCTTTCCTGAGTGACTGAAGGATCCAGCTCTGCACAGGTTTTTATTATTTTTGCTTTAGATGAAACACAGGTGCCTGTTCTGCTTCTGCTCCCTCTGCTGGTGGGGGGATAAAAACACAGAAAATTCAAAAAACAACCCACCCGAACCCTCATCACAGACAATCCCCAGACGACCCAGCTCCCTATAGAGAGGAATGAACTTAATCATGCTGCTTCTGACAAATAACAAATGCATTTCTAGCATGTATGCATTTTATATAACTTCATATAAGTATATGTTGTCTAGCACCACATCGCAGGAACATTTCTGTGTGTCTCCGTATGGTCCCATTTACCCCTTCACGACGAACTCAACTCACTGAAGCTCTATCAATGCTTGATAAGGACTGTGACATTTTTTTAACCTCCTTAACCAGGTCATTGAAAGGTGACTCTTCTTTTATGGTTCGTTTACACCAAACGCGAAGCAAATTCTTTGCGCGACATGATTACATAAAAGTCAATGCAAAGTCGGCAGTAGACGTGGCAGGCAATGTTTCAACGGTGCGCCGCAAATAGCTCCAAGACCAAAAATCCACATTATTTACATCTTGGGGAAGAAATTCACGTCACACTGGGTCGCAAAAGCCAATCAGCATTGAGATTCTCCAGACGTCACATGTCTGGACGTCAGTAGGACATTGATGCAGAAGTCAAATAAAACTTTATTTATATAGCACCTTTCAAACACTTTGCATGCTATTCAAAGTGCTGTACAAGTGATTGATCAAACAAAAGAAGTTAAAAGGATGTAATGATTAATTTAAACACAATTTAAAGACTAAAATCAAGTTAAAAGATCGGCTTGGAAAAAAGTCAGTGAGGAGTTTGGACTGGTGAGGTCTGAAAATATGTCTTTTAATTGATTCCAGCAATCAGTTGCACTTCCTGTTACTCTCACGAGTGTCACGAGTGAACTCAGATGATCCTGTGGCGACATTCACGCGACTAAAGGGAGGTGAAAATTTGATTCGCCTTTGGTGTGAACGCACCAGTAGAGTAATGGCATGCAGGTATTTGTGGGTAAGGAAGGATGAAAGACATTCAATTCATTCAAAAGTAAGAACATTTAAGAACATCTAAATTTGAATCATACAAAACGAACAACTCTGCCAGAGAAGTTGAAGAAGTCGGTACTTTGCTCAATGGCACATCAGCAGGATATCTTATAAATCTCCACATACAAATTCAGTTCCACATTTCCAGACACTAACTGGCTACTATCCAATACAAACTTCCTCTGATGACCATAATAGAACCCTTTTACATTTAACAGCACATGTATTTCTAGTTGTGCTGTGATAGTCCAAACTAGTCCATTGATACTGGCTCACTGATGCAGGCAGCATAGCAGACCACTGCATAAGAATGTAATGACTCTGTCAGGGATTAGATGTGAAATACAGTACAAATAATAATAGTCCAGAAAATATATTTAAATTCTTTATTAAAAAAGATGACATTTAATGTTAATGTTACAGAATGAATGTGTTAATATCCTAATAAGAAATTGGTCGATATTTCTTCTGTTTTATTTAACTCATTTTAAAGTTAGCCAACAATTACTTGCTTTTACTGTGTTAAAAATTTTTTTTTTTGGGCATTGACAATGAAAGATATTTATGTTGTATTTCTCTTAGCACTTAAAGTTTTATTGTTTTTTATTTAAGTACAGATGAACATATTTTTAAGAGTATGGAGGGAGCTGGGATCTGTTGAGAGTTAAAAAAAATGGAACAAAAAAAATATGATGTACAGAAAAGTAAATGGTAGTAAATGCAAGTAAACACATTTTGTTCAAGCAAAGGTGGAAAAGTCAACAAAGTCTGTATAATATAGATTAATCTTGTGATAAGTCAAGCTAAGCTAAGCTGCCCTTTGGAAACTAGAACCTGCTCTCAGAAGCGAGGTCACTTCTGTGAAGCCGGGCACACATGACCTGCCACACCCTCACACATAGCTGGAATAACTATGACAGCTGACAGCTACACACAAACACACTCACACGCTACGAGCCACTTGATACCAGAGAGTCATACGCTGGCCTTTCACACTAACAATGCCGCACTTTGCCACCATTTAGAGTGGGTGCACAAAAAAAAAGGAAATCATGGATGTAACTTCCAACTGTTTTCCAGTATGTCATGTGACTCGACCAAAACAGACATGTTCGCATCGTTTTTGTCAAGTCTGACCCAAAACTTCATGTTGTCTCACTGGAACAGAGCTCTGTGGCAAAGATGTTACGTTATTTTTCTAATATATTATTGTCTCAGCTTGCTGCTCTCTTATACTGGAGTGCATTTTCCCTTCTTGCTTTCAATGGAAGCAATAAGACAGACATCAGATTATGCAATAACCTGTTATAAGGCACTTTATAGATGTGTCTGGATTGGCTGTGGTGGCAACTCTGTCTCTCCAAGGCACTGCTCATTGTACCAATGTATGTATATACACTGTACTAATGTACTAATGTATCTCAGTTGGACTAATGCATTGACATTAGATTCATATATCTACATTATACAAGTGTATTTGCTTTGGGAAACTGTCATAGCTACTAACAGTGTAATTTAACAGTGTTAGAAGTGATGCACTTTTCTTGTGTCGTAAAAATGAATGTTATAGATTAAGGAGCAAACACACACTTGATTTCTTGTCATGTGCTGACCCCTCTGTAAAGAGAGCACATGCATACATACATTGAGAGTCTTCCTGTAGGGAAAAGCAATATTGAGGAGTTGATCTGTCTCTATATGTACTCATCCTGTACCTTTAACCCTGATATATAACAAATCAGTGGTTTCATGTGGGGATTGTGATGCATAACTTGTACTGTATATTTGTAGCCACAGGTCCCGTTGTTTATTCCTGTTAAACCTAACTTTATTTTTTAAGTTTTCTTGACCCTACCTTAAAGTTCCAGGAGATTCAATCTCATTTTTAATTTGTTTCTCTGAAGTAGAGAAGAAGAAGAAGTTGTGACAAAGTGGGGGGGAAAAAACTCCATATCGAAATATGGTCACTAAACCACACGCAGGTATGTGAGAAGGATGTATGTATGATGTTCTGTTTTAATATAGGCAAATTATATATATGACGGATAGAATAATGCTCCCTGATTTAATGTATGGATGCAGTCTTTATCTTAAGGAACCATGTAACCCCATGGAATTGTTGGACTGTAAAACCACCAAAAGCATTGACTGTTTTAACCTTTTTTTTTTTAAATATGATTTTTGTTTCCTTATATAAGCCCCTTTGCAAGTTCATACAAGCCTTGTCTTGCTTCAAAAGATATCTGTACCGAATATGCCCTGTAAAGTGTGAGTGCTACACCCATCCGGTGTAGCAACTCATAACGTAATAATGTAATAACTGCACATAATGTATAAAAGCCCATAATGTAATTACTGTGCATAATGTAATAATTTAAATGTGATAAAAGCTCATAATGTAATAATCAGCATATAATGTAAGAAAACCATGAGCGCATAATGTAATGACAGTTTTGTGCATAATGCAATAAGTTATTACATTATGAGAAAATTATCATATTATAAATTAAGCAAAAAAATAGTTGGATAGTGTAATAAATTAAGTTCATAGTGTAATAATTTTAAAAATGTTTTTAAGCACAGGAACCCTTCTAGTTTTACATGATACAAGCAGAGTCCTTATTTTAAAGCAACTGCTCTTTGGTCTAGGGCAGTGGTTCTCAACCTGGGGTCAAGGGATCCCCAGGGGTCCTTGAGGGGGGTCCAGGAGGTCCCCAGAAAAATTGGGAATATTTTGTGTTGTGTTCCTGGTTGTAAAATTTTGTTGAACATGTTAAAAACTAAACATTGAGTTAGTAGTAATATGTCTCTTGCATCATGTACTTAAAGTAATGTTAGAAGGGTCCCCATACTCAAAAAAAGGAAGCAAAATTCCTTAAAAAATTATTACACTATGCACTTAATTTATTACATTATGGATTAATTTATTTTACTTAGTTTATAATGCAATACGTTTCTCACAACATAATAACTTATTACATTGTGCACTCATGGTTTTCTTACATTATGTGTTGATTCTAACATTATGAGCTTTTATTACATTTACATTTTTGTACTGTGCGCAGTTATTACATAATGAGTTGCTAGGGATGGTCTTCTGCAGTGTTGCCATACAGCACAGAAAAATCAGTATGACTGCCACCTAGTGGTAAATGGCCAACATATCAGATAATCTTCCCCTGAGTGGAGGCTGATGAGACACATCAACATGCACTTATAGCATTTTGAAATAAAGACAGCAAAGACTCCATGATGGAAAAAAATCAAGTGTCAACTAAAGTTAAAGCTAAGATTCTAATTTCATGTAAATGAGTGATCAAATCAAAATCCATACTTAAAAATAATATATGTTTACAAATAGTGCAAAATTTTTTGCTAAGTGCTGCAGATGCTCCCCTCGCTGGGCACAGTGGGCATTTTATCCAGGCTGCATTTAAAGATGAGTGATGCACATGTCCAAGTTTACAGTAAAAGCATATGTGCAACAGTTTCTACAAACATGAATTCTTCATGAAACCGCTCTCTGTTACATTATTAACTAAAATAACATGGTGTTGGGAGTCTTAGCGTTAGTATGGATCTTACTGCCAGAGCGGCTGAAACTCACACTGCCAATCCAAGAGTCTCACGTCTGCTGTTGTCACAACACTATTACAATGACATTAGTACTCACACACACACCACTAGAACATACTGTTTGACCGTCTACTGCTCTATTAATGGCATTTCAGTACTAAATTGTGGATGACATAGCTCTGTACTACTTCTAGCAGCTGAAACTCACACTGCCAAAAGTGTCTGACGTCTGTTCTCTGCTTCCCACATTCCACACAGATCAAAAGATCAAACCACTGATCTGATGTCAGTACAATGTAGCAGAAAAGTTAACTTTACAACTAATCTGATTCCAGGGGATGTTATTAAATTTACAAGAAACAGATGTAATATGTCAAATGTATTCTGGCAAAAACATGATTGTTTTTCTTGTGACAATTATCAAATGGCAATGCATTTGTGACTTTTGTGTGTCTTCAATATAAAACACGCCTAGCAAACTGTCTCCTATAACTCTTTGAAGGAGATTATCTTTTAGACCAAGGCTAGAAAGATTTGAATCATAAGCACAGGCTGACATTGACCTCTCCACATTTACTCACTGCAGTCCTGTATTTTAAACTGTTTCAACTATATTTTTTACGCATCCAGCAGCTATAAATGTAATTCTATCTTAATCAATGAAAAAATTCTGCAGCCTCAGCTTTCCTGGATCAACTTTCCTCTGAATGTCCAGCTGTTTGTCTGCATTTGTGACCATGTTGCTCATGCTCCCTTCATGACTATGCACCACAAACTTTTGACTTGTTAAAAAAAATGCATACAGGAAATAAAATGTTCTTTGAAAAATTCCCAGAGCACTGTTGAGTCTCATTGTGTCTTCATTCAGCTTCACTTCAAATCAGATCCGATCTGATTTTCTTTTCTTTTTTGTGTGTTTACTTTGTATTTATTTAACCGTATTACTCTTAAGAAATAAGTTACAAAGACAAAGAATAGGAGTGATACTGATACTGTAGAGTACTAATCAATTTTTGCCTCATTATGATTCTATTAAATTTTACACAACACCTGAATAAATATGTTCATTTGGGGAAGCACAGGACATAGAATAGAATAAAACCCAGATGCTCACTAATATCTCTTTCTCTAATATTCTCGCAGTATCTCCATTTAATGCTTGAGATTTAACAATAGCTAGAAACCAATTTCAAAATAACAAATCTTGTGTTGCCATGATCAAAGACTGTTTCTATTCAACATGTAATGCTCACATTATTAATGTGACATTACAAGATTTGACACTTCAAGCTACATGTTTTACACTGTATGTGAAATATACGTTGTATGAATGTTAATCATTGACATCTTTACACTTTCACTGATACCCACTGCAGAACCTGATGATCAAACATTTAACAGGAATACAGGGCTTGGCTTGTATGCGTGTCCACATTTTAGCACAAGTAGGCTGATGGGTGCAACAACTAGGGCATCATCACCATGCAGTCCTAAATTTAGGAACTTATACTTTTTAGGTAATTGTTGGTTTGCTCCACACAGCCATCTAGTGAAGCTTTTGTTGAAGTGCAACATGTTGGTTTTTCTGCCCCATAGACTCTCCTCAGTAGAGCTGCCAAATCTCATGCACTGAGCACGAGATTCATGTTGGCACTAGCAACTAATATTTACAGACGTCTGCACAGTTGGCAGATTGGCAATTTCAAAAAACTCTTTTCATATCTTTTTGAGTAATCCTGCCAACAGACAGACAAACAAATGCCAGCAAAAATATTTTAAAAAGAAAGAAAAAAACATCTAAAAAATACACATTCAGTATTATCTATGATTTATTAAATAGAGATTATCAATCTATCTATCTATCTATCTATCACATCCTCCTACTCTCTTTCTTGTCGCATAGTTGCCATCTGCTGGACTGGACCAGCGAAGCTGGCGACAGCTAATATTATGGTAATGGTTAGGTTTGTCCTACTAGGCTACCGTACAAGGGCGGAAAGTTTAAAGGAAGTACAGTAGCTAAAGAGGTATTTTGTTGAGGATTAGTAGGAGGGCTTGTGTGTATTATATGCCTTTGAGGGCACCGATAAAGAAACTTTGTAGTTAATTTCATACTTTATAGCTTAATTTGATGTAATATTAAAATTCTTACCAGTAAAAATATGATTTGCTTATTTTACAGATTTAATAATAAGCTTACTGACTGAATTAAGCCGCACGTGCGCCCTCTATTGATCTAATGCCGCTGCAGCTAGCTAATAAAGCTATTGGCTAACATTAACAAAGTTACCTTTTAAGGCTAAAAGCTACATGTTGCACAGCTAACATCAAAACACGCATTTTACTGAGTGTAGGCCTACATTTGGCAAACTTTTTATCCGTTTAAAAGGCTATTTTGCAATGCGACAAACCTTTTTATTCTGCTGCAAAGGAGATGGCAGCGTCTTTCACCACACCGGTATGTATGTATGTATGTATGTATGTCATTTGTAGGCTAAGTATTTGTGAGCTGTGATTTTCGTAAGTTTGATATTCTGCTAATGTGCAGAACAGTCTAAGGCCTGTTCAATTACAAGATAATTCTCACAAATTTTACCCAAAAGTATGCAACATACTGTCATGTGGTAAACCCTAGCATGAATACAATGTTAAGCACTATTTGCTTGAATTGTAGGAAAAGCACAGGTGTGGCTAATAATGTTAATGATGGCTGTTGAAAGTAAAATGGTGATTAAGGCATGTTTGTGGCCAGCCTGTTATTATAGTGAAGTGTTTATGTGTGCTTAATAGTAATAAGGTGACTCATGTTTGGAGCTCAGCCTTACCATCTTGGCAGTATGGCAGCCACATAACATCAACTTTTAGTAGTTTTTTTTTTACCTTGTTTCTGTGCATTTGTAAAAATACAGCATCAATGTCCTCTGGAGAAAATGCATCATCTGCCTTCCCACTTACAAATGAGTAAGTAAGATAATTTTAAGGGATATAGATATATTATTATCAAAAATAAAGAGGCTTTATTATGATCACCCTCATGCCTGTAATAAATTAACGTTGCACTACACAACACAGTTAGAGCTTCACCCTATAACTTACAGTAAGTTCCCTGTGATGCTTGTCACTTCAGAAGGGTCTGGTGACCACTCTGGGTTCACTGGGGAACATCTTATTGGCTCAGGACTCCGCTTTTTTCCTTGGATAAGTTTGTGGAAGATCATGATGGTCTCAGTTTATGTGGGATAATGTGTACTTTTTGCTTTTGGCTTCCTCACTTCATTGGCACAGAGAGTGATAATGAAAGATTCAGCCTTCATTAATTCCATTATTCACAAATCTTCTTTTCCTATTATGACTTAAAAGAAAAAGGCATATTGTTTATTGACTTATTGTCTCAGCTACAGTGAAAATAATCATACAAAGCAATTTTGATATCTATCGTCTGTTTCAAGTTCAGCTGTACTGTGCCGTAAGCAATCAGCTGCAGGCACTGTCCAGTTTATTGACTGGTTGTCTGTCTGTGTCCTATAAGCATCCCATCCATCTGTAATGGCCTGTATTCCGGGAACTTGACAAGGATGCACTATCTGCCGTTACTGGAAATGGAGATAAATAAACCTGATCGACTGTCCCATTGATTACTCGTCACATGTCTCTGTTGATGGGATTGGTTGTAAGGGTAACATCAGTTAAAATTGATGAGGATGAGTTGATATCTTGCAGTATGTGTGTGTCGGTAAGACCCTCTCATCAAGCAGTCCTCAGAGATATATCTGTCCACGGCCAACACCAGCCCCATCGATACTACTTCCGTAAAATGTCTCGGGAGCGCATTGTAATCTGTCTCCCAAGCGGTTGTTAAAATGCACTTTACTTCAGCACAAGCCATACCAGGTGATTAATCAGTCGCATGTTAACCTTTGAATGTATTCACTTGATCTATACCATAAAAGATGGAACCCATATGACATGGGGCCTGACAATGTAGCTGCTGGATTTCTCAGAAAATGAATTTATCCTTTTATTTATTATTTTTTGAAAAGTCTACAAGGATTGACACCTGAATGCTGCATTATCTGCACTCATCAGTAAATTATCAACCATTTCCCCATCTATGTATCCCAAACACTGCATGATAATGTCCACTAGAGGGCAGTATATTATAACACATTTTCAACAACAAGGTCGACTCTTTCACCAGGTGGGAGAGCAAGATGCAGAATCATATCAATTTGTGGTCTCGGTTCTTCATGTTTGCAGATCTTAATAGTTTTTAAGCATGCAAATAAAATTACTTTAAGTTTATTTGTGACTTAATTTTTGCGGTTTTATTCAATAGCCCATGAATAAAATAAAGATATATCCAACTTTTGCTTTAGACTGCATCCTCTTGAGATGATAGCCTACACATAGACAACGTTTAGGGAAAACACAATCTTCAATTTCATCTTCATATACTATGAAAAGCATACATTGTTATCTTTTTGTTTGAATAATTATATCTTCATTAAAATACGAAGCCTTTAACAAAATTGTAATGTATAATATGGTATAAAAATATATGCCCACATTATATTCATCGAAATTGTTGGATTACAAGACCTTAAATTATATAATATCTTTAAAAATGTAAGATTTTCATGCATGGGAGACAGGCCTTCCCTTTCTGTTGATTGTGTCACGCTATTTGGCATCTCTATATCGTCGAAATATGGTGCGTATAAATTGTATCTGTGTTCAAACATGTTGACCTGTTATAAAGATGTCTTTTTTGACTGCTTTTAGGACTTCCTCATCTTAAAATTCACAAGGCGTTTACGCCATTATTTAACCACTTGGAGTGGTCCAGATTTTGATTTATCTGCTGTAAAAAATGCAACATAAAAATCCATCTGATTAAAAAAAAATAAAGGTAGTTTTTTAGTTAATTGGATTAGAAATAAATCTATTTTTACTCTTATTTTTTGTTTTGAAAATTCGTTTTTGTTTTTTTTTAAACTCGGCATAATAGGCCTATCAACCCAGATTATAGGCCTCTGCCCACGGGAGAGGATTACTTTCTCCGTCAGGGTATTATTCCATTGAATTAACTGCTCACTGGAATCTTTCACTGCGTTTGATTGGGTCGATAAATCTCACACAGGGGCAGCATGCACTGGGCCAAATGGCATAAATCTTTGCATTTTTTTTAAACACTACACCGTAACAAAAATCAAGGACATTATTGTTCCAGGTTTTTGCCAGTTTCATGTGAGAAAGATTAAAAAACCACAACTGAACAAAAGTTCCGTGTCTAATTCAGCAGGACTACGATATTGAAGCAGTAATGGCCAAGACGTTATGTGGGCCTGCAGTGTTGAAATTAGTCTGTTATCCACTTTTATTAGTTATTCTAAAACAAATTATTATTATTATTATTATTATTATTATTATTATTATTATTATTATTATTTAGCTTAAAAGAAAGAGTTGGCCTGAATCACAGATTTGATGCTTCTTGTTTTAATCATTATAATTATAATAATCAATATCCTCATTTTACATTTTTTTTATTTTCTTTTGTAGACACAGGTTTGGTTGGACAAAGCTGTGATAAATATCCCTGTTGATCACTTGATTGATTACCTTGCTCAAAGGTCATGCGGGCTCTGGTAATTTCCTTGTGCCGGAGGCTCCCTTTTCACTTTTAGTCTGCCTCGACAGCCCCCAATACAGATCATGTTATTTTTTAACCCCTTAACAGCTGGATATACTGCTACTGTAATGCGGTTAAAAAATCCAAAACCTGTTCGCTTGAATGAGTCTCACCTTGCTTTAAGTCATATTTAATTGGTCATTTATTAACCGATGTTTGCGATACACAGCACAAATAAAAGAGTTTGAGTTTATAATTGCAACCGTGGGGGTCTCGAACCTATTAATTTCTAATAATTACAATGCACAGGGCTGTGGTGGTGTCTGCGCCGCTCCGCCCTGCCAGCGGGCTCAGCGTGCGATAGTAAAATATGTATTGAGAAAGTGCTTCAGAAGGGAGAATAGATGAGGGAAGAGAGGAGTGAGTTATTGCGGTGAATGAAAACTGTTTCCATTTAGGCTAATTGAGCGCGCCGCCTGAAGCTCTCTCTCTCTTTCTCTCTCTCTTTATGTGTGTGTTTGTGCGTACGCGCGGCGCACCACCTTCTCAGGCACGTTGTATAGGCGCAACCCACTTAATAGCACCATTTATGTCATTACAGTAGAGGTAGAGTGAGGCACAACCACAATAAAGTATATCAGCGTCAACCTCTGGCAATTTAAACGAGGACTAGCAATTCAGAAAAGTCCCTGTTTTGTTAAGTTTAATCTCGAGTTTTAATATAAAAACGCATATTTGCCGAGATATTGATCGGTGAATAAAATATTTATTGGTGTTTTGTTTGCCATATTACCTTCCAAGCATGCTTTGGTTTTGTGGCTGACCAAAGATGACTTCTTTCCCACGTGTCATGGCATGATGTCACGATTTCAATCAGTTTCGACACACTTTGGAATCGATAGCTCGAGTTCACAGCCCATTAAAGAGTTCATCTGCAAGGTCAGCATGATCTCATGCCGATCTAATTAATTGCCAATTAGTTTAATTGTACGACGTCGCAATTTGGGGACAGATAGGCTAAAGTTTAGATGCAATTTTAATGTTTTGTTTTTGTTGTTGTTGACAAATTGCTGACAAATTCTGATTTACTCTTTTTGTATATGGCTGGTAACTGCTCTATTTTGCTGACATGACTCAGTATCTAAATAAGCCTCTATAAAATGTTTATATAACAGCGGACAAGTAGTGATCTTCCTGATTATAGAGTCTCTGGAAGGCATGCATTTATAAGTGTGGCCTTTTTCTTAATATTCAGAGCTAAAAAATTGAATTCAAACCTTTTTCTATATATCGAGATGATGGTTTGAACAAAACTCATATTTCTTTTTTTTTCTTTCTTGATAGAGATGTTCATCTTCCAAGTTAAATCGAGTGAAAACATCCTTTTTGAGCCTTCAGCAATTACCAAGTGATGGAAATTACTCACTGCAACAGAAACGTCTCGAGCAGGCATTAATACTAAGAACTTATGAATAATTGCCAGCACATACACAGAGAAGGAGGGAGGGTGAGGGGGGGGTTCATATTAGAGCTATCAGTCGTGTGCCCCAGCAGCAGAGGGAGGGGGGAAATTTTTCATTAATTTTCCAGTGGTCGGTATAATGGTCAAAACACAATTAAAATATATAAAATCTTTAATGACTACATCCAGCATTGGTAATTTAAGTGAACATTGATTAATGTGACTTCATTTAAAGAGAAAAGGTGCGCAGTAAGGACTGAGAATAAAGTTGTAATTAATGTCCTGGGCATAGATCGGTGGTCCAGACTGTACTGTAAAAAATATCCATCTTCTGAAAGCATTTTATTTAGTGCTCCGTCTAAAAAGCTTTTCTCTTTGACATATCTCTATTGCATCTGGTAGATTAACTCGATTTTTACTTGTCAGACGAGTTTTCTTCAGTCTGCCTAATTTTGTTACCTTCTCCAGCCTTAAGATAAATGGTATTTGTTTCGACATAAGTCCTGAAACAAGTCAAAACTGCGCTCAATCACAAAGTTTCCTCACGTGCTAATAAACAACAGGGACGAATCCCAGGCTACAACAACGTCGGACATTTTTTGCAGTGTGCCCCGCTTTCTCGCTCGGTGATCGTTTGAAACCCTGACACGAAAGGAGATGCGCACGATCAGGTTCATATCAAAGTGATAAATCGTACCAAACTTTTTCTGGCACTTGCTGCCGGCAAATTTCGGGCTGTGCGCATGTGCGAAGGTGTCCAGACTGACAATGCTGGAGAGATAGCGCGTTTGGACTGAGAAACCCAGAGAAAAGGGACAGAGAAAAACAAAAAGGAAGAAAAAAAAAAGATCCAAGAAAAATCCAAACAAACCCACGCCGAGAGACTGGCACCATGAGGTCCAAAGGCAGGGCACGGAAACTGGCCACGAGTAGGTGCAACATCCCTTTCTTTTTCCTTTTGAAACATGCCTTCTTATTGTCGCTGTTATCACCGCGCTGATTAATAGTTTCTATAACGATTTCATTTCCACCACAAAGCCACGATCCTCACTTCTACCTGTTAACAGTAACAAAACGATATTAAGGTCGCGAAGGAAACAACGAAACGCTGTCACAAGAAGAGTTAACTTCAAAGTTTATGGAGCGATGGAGGAACTTTCTGCCGGGCGTCCGCTCCGGCAGCTCTCGGAATTGCTCGTTGCATGTAGTGGGCGCTGTAGTGTACTGAAGTGTATTGTAGGTTAAAATCCCATGTCCATCGGCAGTTGTATTGCAATTGCTGCACGCCACTGCTGCGGGTCATTTCAGTTTGCGGGAGGCAACATGGAAAAGGCAGGTTGATGGAGAGAAATAAGGAGAAAAGGAGGATTTAGACAGGCATGGTAAATGTTTCAGGGGTTCTTGTTTTTTGTTTGTGACTCTGTTTGTGTTTGTGAGTCAGGTACTTCATTCCGAGCTCGTATTAACGCGTAATGTGTTTTGATTGGTAAGTGATACGGCACTAGAAAAAAACAATTATGACTAATATTGTTTTATTCTTTTGATGCACGAATGTTACAGTTTACAGGCTTTATATTGAATGCATACTTGATTACTGCAGGCTTCTTATACCGTAAACAAAATTAATTTAGCATCAAATAATGACTTAAAATAATCTATAAGTTTTATTAAATTAAGTACAATATCGAGAAACACTTCCGATCAAATCGATTTAAATGCTTTGATGCAATCAGCCAGAAGAATTTATGCAAGGACATGATTGATATGTGCATTCATCCATTGATTTGCTTCAATAAATTATGCATATTATTTGTTCTTAAGTTGTTTCACTAGTGTTTGGCTTAAATGTCTGTGCTGTGTTGACTTTTAATTGACTTTTGCCTCTGTAATTGTTGAGGTTCACACTGTCAGAGACACCATGAATGTAGAATTGTATTGCACATGTTAGACTGAATTAACAGGGAGGTTAAAAACTACGCAACATGTATGACGGCCCAAGCCTGCAGCATTTTGGTTCTTGCAAAAATGTTACATGTATAGGCCTTAAGGACGTTAAGATTTGCATGATTAGGAGTTTCAGTCAGTGATTAGTGTTAACTCATCGTTTTGCATATGGACTACATGCATTGAATATATCCAAATAATGTAAATAAAACAATATGGTGTAGGTCTATTACGCGCAGGCTGCAGCATATGTGTAAAAATGATTTGGACAATTAACGCCATAAGCAGCCGTTTATGGAGAAGCTGTTCCATATGTTCACTTAAAAAAATTTAAAAAAGTTTTATTACTTTACTGCAAGAGTAAAATTTATACAGACATATTGAATATTAACGCAGCAAGTGTGTGGTTATAACCACTTTATTGTCATTCTACCGATTGTTTTGGAAATTTTGTGACACAAATAAATATGTTATGGACACACACTTACACAAACACACACACCATCATTCAAAGAAAGGTAATCACTGTATTGACTTTAAAACACTTTGTTTTAGAATGTAGGCCTAGATTTTTATCTCCGAGTATAGAGACGCACACAAAGAGGAAAAGGCTTTTCTACATTCTCCCAATCAACTGAAGAGATTCTGAGGGATGTTTCCTCGTTTATTTATCAGTTATCGTGCTCTAGATTTCTTAAATCACAATGAGGGAATGTTCTGTGTCCCCGGAGGAGCGGGCCCGCTCTGGCCCCCAGCCAGCTCTGCACAGTGTCAGCAGTGAATATTTAAATTCCCAGACCCCTCATAAGAGCTGTGCTTGTAAATGCGTTCAGTGTGTGCCTCCCCGCCTGTCCGGAGAAGTCGTGTTAAAACGGCCATGTACGGGGCCTCCATTGCAGAACAGTCGTGTGATTAAAAAAAAAAAAAGGGGCTGGATGTAATAGAGAAGGTGATGGAGAGGTAGTAAACGTAAGAGTGATTGATGGATGTTGACTGATTAGTACGCACGTCCAGATGTAATGCGGTGCGCCACAAAAAGTCGCGTTTGCTTCCCATAGCTGTGGCGTGCAGGCCGCACCCCGTGGTGACTTGTGGGCTACAGAAAGATCGAGGGGCGGGTTGATGATCCAACCGAGCCTGGTATAGGCCTAATTAAAAGTCCACTTAACATATTTGTGTCTCAATAAAAAAAACTCTTGATTATAATGTGTTCCAGAGTCTTTGATAATTTGTGAGTAATAATTACAACGGCGCTTAATCTAAAGTGATATTGTGAATTGCAGGCCTTGATTCTATTTTTAACACAGCGTTTAGAAATGTAGCATATAAGGAAGCGTTCCCTTAAATTATTTTGAAATTTAACAAGTGGAAATGGAACTTTTCACATCCAGTGTGTACTCCAGGCCACGCGCCTGTGCATTTAATAATCATTTTTGTGCACACTGCATTTGACAAAAAAATTTCACATTTACAATATTGTGTCAGCCATCAGTCATTGCTCCATTTTTCTAAAAAAAAAAAAAAAAACGTGGTTCATGCGACTAATTAGATGCACATCTTACAAATTGACATTCTGATTCCCGCGCGCGAAATTGTGCGTGCGAGAGAGGGAGAGAGAGAGAGAGAGAGAGAGAGAGACCTCGCAGGCCTCGGTGTCTCGCTGTCTGTCTGCGCCTCTCCTCTCCGCAGCTGAGAAGTGCGTCGTCCCGCTCACATTGTGCAATGGGCCATGCATCTCGCGTTTGTCTGGCGGAGCTCATTAAAACAGTTAATAGATCAGCCCATTTAAAAGGTGAAAGGGAGCGGGCCGGCGCGAGGAAAGTGAAATAGAGACCCCATTAAACAGCCCTTGTTGTCCCGGAGCGGTGCTCTTTGCCTGCGCTCCGCTTGGTGCCAAAGCTCCGTATACAAATGTCCCATATCTCCTTCAGTAATGGACTGGGTCAAGAATCATTGGGGCCCATGGCAGAGGTTACTCCTCTTTCTTTTGAACTAGTTTTCTTTGAATAAAGCCAGTTTATCGAATGATGTTTTCCTTTTTCAAATTTTCATCAAGTTACATCAATAAGTGGGTTTAGATTAGGTTTAAACCATGAACCCAGAAGAGGGCAGATAAGTCTATACTTCTTGAATTAGAAAACAAGATTATTTTCACCTTCAGTAATTAAAAATTGCTGTTGTGTATTTTAAAGCCTTATTAATGTAAGAATCAATAACTTGACTTGTGGGAGTCCATGTGTCTGCTTCAGATTGAAGTTTGTGTGTAAAAGTAACCACTTAAACTTGAAGCCACATGAAGTATTTGTGTGTATAGGTGTGTGAATGGCCCTTTAGAAAGGCGACAGTTTTCTACTTCAGCGTCATGAAAGCGTAGCAATTGTGTGATCAGTCTGCAGAGAGGTGAAGCATTGAAAACACACACATTCATGAACAAGTAGCAGCATTTCTGCTCATTAGTTTTTAACATAGGAGAGCTGCTGGAGGCTTTTCAAACCAGGTGCAAAGCATATCACAGACATATATGTACACACATCAAACCTTTGTGGGTGTATTAGTCGTATTTCAAGGTACAAGTGTGTCTGTTTGTGTGTGTTTTGGGGTGGTGGGATGGGGGCAGGCTGACTGCGACTTAGGCCCTCTCATCTATCAACGCCCCCATCTGTCTGACATGTCGTCCACTTTCCTCCTCGCTCAGAAAATGGCTCTTTTGGAAGGTCTCTGATGTTAATGAGTCGTCCAGGAATCAGTCTCAGGGCTCTAAACAGAGAGTTGATGAGGTTAGTGGTTTTGTTTATACATTTCTGTCACCCGTTTGAAGGATGGGCCCTGTCCCGAGCAACTAGAGCTTCCAGGCCTTGTCACTGGTCCCCTCTCAGGCCCTGTCACAGCGGCCCTTGCCCAGGGCCCTCTCTCCCATCTCTGCTCCCTCTTTTCCATTTACAATCCCTGCTTTCTTTCCATCTTAGTCCGTCATGTTTGTGAGGAATTTTATGATGCATAAAAACACACAACGATTCGTCTATGCCGCCCCGGTGCAGGTAAAATAGTAAGAGTGTGCAGTTTTGCTATCATTGTGTGCAGGGCTTATATATGAGGCAGTGTTTTTTTTATGTTGGTGTGTTGTTATTGTTGTTTGGGGGGAAGGTGCAGCCCAGCAAACCAGACAGGGCAGTGTGGGAACACCAAGGGATGGATTGAGGGAGGGGAGGAGGGTCGGTGGTGGTGGTGTGCAGCAACATGTCAAGCCTGGGAACCAGTGTGTTTACCACAGGGAAACCGTACCAACACAGAACAATGAGCAAAGCTCACTCCTTCTAAATAAAAAAAAAAGGCATTTCTGCTTTCTTGTCCCTCCTAAAGGTCATGGAGTTAGAGATAGGGAGTTCACACAAAAGCCTCCAGTCTGTCGGCAGTCTGGCCTGGCCCGTACGGTGCCAAGGCTGAGGTCATTATCAACAGACCAGTCCCAAGCTAAGCATATTTTTTTATAGATTGTGCTTGTGTATGTGTGTTTAGAGGCGAGGTGAGCAAGTGTGTATGTGCTTATTTGGACGAGCTGAGTGCGTATGTGTGAGTTTGCGTGTGCACAAAACAAAGGAGCTCTGCTGAGTGTACGCCGTCGCTGTCAAACCTGTGACATGGCGCCATTTTCTCATCACAAATTGGTCTGAGATAAATGACATTTTGCTGAGTTGAAAAGTTTGCCCAGACATCAAACTGATTTGTGCGTCGTTGTGATGTCTGAGGAGTTATATTGTCAACAGACTGCTGATGGTGCGATTCGTTCCAGCTATTAATGAGGCGGGTGTGAAGTTAGCACTCCCTGGCGTGCCTCGAGAAGAGATGTCTGTTAGCTAATTAAAGAAACTCAATCTTTTTAGACTTCAATCAATTACCTGAAGCAGGTGGTAGAAACAGGGCCCGACACTCTGGCCTCATGTCTCACATCAGCTAACTACACAAATATACTTTACTGCATTGTTGAGTGCTTTTATCGGGAGGAGGGCTCAAGAAGAGGCTTGATACGACTTCATACTAGCAGCCAATCTTTGTTTACTGCACTTTACTCCAGACTGCAGACATGATGCTATGTTTGCATGTCAGTTTACGGGATACTGTTTGAACCCTTTTAGTTTTTTTCTTATCGAATAATGAACATTTCTGCAGTGACATGCTAGATATGCTAAATTGGAGGCTGTTTGTTTGTGGACATTCATTTTCATCACTATCAATGAGGGTTGACAGAGAGAACAGTGCCTTTTCTTACACACCGGAGGGAGCACATACTGTAGCTATAAACAGGAATTATCCAACAATCGCTTTGTGAATGTGGTAATAACAGTGTGTTCCAGCGCTGCTTGGGGATCTCCCTGGGTGGAGCAGGCTGGCCTGAGGGATGGAAGGAGTGAAGGAGAGACAGAGGAATGGAGGAAAATCTGTTCTGATTACAAAGCTTTAAAAATGGGGGTTCAGGTCGTGCCCATCTGTCGCTGAAAAGGAAGACAAGACAGAGCAGATAAAGTCGGGTGTGTTCGTTTATGTCTTTGTGTGCTACGTGTGTGTGTGTGTGTGATTCCTGTACTCTTGTAATCTCGGCCAGAACAAGCCCCCCACTTTCCACCCTGAAGCTCATTAAGACGTGACCTCTTACCCTGAGATGAGGGGAGGAGATGTGATCAAAGCTGAGGCCTTCTTGATGAAGTTTGCACTGCACCACATTCACCTGATTGGATCTGATAGCAGCTGTCTTGCCTGTGTTGCAGTGCTGATTCAGTGACAGTAACAGTGAGAGACATTAAGAGGAAAAGTCATGACAAGCTGTGAATTCATAATAAAGAGGAGATGGTTAGGGACAGAATGTTTTTTTTTTTATTGAAAAAGATGCAGTGTTGTTTTGTTGAGCATTTTTATTTGACAGACTGAAATAAAAAGGTTTGTAGAAGTGAGTTATGGTTAGGTTCCCAAACGTATTGGTTCTTAATTAGTTAACACTATTGTTTTTGTTTGAGACCTCATCATAGCAGACTCCTGAGTCCCTCCCAGCCCAGCTTTTGGGAGGTGGACCATCTTCAGTGTTCACCTCGCTGTTCCACTCCCAGTCCCATGTCTGAGAAAAGGAAAGACCGTGTTTCTGTCCTCAGAGATCCGTGTTGATGACTTCCCTTCAGTGTATACATATGTCTCTATTAGCCATGCACCTTTTGTGTGTGCGCACAAGTGGTGTCGGTCAGTCAAGGTCGCAGTAAAGGAAAGAATGCGGCTGTGGAAAGGAATGCAGGGCTGATTAGTGCTGCTTACCTGTAAGTGAACTGGACGTGCCGGCGTGTGATGAGATCGAGGAAACAAGGGAACAATAGGACAGTAGAGATTCCTTTCCTCGCTGCATTCCAGCGATCCTGCAGCCAGGGCCCCCTGCTCTGAGCTTTGATGAACCTTCCTTGCGGCTTCCTGGGATTGTCGCTCCTCCACAAACACAAAAACACAAAGCGGCCGGTGAGCGGGGCCGGGGTAAAGAGAGCACGGCCCTCCTCAGGATGTCCTGTTTTGATTAGTGTGAGCATCCTTAATGCACCATAGAAATATTATTCCAACAAAGAGAAGAGCATAGTGGTGACACATCCACTTCTTTCCACACTGTGACCTCCGGGGTCAGATGCACTACAATGAGCCAGGAACCAAAGAGGTGCTCCTCACCCAATGGTCTGACCGAGGAACTCATGAGAGGAAAACAAGGTGATTGAATGATAGACTGAGCTTTCAAGGCCTGTCAACAGGTGGAAGTTTGTCAGGCCAGTGTTTTTGAAATTTTCTAAGAAGTACTTGACAATTTTGTGTCTGTTTCAGGATGCAAAAATATCAGATATATTTATTCTTATTTTGGGAATCAAACTCATGGAGCTCCTGACGCTCCGCATACCGTACGTATTGCTGCCTGCCTTTCAGCCCCACCACCAGCCCAACATCCACCTGTTTAGGGTTGAGGGGGATACAATAAGTTTGCTCATCATTCCCCAATACTTCTGCAGGGAATGTTAAAATTGGAGCCAAGACTCCAAACCCAAACTCTCTATGTTCTCCTGTGATAATAAACATTTCAAACTCATGAGTTGTGCGACTGAAATGTTTTTACTGTCAGCTTACTTACGGTTAAGTTAAACTGTCAACTTATTCTTTAATGAGATAAAGGTAATTAAGGTTCAAATCCAAAAACGACTATCATAGCTTTTATTCTCAAAGAATTGTTGATTCCAGTTGTCTGAAATTCTGAATCAACTGACAATATTTTCCTAAAAGTAAATACCTTAGTTTTGTATTTTGAGTACCAGCTCTTACACTGTGTCCTCTTTCAGCAGCCCACACCACATCTTTTCTGTCTCCTGTGGAATCAGAGAGCAGTGAGGCATTGCAGCATAGTTTGTTGTTTTTCTTGTGCTTGAGGGCTTTAGTTTGACAGGAGGGCACCACTTTGTTCACCTCAGTGTCCAGAAGGGACCCCTAGGGGCCTCGGCGGCCTGGACGTCTCTGTCAGAGCTGTGGCAGGACTGGGGCAATGGGGGGGCCGCTGCTCACTGGGTCAGTGGACAAGCTAATCGATTTTATCTCCGTTTCACACGCCACGCCAAACCCCTACTGGCCTGATATTCATATGTTCACTGTTCAGAGGATTATGCTCCTTCCATCTTCTGGCTCTTTTTGTCTCCCTCTGTTTCTTTCTCTTCCACCACATTTCTTGTTTCACATTTCTGTTTCTTCCTCTGTGTTTTGTCTACATCCCTTTCACAGTTTCTCTCCCTCCCTTGCTTTCCCCCTCTTTGAAGAGAGCATTTTAAATTTAGCCCGTTCATGCCCATCTCAGCGTTGGTGCTCCCCTCGAGTGAGTCTGATTGGCGGACGGAGGAGTCCTTGTTTTCTTGGCCATTCCTCTGGATGAAGCATTGGAACAAGGGAATGAAAGCTTTGGGAAAGGTCTGGAAACTTCCCATTCATCAGTGTAAGGAGACACTGCGCTGACAGTTAGCAGACGGCCAGCCAAGTACAACACGGGACAGCCGCGTGGGCCTGCAGTGCTCAGCTCAACAGACAGAAGGAGCAAGACCATACCAAACACCCCACTCATCCCTGTTTGAGAAAAATAACATATGTTAGCATTTTAGGCATTTATTCTGACTTTCTTGTACAGGGTGACTCATGTGCGAACAGTAGAATAAGTGAATGATTACTGGTCCAATCATAACTGATATAGTAATAAAAAAGAGCAGGGGAAAAAATGGATAGCACGACTGACAAACAATGATTACACGCTGTCATTCAAGCACTGGATCAAATTGTGGTTGGTTCACTTATTTTCAGATTGAGCAGAATTTGTCGATTACTTTTCAAGGTCCTAAAAGTGAGCTGTGTTTGGTCAAGATTCTACAATCTACACTCTCCATTTGCATCATGATTTGTATTGATTGACCTCTACCTTGTCCTTTTAGCCCCTCTGACACACCCTCACATTGCACCTTCCCATAAGCCACTGCAGCAATGCAGAATGCATGCATCGCCTCAGGGGCAGTCATACATGTAGGAAAGCAAAGATTTATATGCACCCATAAACACATGCACCTACACATGTTTGAATATTTATCCGTCCTTTGGACACAACACATTCGCATACATACAGGGACATGTACCTGTGTGGGCTGAGCTGGGACAGGACAGCACTTTGGCGGGGCAGTGCAGGTATGAATCTGTGTCTCTCTGCCCAGCCATCAATCGCTGCCATCTGACAGTTCAATCTGCGAGGGGCCGAGCGGAGCAGCCGGCTGGTTACCAGGACTGGTCATTACTGAGCATGGAGTCGGCCAATCGCATCAGCGATCAATGACAAAGGCTGTAGAGGGGGGGAGTGTGAAAAGTGAGAGAGAAGTAGAGGGAGGTAGGGTTGAGAAAGATAGAGGGTGAGAGAAGCGATGAAGATGTAGGGAGGGGAGAGGAGAGGTATGGCAGGATAAAGGTAGTTATGCCGTTGAAGGTCAGCTCTTAGTTTAGGAGCGGATGACAAACAGGCTGTCAGCCGCCAAGAAATGGAAATATTCATCCGATGCTGCACAACGAAAAATATGGCCCCTTATAGGTACACGCCCATAGATGCACACAGAAACAGTCATCGCCATAGCAGCGTGAATGAGACTGCAGCAGGGGAATTTAGTGTGATCCATTGTTTTATGAATTCCATATACACGATGTTCGCAGACTGTCCTGCCCTTTTAGTGGTCAGCTCGGGCTGTGCTGTTGCAAAAGTAATAACTGGCTGTGAATTTAAAAAAAAGAAAAAAAGGAAACAGTTCATGAAAAATGCCACAACTCCCCCTTGACCCCACCTCCGCTGCCCACTCTTGGTACCATGGGAACAGCTGCTACTGTACGGCAAGGTTCCTCCAGTGGTGTTTACCTAACCCAGAGAAGTCAAACGCAGTCTCACTTTAACAGAAGGAACTGCATTCGCTTCAAGGTATTTATCATATTTCACAACCCAGTGAATGCCATTTTCACTTTCTCACCCATGTTTCTCCTCAAACGTTTTCTTTTAAATGTCGACCACGGGTTTAATTGATGATACGGGTGACATTATTTGGCCAGGGCTCTGATAAAAAAACAGAGATCACCATTCCCCAGAGGCTTATTATAGCAGAGCTGGTTATTTATCCTGCACTATCTCTCAGAAGATCCAGATCCTTCTCTCAGACACACACACTCTCACACACACACACACACACACACACACACACACACACACACACACACACACAGGCCATACCAGCGTGGACACCACTGAGTGATGATGAGTCATTATAGAGAGTGTGCCCTTCGACCTCCTCCAGTCTTTATGGATCACCCTCTGGCAGGATCATATTCCCTAATGCCAAGTTCCTGTCCATCTGCCTGCATGTCTGTCAGACAGTCAGGCCCCTTAGTCTCTCCCTCTTTCTCTCTCTTCCATACTCTCTTAGTCTCTCTCCCCTGAGTTTCACACACCAGTTCATCCCAGACATCTCTGTCTCTGTTTATTTTAATAACAAACAGGAAAAAAAAAAGAAATCTCATTTTCCCCTCACCAAATGTTTGAATTTGATAGTTTTCATGTGTTTTGTAGTGAGAATAATGGACAGAAGTTTTGATTTGTTCTTGATTGTGTTTAGATTAGCTCGAGAAAAGCTTTAAAACTTGTCTGTTATCCATGGGTGTGGTGGGCTAGACCATTAATTGTATCTATTATCCTACCCTAACATAATTCAGTGTTGATATTGGCATACATCAACACTTTAGTTGAATTCAGAGTAACCCAATACATATCTTTGCATGTTAAGTGTTTTCCCCCTTCTAGTTCCTCACTTGATTCCTCAGTGGGCAGAGGAGCAGTGCAGCAAGGGAAAGCAGAGGAAAACAGCCAGTTTGCATTTCTACACATGCATCGTCTTCTCTTTTTCTTTGTTATTTTGATAATCCAATACTACTACTGTGTCAAGGGTATGCTGTGTAGATGAGGCTGCTAATATGTTTTTCTGTGGGCGCTAGGATTTGATCCTTCTCTCAACAAATGCAATTTGTTTGGCCTGATTTGATCAGTTGCAGCAGCATAGTTGTGTGCAGGCAGGAGCGCGTAAACCTTCTGTACAATGGAAGCTAAAATGTTTTTGCTTCTGTGAGAGAGGAAACTCTATTAGTGGTATCTTGGACCACGGGGTCCTGACGGCTCTGATTAAATGCTCTGCGGTTGTTAATTCAATTCTGATTTTGCCTATCCAGGAGACAAGCCGCCTCTGGGGTTTTAAAACTGGCTCTGAAAGGCACAAAACAAAGTCTGATTGTAAACCGTACAATTACATTGGCCGAATCTTTCAAAGGCACTTCCTGATACAACATAGTCATCTCCCTTTGGACACCAGAGAATGATGCTGTGTAATTTTGGTGATGTTTTTGCGGAATAAGCATTGTTACATGTGTGCACAGTGCATGCAACTTGTAAAGTGGTGCAGCCGTATAGCCAATTTCATTTGGATTGAAGGCCTTTGATATGGAACAGACTGAATAGGACTGGCAAGCATGTGTAAACAACATGAATCACATGAAAGTCTATGAAAACATGAAAACTGGCTGTTTGACTGAGGTATAACACTTACATGTACTGTTGCGCATAGAGTTGAGGGATCTACAGGGACAGCAGGATTCTATTTTTTTGTGACAAGAACATAGTTGATCTGACAACTAGCTGAAATCATTGCAGTCTATGGTGCCAAAAAGCACTACTATAAGAAAAATAATGCCTTTAAACAAAGTTGTGACAATTGTTAATGTGATAACTGGCTCATAATATACACTATACTTTCTCTGCAACTGTTTTATCACAAGTGTGACATAGGCTACATCATGTCTATTTTTTATGCGTTACCCGTGTCCGTCCCTTTGTCCTGTATGTAACAGTATGATCCGTCCACATATCCTCAAAAACCACTTGACAGAATTCAAGGAAATTGCTTTGTAATCTAAGCCTATGGCAGCATAGCTAAGGGCTAGCCTAAGCCAGTCTTAACTATAAGTTTGATCAAAAAGGAAAGTTTTGAGCCTACTCTTATATGTAGAGAGGGCGTCTGCCTACCGGACCGAGACTGGAAGATGGTTCCACAGGAGAGGAGTCTGATTCCTGAAGGTTCTGGCCCCTATTCTACTTTCAGGGACTCTAGGGACCACAATTAACCCTGCATCCTGGTAGCTTAACATTAGAGTCAGTTAATAGGTTACTACGAGCTCTTTAAGATATGTTGGTGACGATCAAGGGTTTTGTATATGTGAGGAGAAGGATTTTAATTTCTAATCTGGATTTTTAAAGGGAGACAGTGCAGAGAAGCTAATATTGGAGAATTTTATGTCTTTTCATTTTATGTTTATTGGCAAAATGTCAATATGTTTGCCACAGTCTTGTTATCATTAGGACGTTGTTGATAAGAGCAACATTATCATCCATAGTTTAAATGGCCTCTCCTTCTTTTAGCATTCTTTAGAACCTTTTAAAATGACACATTTAGCTTCTTTTGTGACTTTTAAAACTCACATCAAAGGCAGACATTAACCACAGTTGTCCCCAGATTAAACACCACTGAAAATATGGCTGGCCCTGCAGAACAAGTGACCCATTTCATCCCCTTAAGGGTTCAGAGATATGGGGTGCATGCTAGCTGTCACACCGTCGGCCAGCCCAGAGCCCCACAGATCAAATACAGGTATGATTTATGTCCCCTGTCCCAGCCTTCACACCGCACGTTCTCCCGCATTGGAGTTGTTGGTCAAACCCAAATGCAGCAGTAATTTGTCTCCTTACATGTGTAGGAGGTGAGGGGCGAAGGTCAGTGCAATGAAAATGACCAGACCTGACTTAATTGTTGTATCTATTTGCGGTTTGAGACAGGATGTCTGTCTGAGTGTCTGTCTGTCTATTTGTCCATCTGTCTCGCCTCTGTCTTGGCGCCATGTTTTGTGTCAGTGGGTCAAGACCCAGTGGCTGCAATAAGCCATTATAGGCACTGATCTGATCCTGCAGGAGTACTGAACTCACTGAATAGATCTGTCTAGGCCAGATAGTATCATTATCACAACATACAGTCTGATGGAAATGCTTCCTCTCATTTATCTGGTTCTTATTAATGTGTTTTTTTTTCTCATTTAAGTCAACCAATCTTTACACAGACAAAAAACAGATCATTGGTTAGTGTAGAATGATTATAATTTTTTTGCCTGCATGTTTTATTTACATGCTGTTAAGTATGACAAATACACAAATGTTTCAGATATGATGCTTCAACACCTTTTTGCCTCCAATTTCCTCACCAGCTTGGCACATGTGACAAGGTTAAGCCAGTAAGTGGAGAGATCTGCTTCCTGTGTGTGATTACATTTATCATGTATAATTAGGAAGTTCTGCTCTGTCTACACATGATGTCCTTTGACCCCGAGTATGACAGTTGATGCCAGACGCCCAAATGTGCCGTCCAGGTTGGGGTACTCTAGAAAGTCTGGTTTCCGCTTCTCTGTGATTCATTATTCCACCAAGCAGACTTGTCATTTGGGACATAATATTTGACAAAAGAGTGACACTAAAATCAAATTTTTTGCAGATGTAGACTGGTACTGGCCTAATTCAATTTGTGCTCCTTCACATATAGCTATGGACCCAAAAACCCCATTCAAAATGTTGTTGCTGTAGATGCTATTGAAAGAGGTAGCTGTGTGGTTTTTATACTGGAGATGCAGAAGGATAAAAAGTATTTCTGTTTTTCCACGTCATTATTAACGGTTAAGACTTTCAGTATCTTCAAGCATGTGTACAACAGAGAAAATCTCCTACAGCAGGGTTATAGTAAATAAATATAATCAAGCATTTAATGAGTTGATATTGAACTCATAACCTGTTTACAGAAGCAGTGTCAACAGTGTGAAACCCTCAATGCAGCATTTCCTTGACTTGTTGTTGCAAGTGTGAAACGTTGCACACTTAACATCTGTGGTCCCTTTATAGTTTTCTAACTATTTGAACCCTCCTCTAAATCTTAGTCGTTCCTTCTTCCTTTGTTTTCTTTCCTTTATCTCCTTCTCCTGTCCATTGCTCTGGCATTTGTTTTTCCTTTTCCTCTGTTCTTGTACCTTTTTGTGTGTGTTATAATTCCCACCTATTATTTCTGTCCCGAGCCCTCATTAGTCATGTCCCTGTCAGCCGCCAGCTGCAGACACACACACACACACACACACACACACACACATACAACCACATGTATTCTTGCACATGCACAGGTATGGAAGTCATCAAGGCAAGGTCAAAGGTCTGCCTCATTACCCAGCTCCAGTGAAAACTTTTGGTTTTGGTTTGCTTTATGCACTGGTATCAAAAAGCTGGGGGAGAAATGAGGAGAAAGAGCAAGACAGTTAATAGGACTGATGTGATTTTAGGAGGAAATAAGAGAAGAGCGAATGAGTGACAGGGAGGGAGACCTCTGCTTCATCTCTTTATCTGTACCTGCTCTACTCCATCCCATACTTGTAAAGCAGATCAATATAACCCAGTCAGAAGATGAGGAGATGTGGTTAGATGGACGGTTTGGGAGGTTGAATTGAGCTCTGGGCCATGAGGGACTACATGTCCCACACTGCCCTCACCACAGATGCTGCTGGCGGCATACATGACCAGTGTTTCCTGACGTTAAACACCACATCTCTAAATAAAGTCATTAGGAGCAGTTCAACAGAAGCCCATTCATTCATTCATCCTCTTCTGCTCACACACACACACACACACACACACACACACACACACACAGTGTTGAGACTGCATGCCTGCACGGGACATGATACGCTGACATGTGACAGAAAGCAAAGCAGGCATGTGTGTGCATGTTCAAGTTCAGCTCCGGAGGTCAGAGAGGTGTCTGTGTGCATGTGTGCGTGTATGTGTATTTGTGTTGGGGCATCAGCTGGGACCAGTCAGGGGGACACTGGTGATGCAGACTGACATGGGACATAAACACTTAGTCGTATAGTGAAGGGGCCCATTGTCTCAATCGCCGCCATGTCTGTCTCTCTGTGTAATGGAACGATCTGTCTCTGTGTGTTTGTCTAATTGCCCAATCTGTCTCTCTGTCCTCTGATATGTCTATGTCACTACTCGACTCTGTCTGTCTTTCCCTCTTTCACTTTGTTTCTTTTCTATCTACATAAACACTTGAAACCGATCTTTCTATCCCAGTGTGCTGGATGATCTGCCAATTCCTGCATGCCTGTGTCTGTTTCTCGTATGCTCGTGTGCTTTTAACATGTGTTTTCCTGTATCTCCTTGTCAACTCACGTCAGTATTTATCATGCATGTTTGTATTTACCATTCACAATCACACGCCAGGTGTATTGCCATGCGTATGTGCGTATTACAGGAAGACAGAAAAGAAAGAAAAAAAAAACGTATATGAATAAGAAGACAAAGGTTTTGTCTTCCTGTGCTTCAAAAACGACCAAACTTTGGATTTTGGATCACATGAAGTGTCACAGTTAGTAGCAGGTGGAATTGTTAACAAGTCCAGTGGTACAGAACATGCAAGGGAGTTATGAGCTGTGGGACTTCAGAGCTGTGGCTAAGCCCAGAAAGGAGGTAAAGGTGTGTGGAGGATATGAGATCTTTGGGGTCGAGGTGCCGGGACTGTGATGAGGTGTGTGAGATTAATGGGAGTAAAGTTGTAAAGAGAGGGGAGGCAAGTAAGGGTGAGGTGCTGAGGACATGCTGGGTAGCTGTTGAGGATTTGCGTCTCAGGGTTTGTGTGTGTTGGTGCATGTTTTTGTCTCTCTGAATTTTTTAGCGATGTTCTCCCCTGAATTTTGACTTGAGATCCTCAACCTGGTGTCCTGTAACATCAGCTTCAAATCCCGCTGTGTCATCTTAAATAGTATGGTTATAAAATCCATACAGGGCTATTTTATTGCACTCCCCAGAAAGGTTTCATTCAACATGTGTATAAAATAGAAAACAGAGAGACACAAAGTATTAGGATGTCAGAACTGAGGAGTTTACAGGCAAACAGAGGGTTTTTGGGGAAGGCTTAAATTCATCTATGTCTCTGGGTCGTTTTATGTTTCCTGCAAGCGCCATCTTTATTTGGTCAGTTCAATACTACTTCAAATTACATTGACAAAGTCCATATTTTTTATTATTCACATGGATTTATAGGCTTACCACACTTAAACACAGTATTTCAGCAGCTCGTACATTTTAAGTAAGACAAAGTTTTTTCTTTTTCTTTATTAATTTCATTTTCTTTCTTCACACAGTTACCAGTTAGAGTTACTGGCACAGAGAGGCATACAGACTAAACTGTAGTAATAATCCAATTAGAGTAATAAGTAGCCCTGTGATTGACACTTAAGTCAAAGACTGATGGGGTTTTACAGCCATGTCTCCTGAAAGACATGTTTCCTGTTCCTCCTGTTCTCTAACACACACGCACACGACTATTTGAATGGCTTTGCTTAGCTGCCCCCCCCCCTCAGTAGTGTCTGTTTATTGTAGATGAGGTGTGGATGTTTATACTCTCTACGCAGCTAAACAAACCAGTCTGAAGTGTGAGGTGATTCTAAAATAATCCACCGAGCTCTTTGGCAAATTGACACCATGTCCTCCCTATACTTAAATGTTATTTGTTCATGTTGGCCATGAAAATTTGTTCACTTCCTTCGGATAGAACGACTTTTTCTTCTGATAAAAGACTGAAAAAGTTAAACGATTTATGCAGACATCTAGTGCCCTGCGGAATATCTACACAAAATTCTCTTTTTCTATTATGTATAAATGATACATAGGTGTTATAAATATATGGTGTGACAACTACTCTGGCGGTCTTCATTCTTTCATGTTTTTAGTTAGTTTAGTTGATTTGTTTATTCTACAAAGAAAGCTGAGATTTCAGTTTTATATAAGGGTTCTCCAGTTGGTTGTTTTTGGCTGATATTCCTTTGAATCAGCTGGCAGATATGTTGCAATGGTTAAACCAAAAGGACAGGGCAGAATTATATTGACATCGGCAAGTAGAAAGCTAACAAGCTGTTAGCTGATTGCAGCCCGTGAGCTGCAGCGTTTTGACATGTGTTTGGCTAAAGGAGCTAAAAACTAGCAGAGCTAAAAGCTAACACCAGGCCTAAACTCTCAGTAGAATATACAATTTCTGACCAGAGGAACAGGTTGTGTTAAAAATGTAATTTCATTTCAAGTAATTCACCTGACTATAATTATGAGGTACACAAATGTTGCGTTTGAAGTTACACACATTTTACATTAGTGTATATTTGACCAAACTTGTGTTAGAGCTTGAAGTAGCCAGGTACAAGCAGTGACCAAGTGGTAGAGTCATGACTTAAGGCCACAATGACACCGACACACACAATTTTTCCTAAATTCTGTGTCTTATCTATATTTTATTATTTCTGTGTTTTCTTTCTCAGTTTACAGATAACATTTTTGTTTTGAACCTATTCCATTTTGAGCAATCTGTAATCACTGTTCAGCCCCAAAAAGCCTGTAGCCTTATGTTGTAGATATATGTATATATGTATCAGTCAATTTGTAAAGCCTCTGATAAAAACTTTAAGTTTTAACTTACTGACAACAGACTAATTAGATTAAATATTTAACTATCCTGATATTAACATATGATTAACAAGCAGAATCAATTATTTTCAGTCAAATAAAATTTTTAAAAAACCCATCCGTGATGCTTCGTCATTAAAGGTGTAGAGAGTGGCAGAGGTTACATTTTATCATGAAATCAGAACAGATGATATTGTTTGGATGTCTTTTCACCCTGCCTGTAGCTTCTTTTTTCCCTAGCTGCCCGTGCATTAGTGTTGATACAAATACATCATAGAAACACACACAAAGGCAGAGGAGGGATAGATGTCAATGGTCACAGCAGATAAGAATGACAAAGCTCTACTCTAAGCCACGTCACCACCAGGCCTCTCACCTGCCTGTCTGTCACACAGACGCACTCAACCATCACAGAGTGATTGTTTGTAACCATGCATGTGTGTGTCTGTGTGTGTGATTGATGCGCTTTGCCTTCCGTCAACTTTACACACACCCCCCCAATCGCACCCCCTCTTGTCCCACCTCAGCCCGGACTGTCAGGGAAACATGAGGCCTTAGTAGATTGCACCGTGCTCTCCGGTCCGGCCCTCGGCCCACTCTGTCTCTCTTTCTCTTCCTTGTGCCAGTCACCTACTGCTGTGGGAAAAGCAGAGGAGATGAGGCCTTAAAATACAGATCATTGTCCGCCTCCTAGATTAAAGCCAGAGAATGTGAGCATTGTCCACTGAATGGCTAAACCTTCCTGCTGTCACTCAAATGCTGCTCTGAGCGCTACTTCATGTCTAAGAGGCTTATCTGCACTGAAAGGCCCCTGGCTGCTCTGGGGAGAGAGGACGTAATGAAGCGTGTTTTTTTTTTTCCTCTGTAGGGGGAAACCTGCTGCTGGGGTGGTTGCGGTGGTGGTGGTGGTGGTGGGTGGTAGGGGATTCAGAGGGTGGACGTGGCCAGTGGGACAGCTGCAGCACCAGGCCCCCCTACCCCACACCTCACCCCAACCGCTCCCAGTCCTTCTGACTGCCTCTCTCGAAAGAATTGCCATTTATCTAGTCTCACATGAAAGGGGAGCGCCATATACGCAGCGTATGGGACTAAACCCGCTGCTGGTGTGATGGAGGGACATGGGGACATTATGTGGGGACTCGCCCAGGGACCTGCCTGTTGTCCACGCTCAGCCGTCTATGAGGATCATCAGCAGGCCACTGATGTGGTCCTCTCTTTGTGCTCCGCTGTTTAAAAAGGGGAAAGTTTAAGTGCTGCTCGCATTCAAGGCTGAGGGCCAGCCAGGCTGGGAGGGTTAGCTAAGCCTTGAGGCCTGTGTGTGTGTGTGTGTGTGTGTTTACGTTATCATTGACTGTAAAAAAAACAAAAAACTCTAGGTTCCTTTGTACAGTTTCCTGTCATCATACGACTCAAAGACTTGCAGTATTTATTTTAATAAAGAAAATCAGGGTTTTTTTCTTGAGGTTGGGTCATGTATTATTTATAAGAGTTCAGCAACGCAAAGAAGAGGTTTCAGCTTATTGACATTTTTTGATCATTTCCCCAAATCACTTTACCTTATGGTCCATCTCTAACCGGTTCTACACAATAGAGCCTTAGCCTTGCATCTATTACCACCATGCTCCACTTGTTGAATTATGGAACATCTGCCATGATCCCTGCCACTGCTGTGGCACGGTGCACGTGGGTTTCCCCCAGTGGGTCCACATATACATTTATGGATGATTTACAGAGGCCACCAGACCCTGAGCCCTGCTGTCCTGCTCTGTCTGCTGTCTGTGTGCTCTCCGCTTGACTCTCCCTGTGCCACGACGGACACACCTGCATCCTCAGCAACCTCCCCTGACCCATAAGCTCTGTCCAGTTCCTGTCTGCAGTAGTGCTACTTCACCGAAACAGGACCCGTAACTAGAAACACAGCTGGGCTCTTGGCATATATGTAGCTGTGTGTTATAACCACTCCAAATGTTTTTCAGTTTGTTTGACCTGCACAGCCTATTTATGTTTTGCTGTCCCTGTAATACATAACAAAGTGATTCACTTTATGAGCATGATGTTTGCTCTCTCTCACCCCCCCTCCATCGGACCACGAGTCCTGCGTGCACTCTCTGACCTGGGCACCTTGTGGGGTTAGTGCTGCCTGTGCCTATTCTGTGCTGTGTCAGGAGGTCGAGTGGGCTTAAGAGCCTAGAAGACCAGAGGGCTTGCTGGCTGGAGCGGGATGGGAGGGGGATGTTAAGTGGTGTGGCCCAGCTGTGACGGGCAGCCCAGTGGTCCATTTAGAGCTCCAACCCCATGCGGGGAGATGGTCCATCCTGACAAGCTTAAGGAACCCAACTCTGGTACCAGCATGCTCTTGGCTCTGTCAAAATGTCAAAATATGAATGTCAAATTGTAGGAACATCACTTCTGCAGCATGTTAAAACGGAAGGTCCAGGTATCCTGCAGGGTTCTATCATTTCTTTGTGGCTTCAAGAGCTTCAGAGTTCTGTCTAAAGATGAGGAGGAACAGCTACATCAGGATTTAGATTTAAAGAGCAGTTTCCGTTTGACTACAGTGTTTACTATGCTGCTGATATTCCATAGCTTTTCCCTGCAATCTGTTGCGTAACAAAGTAACAGTATTCAAATAGAGCCCTTTATCTCACAAACTGTTTTTGTCCATCTCAAGAGGATGAAAATCGGATTCCTGAGAATTAGAATGTTAAATAGAAAATGATTCATGGGAATGATCGCTACATATCAATGATTCACATGATACAATGTGTCCATGCACCCAAGAGTGATAGTTGCCACATTGTGCAGGAGATGGAGAGTGGATTTGAAGGTTCTTTTTCAGTAAACATTTAAAAGAGTGGAGAAGTGAACAAAAGCGTTAAGAAGGAGCTGTTTTGTTGCCCCTTTTTTAACCTAAATAGGCGGTCTGTCCGACCGAGGCCTTGCCTTCAAAGTATTATCCCACACATGCAATTACCATTTCTATCAACTGGGGAGAAAGATTATGCTTTTTGGGTGTTCTTCTGCATTTCTTCCAGTGGATTCACTTGGTGAATGTGACACGTTTTGTGTCTCCCACCCCCTATTGAATTTTAAAGTTCTCTATTCTCTGAGTGAGTTGAGGAGAGTCCTACACGCAGGCTGAATAGACACTAAATCTTTCAAGGTTAGGACTTAACCTTCTCCCACTCTAATTCATTTTCAAACTTTAGTCTGAAGCCAATCAATATCAGATGATTGGTAAACAATGTGCAGTGTCTGATAGGCAGGTACCAAGGGCCCTCAATGGGATTGCAAATGCTTTGTGCGTCCTGAGTCGCTTTTGCTCTAAAGCACTGTCACAAAAAGTGAAATTACCATTCGCTTGGAATGATGCCATTCATCTTTGTCAGAGCGCCAAGCTCAGCACGCAAGCCGCTCCCCTCAAATTAATTCCTTGTTTTGCATCAGCTGAATTTGCCCAAATCCAGGAGGATGGCTCCGGCTACACCTCGCCCGCATTCTTTAATATGGCAATTCCCGCTGATTTCACTATGCACAAGGCCCCATGGCTTTATTTGCTGCCTAATTCACAAAGAAAAGGAAATAGATATGAAAATAGGTTGGGAAAATAAGACAAATCTGGTCGTGAAATTTCAGAGACCCTTGCATGTTCAAACTGGGAGAGTTAGAGTAGCAAAATATACATCGGTGGCTCCTCAGAGCCCGGGTACGATGCTATTGTCGATTTGTCATTTCATGTTGCAGGAGCCCCTGTACATTGGTAATTCTACGCTCTTCCCAGAGGCTCTTACCCATGTAATAGAAAGGGAAAGCATTGTAGAATGAATGTCTGAGGGATTCATTTGTTATCCTGCGTGAGATATTCCACACTATGGCGGGACAGTTAACGTTTAATTTAGTGAAAAAGATTGTAAACAAAACAGTCATTTATTTTCCTTTGTTATTATCTTTTTGATGTGCAACCCCCCGAGTAAAATGTGCATCACTGCAAATCACGCTACATTTTGTCAAAGAACAAAGACTAAATGTGCCTGCAAGATTGCGCTTGACATACAACTCTTTGATGAAAAAGTCTCTAAAATGGAAATCTCCTATCTTTTGGATGTTCAACGAAGAGAACGAGGAGTTGAGGTATTTCCACCAGGGGGCTGTGACTTGTTCTTTCCTTGCCTCTTTCCTATCGTCTCTGAAAATTTTGGGTAACCCAGCCCTGCCACCATAAGCCATCTGGCATTTTCGTGGTCACATCTTTGTTGTTTTCTCTCTCCAGCTCATGGACATATAATCCCAGTGTTGTTTCATGATGCGGAGGCCACAGTGACAGCAGTGATGAGATTTTAAAGAGCGGGTTGTCTTCTCTTTTCACTGCGTTCTCCGTGTTGGACTGCAATGCTAAAAATGGTTCCAGGGCTAATTTATGGTTGTTGCGACCGTTGCCACTGATTTGTGATCTCCCATGTTTGTGTTTATGGAACATGGCTTATTTTCTTCATCTTATCTGCCGGCAGATGGACAACATGGTTTGACAGGGTTTGTTTAGATGTTTGCTATTTCCGGCACAAAGTATGATGGAGTGCAATTACCAAGAACATAGAGTGAAACCCGGGGGTCAAAGGCCTTTTCCTGTCTCCCTCCCTGGCATGAGCAGACCAAGGTCCCATCTCCATATCCATGTATAGGTTTGGCAGACATTTGTGGCATTTCTAAGCATAGCAAAGTAAGGTGTACGGCCATTTCACATGTACATTTTAAGAATTTGAAGAAGCTCTTGTTTGGAGGAATGCGATCGGTGATGGTAACAGTGCAAGAGAAGAAGCAAGGAGAGGAGCTGTTGGAGATAAGTGGGTCAGGACTGAGAGACCGCTCTTCACCTCAGACACCTGCACCTCTTCCACAGATCCGTCATCAAGGACTCACTTTGTCCCCGGGCTGTGCCATTGTCTGCTGAAGGGCTCTTCAGATTTAGCTCTGAATACGTCCCTGTGCTTCTCCAAGTGGACTCAGCCCAGCTCTGCCTAAGAGACAGACAAAAAAGCAGATTCCAAAGCACTGGCCCCTTGGCATTCCCCTGCCTTTGGGGAGATAAAGAGGAGAACTTCGGCCTGATTCACTCCTCCACTCGTCATCCCTCTCCACAGTGCGCCCCCCCCCCAAAAAAAAGAAGAAAAAAAGCAGAAGATGAGGAGGAGGAGGTGGAGATAAAGAGGAGACTTGCTAGGGGGTAGTGGGGGGGTGGTCTCAAGGTCTCAGAGTGATTAGTGAAGAGCAGAGTGGCGCTCCTTTTTCCCCCCTTTGGTCCTCCTCCGCTGTGGTCACTGAGAAATGACTTCCACTGGGCTTACTGGAGAGTGTGGGCAGAGAGGGAAGTGGTGGAATTATTCCCTTCTGTATGTCTGTCTGGACTATATTTAACCTGCTTGACAAGATGGATGTTTCCAAGGGAATTCTCCCCTCCGCATAAATGAAGCCATTATACTCTCCTCTCTTATCCTCTCCTTTGCTTTTCATTTAGAAACTGAGGGTTTATGATGAAATTTCAGGAGGACATTCAAAATATAACCTGAGGAAAAATGCAGACCTGCTGGGTCACCGCAAGCTGTGGTAGGAATACTGCAACTTTGAATGCTTATGCAGGAATACATCTGTACACTCAAACATGCACAGGCACTTAGCACTGTAGATGTCACTGGGTCATGTATCTTTTCTTTATATAGCACAACACATATGCTCTCTCAAAAGCACACGCTTACAACGAGACACACTGGCATTTATACATGGACAGATACACTACACCGTAGTTCGAGTATGGCCAGTCAGTGCAGGCCATGCGAGTTGGAAGTGATTATGGAGAAATATGCCTTTCTCCCTGTAATGTCAGTAATAGGCAGCAGCACATCAAAGTCCGGGCCTGTCAGAATGATCCGGATCAAACCGGCCCCCATCTGGAAGCCATAACTGACTTTTCACTCATTTAAACACTCTTAAAACACACTGAACAGACATGGAGCTCCCGTCTCTGCTCACCACTCACCACCACTCATATCAGCACCCTCTGCCCTCTGCATCTGTGTGCGTGTTACTCTTTCACTCCCTGTGTATTGCGCGTCTGTGTGTATTTTCGCAGTTAATGGTAAGTCCATATGTTTCACATTTGTGTATTAGGCTACTAATTTTTGATGATTAATGTTTTCAGTCACACTTTCAGCCCCTTTTCACAGATCAGAAGAAATAACATCTATACTGCGCCAATGATGCTGTTTTGACAAGTGATATCCAAACATTGCCAGATGCACAGGGCATATATTTTTAAAGCAGCGTAAACATTGAATGATAACATAAAAGAAAATACCATTCTTCCTGCAGGGAATGAAAATTGTGATCGAGTGCTGCTTTTCTGCTTTTGCAAATAGTCAAAGATAAGTATCTTGTCTACGCGATAATGACACAGTGCATTCTGAGACAATGATGCAGAGTGCTTCCCTCTTGCCTGCTTGCACTGTGCTGTGCTGACTGGACTCCTGGACATATATTATCTTTCCAAACACAAGTCGGACACAGCTCTAAGTGTATTTTAATTGGCGTTGAGCCACCTTCCTAAAGCAAACAGCTGATGGTGTAGCTGTTGGTGCGGTGTGCTTGGTTACTGACGGGTGGCCTGTAGTCAGGGTGGAGTGGAGTCCGATTGCCTGTCTGTCCACGCCACCTACAATCAGTCCAAAACAGGACTCCATTGTATGTGTGCCCGTATGTGTGTTTGCTTGATCTGACTGTATGTCTGCGTACATGCACACACCTCACTGCCTGTGTGGGTGAGGCATGCAGTGAATATCTGTGTGCGACTCTAGGGTGTTTCACATTTAAGAAGCGCACACTTATATGGTAAAAGATCCTAATGCCTGGCAGATAGCATCTTGAGTTAAAGTGCAAGTGATTTAATACTAACAATTAAAGCAGGCATGTCAGCAGGCAGCCCAGGCCCCTGCAGTGACCAGACAGGGAGTGGGCCCTCTTTCATATCTCCACCAGACAGGGAGACAGGGGTACCTCTGGCTCCAAAAACCGCTGATGCTGCTAACGCACGCTACCTTTCATTTCCAATTTTTAGAGAAACAGTCTTTCTTCCTTTTTTTTGGGCTTTGTAAAAATACCTCTTTGAGGGATCAGAAGTTCTCATTCCTGTTGACAAATTTGCACATTTCTTTTTCATTTTCTCTTCTTCATGCACTTTATCCTTCCTCTTTGACTGCTTTGAAAGGCTGACTAAAGGGCACTGACTGGCTCCTTGTAAAATAATTATGGCTGTTGTTGATGTTGACTGTTGAATCAAAAATAACAAGACCTCTGTTAGATTTGCGAAATGAGGTCCAGACGAAAATGGAGTGGAGTTTGGAGAAAAGTAAGAAGGGATCACAAGCTGAGGGAAAAAGTTTGAGTCTGAACTCAGCATGTGGAGAAAATCCCTAAAAACTGTTAATTTACAAGAACCAAAGATCTCACTCCTAACATGGCCCAGCTCCATCCTCATAAAATCTATAGACATCCATTATAAAACCCACCCAGGCCCTTATGAATTGCTTTGCCCAAACCCAGCAACATGGCCATCTGCCTCCCAAGCTCCCCTTGGAAGTGTTTTAAAAACAAAGCAAGTCTTCACTTCAACCCCATTAACTAGTTATAATAAACAAAACAATGTGGTTTTAATGGATGGCAAGTCCCGTCTCCCCCATTCCCCTCCCAGCTCTGGTCCAGAGCGACTGGCCAGTGGAGGGTTTCCCATGACTGCAGCATGTAGTGTCACGATGATGGATGAGCAAGGTTGGTGGGGGCTGCCTCTCGCCCCTCTCCTTCGGGATGCCCCATGGACTGACAGGCACATTGTGGTGCTGGACTCATGCTGACATACTGCTTTGCCCGCTGGCACAGCCACAGAGAACCCAAGAAAATGCCCGCTTTTCCACTTTCGCATTCTAGCATGTGTCACCTCACACGGAGAGAAATGCATGCAGAAGCATATGTAGTGAACGAAAAGGCACTCACATACAAACTCATGTAAAGTGTGCAGAAAATGACGCTGCATTAATGCGGTGTCCTGATGAATGGGTTAGAAAATCTGCTGTAATTCTTGTCTTATGTTTATGGGTATCAGATATTTAGTTTTGCAGATGTCTGCAGCTTTTGTTTAGTGTGCACAGAAACACCCCCCCTGCATACCTGAGGACCCCTGCTGGCCCTCAGTGGGGGAGACATTAGCTTCCTGATGAATAAGCACCAACAGGAGCGCGGCAGCCACAACACACACTCCCAATACCGCTACACAAGCTTTAGAGTGCCACACATGTACATGCACACATCTCTCTCTGTGTGTCTCTAGTCCTCTCTCCCTTTCTCTCTCTGTCTGACTCAGGCAAACACACTCCACAACACACACAGCTCCTCTGGAATCAAATTCTCCCAGCTAGTGTAAAACAATCCAATAACAGCACCTCTCAAAATAAAACAATAGCTCAACTCATACTGGTGTTGTAAAACAGCTCAGCCTATTACGTGCGTATGTGTAAGTGCGCTGTAAATTTGCCCTTTGGGTAGCAGCACATTTTTCCTTCATTGGGTGATTTTGGGATTATAATAATAGCAATAGTTTGTGTGTAGGTGTGTGTGTGTGTGTGTGTGTGTGTGTGTGTGTGTGTGTGTGTGTGTGTGTGTGTGTGTGTGTGTGTGTGTGTGTGGCATGGTTCGTTCAAGTGTGTGTGCTCGCTTTCCCCCACATTGCATTTTATGCACATACGTGCCTCTGGTTCCAGTTGTTGCAGCACAATGTTGCCAAGTGATCTCCATCCATTTTGAGCATCCAGCTAAACTGGATACGTCGTGAGGTCAAAGGTTATTTGAATAGAGGGATAAGATATAAGACTCAGACAGACAGTGTGAGAGGGTGAGTGACCATGACCCCTGCGACACCATTCAGCGTGTTGTAAACAGGATGTCATTAACACTGGGAACCAGCCAGGCTCACAATGACTTTTGTCTCCTTGGGTGTTTTTTTTTTCTTCTTTTTCTTTCAGTTGAGGGTGGAGGAAGGGTGGGGGCCGATTGAGGCCCGTTTAGGTTGATAAAATTTCAAATAAAACACTTCGCATACTTCCAAAATCAGCACCCTCACAGTTTTCTCAGAACTTCCTTGTACTTTTCTGTCCAATCAACATCCAGGTTAACTTTTGTCACATCAGATAAGCACCAGCTAATGTGATGAAATTTATGGCTTTGGCGTGGCTGCTGTACTAATACAGCGGTGGATTGTGTGAAGCTGTATTAAGTGCACCCAACTGTCAGCTCTTATTGTAGTGTCAGTCCTTCCTTCTAATTAGTGTCCTCAGCAGGCAGGAAGTGGGCCTGGGCTGGACTAATCTGTCAGTGAGGCCAGACCATCCTCGCCCCAGTGACTGTTTCCTTAGATAAACCCAGAGCCCTTTATCTAAAAGAGTTGCGACACTCAGGGGGTCTGGGAAGCCCCTAGTGGTTCTGTTATTACTTCTCGGATTTACATTTTATGCATCTAATCCAAAACTGGATGGAATGTCATGTATGGAAAATGTATTTTCTTTATCTTAAAAGCAATAAGAATCATCAGTGTTTACTGTGAGTTTGATGTGCAGAGAGCGTCGAGGCTTCTCCAGGCGGTGCGTTCACTTGGGGCACTGATTGCTCTGGTGACAGGTGTTGATTGAGCATGAGAGGGAGGAAGCATAGTGAAGGACACTTCCTGGCAGACATTTTTATCAGAGAGGGAGCGGAGGGGTCAGAGAAGGGGTGGATGAGGTTATCACACTCTGGTAGTCATGTACTGTATGCGACTGGTGCAGCTCGAGCCTTTGGAGGTCCTGGCAGTAGCCCAGAGTTGCTGACCAAGGTAGCTGTCTCTTTCATATAAACATTGTGTGAGTTATAGCCACATGTTGGGACTATCAAGTACAGCAGTTGTTTTTTTTCTACTTGGTTTATACTGTGCTGCCGTGGTTCAATAGGTCATGAAATAGGTGGAAGGGCTTTCTCCGGTATGTCCAAGAGGGACCCCAGGTTGTTTGTGTATTGTCTAAGGGCGCTGACACATCCTGCAAGATATCTCATGCTTGTCCATATTGCCAGGCAGTCTTCCAATGATGAATGTGTGAAGCAAACGGCCGATTCAAGTAGGAGGATGTATAGTTTCAAGACTTTTTTGGCTCATTGTCACGGCAGTCACAAAACAAACTCAAGTAACAGACTATAGGGCAGGAAAAGAGAAAGTGAGAGAATTGGAAAGGGAGAGTGATGGGGGTGCTTTTCCTTCCCACTCCCTTGTTTGCACTCTCTCTCCCTTCGTCCTTCTCTCCCTCCTTTCCTCCCTTCCTTCTCTCACGACCAGCAGGGTCCAATTCCTCAAGTTGAGCGCTCAGGGCTAGGAGTGGGCTGATTAGACCTGCACCCCCAGCTGCGCTTCGCCGAAGACTCGGCAGCAGGACGACTTCAAATGCACCTCGCTCCTGCCACCCCAAATAAAACCTGACTGGTCCTAATGGACACCTTTTAATCTCCCTGGGTTATTTGAAGATTTCTCCAGCCTGCTGCTGGCCACAGCAGAAACAAATTCCTCTGGCTTTGTTGATTAAACCACAGCCTCTCCACCGTTGCTTATCATCCAGCAACGTGCCGCTCTTTTTAATTAAAAGTGAGACACCACAAGTGTGCAATTAACGGCTGGTAATTAAGGAGCTCTTCAGAAGTGCAACACTCCACCTTCATTTCAATTATATAATGGACAAGTGGCTTTTTGATCTTCACATTAGTGAACTCTTGTAATATTTGTTTTGTGGCAGATTTGGAGGGTTAATAGTGGCCTACAGTGGCCTCTCTCTTCCATGATTGATGCAAGAGCAGAAAGAGGGATATTATAAACCTGGAACAGTCCATCAGGAAATGCAAATCACACCTTCATGTTAATGAGCAGGCAATGCGCTGGGCTGGCCAGCCGCAGTGTTTCATGTGTGAAAAACAAGCGCCCACTCTGCTGCAAACTGATTAGTACATTTGAATTTGAAAGTTTAATTAACTGCTTCTAATATAGATCGTTTTGGAGAGTGACACATCGCATTAAATTGTTTGATACTTAATTTTGCTGCCTTTTGATTGCAAAGCAAGCATGGGTAAATTTGCAACGCAAGTAAGCAATGAGCAGCTATCCCAAAGGAAGCAGAAGCCATGGACTTTAAAACCTTTAACTGATAACTGATGAAAAGGTATTTAATGACCATTGCACTCTTTGAGTGTATAAAGCGGAACACTTGTTCACTTTTAATTACAATTGATTTTCATCTATGTACATGGCTGTGGCATTGTTAGTTTGGAGTTTGCATTCTTTCACTCATTGCAGTCCATCAATATGAAAAAAGTGGACCTTGATTGATTTTTGGCTGCACGAGTGCATGCAGCAGTTTAAAATGAGGCGATTATTAATTTGCTGCCACACTTTAATGTCTTTGGGGGATGTTTTCCATTCAGGCCCCTTTTTACCAGATTGTCAATGTATCAAGTGGATCAAAAGAAGTTTAATCTTGTGCTGTTGTGATTTGTAATTGCTTTATTTCCCTAGTTAATATAGTGTTTTTCTTTTACAGCAGAGGCCCTTGCATTGCACATTTCTTTTAAATCATTGAAATGTTCCAAATGTGCATAATTAGACCTGTTCTGAAATAAAGTCTCCATTCCTCTACACAAATCTAATAAGATGCTAAGTAGTCAGCTATAGGAAAAAGATATCAGGATTTTATTAAGTCATTTTGCTCAGTCAGTGGCATTGTCCAATATGAAGAAATGCCGTTTGATAAATATAAAAACCAGATTTTGGTTTCCAGCATACCAAGGACTAAAATCCACTTGTGGAAATAATGCTGCATCAAATGCGTTAGAGCAAGAGATCTCCTGGTAATCTGTTTTACTTTTGCTAAACATGATCGTGTTCAAGCAATCTGTCATTAATTCCACAGTCATGCCTCTCCAAATATGTACAAACCAGAAAACCCAAAGAGAAAGAAAAAGCATGAAGTCAACAACCTCAAGTCACTCAAGCACTTTGGATTTGTTCATTGGTGAATATTGGCAAGTCATTGTGAAATAAACACCAAGCATTTAAATTCAAACCAGGTCATTATGGATGATTCTTAAACAAAATGTCAGTCATTAAAGGAGACCATGTGGCTCTGCTTAGAGACCCTGTTTGTTTGAATTAGGAAGAAGAAACTGGGGATTTCTGTGATCATTCTCATCTGTCTGAATGACACACTGAGCACTTGTTAGTGGACCACAATTCCCATCAACCCCCCTGAAGTAGGATCAGTGATGTGCTTTGGATTGTGTGTGTGTGTGTGTGTGTGTGTGTGTGTGTGTGTGTGTGTGTGTGTGTGTGTGTGTGTGTGTGATCTCAGTCTAATCTGAGTTGCTGTTACTGTCATGTTCCTCTCCCTCCCTCGTTGTCCTACTGCATTCTCACCTCAATCTCACTGTCATTTGGCAGCTGTCACTCCCCATTTACGTCACCCCCTTCTCTCCTTCACTCTGTGCACTCACATGCACACTCACACCATAACACATGCTCCCATTCTTTTAAAGGCATGGCATGCAATTAAGAATACAATAGCCTGCTGCTTTTTAAGTGTTTCACATGCTAAATATCAATGTGCAAAGGGCAAAATATAAGATAATTAAAAATGAGTTTTTTTCTGTCCACATTTGACATCCTACTAGTTTAGTACATTAATCACCAGTTTGCATACAATTATTTATTTTTTCACAAAATCTACAAAAATATATAATCAAGAAAATCACAATACAACCAGGTCTAAACATTAAAAAAACAACAACAAATGACCGAAGTGTCAGATTTTTCTGCAGCCAAGCTGAATACCCCTCTTCATCTTGACAATAGGCCACACTGTTCATATCCAGATGCCCATGCAGAGCTGCGGTGCATTACACAAGGAGACAACAATCCCCATACATGAGCACTACTGTATTGCCTTGTTAAATCACCTCCTGAATAGAGGGAAATTGACATCCATAACAAATAACATAAACATCTTCATTGCTTCGAGGGGGATTTTGTTGCTCGGGGCTCAGGGGCCGAATGTTACCCTTCCAACAATCATTAAACAAACATCCTCTCCAGGACCTTTCCATGCCCGGGTCTATTCCACATGTCCCACTGTGGTTTGGAAAGTCTCTGCAGGCGAGGACATTATTGTATGTAACAAGTTCTGTAACAAAGTTAAGGTGGAATTGGCCTGCCGCTGCGGTAGTGCTCGGGGCAAGCGTACCCTTCGAGTGGAAAAGCAACCCCTCAGACAAAGTCTATTCATATCCAGAAATATTAAATGGAAGATGTCAGGTTGGTAGTAGGTGGTCAGCTTGTCACATTAAAAATACTCCTGCTTTCCAATTGTTTTTCTTTCCTTACCATACACAGACCTAGTTTCTAATTGAATTCAACTTTTTGAAGGAGTACCAGGTTCGCTGTGTTGAATCTGAGCACATTCAGACTTTTTTCAGTCTCGTGCTCGTGCTTCCGAAAAGTGCAAGAGGGTTTTTTTTGTTTTTTTTCTGAATTCATGCGGCCCATTGTGCATGTTAAACAATGCTCTTATTGATATATTCTGACCTGCCACTATAGTGCAGCAACAACAAAATTAAGTGCTCTTTTTCAACAGTTTCAAGTGGCAGCCAGAGGTGAGAGATTCATTAAAAGGAGTTGGGCAAAGAAATGGGAGCCAAGGCTGTTTAAATGTCTACATCTTCCTCAACAAGAAGAAACATGTTAAAGGAGATGGAAGAACTCCCTGGTTATACACTGTAGATATTTGAATTTTTACATCCATAGATTCCATATGGTGACAGAATGTAAACGTTTCATTGTTGCCTCATAGAGCGTCTGTGTGTGTGTGTGTGTGTGTGTGTGTGTGTGTGTGTGTGTGTGTGTGTGTGTGTGTGTGTGTGTGTGTGTGTGTGTGTGTGTGTGTGTGTGTGTTACTAGCTGTGTCTGTTGCCTCCCATGTGTTTAAGATGTCCAAGTGATGAGTTTGAGTTTGTCAGATGCCTCAGCCCTGAGTTGAGGGCCATTTGTCATTGGTGGGATTCATTATTCGTGTCCCTAACTCCCCCCAGATGGGCAGTGTGATCACCATTGACCCTCCTGTGACAACCACAGCACCTTCATTATGTCACCGTGGCCACACTGCCACTACAGCAACTCTCTAACTGTCTGGGTGACACCCCTTGGTGGGACTCCAATCTCTCATCTGGAGGCCTGCCTGTCAGTGAGCTTGTCACTGTGTGTGTATATGTGTGTGTGTGTGTGTGTGTGTGTGTGTGTGTGTGTGTGTGTGTGTGTGTGTGTGTGTGTGTGTGTGTGTGTGTGTGTGTGTGTGTGTGTGTGTGTTGTCTGTCTGATTTCACACATTGTTCTTTTGTTTGTGTGTTTGCTTCTTCTATGTTAATATATCTGAATAAATCAATATGAAATTCAGACATGTTCATGGAATTGTTGGTCAGTTCAGTTTAACAGATTGTCTGCCTGATTTCTCCTGATATATTCACCCGTCTGTTTCCCCCAAACAGGTGCATAATACATACTATCTCATCAATTATCCATTAACAATAGTTCAGACACACAAACTGACCCCTAAAATAATGGAATAATTTCCCATTTTGTGTTAGGTACAGTCAATATATATTTTTTGTTATCCATTCCTGTGGCATATTATCCCATTCTCCTTCCCACTGGGATCATTTCAGATAGCACACTGGACACTGTTATACTATTACTCCCTCCCTTATTTTCTAATCAGCAATTATTCAATTATGTCCCATTAGTTGGAGGGTGTTGCCAATGTCGGCGCCCTGGGCGTTTAGCCCCTGCTCTCTGTCAAGGGGAGACCCAGAGGGCCCTGCAGAACGCCTGTGATTAGTGTTGCGTCTGCAGAGAGGTGACAGAATCCCTCTTCAAATATTTTGTCTTCATTTTACGGCTCTGAGATGCAATTATGGAGCAGCAGTTCATTACGGCAGCACGCGGCGCTTCATGTTTTATGCATGCTGCCTCATTTAGGGCCTTTATTAACGAGCAAGGTCTGACTGCTGCTTGAGACTATATTGCAGGCTGCCCTATGGCCACCACTGCCTTTATAGGTGTGTGTATGTGTTCGTGTGTGTATGCTGGTAATATGAGTAAGCAAGAGTGACGAAGGGAGTGAAACAAATAGAGTGGGCAAGAACGAAGGCTAGATGGAAAATAAAAAAAGAAAGAAAAATGGGATTGAGGGAAAAATGTATGAAGCAGAGAGTGTGTGTGGTCAGTGTAGTGGTCACTTCACCGCTGTGCCCTCTTTATCCCAGCAGCTGGCCTCATACCGCGGCTCTATAGCGCTGAGACTAGTGCAGGCTGGCTCGGTTTTAAGGCACTAGATTGAAGGGGTGGGGGCAACAGGGGTGACTAACTGCACCTCCCTCAGCAGAAGAAACTCCATCTGCATCCAACATTGAGACAGATGAGGCCAATTTGGCTCCTTAAATTTCTGGGCTGTGATGGATGTGGAGTGGCTGTGCACAGTGAAAGGTTCATAGAAGGGTGTGAAGGGAACGGGGGAGAGAGAAGGGAGACAGGTGAGGAAAGGGAGAAAGAGGGAGACATCCAGGGTAAAAGAGAATGAGGGTGAAGGAGACTCGAAGCTGAGCACGAGAATTTATTGCTTGAATTGATTTATTTACTCTATTGGCATTTGTGCCTTATTCTTGAACGCACAAAACACATCCAGAAAGTTATTAAAGAGAGTAAAATGTTTGAAAAGTTTAGACTTGAAATGGTTGAAAAGTTGGACTATGATAAGTTGTGACAACATTGGACAGGGCTTACGAAAGTCATGTGATCCAAACCCCTGACCAGACAATTTAAGGTAACAAACAGCAGTATGCAATTATGTGTGAAGCCTAAATACAGTATGTGTCGACACTGGCTTTCTAGGTTCCAACTGAGGCTAATTTAAAGCTAATGCACCATTGCCGGAAATTTGTGTCATCAAAAATTGCATTTGATGGAAAATTTCTGTTGGGAGGGCAGCCAACGACATAATGCACTCAATACCCACCAGGCTTTTTCTTTTCCATAGCGTTCAATGTTTGTATAGCAGCCAATGCAAACATGTGGGGACGAGGTTATTGATTTACTGATATACAGTACGGCACTATGCATCTGATCTCAATCAGGTGTGCCTGATTATTCATGTCAAACACTTGAATATGCCCAAGCTTGTTCGCATGACTTACAAAATAACATTTTTCAGTTCCAAATACAAATTTCATGTAGTCAGGTTTCATTTTTGCCCAGCTTTATCTGACTGATGGCCCTCTCAGAGCAGAGCAGTGCTCCCATCTGTGCTGCAGATTCGCCACCCTTTGATAAGAACTACCATCCTCAGGCCTGCATAAATATTATATCAAGTATAATGGAAATTGTCAAATCCATCTAATTGTGTAATGCATTATGAAGACATCAAACTTAAACAAAGCACATATGCTATCATTTCTTTTAATGACTGGGCAGCCTGGGACGGTCTGAGCTGGCGGTTTGGTACCCAGGGGCCCTTTCACAGGGCTGGGGGGGGGCTGGCAGCAACCACTCTGGATATACGTCTCTCTCTGCTCTGCCTGGACCTGCCTCGCTCACATTTCATCAAAGGAATCAATTTTTCAAATGTGCACAACTGTGAGTCATAATTATATTAGGGCCCGATGGCAGTTAGCCATGACATGAAAGCGAGAGAAGGAGAGCGGGGGGGGGGGGGGAGGAGAAAATGTTCATCTGTGCAAAGTTGTATTGGCATGAACTGTATTTTTACTAATATAACTTTGGGGTAAACGTTTTGTTTTAATTTTGGATTAAGTAATAAATGTGGATTTCCTTACACTTATGTTCGAGTCGTTTCCTTTTTTCTTTTGGGGGAGGTTTCACCATTAGTCATGTCTGTCTGAAAAGATACAGGGATTAGGATGGAGGAACAGGAAGATAGTTGAAAGGAGTGGCACAGGTGACCAGAGGAAACAAATCAAAAAGCTTAGGATGTGTGACATGTTGGGGGGATGTTGAGATAGGATGGAATCAGAGGCGAAGACAGGAGAGATGATGGGATCAATGGCCTTTGTCATCATGTTCTCTCTGCAGGTCACATCAGAGGAGAAATCAGTCAATACTCTCAAAAGCGTGTGTTTTTTGCAGATGATGCACAAATACATCACTGACATGTATATGAAGATAAAGAGAATATAGAGAGGCACAAACGTACAGTCTATGCTCATGCAGGAAATCTTTATCCCTAATTCTTAAATAATAACATTATTAACCAAAATGAATAAACTCACAACACCGTATCTATCCTTCTTCTCCCCCCCCCCCTTCTTTTCTCCCACCCTCATCTTCTCTATCAGTGTGTCAGTGTGTGATTCGGAGGGCCCTCCCTCTGCGCCCCGTCTGATGTATGGCTTGTGGAAACAACGTGAGCACCGGGTTGTTATTCTGTTTGCTTTACATTTGACAGGCTTGAGTTAGCGTCCGACTGGGATCCTATCTCATTAGGCCAAATGCGGGGCTAAAACAATCATCAAAATCATTTGGCAACTGGCATCCCACTTAGGAACACCTGTCAACGTTACAGACGGAAGATAAACTCCGCGAATTAAAGTCAGGACTGAGATTGAACCGGGGAGGAGAACAAAGATGGAGGGAGGGAGAGAGATGCCCATATGCTCCCGTGTTGTTAGCATTAATGATATGAAGTGGTTGGTTTATGTGGAGGCTTCCTCGTTGATGATATTGATTGTGGTTTTAGTACGTAAACTGTGTGTGTGTGTGTGTGTGTGTGTGTGTGTACGCTGTGTGTGTTGCACATCCATCTCCGTATTCATTAAGACTTCATTCATTTACATTTCATTAAAAATAAATGTGTTTTCTTAATCCTTCATATTGATTATCCCAAACAACCACAGAAGTAGAAGCATAACGATTTGTCTTTTGAAACAAATGGATCAAGAACGGAAGAATTTTTTGAGAACATACTAAATTGTGCGCTCCTGTGTCTGTATGCCTGTGTGTATCGCTCAGTAGCCTACGATTTTATGAATTTGTGCAAGTCTCCCCTCGCTCTCACACACTTTATTTTTCTTCCTTCGTGCAAACACTCAGCCCTCGCACGCACCCACCTCTCCCTTTTCCTCCACTGTATCTTTCCCTCCTCACCCTGTCCAAACATACATCTTTATCAAGCGGCTGTTGTCAGACAACATTAGATAATTAATAGGCCATTTGTCAGGCCTGTGAGAAACATGTTAAAATCCCAGAGCAGCTCCCCTGATAAATCCTGCCGCGCACATAGATGCCTTTGTTGTGTCAGGCTGCCATCGAAGCTGCAGATTTACCATTAAAGGACCCTCATTATTAATCACAACTAATGCTAATTAATTGGGTGTCTGTGTGTGTGCTCAGAGGGACCAGCTCTAAGTTTCAGTTTGTTATGTATGTTAATTGGTAACTCGGCCCAGGGCCCTTAATGGACTGTTTTCCATTTGGAGCAGGGAGCAGTTGACTAACACAGAGGTGAAAAAACATAGACAATGCTCTCATTAATTAAGACTGTGTAAAGAGCTCTTGTGCTTTTGTTACTCTCTGCTGTGTGTGTGTGTGTGTGTGTGTGTGTGTGTGTGTGTGTGTGTGTGTGTGTGTGTGTGTGTGTGTGTGTGTGTGTGTGTGTGTGTGTGTGTGTGTGTGTGTGTGCGCTTAAACATTAGGAGCAGATGGATGTGGAGGTTTATCAAAATAAATGCATGAATGGCATTGCAGAAATTGCAGCAATTTGATTTTATTGTAATTTGATGCTCATCCTCAGCACTGTAATGCAAGATATTCCAGTTTCCTTTAAGCAACAGGCAAATTTGGACATGGAAGTACATTAAAACATGCGTTATTTTAAATAATGCTTTTATTTTGTGGTGTTTTTTTTAAGTACCATTTACAGCCTGAGGAAGACATGATGTGAAAGCCAGCAACACTGACAAATCTTCTAGTTAATTTGCAAATTTATCTCTTTGCAAATTATTTCATTTTGGTTAAATAAGCAACTATGGAGTTATAAATTATGGGCATTAGTCCCAAACTGTTCGGATACAACTACCTATAAGGAAATGAGTGTTTGTGGTTTGTATCAATCAGAACCACAGTCACCTCAATGGACCCGCAAACCAAAAGCGGCACTAAAGCCTCCATGAAGCACAAAGACAGAGTTAATTACGAAGCTTATTGCCTCTCCTGAGGGCATGGGGCTCCAAACACTCTCCTATACACCCTGCTGAGGGAATCTAGACATAAACTGATGCACTGTAATTAACAGAGCCTAGAAAATCAACAACAACCATTTTCTGTTTGGCAGTAAGTGTGAGAGTGTTAAAATTAAGCAAATGAAAGATTTTTTTTGTCATTTAAATTCAATGCCTGAATCTCCCTCAAGGTATCCCCATTTTTTAGCCAAATTAATATACAGTAACACCAATCAACCCCCAGCATGATAAAAAAAATTATACTTTCACTGTTTACTGGTTCTTCTGTTCGACTGAAGGTGCAGCAACACAAACATATATTCATGGTTATCCTGGTATATAGATAGAAATAGAAAGCAGTAGAATGATGAATAGTGCTATTTCAGAATTTGGATGTGATGATGAATGGAAGGGATCATGTGTGATTATGTTTGACCTGCAGCACAAGGGCAAGCCCCTCGTCCCATTTGTCTGTTATCACAGGCAACAAATTATGTCTACAGATAAGTATAAGGGCCGGTCCTCATGAGGTGAGGAGTTCATTTCCATATTTCATGATATAAGACCCCATCAGTCAAATGTTAGACCTCTCTGTCTGGCCAGATGAAGTGATCTGTGTATTGGGTGCAGGCTAAGTAGATGAATAATGTCCTCACCTTACAACTTACAGTGTTATAGCCTGTCAATGAAAAAAAAGAGGGATGGTGGATCATTCCATGTACAAATATGACATTAGGGTGTCCTACAAATTTAATTTATATTTCCCTTTGAAACATGTTTCAATCTTATGGAATTCTTCAAATCCAGAGGCATGTGAAGTCTAATAGTTTCAATCATGAATGAATAAATGGAGACCTCTGCCTCTTGGGAAGAGACTCATCAGCAGCCAAGGACCGGTAAACGTGGACCTCCAGAGCTTTCTACAAGGTGAAGGTAATTCAAACTTATCAAATCTGTCAAAGTTACACATGGTCTGATAGTATGCATTTTTTACTTAGCTGATAATGTTAGAGCAGATGCTAGCTACTGTTCATTAGCCACACTGACATTAGCCTTCAAATAGTAGGGATACACAATGTGGATTTGCCTCAGCTGATAACTGATAATTACTTGCCTCCGAAGGCCGAGATAAGAGAAACCATCATTTCACATTTTTGTATTTTTTAAAGAAGTTCATCACAGTAAATTTTGCACACCTGTGGGTAGGAAAGTCCACAATGTAGTTTCTCTGAAACTTTGAAAAGCATCCACATCAGTGATGACATGTTTGGCTCTCTGGTCTACATTATGTGATTCTCCTTTTTATTTGAGCTTTTTTGTAATATTGTTACAAATATATTGTTGAATGTAGACATACTTGTAGTTTATTTGATCTAATGCAGTTTTATTTTGTGAATGTATGTTTTGCAGATCGCAGAATCCAGGAATCCATTGAGAAGACCACAGTGGGAATACATATAAGAAAAGACCTTCTGAACACAAGTCCACCTTTAAAGCACTTCAGTCTCTTAGACTAGCAGTGCTGTTACCATTGTGTAATGGTGAGGCGGACAGGATTCAGTTTTCCCTGTTTTTTTTTTCACCTTGAATTATGGACATGATTGCTTCCTCTATTGCAGTGATGACTGACTCAATGTGTTTCACATTGTAAAAGCCTTGGGCATGCATAGTTCATCTCACATGGACTTGTCTCTTGTATGTTACTGGCCTCCTGCCTTTTAAGTTTTCTTTCTTGTTGTTCCTTTTAGACTTGTAGTGTAGAAAATACTTGTACCATTGTAGATGTAAATTTTCCATTTCTGATATTCTCCTGCTTGCCTGTACAGTAATGAAGCTGCAGTGTTTTTATTAAGATTATTAATTAATCCTGCAAACTTGAATAGTATATCTTATCTGATTAAAGCGTGTGTCTTAAAAATCGTATTATGGTAGAGTTGACTTAGAGTAAAATGGATGAATGTATCTAAAGAAACAGTCGTTAGAAAGGCAGCAATGAAGGAAGAGTATGAAGGACAGCAGTGCAGAAAAAAATGAGAGAGTGTGTTAACTATGTCCACAGGTAGGTTATTTCTCTGTAAACATATGTATCCATTTGTCCCGTGGGTGCTTCCCCTTGCCGTCCCGTGTGCATTGGCTGGGGCACACCTCCATTAGGGGCTTTGTCACAGTGATTAATAGCTCTTTCTATCATCTTTAATTCACTCCCTGATGATGGCGGCCCTGCTCGCTGCTCGGGGTAATCGTGTGATGTATGAGTCAGCCCAACACCTCGTGGCAGAGGTGAAAATCATTCCACCCATGCAGATAGCAGGCCCGGGAACAAATGTTTTCCCTCTTAATAAAAATTAATGAATTTGGCGTAAAGTGCGAACAGTTAAATGCATGGGATATGTTTGTGTGCATATCTGTGTTTTTGCAAAGTGCCATAATGTATTTTCATATGTTCCTGAGTGATTCTGATGACGAGATAATATTGTTTCCATCATTATTTTGTGCTCAATCATTTGTGTTGTCTTTTACATCCATCAACATCAAAGTTTTCCTTTTTTACAGTCGCATTCTTGTACTATCATGATGTGCCATCTGCGGTAATGATGCAGTTGATGCCACGATGCTGCTCCCAGATGGAGTTCCCCTTCTCTACCCAGAATTCTTTTAGCACTCCCTCTTTGATGAGGGGCGTCAGCTTGCTGTGATGAAGTAACGCGCATTACTGAACAAACAAACAGGACTATTTGCTATAAGTAGGCAGGGACACTAAGACATGCACACACACTCACACACCAATCCCATCATGTGTGTTCCTACTGCTCCACACGTCTTGCAGAGCTACGGCCTTTGACTTATCAATCATCTGCACACGAAACCACAATTTTTAGAACTCTGAGCATAGCATATTTGCTTTCGGCTAACGTTTACCTTACAGAAACATATATGTTTATGAGCTGAAATGTTCTCATTGAGTCCACTGGACCGGGGGAATTCCTGGTCTAAATCAAATATAAACTTGGAGACCAGTGTGAGGGGGGGAATGTTAGTAGAGAAACAGCAATGGAGGGATACAGTTACCTTTAAAAGCTCTTGTCCCTCTAACATATGGCAAGCTTCACATGCAGGAATATAACCACGTTACACATTCTTTGTGCTGAAAATCATTACATTGACTCTCAGAGCCACACTGGGTTTCATGCCCGGCCCAGCTGGGTGCAGTCTTTTAAGACTTTCCCCTCAAATACATTGTGCCCACACAGTGTGTGTGTCAAACACAATAGTTTCACAGACACTGCGATCAGGCAATGCTGCAGGAAATGAGTATGACAAATACTTGAGTTGTAGATCAGGTTCAATAAATACACATATGTACTGCATCACACAGAAATCTCAGCCAGGTAGCTGTAATAAACAGCTGATTCAGCATTAATATGTCCATGCATAGATCTTTTCCCCCACAGCAACCATACATTTTGACATGAATTAGGATTTTCAACTAGCAGAGAAAAACAGCTCATGTACTACTTTTGAAGTAGTTACAGACGTCATACTTTGATCTTGCCAAAGTGGAAGTTACACATAATTTAAAGATATTTACATACAATACTTTTGGCCTGTCTTGCAGCATTTTAAAGATGAGAAACACATGAAAAACAATGCTTCTGTCCAGATCTTGAGTTAATCTCTCAGGTTAGTTTATGCCCACCTATGGCCCGTCACAGTGACCTGTTCAGTCAATCAGAAGCACGGTTACTTCATGGCCAGTGAACAAGGAGTGTGTGTGTGGATCTGTGTGGATCAGAGCCCCCATGGCTGACAGCGCAGCAGTACAGTGTCACACCAGCAGCCCTTCAGGAATGTTCCTCAGCACAGGGATGGGTTGTGGAGCCTCATTAGCAGAGAGCCCCTCTCCCCGTGTCCTGTCAGCCTACATTAAGCACAGTCCATCTCAGATGCACGCTGTGGCAGTGGCAGCTTCCTGCGAATCATTTCCGTCTTTGAGTGTCTTTCTGTCTGTCCGTGTGACACCCGTCGGCCACGCTGTTGTCATAGATGGCTTCTTAGCTTGTTTCTCTAAATACTTACTTAAATACTTTCTGTCTGCTTGGGTGGTGACTAATGTCAACACTGTGAACAATTGAATCTCTCTGACACCATTAAGCTCCACTATAGCCACGTGTAGCACTCTGAAGAAGCCCTCTGAGGGTTCAAAGGTCATACTTCTATGTCCTGTTTTACTCTATTCACAATTAACCCCAGTACGCTTCCCTCTGTTTTCACTGTACAGTTCAGGAAAAGGAAATATGAAACAGTCAGAGCAGTACAATGCTGAACGAACACTGCTGACTCACCTTGGCATCTGCTCAAACAAATGGCAAACATACCATGTTGTTGCTGTAAGGTTTTTTGACATCAGGTCCTGTTTTTAATTTTGATATTAAATCAAAATGTGTCATTTTGATATTTCATGGCCCAGGAATACACCCAGTGATTAGAAATTGGATGGAAAATATTGACGTTTGAAGCATGTGTGCTCCTGCAATGCTATCCTGCTATTTATTACTGAGATCTATAAACACCGAATCAGGGCTTTGTCACATGACACCATGTTGTTCCAGTCTTGTCCGACCCTCTGCTGTTTATTTGACCACATCAAGTTATTGCATGTACAATTTGTATGTTTACTCAGTTTTCCTCAACAGTAGAAATAAGATTAGGATCAGGGCTTCTTTGGAGCTTTTGTCAGCTTTGCAGGAAATTATTAAAATAAAGAAAGAAAGAAAAAGAAAGACAACCTGTTGCCAGCGTTCATTTTTGATAATCCAGCAATCACAAAGTCATCACTGAGCATCACCCTCACGTAGAGACTCTGTTTTTTCTCAGGTGATGGTGACGATGAGATTGCCCTTTACCCAGCTGACGTCCTCGACGATCTGTGTGGCTCTGATGGGGATCCGGCACCTTCTTCAGCCTTGGCAGAAGACCCAGCATCCCCTCCGCTTTCTGACTATGAGTCTTCACCCCAGGATCCTTTGTCGTTCCAGCACCAGAGCATCTTTTTACCTCAACAATATTTGAATGTTCCCCTAGACTTTGAACTACGAGAGTCAGCAGTTCCAGGCGGAGGCCTGGGCATCTGGAGCCGCAGAAGTGTGAAAGTCGGGGAGCGCTTTGGACCATATGAAGGAGAGCACAGGCCTTCTCTCCGAGACCCCACTCAAGGCTGGGAGGTAGGGACATAGCAAATGAAGTTTCCATGTGCATATTCCTAATGCGATCCAAAATGACTGCTTTGTAGAATCAGTTCTTTCATACATATAAATGACAGACAGAAATTTATGTTTCATTAAGTGCACTGCAACTGCTCAATATAAAGACTTCAGGAAACAGGCATATTTTTATGGTGTCCATCATAGTTTTTAGTAGTTAGAGACATTGGGTCACATTCAATGGATTAGGTTGAGTTTTGGTTCAAGTATTCACAAAAAATTGCAGTCACAGGGTTTTTGTGCAACAGTAGTAGCACACTTTCAGACAAGAGGGGTTTTCCTTGGCTGATCTGCACCGTAGCATTCGCATCAATACCGTTTTTATTTCCTCCCATGGCGTCATGTTCACATTTAGCCCAGTGACCACAAGGCTGTTGGTGCCGTTTGTTGCCCAGTGATGTAATGTTAGCTCAGTGCCATTGAAAGAAAGGGAGTCGAGTTTGTGCTCTTTACTCAATTAAAATGAAAAGCCATAAATATCTTTTTCATCCTGGTTAGGGACCCAGTGCGGCCATTGGCAAATCACATATTGGTCAGCCGGCACAAAAAATCGAAGCCAGGGTCACAGGACAAGGTCAAAGGTTAGATGTGGTCTCCGTCAGTGTCAGGCTGGTTGATTTTATGGAGCAGGAATCAGGGGCTGGCAGAGAATCAGCCTCATTTAGTCTGTCAAAATAGATCATCTCTAATTTGGATGGGAGGATTTAGTCCTTCGTATTCAGGCCTTTGTCCCTTTGTATGAGAGAACCAAGCTCATTAAGAATTGCAAACCATGCAGTTCATAAAGTAAAAAGTTGCAGCTTTAAATAAAAAGATGATTCAATACAGCATTAGCTCTCTCACTAGACTCTCCCTAACCTCTAAATCCATTTAAATCTTTCACGTTAAAACCGACTGAGAGCGTGTTGGTAAAGTATCAACGTTTGGCCCATATAAATAGTTTTGGCTTTGGACTGGTGCTCACTGGGTTTGAATCATAGAACATTTCTCCAGCCCATCAGCTCTGACTCAGTGGTTTTTGGCTCGGACCAAGCCAAAGTAGATTTTTTTTTTTTTTATCACTCTGGACTACATTTCTCCAATAAACTTCTCCCTTATTATCAACTGCCGAGTGAGACGCAATATATAAATGTCTCCTAAGTTGCACTCTGCATTTTTGCCCATTTTAGTAACACAAAATGTTAATAAAAAGTCTCTGCCCCCATTTACAGCTGGTTGAACAAGCTCTCCGATTCATTCTTTCTCTCAGGGAAGAAAATAAAGGAAAAAGAGGTTTCATGAATTTTAATCCGGTGGTAATTTATGGGGAGCTTGAATAATAATATGTATTTGAAAAGCTGAGAAGCTGGGATGTGAGCGTGCATGTGTTTGTATGGGGGCAGGCGGGTGGGGGAATTGAGGGAAAAGATGGGATCCTGGTGAGGCAGCACTGTATCACAATGTTTAATTACCATCCTGACAGAGAGCCATAACTCTTTCCATTAAGTAAATAAGTTGTAAAGAATTTATGATGAAATGCCACGTTATTCAGAATGGATATTCAGTGATGACATCCCTCTGCATTAAATATGGTAAACGCCATTAAGCCCTCCTGACCCACCCACCCCCCCAACCTGCTCACCCGTTTGCCATCCCTCAGCCATTGCCTCTCCCCACCCCTCCCCGCTTGTAAACCGTCAATATGCCAATAAGCCCATGGAGGGTCTGTAAAAATAAAATTGATTTGGTAAATGTGAGTTAAGATAGATATGTTTGCTTTCATCATCAATTCTGTGCTGCGCAGTGAGGTGATGTCACCGACCGCTGAACGCTAAAGTGGCGCTCCCATCTGGAGCGTTTGATGGAGGGCCCTGGGCGTCCCAGGCCAGTCGTGACAGACTGGGGGAAGTTTGTCACCAGGGAGGCCACCGCTCCTCAGCTGTATCATCATAAATTTGGGGGCTTTATTCATAACGGGGAAGAGTGAGTTACGGCGTCCATAATGCTTTATGAATACAGGAATGGTGACTTATGGGAAAGATAGCTTCAGTAAATAAGAGGTAGAGAGGCAGCTGTTAAGGGTCTGTCAGGCTGAGGCGCTCACCTACAATGTTGTCCATAGAACGGGGGTCCTGACTAGGCCAGTAGTCATATGATCACTGGTCTGTTGGAATGTGTTTGAGCTGACCCAAATGTATTAATTAGTGCTTTTAGTGAGCTTTTAATTTTGAGTTTAAATAGTGAATTTTGTTTTTTTTGTCTATTAATTTATTCAGATAATGTTATCTATGTTAATTAAAAAAATTACGGCATGCATCTGTTCAAAAATATATATAAATGAATATTTAATACCAAGATCTTGTATTCTACATATAGGTGTTATCAAATCTTTTTTTTTCACTCAAAAACTGAATATAAATAGAGCATACAGACTTTTTGTTTATTCTCCCACAACAACCCAACCATTTAATTTACTTTCAGTTCAAGAAATTCAAAAATGTAAATTTGAACTTAACTGCATTTATTAACACATTTATTTTATTTCATCTGTTATTTTAGAATGATAGAGCAACAAACAGTGACCATAAGAAGAATGAGACTGTTTAAATTAATGCAAATTGCATCAAATATTTCAGTGTAAAGTGAAGTGACCCTTTAATGTCCGAGAAGATTCACAAGTCTCTTTGGGATCAGACCAGAACAAAGTAGGTGACCTCTTTTATTATAAAATTATTATTATTTATTCAACAATTTCATTTAAATAATGAAAATAAAAAGGAAAAACCATGAATTACAAAACATTACATCCCAACTTTCCTGTGACAGAATAAGGATGAGGTGGCCTGAACTTCTTGGCAGTATTTGCATGTATTTCTTCATGGTCTCCTAGTAAATGCTCTTAATGCCTGGATGCCCACCAGTCCATATTTTGCTGTCTCTCTCTCTGAGTCGTTAGGCACATTTAAATTCAAGCTCCATTTGTGTCTGTCCTCTTCTCAGCTGCAGCAACAATAAGACAGAGAGTTAGAGCCTGGGAGAGAGTTATCCAGCACTCAATGAGCCATTTGGCTCACCCAAACCTACAGCCCCACAGGATTATGGGTCCTGGACTTAGAAAGCTGGGTGCCTCCTGCTGTAGGAGCGATGGGCGGAGCAAGTCAGGGGTGCGAGAAGGGTTGGGATGGTGAGTGGGGCGGGACGGGGGCGCTTAGGGTCTTTGTGCATCTCTTGAGTGAGAGGCGGAGGTGGAGATGGACGTGGAGGCGATAGTGCTGGTGGTAGTGTTGGTGGTGGGGAGGTGGTGAAGGAGATTAGCAGTGATGGTGAATGGAAGAAGAGGATTAGGTGGCTGGGCAGTGCCTTTCCTGTCTCTGCCTGTCTCCTGAACCTCCTGGTCATGAGAGGATGGGAGGATGGAAGGAGGCCAGGAGGAGACCCATCATCTAAAATGTTGTCAGCTGAAAATCTTGCATCTGCAACGGTCTTCTGACAAAAAAATACCATACAAGTTTTCATTGTGTGTTGTTGGAAGTGTTGGATCAGAAACTTTAAAATTGAGATTGCAAAAGACATTTTATGGTGAAACTTGAGCCAAAACAGCCTGTGGTTATGGAGTTAGTACATGATTTGTCATTCTTAAAAAGTTCACAGACAGATTTGCAACTGTGGTTCAACTAAACGTACTGCTTTAGCCATTTCGCCTTTTATACATAGAAACAGTGTGAACTCTGGGAAAGGTCGATCCTGGAATCAAGGTTTTGGGTATCTGTGTGTTGCATTTATGTCCACATACACTCTTGTGTGTGCATGTGTGTGTAAGACAGAGTGTGGGAGTGTGGATGGAGGGCGTTTCAAGAGGGCGTGTTTTTTTGTGCACGGATAAGCCGCTGTCCTGAATGAATGCAGATGTCTCTGGCTGGCTGTCCGCCTGTCCCCTGTGCACTGACGGCCCGTCGCCTCTCCCTGAAAGAGCCACTCTCAGTCCGAGCTAAAAGCCCCTTAATCCCCGAGCCCCTGCCACATCCCATCCACTGTCAGCGGAGATGGCCCTGCCCTCAGCAGCGCTTAGAAAGGCAGGCGCTAGGGATGAACCTCTCTGTCACTCACGCACCTCTCAATGGACACACATCATCACATTTTCACACACACATACACACACATATAGTTTTTGGAAATTCAAAGTGAAAAAGTCCTTCGGCTGCAAAGGCGATGTGAATGGCGGTTGTCAATGCTTTGTGCTGCATGAACACAACGGCTGCACTGACATCCTTGTGGGACCTGTTTTCTCTCATGAGAAGAGCACTAACCGGCTGCTGAGACACTGTGGCTCATAATGAAGGAGCCCGGCCTGGGTCTCATTGGCACTGAATTGCAAAGAAGGCCATTAAAATCAGTTGTGTGTGACCAGGAGGGAATTTTTCACCATGTAGACAGAATGTTCTGGACATGGGTGTGTTTGACTGTTTGTGTTTAATGGGATCCTTTAATGTTACCTTCTTTAAATGTAGATACAGCTACGTTCTTTTACAGCAAATACAGCTACGCCTCTGAGCTTGTACGAGTCTAGTAGTTGGGATACATAGGTGGGCAGGCCTTAGGCTAATATCATGGCTACTGGGTAATATGTGATGACCGGCACAATAGTTTTGCTGGATACGGGATGAAACTTAGTGAAGAATATATATATATACAGTATGTATATATTATAACTTCATCATAGTTTATTTACCATAATGGTGTTTTCTTAACCTTTTCGATACTCTACTTACTATTTATTGGTGGATTTTTTTAGAATGCCAAAATGTTAACAATTTGAATTTGCGTAAGAACAAATTTTGAGGGATTTCCAGTTTTTTGCCAAATCAAACCATATTGACATTCTGGTCAGGTGACAAGATTGTATAAAATGCTCAATCTTTCACATCTTTCTTGCTATGATTTTTGTGATCAATGTAATTTTACAGATCTAAAATACAGTGTGCTTTCTCTATCAAATCAGATGCATCAATTGTTTTCCATGTTGTTTTCTTTGCAGCCTGCAAACTTTTCATTCATACAGTAGCTTTCTATTTCTAACAAGGATTGATGTAATTAAATTAGTCCAACCACACTAAATATCATGTCCCTTAAAGTCTGCTGAGCCACCAAAAACACCCCTAGCCTGTGGTGCAGAGTGCACAGCCTCCCTTCTGTTAAAACAGTCCCATAATGCCTTCAGCGGCGTGTGTCTGTGTCTGCTTTTGTCTCTTCTGGTGTCTGCGAGGGAGATGAGCCTATTGGAGCTCCCAACTGGAGGCTTGATTGTCTTGAACAGGAGTGATGTCCATTCAAAATCCCAAAGACAAAACAAGCAGGGGGTCCCATCTCCCTGCCTCTCAGTTGATTGGTAATCCCTTTCTTTGGGCTAATCTGTTGTTTGTTAGTGCTGGTTGAGGCTAGTGTGTGTGTGTGTGTGTGTGTGTGTGTGTGTGTTTTCTTTATGAGGCACATTCATAAAGAGAGAGTGTAAGATAAAGTGTGAGATGCATGCAGGGTCAGTCAATTCCTCCACTTTGTTCGGAGGGTGCTCTCCTCCTCCATTAAAGAGAACTATACAAGTTTCTCATTTCCCCCTCATTCCTTCGCACTGACCCCCCTCCTCCATCACCTTCTCCTTCTCTCGCCCTCTTCCTCCCTCTTTTTCTGAGTTCCCAGCAGGGAGGGGAAGCTAGGTTAACTAACTGAACAAAGTCAGAGCGAATTGCGAAAGGACAAAGGCGGGCATAAGTAGGGGCTATGCCAGTTGGAAGGTGTAGCCGGCAGCACAATACCAGGTGAAGGAGGCTCCCGTCAGGGGTCCGTCCAAGCATGACAAAGGTCATGGGCCTCATTAGATCTGAAGTGAATGGAAGGAGGTTGTGGAAAGGAAGGATGAGGAAGGAGGAGTTCACCTGTTTGAAAAGCTCAGAGGGGGGCATGTTTCTCTCACGATTATATCTGACCTGTAGGGATGCGGACAAAAATCAGACTAGCTGATGGCTCATTATGGGAGTCACAAAACACGCAGAACATTCTTTGAGCTGAAAAAAAAGGAGGCTGGTCTGATCTGAAACACATGCAGGGTAAACTCAATGACACAATGACAAACGTCTAGACAGCCTCAGATATAATAGAATTTATATGTAGGTGCATTGACTTACTGGCAGGGATATAAATGCTTCTCTCTTGTAACACACGTTTACATCATCTATCCTCAGCGGTTACTGCATACTGAACAGCCTACTCCGAGGAAGATGTACACTGCAGAACTTACTGGAACATATAAGCTTCAAAGTCACTGTCAGAACTTTTATATCTGCAACATTTCTGTGTTATTAGATGATTTAAAGAGGAGAGAAAAATAGAAATCAGATGAAACCGTGCAGCAAAGTTTATCGTCTTGAATCAAATCCACCTCAACATTTTTTATTCTACTGTGCCTATTAAATGGATTGAAGCTGTTTTTTTTATGTTTGTCTTTTCTGAGTAAACTTTTGAGTAAATTGTGAAGCATCCTCTCCTTAATATGCAACTCTTTAGGCTGTAAATGTGCTGAAAGGACTGAGGTAAATTCAGGAAAGAAGTGACAGGAATGAGCAAGAGCTGTTGACTCCACCATAGCTTTGGAGCACTCAAATCAAACGCACATCGCCAGCCGTCTACAGAGGTCCCCTGAACAAAAATAAAATGCAAAAAAAAGTGATATTATTCACACACACACACACACAAATGAGGACACACACACACCGATGCACATGTGCACACAAAATATGCCCTCTGCACTCTGCACAGATAGGAGTGAAAATGAGGGGACCCCTAAACAGCATACAGGAAACAGAGGTGATGAATTCCGTGTGCGGGGCCACAGAGCCGGGCCCATAGATATCTTATCTATGGGAATTGATAGGGGAAGGGCCTTCCCTTAAAACACATTACTGATTGTTTCCAAATGTCTTCCCAATGGGGTTAGAGGGAAGGGGAGACCACGACTCAGGGGCAGAGCTTGTAGGCTTTTTATTGGAAAACAGAGGGGGAACAGCAAGTCTGTCCTGGCTTTCCTGCTCTGAGTCGCTGCTAGTGCTTAACTACCAGTCAGATCGCATTACCCAGGCAGTAAATCTAAGTACCGGTTAACGCAAATAATCAAGAGCTAATACTGTTCTACGAAACCACTTTCTCTGTGTCTGTGGTCAGTGCTGCACAAACAAGCTTAGGCCAAGGCCCTCTGTCCTCTTAGCCTCTGCCAGACTCTCCCTCGCTCTCTCACGGCTATTATAACTTACACACACACAGTCTTATGTATCCATGTGTCCCATATGGAGTGTGCACCTCTGTGTGCGCATGTTTAAATCTCTCCTCTGTCCCTGCGCTGCAGTTCAAAGGGTAATGGGATGGTGCAGTCTGGTTTGAGAGCTTATTACTGGGATAAGCTCTAAAAAACGCAGGCCGGGCCACATTCAGCCTAGTAATACCGGACACCTCTTCCAATTACTCTATATTGCTGCTCCGATTAGAGTGGAGCAGGTCCAAAACCAGAGCTGAGAGCTGCCAGGTTTAGGGAGAGAGAAAGCAGAAGCCCTGGGTGGCAGTAATGAGGTCTCAACCCCAACTTTGCTCTATTATGTCATAATGCTTTAATTCAAGCCATATGATAGGCTGCTGTGCACTCTCATGTTATTGCAAAGTCAATATTTGTGAGCCAGTCCTGTCTGTTCCCCTCAGATGTGGCCTGCAAGTAAGTGCAAAAAGTGAAAGATGTCTGATGAGGAAATGATTAATAGACGACCACATCAGGTTGCTCAGGGAGGGTATTGGATGTGAGGTGATGGCATCCTGCTTCCTGACACAAATGATTAAATAATAAGAAAAATAAGTATGTAACTCCTACCCTGGTGTACAACGCCAGTAACACCACACTCCTGCCAACACACCTGGGACCAGCCACTCACTATGGCATTACTTACCAATCAAAAGGAGTTTTTTGGCCTACTGTTTGACCGAGTGCCAATTAATTTAGAGTGTATTTCTTAATAATTTGTACAGTGTTTGAAGGTCACATCATAAATTAGCTTGGCTCTTGTATTTAATGGGGTTAATTACCATAGTAATAACCCAGGTTCACACCCGAGTAAATGATTGTTTTGTAATTGCTTTCAGGTTGCATAATAATGATGCAGTCCATCAATTTCTGTCATTGCATAATTATAGGGGATGTTTTACTATAGAGAATATTTATAGTAAAATAATTTAATAAAATAATGTATTATTCCAAATAAACACACATTCCTTTTAAATAGAAAGGAAAGGGAACTAAACTGCAGGTAAAACTGTAGATTTAAGGGAAGAATTTACTTAACCTGCTCATACAGCAATAATATTACAAGATCAGAATAATTTAAAACTTTAAAATGTTTTTTTTGAGAATTAATGGGAGAAATCATTGAGAAATGGTGCACATCGGCTACAAAGTGTAATAACTATTACTCCTCTACAGTGCAAGTGTTCTCTCCAAAGGTAACTCTCAGTGCTGCATTATATGCTACATATGCTGCAAATCAGACATAATTTGAGTTCTGCAGAGTTACATTTCTTGTTTACACTCACAGGGACTCCAGGAATGTTATTCTAACTACATTACAGCAGCTTGTGCAGGGTGTCTTTTTCATACCCAGCATTGTTCATTGTTTGAAGACGTAAATTGAGCAATAAAAAGGGAATGCTTATTGGATATATTGGATTAGACATCCCACATACTGTACGCTCATGTGTTTTGTATTATATTTTTTTTAACTTTAGCATGGGGCAGGAGATTGAGCCCTGCACATGGCAGACACCCTTAAATCCACAGATAAATGCAGCTCACTCATCCGAAGATGGTGGGGAACAGTTAGTGTTTCTCCTCCTGGGAGAGAGTGAAGGGGTAGTTGTGACAGGGATGAAAAAGGGACTTAAAGCATGCTTATGCACAGTGACTGAGGGGGTGGTCTGTGAAAAGATAGGATAGGCAAAACTAGACAACTAGACAGGGTGAAAACAAGAGTGATAGATGAGGCAGTGGAAAGACACGATGGATAAAGGGGAGAGAAGAGTACAAGCAGAGAGACTAAATCAGTCAGAATGAATGAAAGAGAGGCAGAATGAACGAAGGAGGTGGTGAGAGAACTCCGTGTCCTGTCTGAGATACATGTCGAGGGAGACAGATTTCTCGGTGGAGTGTTCCCAAGTGTCCCCTGCAGTCTGTAATAGGATTTTCCAAGCCTACAGCAGGTAGCCTGCGAGGGAACTTTGTTCATCGGCGCTCACAGATAAGGGTTAATGCAGCCCAAAGGTTCCTCCACTATACAGGGCGCTCTGGGAGTCTGTCGCTCCCTCCTCGCCGGCCCGTGCTGTCAGCACCAATCCGTCACAAAGGATTTCTTCCTGCAAAACTCAGGCCATTTCTGACATCTCCAACAAACTAATTGTTGTCTTCAGTCCTGGTAAGCCCTGTGAAGTCCTAACAAGTTAGCGTCTTCTGCACAGATGAGAACAAATTACTAAATCAATTTCTCAGCTGAATTATACTTTACCGTCAACCCAAAACAAGGAGAGGAGAGGATGCCAAGACGAACCAGGCCAAACGTTCTGAGAGCAGTGTGTGTGTGTCATCCGTATTCTCTGCACCAATTGTTCTCTTTCTCCAATCTGTTTCATGGCTGCTTCCCTTTCCTCCAAGCTACTTTATGACAGGCATTGTAATGTCTATAGAGTTCTGAGCAGCCTCTGATTGGATCATACAGTGCTTCTTTCTGACCCTGAGTGACAGTGGGACCGGGTCCAAACACCACCCATTACACAGAGCCATAAATCATCTTGCTGGCACTGGAGTCCACTTCCTGTCCAGCTACCAGTTCCTGCAGGGGACAGAAAGGTCTTTGTGGGATTGACGCATCCACAACTTCTCCTCACTTTGAGGACTCTAAGGTTTATGAGAATGTGTGGCGGTGAAGACACACGTACTCCTCGTTTCTCTCTTGTTAAGTGTGTTTATTTAGGCTATGACTAAACGACAGCTCATAGCTACTGAACGTAAACACCTGTTGAACAGGATCCTTGATCCGATCAGCCATTGTTATATACGTCACCATGGAAACTTAACGTTGACGTTACTATACTAAGATAAAGTCATTAGCCTTCATTTCAGCAGGAGCCCAACTTTGTGATTTCATCACTGTGTAGTGATGTGTGTAGGATCAGTCTGCCAGAGCTGCAGCGGTCCTCGCCAAAGGTGGCCTCCCTCCATCCCTACCGCCCTCCTTTACATTCCTCATTTCCACCAGTCACCGTCCTCCCTGCGTGTTTGGATGGCTCCACCTCACTGTCAGCCTGTGAGGGACGGCTGTTTTCCTTACAGGCCAGATCAAGACAGGAGATTGGCCCCAGGGGGCCTCAGGATGTGAAGCTTCTGACACGTACCGTAAATCTAGAGTGTCCCATCTCTACTGCTCGATCTGCACGCAGCAATGAGAACACCAATGAGGCGTGAGGATGAACATTCCTCTGACCGTTCTCACACACAAACCCCAGGGTTTTTCTTGGAGAATAATACTTCTCTGCCCCTCTTTTCCGACTTGTGAGCTGTCCACCTCAGTAAAATGTCTGTCTCTCTACCCCCGGTGAAATAAGTCCCCAAACCCCAACCTTTTAGCCATAAAAGGTTTTCACAGAGAGGCTGCTTGCTTGCTGTATGGTCTTGTGTTTGTGTTAAATGATGGATATGAAATGGTGTGTTATTCTAGTGTCTATGAGAAGGAGTTATAAATTGTCTATGTTGATATACTTAATTCCCATAATCCTCTTCCATGTCCGTCTCAATCCAACATCATGGACCTGGCAGAGCTACACTTACACTATCAGACAAACTCGAATCACATACACACATTTCTTCCACATACACTGTTATTTTTTGTTTTTGCAGTAGTTATATATGCATATGCAACTCTGTCAGTCAATTTCAACATTTACTGGGATTGCTCACGTCTAAGATTACCTATACTTTAAATGTGGAGATATTTTTTTTTACAAATATTTTGGCCAAGTCTTCCTGTGTGTCTGATAGGGAAATTTACATTAATCAAAAAGATGCTCAGACGGGCAGTTACATACATAGTCTGAGCAAATTTAGGCAAAGAGACGGATAGAAAGTAGTCTGACCAATCAGCAAGAAAACCGCATACATGCTGGGCCCCCAGCCTTGCCCGTATGGCCCCTTTTCTCCTCACCCACAGAGCCACGTTAGCCATGTTAGCCAGATTTTTCACCCAAATGGAAATGCAGCCTGTCATTTCCACGCAGCCTCCAACCGCTCTGTCTGTCCAATCTGTCACATCGCACCGGTGGCCGCACAAATAGGCCTGCCACTCTCACTGTCATCTTAGTAACGGATGTCCCATCGTTACCACGGAGTGGGCCCAAGCAGCACTCGGGTCCACTTTCACTCCTTCTAATTTTTTTCCTCCCTCTTCCCCTTCTCATACCCTCATCCCAGTGATAAGCCTTTTGGACCTCTGTAGGAGTGTAAGGTGTATGTGTGTTTGTTGGTGCTTGCTTGCTTTTTTTCTGTGTGCAATGAACGCTTACCCCCAATTTCCCATCAAGAGTCAAAAGCATTGGTATAATAGGAGCAGCGGTTGGGTGGAATAAATTGTGTCCTGGACTGGTAACGTAACAGCCATCATAAATAATGTAGACCTATTTTAAGGGGCAGATGAGGCATTAGAAGCTATTTACACTGCAGGAGCCATGCTATCGATCAGCACGGGACGTCCCATAGATAAGAATGGGATGATGTCATGGTTATTTATGGTTATTCCCAATGGTAAGGCTACCAAAGGGATTTTGGGGCGACAGCATCATCCGTTTTTTTGGGGTGTGGGGGGCATGATGCATTCTGTCATCAATGGAACAATCAGCAGGGTGGTTGAGGGAGGTGAAGTTCTGCATAGCATGCCTGTGATGCACACATACCAACGTACACACACATTCAGACATATGGACACAGACAACACGACCTGCACACACAAAAACATGCTAAGATAAATGTCACGGGTGTGATTAGGGTTCATAAGGAGTTCTGGTGGCTCAGAGGAGATACAGTACATCTCTGTCTCCCTGCGCCACATACATATAGAGAGTGTAATAAAAGACTGAGCTGTAAAGTGAGCCACAGGCCATATTCAATATGAGTCTGACACAGAATTACCATTCAGGGATCACTGGTCAGGTCAGGGAAGTACATGAACCACAGTTTTGCTAGATGAGATTTTAGGAACTGTGAGATGTGGAGACTGACTGAGGTGCGCCTTGGGATTTGACTTGATGTCATACATACTGTAAAGGGAGATGAAATGACGGGAAGGCATCTTGAAAAAGAACTATGTGACGTCTTAGTTACAAGTGCAGCCATTGGTCACCTGTTACAGCAGTCTGGCACTTAGCCTTGTGATAGGTGAATGTTCAAAGCAACATAAGACAGTAACAGAGCACCTCTGACGCTAATCCGTCTGCTCAAAATGCTGGTTTCTCATTTTTAAATTATTATGCTTAATTATTTCAAACTGTCTCTAATGACCCTTCAGACTAGACACTAACTTAAGAGAAACAGCAGTCTATGGCATGTTCTATCTTTTGTAGGTTTATGTGTGCTGCAATGTTGTGCAATATTCAATTATTTATATAATGAAATATTCTTGATTCTAAAAATGAAAAATAAAAAAATACCATTAATAATCACGTAAACCTTATACTGTTCACACTGACTACTGACTACATATAGGCATTGAAACACAAATAGATGGGGAATTGTTTACACACTCTCTAGGGCCCTAATATCTGTTATTATGCAGCAGATGCACAAATAAATATATGAACAAACACTCTCTGCTATAAGCTTTAAAAATGGTGAAAGAAAGAAGGGTAGAACTACAGAAAGAGAGACTCCCTGAGCTGAGGGAGGTGTGGTGGGGTAGTGGAAAGAGGAGAACAAGAGGGGAGTAAAAGCTGGCACGACTCCACAGTGTTTTCTGTCGCTGGCCCCTCTGAGCAGGAACATTATTGTGAATATTAGTTCAGAACTTCTGGCACCCATCCAGACACCGGCCTCTGTCTGTGCGAGAGGGGGGCATAGCAGCAGGGTTCAAGCCCCATCATACACACATGCATACACACACACACACACACACACACACACACCACCACTGCCATTAACCACCACCCCCCATCTCCTCAGCACACTCAAGACTAGAAAGGCTCCACAACAAGATGTGTGGAGCCTCAAGTCCTGCCCAGCCCTGATAACAAGTCCCAGCTTTTTAAAAAATAAGCAAACACATGTGGCTGTTTGATGTTGCTCTTATCTCTGCTAACTTTGGAGAGTTTCTCCCGCAAGATCAAATTCAGCAATTAATCTGCTGCCTTTTTTTATGAATTATGATTGAGCAAAACTTTTTGCTCAAACTCAAAAGCTCACAGCTGTGTCTGTGCGCCAGTGGAGTTTCCGGCAGGCTTCTTTCATGCTGCTAATGAGAGCGTGGCTGAGAAGCCTGCTGAACTCCGTAAGGACTTACTTTGGTTAGAAATACTCGAGTTGTGTGGTTAGTCGTGTATGAATGTCAAGGAAGTATGCTGTGTAGTGATTTGTATGAATGTCCTAATAGGGCTCAAAGATCCTCGCAGTTGTCTGCAGTTTGTCAAAATAACAGATTGCTCATTGTTTTCAAATTTAACTCTTTTTTTTGTATGTGTATGAGTTTCTCTCAAGCTGAGAAGAGATTGAGTTTAATGAGTACAGGGAAAGAAAATAACAGAGATAGAGGGGCATAATTAGAATCATGATGGTTTCTCTGGAGTCAGTGGGCTAAAAGCAGCGACACTACTGAACAAGCAGATAGCAGCCTGGCACAGTGTTGAACTAACAGAGAAACACAAAGAGACAGACGTCGGAGTTGGGAGCTTTGGAGAGGGCACCTCCCTCACGGGGGGGAGGGTGAAGAGACTATTCAAGAGGTACAAGGAGACACAATGCAAAAGGGTCAATGCTGGGTCAGTAAAGTCCATGAACTGCAGGGTACAAGTGCTAGAAGGCAGCAGTGAGACTGCAGGACAGGTGAGCTGTTAGCATTAGCCAGCAGCAACCAAGGTAGCCAGTGTTTATGTCATCGTAGAACTGTGTCGGTTTGCATTTGTATGCATTTATGTATTTATTAAAGGGGGGAGTTTTTGGAGTGAAGACATCTAAAGGGTTTATGTAGGTCTTTTGACAAGGCCACCACAAAGGTCATGTATCTATAAGTACTTCTTTGACCTGTCACCCATGACCCCACAGCCTGCCAACACAACAAGGGGCTTAGAGAGGTGTTGCCATGGTAACATATACCCGTGGGTCAGTGAGGGGACAGATGAGATATACATATAGTATGCATAGTATTTTCTTAGAGTCTTGTTTTAGTGATCTGAGTGCATCAATGTGAGTTTTACTGGTTCTATATGTGTGATCATACAGCACAGATAACGCAATCAATAAGAGGGAACACACTGAGGTCTCTTCTGCACTTTTACCCCATAAAAAGCAGGAACCCCCCCCCCTCCTCCTCATCATCACCAACAAGCCCAGTGAGGATGACTCGTTAGGCTCTCAGGTCTCTATCCCATCCTGCCTTGGGGGAGGAGGGCTTTTGCCTCTCACCCCCTTTTGTTAGAGTATCCCCATAATAAATCTGGATCTGGTAAATAGCCCATGAATAAAGGGAGATTTTATCCTTGGTGGCACAGGGAAGATTTAGTGGGCAGAGGCTGTGTCGCCTCTCTTCTGAACAACTACAAAGTGGTCACTCAGCGAGTCTTAAGAGGCATAAAAAGCCTGCGGTAGTTCATTAAATCTCCAGCATGAAGATGGGACCGCTGTGGTGGTGATTTATGGTAGTCAGGTGCATATAGTGGCGGTGGCACTCAGCTCCACCTCTCATTCTCTGTCTGTCCCAACGAGGAAATAACTAAGCATGCTGCGCTATTTATTGGCTGCATAGTTGGGAGACGCACAGACAGACAGGGACACTGGGAGGATAAAGAAAGGGCTGAAATGAGAGAAATAAAGAGAAACAAGACTGGTGTTTTTTCAGGCCTTGTTTCCTTTTCGTACTCTGGATAAATGCAGGGAATCATACCTGAGTCTTTCTTTGATTATTGGCATTTGCCCAGGTGACTGTGTTTGACCCTCATGAAGAGTCCATTGAGGGAACACATAAAGGAGAGTCAGAGGTCAAAGCAGAGAGTGACCTTTTCACTCTGAAGTTGGTCGACTAACCATATAAGTGGCTTTTTAGTTTTGTGGAACCAAGGAAAGATGATTCTATCAGAATTTCAAGCTTTTACTGATGATTTTTTAATGGTTTTTGAGCCAACTTTTCATAACTTTTGGTACTAAATATGTCCAGTAATGCAATATAATAGTATTATGACACATTCTCCCTGTGCAAACATGTATTGAAGCTATACTCAGTGCATCTGTTTCATACATTATTACATATATACTCATGGCTCTGGTTGCCTTGTATGTTTTTCATATGGACTGGACACTGAATCTGGCTAATAAGTAGCTCTTGGAAACATTTTCTTCTTAACTTCTCACCATTACAATAACACCATGCTGTACATGTGATGCACAAATGCAAGCAAATCTTTACCTCCTTCACTGTCTTTACTCTGACTTTGCTGTAATCACTTCACCTTATTATTTCGCAGATGAACAAAGAAGTCTTGCTCTCTCACCTTGAGGCATTTGCTGCTGAGTGACTAAAGATAGGGAACATTAAATATTTGTTTCCAGGTTCTTTCTGTCAGTGATAGGGCTTTCACTCACTCAGACCTGCGTTTGTCCTGTTCAAACATTCACACGGCAAAGACGAAGGCAGAGATCATAGGTAGAAAGTGCAGCGTGTTCTATCATCTCAGCCACAATGAACACTTGATAATGTTGTCATGGAAATGAGTCATGTTTATGATTTGTCTCGGAAAATCGGAGCACTTTCCCATCAGTGGCTCTCAGCATCACATTATATTAATGCAGATATGGTTGTGAAGGGGAAAGGTATGTTTGCCACTGAATAAACTTCATTAATGTTGGTGTCTTTTAGTGAGTTTCATTGATGCACTTTAATAAGAGGTTTACAGCATGCACACCGGGTACTAAGCAGACAATCAGGCACTGGAGATAACAGAAAAATTCCATCTTATCATTTCAATGAAAATCCCTATCACAGTTTTTCCACATAGTTGTCCTGACAGCATGTTTACTTCTCCAAAAATCACCAAGCAAACTTGTACTGTTTACACTATCGTCCTTTTTTTCTTTCCTGCCTCCGATTCAGAAGGTCGAAGCAAAGCAAATCTGTTAATCTCTACACTGAAGGACAGCATAAGGGCAGATAAATGCCATTTACCGTGGGAGTACCCAACTATGACTCTCCAAATAGGATGATTTAGACTTGTATTAATCAAATTCAGAAATGTCAAGTTTCCCTAAAGATGTAGGGCCTGATCAGTGGAAGCTGATGTCCTTATAGAGAAGTAATGAGAATAGATCTGCTGGCTGCCCGGTTGTCTGCGTGTCCCGGCGTGCCGCTGTGTTCAACCACTTATGAAAGACACAAGGGGAGAGTGCAATCTGCTCTGGCCCTTAGCACAAAGATAATATTCACTGTTTTATCCACCTCTGCCTGACAAATGACTGTCATTAATCAGCAGCTAGAAAGCTTTGTGTGTGTGTGTGTGTGTGTGTGTCTGTAAGTCATAATAAAATAAAGGATAGAGGTGAACACAGGGCATGTGCCTTTCTGGGTATTTGTGCAAGGATGAAAAGCAAACACACATTGGCACACCGTACAGATCAGATAAAGGACATTCGCTTATTGGCTGACACGGTCGGTTCCTCCTAGATAAATTTAGGTTCACCTTCATGTTGTGTGTGTTGTAATGTGCAAAATAGTACAGAATGAACAGAGTAGAATCCAGGGAGTGAGGGGGGTGAAAATTCAAAAACAAGTTTTTAGAGAGAGAAGGATCCAGAGAAAGTACAAGACGGACAAGTGGGAGGGTAAATAAATGTGGAGGATAACAGGCACACAGGGCCGGTGTGACGGTCAGTTGTTGTCTCAGTAGATGAGGTGACAGAGAGAGAGAGAGAGAGAGAGAGAGCCTTTGTGTGAATGAATGCATCTCACCCTTCAATGTTATCATGATGACGAGTAATTAATCACAATCTTGACAAAATACACAGTCACCAAGAATCACACACTTGGCAGCCAAGCGAACACATACAGACACACACACACACAAGCATGCAGAAACATTTTATCTCTGTTCCAAACTGAACTATATATATATATATATGTAAATGGGACTCAAGAGCCCGGCCCTAACTCACACAGACTGTGTGTGTGGGCGCTCATGTTTGCATTGCTCTTGAATTCACCTGCCCTGCTCAGTGACATACTTCTCATCCCCTGTGGGCCACAGCAGTCATTGCCAGATAGAAACTAGTACAACAATGAGGCTGACTAAATACAAAGAGTGGCTGGAAGAGGTCCAAAATGTTGCTTTATTTTTTTCACCTATATTTTTTTCTTGCTTTTATTTAAACGTCGAAGCATTGTCAAGGCTACTGCCCCGCAACGCCTCACCTGTGTGGAGTAACAAGCCAGAACTGTTGTAGGACTCGGCAGGTAAGATCTAGGATCCATACCTTTCGGGGGGTTCAGCCCCTAATGAGAGTGAAACATGCATATAGGGCCTTGAAAACGTGTTACATCACTCATTTTACTGCATAACAATTAGTAACAATAATACTAATGAATGAATATAGCTTTTAGGTGCATTACCACCACCTTCTCGACTGGAATGTGCATCAGAATGATTCTTACACTACTCCATTAGATTCTCCTAACAAATTAAATATGCATGACACCACAGTGTCATCAATACCCTATAAATACTGTAATTATATATCTGACATTAGAGGGTTATAATGATTTCAGAAAATGATAATAATAATAATTATTATTATTATTACTCTTAGGGGTGCTGAGAGGAAATTTAGGCATGTTTCAGCATCCCTAAAAAGGGTCTGACATCAGTGGTAAGAGCTGAGAGCTGGTGACCTACAGCGCTGGTATCCTACACAGAGACTCTACTTTCTGAGTTGGCACCCGGCCCTGGTCCTTCCCTCTGGCCTCAGTCTGGCCTCAGTCGGGGGCCTGCTTATCCCCAGCCCTGCCAAACCTCCACCACTTCCCTAAGGAGCATCGCTGCATCTCAGATCTGTACCACTGTACCGCGCACTGCCAAGTACACACTCTAGCTGCCCAACCAAATGCATGCATGACCTGACAGGCACACTGCCCCGACTGTGAGCAGAGGCTAACCTCAAACACATGCTACCTCCTCCAATGACCCTGTTTTTTTCTTCTTGCATTTAAGACCCGATTCTCATATTTATATCAATCTCCATCTGTTTCTGCTCCTAACCCTGTTTCTCATACGCATTCAATCCAAAGTCATTTGACACGGATTCCCTTTCATATGCACTCATGCCAATAAAAGAACAAATTGCTTTATGTTGTGTTGAATGTTGTCATAGTGAAGTCTCTCACAGTCCTCATTTTCAACTCTCTGAGACCCTTTTTTTTTTCTCAGTGTCCCTGTAAGTGAAGAGAGCTCTTTCATTTGCTTGTATCCCAGCTGAGGCAAAGGTCCCATCTTTCCCATATTTCGTTTTCCTTTTTTTTTCTTTTTCTTTTTTTTTTTCTCTGCAGAAACAGAATTACATCTGAATGAACTGTCTTGTTTCAGGCACTTCTTTCACATGGCTATTGCTATTTTCCCCTTTATTTTGGCAAAATTGTTCTGCAAGATCGGATGTTTTGAGAAGTTGAAGATGAAGGATAGTCTTAACTGTTTCATTGTAGTTTGGTCGCACAGAATTCTAACCTTACGTCTCAGCTGAAGTCCAACAAATTGTCACTCTTGTTGGTTTTGATGTGCCTCTGTCTGGATCTTTCTTTCCCCATCTTTCCTCCTGTCTTGTCAGATCACAGAAGCAGCAGTGAGCCAGGAGTGGGTAAGCCTGAACTGGGAAATTCCCACCAGGGAGCAGCCTGCTGCTGGAGCAGTGCTGCAGCAGCAAAGCTGTTTAGCATCAGGAGCCTGCTAAGTTACATTGCTCACTTACATGAGAGGTCCCAATCCATGGTCACAGTCAAGCAGCACATAGGGGAGGCCGTTCAATAAGCCATATTAAATGTAATACAGCATAAAGCAGGTAATCTTAGTACAGATTCTGATGTGTCCATTTGTGATGCTTGACTTTATGTCTCTTCCAGCCCCCTCATTCTCTCTATTTGCTGCACTACCTGTCCGTCTCTGCTTATGTTTGTGTCCGTCTGTCAGCCAGTGTCCTGGTACGAATGTGCGTCCTCCACATGTGAGAGCGTTTAACAAGGCTGTAGCCGTCGTGTTTTATAGTTCTAGTGATGATAATTGTGAGCTGTGCGATGGCTCGCTCGTTAAAGCCACTGCAGTAAGAACAGGAATTCAGGGCTGTAATTACAGCTCGTTAGGATAATACCAATCAGGAGCGTTGGCCGAGCTCAACGTCAATGTGTCTTCATTGTGTCTTCACTGTGGCCGTGAGGTCCTGGGCCGTCATTCAGGCCCCCTGTAGTACAGCAGCAGCAGCATCCTCTATTACAGTAAACAAAACCATACAGTCGGCACAATTTATACTACATGATGTTTTGATTTTATTATGTCATGTGGCCTCCATCAGAGCAATTTTCTGAGGTTTTGTAATATTTACACTTGCTGTTTTTATCTTCCAGTTGTTTGGGGGGATGCATGGAATTTTTCCTCATGGACACACTTTGCAGAATACCTGAATTTCTATTAACTGTTGTAAAGTCAAAGAGGAGATTTAGTATGTTTGTTTAATAATGGTTTGCTTTATGTAACTGGGGGCATGTTTCATTCACACTAAGACAAAATGCTATAAAACACTAAATTCTTTTATAGATTTAAATATCTTAACCTCTAAAAAAAAAAAAAAAAAAGGAAAATTGCTTCCTTGTTTCCAAATAAAATTTGCATTTGGCCTGGCATTGTTTTACCTCGTGTGTCACGTTTTGAGAGTTTTAGTCAGAGCCAGGTTTAGCCAAGCATGGAAGTGGAAGCTCTGATGTGGCCTCTGTCCCTGTGAGGGGGTGCCTCTGGCTAGTGTATAATTTAAGATTTCTGGTGAGCTAAATAGCACTCTAGCTCAATAGCCATCAATATGGTCGCTTGTAAAAATGTGTCTGGGACCATTTGGTGGCTGGCTGGCTTGTTAGGTGCTGGAAATGTTTGAGGCAGGTGGTGGAGGGCCAAGGCCAAGGTCCATATGGATCTGATCACAGAACAGTAGTGGCAGCTTATGGGGTTTTGTTGCTTTATTCCAGCACATGGTGTCCCTCTAGTTCTTTTAGTCAGTAGCTCTGTTTCGGATATATCCTTTTGTCTGTGCATATCTTTCTCTTTCTCTGTTCCCTCTCTCCATGTTCTCCTCTGATAATCATAGTGTTTTCATTTAATTGAATTGGCCTTTAAGGTTGACTTTTTAATATGTAAATTTGTCAAAATTTTCTCACTTAAGTTGGTGTTTCACAACTTTAAAACGTTTGCTTGCACACTTCATGGAGGAATATCTTAGAGCAATCTTTGCAGAACGCCCGACTTTTAATCACAATGCCATGTTTTCAAATTAACTAAATGAATCCTTTCTCCCCTCTTTGTCTCTAACCTCAAATATTTACTGTTGGCGTTGTCTGTTGCGGCGGGTGAGGGAGCGGCGGTTGGAGGTTGGAGGAGCACAGAACTCTGCCGTGTGCCTTGGCCAGAAAGGCAGAATGTGGGACCAGCTCAGCCCAGCCCTGAGGGCCCGAGTGTATAGCCGGGATGCTTAATTGAGAGCTCAACGTGACATTGAGCACTAGTAAATTACAATGTGCTGGCCAGGCAAGCTAGAGAAACCTTCATCTCAGCAGGAGCCCTGCAAACATATGGTGTGTGTCTGTGTGTGTATGTGTGTGTGTGTGTCTTTCTGTTTATCTGTGCTTGTAGTTGGCTCCTCTTACTTTTTTAAGTGGTCTTTTTGGATCATTATTATCAGTGTCCCTATTCTTTGATGTTGCTATAAAAAGCCAGCTTTAGTTATTGCAATAATTTAAGCCCCTCCTACACTCTTCCCTAAACCACCAATCAGCTCTTTTCCGTTAAACTTCCCTATGTGACGTCATCAAATAACCCCTCCCTCTTCCTTTTACATTTCCAGCTCTTTGGTGACATCTAAATTGAGAGTCGATTTAAAATGTAACATGCCTGTTAAACTTTATAATGTTCACCTTGCAGCTGCAATGTTTGTAGTGTTTATTAATACAGGGTCTGTTGCCAAGAAATGCATGATTTATTCAAAGTAGTACCCTTTTTGATAGTTGCAGTAAAAAGAGAAATACGGAACAGAAAGTTATTGATTAAACAGACCAAAAAATAAACAATGAAAAGTTAACTTAAGGAATTACAGGCAGGTATGGAGCATTTATTGAGAAGAGTTAACCCTAACCCAATGTGACATGTCCATGCACACTGGTGTAGAACACACACCTATGTGCGCAAACACACACTTTCAGACACTAACCAAGTTACAGGAGAACCGCAAACATATCCACACACAGGCACACATTCATGTATACAGACTTGTCAGTCAAGCAGTGTGACTGTTTATATTTAGAAGTTGTAATGAGTGTGATGTCATTTCACCAAGCTCCTGAGAACAATCTGGCAATCTGGATACTGTCAATCACTCTTTGCCTACAGGCATTTGCAGACCGGGGTCGGTGCTTTTGTATATGCATGTGTGTGTGTGTGTGTGTGTTTCTTTAGGGAGGTTGGAGGGATAGGTTTGGAGAATGTCTGTGCATGTGTTAATTTAGTTTAGAGGTTATGATGAGCAGCTCTTTAGGAAAGTCTCAACATGTGAGCCGCACATGGCGCTCATGGGCTTCATCATTTCTCACTTCATCACCATAGTGACTGCACTCTCCCAACACGCCTAGATGCACACCCACCCGTACCCACTCTCTAAAACACATCCCTCACATGTCCACGCTCACTGCTCCACACATGCACACGTAGGTCTACCTGTCACTCTTGCACACAGCTGCTGCACGCTAACAACGCACACATTCATTTACCAACAAACACCCGCAAAACACCTTTCCCCTCTGCAACCACCTTTTACATTCTCCCTATGCTGGTAGCAGACACAAAAAAAAATGTGAAGGGGTCTTAATGGATGCTAACGACACTGACACACGTACGTGTGAAAATGATGAGATTTCCTGCTTGTCTGAGAATGAATGAGTAACTCAATGTGGTAGGAAAAACACTAAATAGGGGCCTGTATTCACTTTATTTGGCAACTACAAACTCTTTCTGTTGCTTGACACACTCTAAAAATACAGTGTCTCCTTTAGTGCAATCTACACCCTGTGTTCATTAACATAATATTTTAGTAATTACTGATGACTTTCCCAGAAGTTGTCCTGCAGAGCTTGGGGGCAGAAAAGAAGGAGAAATATTGTCAGTGAGGCTGGCGAAGCGGGCAACGCATGCAGGAGACTACAAAGTGACCAGCCAAGCGACTGCCCACGTCCTTGCTCTTTTTGTCAAGTGCATGTTAATGTATTAATTGAATGCAAAATAAGAGGAGAGGGCATCCACATAAATGGCTTATTAAAATAATGAGGAAGAAAAAAGCATGTAGTGCAGTGTCACTATTGATTAATTCATTCATAAAGAATGGGTGAGAACAGCGGGTGTAGCGCCCTGACAGCCCCTCCACATCGTGGTGTTATGAGAACTGCTCAGGAAAAAGGCGGTTGGCGGGAAGCAGAGGCGGACAGACAGGTACATTGTACAGTACTCATCTGTTGATACAATACTTTATTCGCCTGCACACTGAGGCCAAGAAACTAGCAATGGATCGTTAGCCTAAAAGTTCAAATCTCTATAACCAATTTGTCATAGTAAAAGTAAATACTAGTATTTTAAATTTAGGATTAATCATGATTGCTCACAGCCTATTATTGTCATTAATGCAATTAAAAGCCTTTCTTATTTTACTGAAAAGAAAAATCCTTTCAAAAACAGCACACTTGAGATAAATCATTTTAAAGTAGCTGATTTAAGGTTTTTACCTCCTGCCTGGTGTGTACATGTACATGTATGAGGTGTGACCTGCAGTTATTTAACATTCAAGCATTTCCACCACGCCTCCGTCTGAAGGTGACTTTGAATGTTGAATGTCTGTTTGAGTGTTTTTATCAGGTCATTTGTATGTGTCCTCAGTCTTTGCGTTCTCTTACAGACAGATTAGATTCTGATTTCTCCCCCTGCGTTTCGCTCCCAGCGTCACGTCTCTGCTCTGAACAATGTCGCACCTCACTTCCTTGTTTGATTCTCAAACATGTGAAGAGTGCTAATGTGTTCTGCCCATATCAGTTCACTTTGCTCTTAATGCCGTTTCTCATGCTTCTCCAGTAACAGTTTGTGTTACCTTTGTGTATGTGGTTGCACAAAGCGTAAAAGATATAAAAGTGTTCAATTTTGCATCATGTATAATTTCCTCTTCCTCATTCATTAACTTTTTATGAAATGTTATTCAATCACTCACTCATATCAACCGAGGTCTACTTTTTTTTTTTTTTTTTAGATTTCCTGTGAGAGTCTGAAATGTTTCACATTTCATTTTCCTCCTCTCTATATACATCTCACTTCCTGAATCTCTCTTTGTGCATCTGTCTGTGTGCAGGCAGCAGCAGGGCAGCTTGAGTGCGGACAGACGTTCCCTGCTCCCCGCAGAATCAAGTCCCATCAATCATGTTAACATGTTAATTAGTGGGATTTATTTTATTCAGCAGAAATAACAGTGAGGATCCTATTACAGAGACTGGCCCGAGGGCTAAACGAGTGTGTGTGTGTGTGTATGTGTGTGTACATGTGAATGTAGTGTGTGTAAATGTATAAGTTGGGGGGAGGTCCTCTGGGGAAGACCCGCTTCTCTGTGTAACACCCAATTTCACTCAATGGCACACTGTGAGAAATGACAATAAGGCTGTAGTCAGTCAAAAAAAATTAAATCAATCAATTTCTTTAGATAATCAAACATCATGTAACATCATCATTGCGCAACATTCTACAGCACATTTCCAATATGTCAAGCTTGATTCACTTAATGAAAGCAAACAGAAATGCAAATGACCAACTCCATTTTATTGATCAGTGTCATTCATGTGTATGAAGGGAAGGGCCCAGATACAACTTCAGATTTACACTCCACTGCTCACTTTCAGAGTCGAAATAGGATTAGCAAATAATACCTGGTGTTCAAATTACCCCACCTGACAGTCTATGATAGGTTTCGTGTTGCATGAATAGCAGAGATGTGGACTGTATTACAGCCTGGTTGACATGCGTGATCATCCTATGCATATACTGTATGCTTGTGCTTGTTCTCTGTGTCTGTTTAGAGGTGAGGACGATGACAATGAACGTGATGTCATACTGATATAACAACTTGTAGACATAGACGTGTTGTATGTGTGCTAGTATGTTCTTAGAAGATGGTCTGGGAGAGCTCGTCGTCTTGTCTGTGCTTACCTTGTATTCTGCCTGCTTGTCATCCATGAATATGCAAAATATTTAAGACACTCTTTTCCATTAATGATTTCACAAAGAGGAAAGAGAAGCAGATGAAGTGCAGGAATATCTTTTAAGATACAAAAAGAGCTCCGACTCAATATCAGGAAAATATCCCCATGTTTCTATGTTGCTTTTATTTAGATTATCCAGTCCTGATATTTAAATTACTGTCTCTACATATGACATAAATCGCATTGACTGGGTTTAAGTGTATAAAGTTAAATCAGTATATGGATATATTCTGAAGCAAATGGTGGAGTGAGTTTACGTGTTTCTGCTTTAGTTAATATCAGATAAAAAAAACAGAAATGAGGAAACCTGAGAGCGAGAGGCTACTCATGATGTGTTAAAACATGTGACGCAGCTGTTTAAGATAACAGGATCCCCCTTAAGAGCCCTCTTTTCCCCTTTCAGATATATGACTATGCGCTTTTTTTTCAATCAGTGCTCCATCACACAGGCAGGGCGTGTGCCACTGACACATCAAAAGGAAGGTGAGAGGAAGGAGAGGGAAACAGGAGCTGGGAATCTGATCCACCTTGTCTTTATCTGGCCCCGTAAAACAACACCACGCTCCATGGCAATTCAGTCCTCTGCGGACATGCACGTGTGTGCTTCCATGTGTGCCTCTTGGTTGAAGTGTGTTGCATGTATGTGTTTTCCCATTTGTATATATTCATGCATTTATGGGCATGAAAGTGTGGCTATGTGAACAGTTCTGCTTTTTGCCATTTTTGGTTTCATGCCCTCGTATAAGTGTGTGTGTGTTTTGTGTGTGTGTGTGTGTGTGTGTGATATAAGTGCAAAGCTGTTTGATTGTTTCACCACCTGTGCCCATCATGTCCACAGATTAGTGCCTTCCACCCTGACACTCAAATCAAACACGGCTCAACTTTCTCAGGTGTCTTTTGTGTCGAGCATGTTAAGCGATTTTTAAAGTGGCCCTATCCGGTTTCTCCTTTGGGCTGAGGGGGCAAACTCTCACTGCTTCTCCCTATCTCCAACTTTCTCCATTTTCTGTTCCTAACCCTAACAAGTCAAATTCCTTGCCTTTTTTCTTTCTGAACATGTAAGGAATTAAAAATTATGGAACCGTCAAAATGAAAGAAAGCACAAGTACAAGACTGTGAATGATGTATCAACGTACATGATTTTCCAATTAGAAGTTAGTTCATCGAGCGACTGCAAGACCCCAAAGCAATTCATTTGCTGCTCTGTCGTCTCCACACTTGAGTGGAAAGCTTATATCTCACCCCTCATTCAGCATTTAACTAGCATCCTATTTGCATAGCTGTGAACAGAGGAGGGGGGTACAGGGAGATGTGTATGCGCTGGCTAACGAAGTGACCTGGAGAGTGCATGGATGGAGACTTGCCAAGTAACCCCCTCCATGCACCCGCTGCTTACTCCCAGTCACCGCTGCCCCCCACCCCCAGCACATCGATGAGGGTACCCACTCTAAAAGCTCACAAATTCTGCTCCCTGTGACAATGGTTAGGTCAGCCTAGATAAAGCATGTCCATTAGAGGCAATTGAGCCGGGGGGACAGAGAGACAGAGACAGACAGGAGGGCAGAAAAGAGGGGGAAGTAGTGGGAGGGCTTTGACAAATACCAAAGGTGGCCATAACTCTGCTTGTCTTCCTGGGAAATTTAAGCTTTTTTTTTCTTTGCACCTTATAAGAGTCTTTGAATCAAATGGGTTTTAATTAGCAGTTCCTAAGTGGCAGCAGTCATTAGGAGGCTCATTAGCATATTGCCCGGGTGTTTGGATGTTTGGATGGCGATGATGGTGCTGCTCTCTGGAGTTCGCTCTGTCTTTTCTGTCTCTGTAGTGATGTTGTAGGAAACAAAAGGAGGGACTAAATGAGAGAATGAATGAAATAAGACATAGAGAGAAAGAGATATAAATGAAGAAAAATGCAAGTTGTGCCTTTTTTTATTCTTATAGCTGTTTTTTGTTTTGTTGCAACCCTTCCTCCACTTCTCCTTCTCCTATCTCATCTCTCCTCTCCAGTTCCCCTCACTTTCAGTGGTTAGCTTGTGGTTATGTTGTGATGGAATTTGATGGCCGGCGGTTGGTGGCTGTGCTGTAGGGGCTTCGGGGGAATCTATCTGTGACCGTGTGGTTGTGGTTTGGTCAGACAGCGCAGACCGGCCTGCTGCTCTGGTGTTACAGAGTAATACTTGCGATGAAGAGGAGGTACGAGGGTCGTCGTAAGCATCAGGCCAGATCCTGGTTGCTTCTGCGATTCTGTTGTAACCTTATGTGTGTTATCCATCAAGAGAGAAGGTTAGCCCTAATTGGTGAGGATTATGTGTTCAGTAGAATTTACTCTGGACCAAAGAGCTGTGAAAAATGCTTTAAAGTGTTGAGGATGATGTCCAAAACATAACTAATTAGGAGTTACTCAACCATTACAACCATTAACAACCTGGGTCACCAGTCAGGGGAGCACTGGGGAGTTCAGATGTTTGGAAAAACTGGTCAAGTCTGAAACTTTTTCCAAACAAGGAGCTACTTTTTCTCAGACTTTCATTCATTCATGTTCTTTTTTCTTTTTTTTTTGCTTCTTTATTTTGTGGCCATCTGTATTTCATTCAGTTTTATTCTCTACATCTGCCTTACATTTCACAGATAAATAAACAACATCAAGTTGAAAATCACAAAACAACAATATAAAAATACATTAACCTAAGAGTAAAAGTAAAACTTGGTTGTAATTTAGCATCTGTGTAATGATACAGTTGTCTTGTGGTCTCCTCATGATCATGTTTTCATTGAATGAACAGCGACCTCGCCTTGACAAAAGCTTTGACCTCATTCCGAGACTAACAGCCAATAGTATTGGCAGATATATCTCCACCTGTCAATACGTCTTAACAGGAACATTACAGTCTGGACATAAAGATATACACCAACACAATCCCACATTCAAATGCACGTACGCACAAGTGCATGCTCTGTTTATCTCACACCTGCACACACACACACACACACAAACACACACTGAGTGTCATAAGTGCTAAAGGAGTTTATTTGTGGTGATTTTAATTGTGTAGGTGAGTAAAATGAGAGATCAATAGCTCTCTAAGGAGTGGTAGAAGATGTCAATGCCTTCACGACAACGACTGACTAATGATCAAGGGGTCTAATGGCAAAGAAAGAGAGTGCAGAGTACGTTCCAGTCCCTACCTCCTATATACCTTACTCCGTCTTCTCCTCAAATCCATCCTTTTCCCGCTCAGACACTCCCTCCTTCTTAATATCTGTCTCCCATCGTTGCCTCACTCACTTTTTCCTTCCTTCTGTCTTGGCCTCCTTGTGCCGTCTTCCGTCCCCTTTCCTCCCCCCTCCCCTTCTTTTTTTTTTTATCCCTCTCTTCATAGTTACGTCACTTCGCGGTAATGTGTGATGTTCTAAAGTTGCCCCGGTCCACGGCAGACTGCTGCCGATATAGACTGATTAGCTATAAATCTGGCTGCAGTGACCACTTACTTCATGGGGTCAAACAGACAGAAAGACAGATATGAGAGGAGGTTGAGTGAGTGAGGGAATGTGTGTTAGCCTGTGGTTGGATACCACACGCTGCCTGACTTACCAGGCCTTATTAATACAGCGATGACTGATAACACTCACTTTCAATCCATCTAGCTCCCAGATTAAATATTAAGCCAAAACCAAAAGTCAGGGCGGTGACCTGAGCTTTTCCAAGGATCTGCTGTCAAGCCTGTTTGAATGAGAAACACTTGATGACATGGTCATAGTCTTTTGACTAATCCCGCAGGAATGAGTGTGTGTTCGTCCGTGTGTGTGTGTATGCCTTTGTGTGTGTTCTCTCTTTACTCTCCTGCTCCCCCCCCCGAATCAGATCTGTCAACATCATTAACTCAAGCGTGTTGTGTTTTTTAGTCCACCCCAAGGTTGGCACACAAATCAACACCAGTCTGATCTAGAAGATAACTAAAATAATAATTTACCTTTGCAATCACTGTACATGAATTGAAAGATTTGATTAAGACATTTTTCACTAAGGAGGTCTCACTTATTCACACGTATTCTTCTAAAGTGGCGCTCTGGCACCTTCGATAAATACATAAATACATCTCATTGGCTGTTTCATACTTGATGATATCAAGCCAGCAGGGGCCGCACACGTTGATGCCATAATACAAAATGTTGTTCTGGTCAGTTGATTGTGTCAAGTCCAATGGTGTAATGGTTACAAATGCAGACGATTTGAGTCTGAGTTTCTTCTGGGGTTTTTTTTTCTTTGTTTTGTTTTCTGTTGCTTTTTATATATTTAATAATGGATTTAGAGTTATGATTAGAGGTATTATAATTAATTAAATTACATATTTTCTCTGAATGTAATCTTTCTCTTGCCGCTACTCCGGAATTGAGGGTTCCCTCACCTGCCAAATCCCACTTTAACCTCTGGTTGACATGAATATTACACGAATAAGGACATTTGATATTTATAAAGTACTGTCTACTTGACTGTGTATCCAAACTGGGACTTAACTTTAAATAAAAATCATTCATGTCAATGACATGTCTGCTGATAATTAAACATATTTAACAAAGCAAGATGGGAAGGATGGAGTTAATTAAGGAATAAACAGGACAGACTGATCTATAACTGTATATGTACAGTATAAAGTCATTTATTAAGTAGAAATACCACATTTGTTATGATCATTATTGTCATTGTCAATTTGATTTGTTTGGTTTTGCACTGTTGGTTGAAGAAAATAAACTTCACATTGAGCTCAGGTAACTTTCTGCTGGTTGTTTTATGACAAATGATTGATCCATCAATGACAATATTTGATGGATTCATCAATAATTACGTCCTCTGAACTATACTAACATTTGTAATAATGCATCGTTTCAAATATTAGGCGAGCAACACTTCTTTGGACTGTAAGAGGAAAGTGGAGCATCCAGAGGAAATCCAGTGGATTGACCCATATGAAAGTTTCCCCTGTTAGATTCACACAAGGTGCAGGAGGTCTGCAAAATCTGCAACATATTTCAGCAACTTTCAGACACCAGTTCTCCTTCTATTTGGCTCTTGGCTCTTCATTTTGAAACACTACAGATTTGTATTCTGTTGACAGAAGGGAGGTAGTGATGAGAAGTATGAACAGACACTTTGACCTTGACGCCCTGACTCAGGCTTTGCTCTGGTGAGTCCAGAGAATGGCCCGAAGCTTCTCCCACAAAGTGTTCACCACATGTCAAAGACAGGGCCATAGTCGGAATCTTTAATCAGATCTCCATGTTTATTACACCATTCTACTGACTATTCTAATAAAATTTGTGGTGTGCATGTGCATGTTTTGGCCTGCGCAAATGTTTTCATGACTGCATCCTCCATTGCTTGCCGCGTTAACTCAAACAGTGTTGACACCATGATTGTGTGCATGTTTGAGGCACTGACAGCTATTAGACAATTATTAGTTGTCTGTCAGAATCCATAAATATACAAAGTAAAAGTGATGAGTAACAACAGATATGAGGCACTTTGCGTGATAAAGCAGCCTGCAAGCATTTCAGATCCATTACAACAAGTTGCAAACAATTGCTCTATGATTGCGTCCTACGCTAGCTATGAATGTTATATTTCAATACATTTTAAAGCTAATTCTAGCCTATAAAAGTCATATTGTGTGTTTAAATGCGCCTGTCTCAGGGAATGCTGTCTTGCACGAGACTTGTGGGTTGGAGGCATGTCTGGACCATGAGCGCATGCTGTTCCACTCAGCACAGACAAGCCCCTCTTCACCCAGTGTGTCTCCATGTCTGTTTCTTTTTCAAATTGCATTAATATTAACACATGATAATGAAGGCCCAGACACAGACAGAGAGGCCTTTTCTTTCTCTGGCTCTCACTCATTCTTTCCCTCTGTACGTCTCTGTCTCTCTCTTCCTGTGACAATCTAAACCAGATGCCACGGGTCACAGAGTTAAGGAAGAGGGTGATGGTGGTAGTGATGTGTGCGCGCGTGTGTGTCAGTGTTTCAATGTCCAGATATGTGTGTCTGTGCATGTGTCATTTGGAGGGGATCAAAAGTCAGGACAGGAGGTGAGACGGAGGGAGGGGAGGAAGGGGAGGGACGTGCTAAGCCAGGAGTCAATCGTCAGGGGCTGGAGTTGAGGGGGTGGGGGGGTGGCATGGGTCATTAATTTGCTGTCCTTTGTTTTGTCAGTTTGTTTTCATGAGGCCCTGGTCGGGCCGAAAGTAAAAGCAGTCAGCCTGAAAATTGTCTGCCTGCTCTGCAGCATGTTCTCCCCTCAGGGCTGACCAAGCCACCTCTGGGATGACGGGGGGGTGCTGAGACGAGGAAGGAGGTCGAGAGAGGAGGGGTGGACGATGGGGGGGGGCACAGAGGTCGAGCCTACTTCCCTCTCATACCAGCCACTTCGGCCCAAGATTGATCACAGATTACAGATAGCAATCCGGCCCACTGCACCGACTTCTCCGTCTCTCACTCCGGCGCTCGTCTCTCCGCTTCACTCTGCCTTCAGACGGGCGATCAGCCAGAGATAAGACCTCACCCCACCAATTAAAATCAGGAAATGAGTGCAGGCAGTAAAGCACTAATCAATGCACACTCATGAACACACAGACTTACTCTTTTACTCATTTAGACAAGGAAACAGCGCTTTATGTTGTCTGTGTGAAACGTCTTGACCCCTCAATATTTCTCCAGGTTTGTTTAAAGAATTTCAAACAGTTTTTCATGTTGAATCGGCTAAAAATGATTACAGTATGTTTTCTAAATACAACACCCCCCTCCCCTCCACCCCCTGTCTTTGCCAAGACATTAAACTCATTAATTCATATTCAGTGATAACAGTAATAACAATTTCAGCTGCTGACATTTGCAGATAAAATTTGACATCAATGGTAATCTCAATCACTGACCCACATATGAGAAAATTTCTCCACTATCAGTTTTGAGTGCATATTGTAAAATAATGTGTATTTCTCTCAATCTTAAACTCCCTTTGCCAAGAAGATAAGCATATTTTTTTTGATTAATTCATCTGTGTACACTATATTAGTTTAGCATTTTTCTCATATCTCATATTGGCTTGAATAGACCAGGCCACAGACCAGAGGAGCAAGCAGTACCACATATTGGGGCATTCAATGCATCATTAAAGCAAACAACACAAACACTGTATTTACAATTTAATAGGCATTCATATACATTCATATACCGTATATAGAATTACTATTACTTACAAATCCACAATATTGAAGCATATCATTCATTTGTTACAGTAAATTAATTTGAAATTCGACCTAGTGTGTGAATGTGTATGTGCCTTTAGGTGTCTGTGTGTGTGTCTGTGTGTGTGTGTGTGTGTGTGTGTGTGTGTGTGTGTGTGTGTGTGTGTGTGTGTGTGTGTGTGTGTGTGTGTGTGTGTGTGTGTGTGTGTGTGTGTCTGTTTGTGTGTGTGTGTCTGTGTGTGTGTGTGGGGGGGGCTGACGGTAGAGTATCCCACTGCACGCTGAACCAATAAAACTGAAAATCTGTGAGTAAAACACTTTCCTACTCTGGTTACACCCCCCGCAGTTTTCTGCTGCACGCTGGAATTCCAAACCTCTGCGCCCTGGGGTCCACCTGGATTTCCCACAATGCATTGCTCAGAGGGCCTAAAATCCTCTGACACTCTCTGCCGGTCGGGGTAAAAGATGGAGTAAAGCACGTGAGGGAGAAGCGGAGAGGATGAGATGCAGGCGAGAGATTTAGAAGGCGGTGGCGCAGCTCTTGTGCTGCAGCTACACGTGCATTAATGTGAGCAGCAATAACTGTGTGGGTGATGAGGAAGCAGGAGGAGGGAGGGAGGGGCAGGTCGATGAACGTTTCGAGCAAATGTGACTCCAACGTGCCACATCTCCAACCGCCGAGCCACAGAACGCAATCAAACCCACAGTCGCCTCAAAGTGAATCAATACCTGCAGAAGTGTGAAGTGTCGGTGTGTAAAAGAGCTGCGTGTGCACATGCGTGTACTGTATGTGTTTGAAACGCTCCAGGGTTCGCAGGCCTTGTTAATACAGCTTCATGGCTACAGAAGCTAAGACGTGTGTGGGTGTGTGTGTGTGTGTGTTAAGGGGGGCGTTACCAGATTGAGGATGGAGGATAGGGGAGGGTGCAGAGAGGCATATTTCACAGAGGCACCCCTGCTGAGTGCTATGTACCCACATTGTTATGAGTGCACAGATCTGTAGGCCTGTAAAAATACCAGTGCTCCACTCAGCAGCAGCGTACAAAGGAGAGCCCTCGCGCTTTGTTTCTCTCACTCAAAAACATCAAGTGACATCAACCTCCCTTCCTTCTCTCTCACCTCACTCTCTCTTCGATTCTCCCCCCCCTTCTTTCTGTCTTATAAACTTTGTGTAATGGTGTTGTAATTTCTCTGTCTGTCTGTGCTCCGGGAGGCCCAGTGTAGCCAGATGACTGTGAGCCGACTAAAGTTTCACAACATGTAATTAGGGCCTAAGTAGCGAGGTCAGCGCTGCCTGGCCCGGCGCGACCGGCCCTCTTACCCCTCCTGCCCCGCCCTGCTGCAGCTATCTCTCTTTCTCGCAATCTTGCCTCTCCATTCACTCTATAATTAGGTCTCATTTTTTCCTTTCCTGCACCTTCTCCTTCTCTCTCCAACCCCCCCCCCCAACTCCTTAAATGAGGCACCCTGCTCTAGCTGTTTCACATATCCTCATCATCCCATTTAGATAAAGCCTACCATCTTCCAAACAGAATGGAAATAATCTGACAGCCTCTTTATAGAAACTTTTAATTTTATTGTAGTTTCTGCTTTATAAATGGTTAATTGAAATGCCGGAGGGTAGCCTGGCTCGAAAGTCAATAAAAAGTCCTCAGAATAGAAGTTTATAGGGGTTGTCTATGAACATAATTAAACCCTTCAGGCACTTAAGAAAAAAACAAATCTGTAAAATAAATGGTTATGCAAGACCAGCCTGCTGAGAGAAGGGATCCTGGGAGACAGAGGGATACAGATAAAGAGAGAACAAGAGACTGAGGCTATTAGGACAGTGGGGCACACAAATCAGGGCCCTACTGACACCTCAGGGATGCCTTCACGGTGGCTGACAAGAGCAATACTCCACATCGCTCTACCTCCCTGAAAAATCAACAAGGGAGCAAGGAGAAAGTGCCCATTGACGTTTTTTAAGTAAAAGGACCTCTTAAAGAGGGGGCTTTTTCTCGAGAGGCCGCTTTTGAATTCAACTGACAGTTGTTGGTTTTAGTTGGTTAGTTAGTTCATGTTTCACTAAGATAGTCTGTAATATATAATAATGTACAGTCAGTTAAAAAAAAAAAGGCTCCTCAGCCTGCTGTCATATGTAGTAATGTGTGTCTGACTTGTTGCACCTTTCTGGATCTCCGTAGTTAATTGGTTGAAACGGTGTGTGCTACATAGGCAGTGGGCTGCAGGCACTGGTTTAGGGTTACACACACACACACACACACACACACACACACACATGAGTACATCACATACCCAAAAAAGCAACTTTTATGGTTACAGCACACGTCAGGGAGCAGGGGAACCCATTAAGACTGTGTTGGGCTATTGGACCAACGCGACGATCACAACTGTGTTTGCTTGTGCTCACAAGCCTATATTTCATCGCACATGGTTTTTTTATGACTTCTTTGTGTGTCTGTTTTAATGACATGCATAGATCCACCACATGCGTTTTATCACTGCACATCTGTTTGTTTTTTATGCTACTGTCATCCATGTGTGTTCATGCATGTATGGGGTAAGTGCATTTGTCGACTTTGGATGTACACGGATGTGTTTTGGGGGGGGGGTTGTGTTTGCATTGTCCATGCACATCTGTATGTCTACATCTCCTCGTGTGTGTGTGTGTGTGTGTGTGTGTGAGTCTTTATGTGTGGACTTCATTGGTCAAAGGGGTGGCCCGGCTTCTCCTGACTGATGATAAATGACAGCGCCAGGAGCAGATAACACTCCAGGAGTTTTTTGCTCTGGAGAACAGCATTGGAGAACATTCTGAAACTCCCCTCTGACCTGACACACACTGCAGCCTCTGTCCTATTTGTTTTCTCTGCCTGGCTCTCTCTCTCTCTCTCTCTCTCTCGCTCTCTCTCTCTCTCTCTCTCTCCCTCTCTCTTTCTAACATCTCTGCAATTGCTCCCTCTCCCCCTTTCTCCTTCTCTCTCTCTCTCTCTCTGCTCTGGTCAGTGATAGAGGAAGGGCCCAGAGCGACCTGCTCACTGTGGGCAGCACGCCGTTCTTGGCGCCAGCCAGTCGCAGGAGCCCCCCTTACTAGTGATTTGGGAGGGGGGCTGCTTCTGCTGCTTCTCTTCCGCCAGTGTCTTGTTCAGAGTGGGAGAGGAAAAACCTAAAAAAGAGGGGCTGACATGTTATCAGGTAGCTGTGGTGTGGGTCCTGCCAGTGCTCCTGTCATTCAGCTGGACATTAGGGTCTTTGTTCAGAGATGTGCCAGTTGGGTATGTGTGTGGTTACAGTAGATGGGTGTTTTTTGTTGGACGATGTGGTCGGATGAGTGGGTGCATTCAAAGCAGCCTGGAGCTGGAGACCAACAACGATCTCATCGCTTGTTAAATCAAATACTTAACATCTATTGGGGATTGAGGAGGAGTGTGGAAGGCTGCAGGCTGGGTTTTAAAGAGGGTTTGGGGAGGGGGTGTTGAGAGGAGGAGGAGGAAGAGGAGGGTAGTTTGGCTGCTTTTACAGCTGGGCAGCAGCAGCAGGCTCTGTTTAATATGAAGTAAAGAACAGATCCAACTGCGTCATTAACTCTCAATTACAGCCATGACGCTAGCAGGCCGGGCTGAGCTGAGCTGGGCACTGTGTAATCTGTGTGTGTGTGTGTGTGTGTGTGTGTGTGTGTGTGTGTGTGTGTGTGTGTGTGTGTGTGTGTGTGTGTGTGTGTGTGTGTGTGTGCAGGGACAGTTAGAAACACACACGTTCATTGTGATGGAGAGCAAACAGACTGTCTTGGTGTTAAATCAAATCACATTTAAATTCTGCTGTACAATATATAAAGTGTGATTATAAAGTGCTCTTTAACCTTCGCTGCTACTTTAAGATATACGATTAACTTGCATCTGAGTTTAAACCATTATCAGAATTCATTGGATTATAGATTTTTCTCTTTGATTATCAGATTCTATAATATATATTATTAGCAGCCCTCACCAAATTCAAGCAGGTTATTAAGAGTCACAGTTGAACTATTCAGCCAGGCTACTTGCAGCAGACAGAAGTCATAGGAAATGCTGATTGTATGAGGAGACAATTGTAAAAATCCAAGACCGCCTGAATAAAGTGGAAATGGATTTCACACACACAACAAAGATGAGTGAGAGGGGTGGGGGGGGGGGGGGGGGGGGGGGGAACAGCTGTAAGCTGTTAGGATCATTTTGCTTAATTAAATGTTGCTATTAAAACAAAAAGCAGATTATGTGTCCACAGAAGGCTGTCATTTTAAAAGCTAAAGCAGAAACACTCACACTTCACTCATTTCTCCCCCCCCCCCCCTTTCCTCTCTCTGCCTCCTCTTTCTTGTAGATGAGTAAATGTTATAAAACTAGCTGGTCCAGTTGAGGCCCATTTTGTGTGTGTGTGTGTGGTTTTATATAAAGACTTTTCCACTTTCCAATAAACTCAATGACAGCATGTCCAGATCAACAGACACAAACAGCCACCAGTGAGAGTTACTTTCTCATTAATTAGCGAAGCACTGAAGGGCCTCAGTATAGCTTTTGATCAAATGATTTTTCAGTTGTTGGGTTTTTTGGGGGTTTTTTTTAGAGCTACACTCTGACAGACAGGTACATAGACAGACAGACAGGCGGTCTGAGAAGCAAACACTTAAATACGGTCGAATGACAGGGGAGACATTTACTGTATAGATAAACAAGATAAATATACAGACTGAGTTTGTTGGGGTTTCAAAGCGGTTGCTCATTGAGGGTATTTTTGGATTATCTTTACATGTAAACCATCTAATTCAGTCAAGGATGGATGTATACACTACAAAGTGGATCTTAAAAGTCCTTCCTGAACTGTCTGGTCTCTGGGATGCCACAATGACAGTCTTGTTTTATTGGTTTTCTTTGAGGACATTCACATTCGGACTGGCTCCCTGTCAGTGCTTTGGGTTACATGAAGTTCTTCTTGGCACCCAAAAGAGAGGTTGGATCTGACTCACATTATGCTCTCCTCTGGCGTGCCAGGAAGGGTTACAACGCGGGCAGTTTCTGGCTTGGCAGAGCGCAGCTTGGCTTGGCACTCCTCGGACTGGCATTTCCATCAATACTGAATTTTTAATGAATGGCAGCTACATGAGCAGCGCTCATCAGTGGTTACAGTGAAGACGATCTTTGAGCAGATGAAAAAGTCCACAGAAAAGTTTTGATACGGATTCAGAGATGAAGAAAAGGAACATAAGATAATGTAAAGCATGAATAACAGTATTTGTTGAATACAAACCGGTCGTTTAGGGTGCATACCTCAAACCCAGTGAACTCAAGTACAGCAGCTGCCGTGACCATTATCACTTACTGACAATGGATGCTCGCTTATCACAATAAGTGAATTATCCAGTGTCTCATGTTGTCTCATTTTCACACTGTCCTTCAGAGCTTCCCTCTATTGTAGCACTGCCTGTCCCATCCTCTCATCCTGCCCCTGTGTTTGTGTGAAGAAGCGCGTTTCCCCGCTGGGCCAGGGTGAAGGGATGCCAGGCTTAAAAGCCCCGGGGGAGAACGCTTTTTGAACCCCTCTTGTCCCCCTGGTTTGATGCAGTGCATCTCTCTGTTGTTGGGTGTCTTTGTCTGGCACTCCAGGAGGTGCATTACTTCAGAACCCTGCAACAGGATTCTTTGAGTCTCCCACCCTCCTTAAAATCGCCTCATCCTCCGAGTGCTACTATCCTGTCGTCCTGGTAGAGCAACGGGGGCGCTGAGCGGTTCCCATGTATCTTCTGTTTGTGATCAGAGACAACTGGTGCATTCTTATTTTCAGCCGTATCAGAGCAGCAAGAGAGAGAAAACTAATGGTGGTCTTATGAAATCATTCTGTCAGTTCTTTCAGTTTTGCTCGTGCTGAACCAGCTTTAACATGAATGGGACACCACTTTATGGCTTTTTTTGGCACTCTAGCATCAAATGTTGATCCCACATCTTTTTTTTGAACAGGGCAGGTACTCAAGAGTAGTTTGTAAGCCCGGGGCCATGTGTGCTAGAGGTTTCAGAGGGGCTGCCCAAGTCTGAGAACCGGGGCAGCAGTAGAGAGGTGTTCTGTGCAGGGCTTCTCCCTTGGTATTTACTGAGGGATCTGACTGTTTGGATTGGTGATTTAGGATGTTCACTGGGTCAGAGGGCACAATTATGCACTGGGGCCGGGGTCAGCAGTGGATTGCCTTTCTGCCAGCTCTTCTCAGTTTACCCATGACGCCAGGCCCCCCACCCCATCCTCTGAATCACACCAGGCACGTCCGAGACACAGAGCACCATTGACCGTCCTGATAATGTCATGCTAACTAATTTGTTAATGTTCCTAAAATTCAGGAGCGTTTTGAAAGAAATTCACTCGCAAATAGCTCGTCAAGCATTTTAACCAATAATTTGTAATAATAGCAGTTGTTAAACTGTGCAAAAATATCATCAGCTCTGCACATTGATTCATAGGGATCCTTATTCTTGTGCAAAAGTATTTAAAATCACGAACATGAAGCTCTGTTTTCTTTTTTTTATCTCTTAAATTGATTTACTGTTTGCACAAAATGTAAGGTGGCACAAATGTATCACAACAGCAAAGGTTTCTAAATATCAGCCATGCACCATGGCTCGTTTTTCATGCCAATCCTCCAGGAGTTATGGGTCTTCCCCAGCGTAACCACTGACAGGCTTTTACGGTAAAGCGCTGGAGAAGCTGAAAGGACGTGTGTGTGTGTGAGAACACCCTGACTCCCTTGCTCAACTCGTGTGAATACATTAATTCATTTACCACTTCGAGGTCGCCAAACCAAAATATTTGCCTCTGCACATATTTAATATTTATGATGACGAAAGCAAATAGTGCTTGGTGGATTGAGTGACACGGAGAGGTCAACCTCTGGGCTTGGCCAGAGCGGGCAAGAGGGAACATTATAGGTGTGTGTGTATGTGTGTGTGTGAGGATGTCGTGTGTGTGTGTGTGTGTGTGTGTGTGTGTGTGTGTGTGTGCTATCCTGAGAGAGCCAGTCCACATCTTACGAGCAGTACACACTGCTCTGTTTGCCTTGAATCACACATGCAAATATGACACGGTTTGGCAAACAGTTTACATGAATTTGTGTATTATGGATTCATGAGCTTTTCTACTGAGAAGAACAGCTGTGTTGATGAGAGGCTGTTAAAGTGTGCACCTGGGGTCGGTCGAAGAGGTGGTATATGTTGGTTTATGCGAGTATGAGTCTGCATCTTTACGTGCGCGATTGTTCATAGATTTGCATGATCGCTTATGTACGTGCTGTGCAAGTGTATGTCTTCTAGTGAGGTGATCCATTAAGGGGCGGGGGGGGGGACAGTTTTACGAGCTGGTCTCAGATCTGGATCAGCTCAGATGAGATCCTGTTTCCTTTGGACTGATCTCCCTCACCAACGATTCCGGTTCCTGAGCTGCATGACTAAACGGCGCATACCAAATCTCTTTTGAACTGCAACCCAAAAGAAGCGGCCTTAAATTGTGATATCAAGTTTGCTGAAAAGCTCTACTTTCAGATTGAATTGCATGTGTAGCCGTTTTCAAATTTACAACCCCATCCTTTTGTCAGAATCTTTGATTTGAAGAAGATGGTGAGAAATAAAGACTCACCTTTTTTTTTATGTACAATGGCGTCTGGTTTTCGAAAAATGACCACACACAGGAATTCATATGTGTAAAAGCATGTGATGTTAAATTAACACCAACACACACACAGAGTTTGATGACATCTGCCTCCTACCATTCAGACAACCTCACCACGACCTCCGAGACTGAGAGGGTTTGAGGAAGCAAACTCAGGAGATCTCTCATACGCAAAGATCACCTCTTCACCTCCGTGCCCCTATCTCCGCACATTCCTTTTATCCTTTCTTTCATATGAGATATCTTTCTTGTTGTCCTTCCTCCTGTCACCTCTGATAAGTTATTGTGCAAGTTTGTGGAATGTACACAGGCCAAGGATCTCAGTGAAGTGTCATTGTTCAGTTTGTTGAAAGGCAATCCGCTGTCTTTCTTCTTCTCTGGATATGAGCAAGGGAAGAAAGGGTCTTCATGGCAGAGTGATAAAGAGTCCTTTAGTGAAACAGACACAAAAAAGATGAAGAGAGAAAGGGAGAAAATCCTGAGACAATATTTGACAATGATTCACCTGCAGTTCACACCGCTAAGGAAAGATATGGACTTAGTGACCTAGTCAGTGGGAAAGCAGGAACGAATGTCTATCAAATTTATGGATTTCGTATATGTGTATGTGTCGGAAAGGAAGCTTGTGCATTTTTTACTTATTTAGTCACACTTCTGTTTGCATTTACAGTGCAAATATTAAAGGCTGATATGACAAAAGCAGAGGAAAAAACAGAAACAACAGCACTTTCCACACACTGCTAGTGTCTTTCACAGGGAGGGGGGGGGAAAAAAGAGAAGTAAGTCAACGCAGTTGGCCAGTTAGAGTTTTCCTGCTCCCACTGTGACAACCCAGGGGACCAATAGCTAAGAATAATGTCAAAAGAGACAGCGAACGTTAGAGTCCTACTGGGACTCCAAGGACTCATCATATTAAAGTCCTCTTCATGTTAGTGAGGATGGATGGATGGATGGGTGCAAACTAATAGAAACAACTGCTTCCACTTCACTTCCCCAGTTCTTTGTTGCTCCATTCTGAAACACGTTGCTACCTTCAAACTCACTTTTGAAAAATCAATGAAGTTAATGACACACAGAAGTAATAAATTGTCTTTGCACTGTTTGCAATGGAGTTTTTTATCTCAATCCTTTTTATTTACTCTTGCATAAACAGTGTTTCAACATTTTGTGGGGAATTGGGATTGCAAGAAACACAGTTGTTGAGTTGATATTTTGCAAAAGAAAAAGAAGTTGTTGTTTTTTTTTATTCATAGATGTAATTTTGGTCAACATGGTATTTCCATGCTAAGTGAATTAGATTAAGTGAGATCCTAACCCAGAATACCCACACTACATATATAAGAAAGTATAAATTTCATTAAAACAAAAATCATATAAATAGGTTTTATAAGGAAGAATGTATTTCATCAGCAGAAAACACTATTTAAAAGTTTAAGGTTTGTTCAAAAAGAGAAACCAAATGCAGCTACGAGTGACACAGACAAAAGGTAAAACAAGAGATGACTTTTCTGAATGTATTGGGGATCTCAAGGCATGAAGTTCATAAAAACAATACAGTCCAACTAAGAATGATCCAACAAGAATCTGTTGAGAAAATCCCAAAAATACAGGAAACGTCAAAAAGGAGTAAACTAATAAGAAATCTAGAGGAAACAATCCTTCAGGGAAAACTATTAGGAGAACAGCAACACAAGGGAACACAGGTTAGCACACAGGGCAAAACAGACAAGCTGACAATAAAGAGCAGAAGGGCCAGACAATCACACAGGAGGCAGGTAATAAGTAATTAAGGAGAACAAAAACACACAGAACAAGGAATGAACTAAATACAGAGGAAAATAAACCTTCAAACAATTACAGGAAAGCACCAACAAAATTCAAATTTTAAACTATTGTTTGGGTTGTTTGAAATGGTTTGAAGTCAATATTTCCGTTGGGATAACCAAGATCACCAGTCCATGTCCACCTCTGGTAGAACAGAAGACGCTTAATTTACAACAAAGTACATGTAGAAGCCACCAAAGCCCCCATGGTGCTTCACAGGACAAAGCCTCATGAAATGCATGTCTAGGGTCATTGTAAAAAGACAAGTGGAGTTACTTTGTGTGAATTAGTAGAATGAAGTAGCCAAGGCCATGTTCATGGTGGTGTGGTAGAGAGACCCAGAGCCTGTGTGGGAATGACCTCACCGGGGCAGCTGGCAGCACTCCCTCTCTTCTTTTGTCGACTGCAACCATTTGATGCCATTGAAACGGAGCAAGGCAGAGAGATTGAGAGAGAGCAAAGGCGAGTGTTAGTGTGAAGGTGCAGAGCAGCGTGATGCAATGTGAGATAGCAGCTGAGTGAGTGCTCTCTGTGTGGAAGACTGTGTGTGTCCTTGTGCGTGCAATGAGTGTGTGAAGAGTAAATTCTCTCTATTTGCACCAGCGGGTCTATTATAACCCTCTTTTTTGTCCATTATTAGCTCTCTCTCATCCCTCACCCTCCTCATCATCTGTCCATCCTTCAAGCCCATTCTTTCATTTTGCCAGAAAGTGGAGGAGTAGGAATTGGCTGGTGGTGGTGGTGGTGGTGGTAGAGGTGGTGGCATGGGGCGGGGAACTAGATGGTGTTTTGAAGGCTTTTGAGTTCCACACCTGTGGGTGTAAGGATAGTTTGTAACCTTATCTCCCGTGCTTTGTGTGTCTCCCTTTTCTTCGGCACTGGATGTGAACAAATTGAGCATTGTGTTTAGGCAGGGGCCAGGAGGATTTTGACGGAAGGAAGCTAGCGAGTCCGGGCTCTGCACAGCAGTAGCCTGAGACGGGAGATCAGGAGTGATTCCATGTGTAAGATTCCTTCCTTCTCACGGACAGTGCTAATGAAGTGTGTGCACCCTTTGTTAGACAGGCTCCTCACGTAGAGCCAAACACTCTTTCAGACACCCCAGACGTTCTCACCAACATCTTGGCAATGCATTTTTGTGTCCCCAGGGTTGCAGCAAGTTGTTAGTGTACCGAGAGTATGCCAGAAAGTTTCAGTTTGTTGAAATTTATGATTTATAGGTTTTACAGTAAAAACCACAAGTTAGCATCATCATTATTATTAAACACACGAGACAATTTTACACATCTCTCTCAGTTTTCATGCATTTTCTGAATTTATGGTATTCATATGTATGTGTAATCTACTGTGTGTGCTCATTAGAGGGGCACGTCTGCATCGAGCTATCAGAGTCCATATCTAATGTCACGCTCTCTTGTCTCGGCTCTGTTGCATGCATATGAGGTGGGAAATTAGCCTGTGTGGGAATATCGGAAGAGACAGATACCATGCATCCTAATAAAAAGACTCCTGTTTCCAATTATAGCCAGCTGTAATGATAATACAACGTGAGCAGCAAGACAGTTGTGCAGCTGCGTGTCTATGCTGCGCGTCCCGGTCTTGTGCACCAGAGAGGGTGAGAATGGTTGGGGATGAAGAGTGAAAGAGGAGGCAGGATGAGAAGCTAAGATGAATGCATGAGTAAAGCGGGAAGCGATGGCAGTGAGTAAGAGGGAAAAATCCTTGTGTGTATTTTTAGGTTCCTCTTTTCCAAGGATGTTCACATACTGTCACGTGAGAAAACATAGGGGTGCAGACCACAATAAAATAAACACATGGCCCAAATGACAGCTTAAAGTATTTATAATGTGCTGTTGCTGTGTGTTGCTCAACAGGCCTTGGACAGATCGTGTCGATAAATTAAGCCCTCCAGCCAGTTCTCTTTGTTTTCATATTTCAAATGTACTTTGTTAACCTCTTTTTCTATCATTGCCATTGCCAAAGTCCTCATCATGGTGCTCCATGGGACTGGAGAAGCTACAGAGAATCTTCCAGGACCACAACTTTCGTCCTTTTACTCCCACTCCACACTCTATCTGTCTTGCTCACCCTAGCGTGACCCAAACATACAGTCAGTGAATCCAATGTGTTTTCTATGGAGATACAGGGAAGGTAGAGGCTCCAAACCAAACCTCAGCCATGCCAGGCCTATGAGGGAAGGAGGGGCCCCTTTTTGAGGAAGTCATCACAGATCCCAAATAACAGGGCCGTTCCCGCCTGGGGCCCGCTGTCAGGCCAATGATCGATGGTCTCAGCCTCAGATGCCTGCCCCAACTGGCCAGTGGTGAACAAAGAAGGGCAAATATAGAGACAGAGAAGGGGTCATCCCTGCCATGGTGGGAATGATAGTCAGCCAGAGAGAAGGATGGAGGGAGGAAGAGAGCGAAGGAAGGAGGGAGGCTGTGTAAACCCCAGCATGTTGATTGCTAGTCTCTTCTTTGATTCAAAAAACAGACATGTCGTGCTGTTTTATTTCGTTTGTAATGTGTCCAGAAATTGCCGGCATTGAGACAGCGCTACATTTTAGTGATTGCAGCTCCCACAGCTGTGGCCACAGGAATGCAGCCTGCCTTCCGTGCCTCTTTCCTCTCCTCTCTGTCTCCCCGTCTATCTCTTATTCAAGTCTTCTCTCGCTTCCTCACCTCTGTGCCTACCGTTGGTTCTTTTTCGCTTTCTCTGCCTTGAGGTGATGAGTCCAGCTCTTATGAGAAAACTGATAAACACTGTGGTCTTTTCTTTCCCTTTCCTCTTTTCTTCTCTTTCTAGCATTCAAATGTCTCCTGAGGTTCAGCAAGTAGCAGTCAGACCTCTGGAGGGTGCTCTGCTTGGTTTGAGAATGAGGCACGAGACAGACTCTGTTGTACCATAAAGGGTGTTGAGACACATCATCCACCATCAGCGGGTCTTAAGCATATCAAGTATCCACGTCCGTCTCCAAAATATGTCTCTGAACCCAGTCTAAAGATTGAAACATTTAAGTAGTGAAGAAAAGTTTAATGTGGTTTGAAGGAAGCAACATTCAGAAAGCAGGTGTGAGCGTTACAATGAGTTAAAGAGAGGACTGATTATGTCTATGTCCCTGCCTGGGTTATACAAGTGATTCTCCTGCTCGTTAAAGAGCTTTTTTTCAGATTTCATCATCTGAGTGGAGGCTGATGAATGACATATGGTGGAAAAATCGCAAAGTCCATTCAGATAAAGTTGTGATTTGTGATTTTTGGGCCTTACAAATAAAATAAAAGTAAGGCATTTGTCAGTGGCCTGTTGTCTGACAAACAAACCTCAACAACCAAGATGCCTCTTCCACAATACTCCATCTGCGAATGAGAGAAAAGACAGTCGTGGCTGTTAGTCAGCCATCTTTCCCGAACAAGTAAACTGAGCTGAAAGCAGTCAGAGTATTTTTGAGCCCTTACACAATAGCACACACTTTCCCACATCTGCGCCACGTAAGGCTCACAAGAACCAAGGCCAACTGTAATGGGAAATAGACAGTGTTATTTGGCTACATGAATCTTCTCAGCAGCTTGCAAATTGTTCTAGCAGAAAAATCAGTATCATTGAAGTGTAGTTTTGGGTGAAACTCAGGCGATATTAGTCAGTGAACTCGGGCCAAGCAGTGATTGACTGTAGAGTGGGATCAGGCCGTTGTGAGAACAGAAGAGCTGTGCTTCCTTTAAGGCCCTGACACACAAGCACTTATTGTTGTCTCCCCACTCCATATAAGTCAAACTAAGTTGACTGAATGTACTTGACCCTTCACCCACTCCCTCTTTTCTCTCGCTCTCCTCCACTCTTCGTCTTCTCTCCCCCTCTGCGTGTGGTCTCGCTTTAACCACCTGTCTCTATATTGCTGTGGAATTGTCCCATATCTGGACTAACATATAATTGAATGTGGCTTCACATACTTAAACCAACTTGAGTGTGCTTCTCCCCCAAGTCTCCTGAATTAATGTTGCTATTATTTAGGCCTGTCTTCTTGAGACTCCTCATCTTCATCATTAACATAAGCCCCCCCCCCGATCCCCACCCACCTGGTCTGGGCCTTCTCTCTGCTTTACCGGCCCAGGCAGCTCATCCATATAGAGATGTGAGTGTAGGTGAATCAGGGGTGTAAAGAAAAAGGCAGTGGTTGATCTTTGAAATCACATGCTGGCCACTAAAATATGGCTTCTGCTGATGATTCAATAGAATTAAAACAATATGATGCATTCAAATCCATCCCTCAATACTTTTTTTTCAAACTAAGCACAAGTCATGTTTTAATTGAGCCTCAGCAGGGAACAAAAACATATCATGTCAACATGTTATAGCAAAACTACTCATGCAGTCAAGCATAAAGAAAATGGCATTTGATAAGCTCAAAGAGGAAGCAAGCTAAAGAAACAAATCACTCATCAGTGTAAAGTCCATCAGGATAAATGAATAAATCACTGGCTCCTTTACTTTTTGCTTTAAAAGTGACAGCTTAAGAACTTCAGCTATAATTGACCTGTGCAGGGGTGAGCAGGGCAGCCAATAATGGCAGCTGCTTTCCTCACCATGTGCTTGACAACGATTTCAATCAGCTGAACATCGCTGGTGCCAGAAACCATACAGTCTGTTTTCACTAAGCTGCTCACGGTGTTTCACTCACTGTTTAAATAAAACATAGCCGTTACTTTGTTCCATGAAGATTTGATCTTGCCCACCTCTGCTGCTAAATATGCTTTTTCACTTTTTATGTACAGTAGTGAGTCTAAGAAATAGGATGTGTGTGTTTCTGTGCCTTGGTGTCGATATGTCGAGTCATACTCCTTATAAGTTCTAGTGAATTGTCTTCTTTTCCTCAGAGGGCCAGACAGAGCTAATTAGCAGCCAGGAAATGAGTCAAGTCCCTGTTGCACTGAGGGTGATGTTGAGAGGAAATGACCATAGATGAGCAACTGAAGAAGAGGGGTGACTGAACCTGGCAGTGTGTGCTATTATGTACCTGCCTGTGATGTCAATTGCTAACCATGTATGGCCAAATGGAAACTTTGCAGCCTTTTCCTCATAAATATGACATAATTCCATCTAACAGTGAAACACTGAAGCATGTCATGAGTAAGTCTGAACTTAAGTCTGAAGTGAGTCTCAGAAAATATGTGACGCCCACAAGAACCATTAGGACTACTTGAAGAAATGTGATTTGTGGCTGTGTGGAATAATGGAGCATAACTGCATCTTGAGTACTGCACCACTGAGACTATGCATTTTTACTTCCTGCACTTGCACCTGAATGTACCAGCCTGATTTATTTTTAACTCAATCCACATGTGTTGAACAATTACCTGCTGCATTTTCGTAATGACATCTAATTAGCCTATTTCTAGACTTTGTTTTGTTTACTGAGCTCTGCAACATAATAATATTAGATTTTGCCTTAAAAGAGGTTTGAATTCAGTTGCCCTGTGAGGTACGCAACTGTTTTCTGAGTTCTCCCATGCCAAATACTGCCTAAACCTTCAGCTATGCAGGTGGGCAGCATTAGGAGGAATGCTGATCAGATGAGATATGGTTGTAGGTCTGTGCATGCGACAGTGTGTGAGTACGAGCTTGTGATACTCTAAATGCGAGGCAGATCATTTGGTCTGCTGCTTTAAAACAAAAGGGATATGGTCCAGTTTACTCCCAAGGGGAGGCTACCTTTGGCCAGGAGAGAGAGAATGAAACCACAAGACTTGCTGGGCTCACTCCTCCACACTGCTTCAAGGAGGGGGTGGGGGGGTCAAGGTAGTTAACTGGCAGGTGTTCAGATGGGTTCTGCTCTGACTTCAAACAGAGAACATTATGGCCGTGCACTCACAGGATATTGCACTGTAAGGCCACTGAACATGGTTGGGTTAGAGAGAGGAGGCTTTGTATTGAGCCCATTAGAGCTCTAAACCGATACTAATGAAGCCGTTTCCTGTACAAACAGAGCGGCTCTGGGGAAACTGGCCTGAGCTTTTAATAAGGCCTTCTCCAATCCCAGCAAAGATGCTGGTATTTTTTATCTGGGCTCTGACTGGGTTACCACTGGTTCCTAGCAGAACCTCCGTTTGGTAAAGTTAATTACGCATGATTAATGGAGCGTTTTCCCTCCAATGATATCTGTGACAGCACAAAGCTGTCGTAAGGCTTGTCAGGCCCAATTCGAGCTGAATAAGTATTTATGTGATCGCATGTGATGGGCCTCCTCTCACCAGCACCAGCCCTCATCAATCAAGCGCTACTGCTCGCAGTAGTGGGAAATTGGTCTATCAGTGTGGCTGCCTCCCCTCCCTCTCCTCCCCCACTGCCACCGCCACCTCCCTCCCTCCCCATTCAATCAGGCCTGAGGCTACAATGCTTCTTTAGCTCTTACTTCTGACCAATGCAGGGGTCACGGGGGGGGGGGGGGGAAGTGGGAGCCAGAGCTGAGCCCATCCATTACAGCTCTTGTTTCTCTCGGTGGCAGCCGGACGACGGGATTCTATTAAGAGCTCCGTCTATTCAGCACTGAGATTACACCAGGGCCCTCTCTCCGAGCACACCTCACCACCAACCCCCAAACCCCTCACCAAAACCCTATACCCACCCTGGGGGCCTTAGAGCCCCCCACCACCACCGCTGCTGCTCGGTCATGCCCCCACCCTCGGCCCTTTTTTTTTTTTTTTTTACACTTCCCTCTTGTAGTGTTGTTTTTTCAGCAGCCAAAATGACAATTATCACCGAGAGAAAGACAGAGAGAGAAAATAAGACCGAAAGAAAAGAAGAACTGCTTGAAGGAGAATGAGAGCAGACACTCTAGCCTGAAACCTGTTTCTGGTTTAATGTGGACACATTCACTGCCCACCTGTCTGGACACCATTTGGCCTAGAAGCTGTGCCACACACACACACACACACACACACACACACACACACACACACACAGACACACACAGGCTTGCAGGGGAACACACTTCAAAGCCACAAGCATACGCTCCCTCTCAAACAGAAGATGTAGAGCCTCAGCACCTGGCTAAGAGACAGGGGCCATCTCCACCACAGTATAAACACACTTAGATGGGTATCATCACAAACACAACTCTGCCGCAGTTACGTCGTAAACACCAACCGACACTAGATCAAACCGCCACTCCTCCGATGTTTAAGAAGCTCGTTTGTCTCCTGCCGGCCTGAAGAGACTCTTCATTTACTTAATATGTGTTAGCACTTGAGAAAGAGAAAGAGAGGGGAGTGCTGCTGGGGTCGCGACCCCTGCTTAGATGGATGGGGGTCTTCCCGTCAAGGAGAAGGAGAGAGACAGCGCTCCTGTCAAACAAATGGAAATTTAATACGTCGCCCTCTATCAGGATGTCCGCAGTGTGTACATACTCTCTTAGGCTTGATTATGAATAACCCCCTCTGTCTTATAAACAAGTAGAGTGAAGGCATTCATCAGGGATAGAGAGGTAAGGGTGTGAAGAAGGTGGAATGTTCTCTCCTCCGAGAGCCTGCTGTCGTGTCTCTCCAAGCGGAGGGGATGATGGAGGAGAGGACAGGCTCGAGAATGAACGAAAACAAAACAGAAGGTGGATGAGAGATGAGAAGAAGCGGGAGGAACGTAAACGGAGGATCTAGGAGTGAGGAAGCGGCAGGAGAGACGTGGCGGCGGGACAAAGCATGTAGAGGAACGCCAGAGAGGACAGGTGGTTGTCCTGGGCAGAGAGAGGGCGTTCATGGTGGGGTTGCGGGAGGGTTTACTCTCCCTTTACTTTGGTGCGTGTTTTGGATTTGGCAGCCAGCGTGTGCGTTAACAGGATCGGAATGCTTCTTCAGGGGCAGCGTAATCAGCACCAACTTCCTCTCATTCAGAAACCATAGGCCTCGCTCTCCGCCTCTTTTGTTTCAGCCAGGGCTCCGCTGACAGCACAGAGGAAGCAGCCGTCTGACCGTCAGGGGAGATGTGTAATGTGCATAAACACATATCAAGGAAGGGAGAGAAAGAGAAAGAAACTGACAAACTTCGGTGCGACTAATGTGCCTGCGCGTTAATGTGCACTTGTGCCATCTGTGTGCATCGATGCACACACTTGTTTGCGTGTCTTGGCGATGTTTTGCATCCACACTGCTGGCCTTTCCCAGAGGAAAACATGCAAGATGTGAGTGAGAGAGGTTATGTGAGGGGTACTCTGCAGACTAACTCAGTGCTCTGTCAGGCCAGTCATCTCCAGCTGCCCGCCTGAGACTTTTGTCTTTGTTAAATGTTGTGTGACAATGAGATTTTCCAAAGTGCCATCTAGATAAAGAAGTGGATTGAGAGAGAGGGGAAAGGGAGGGAGGGGGCCGACTCCGATAAGAGCCGAGATGGTCTGGTCATAGTCTAGCGGCCCTTCACCGCTGCTGTAGCCCCAGATATATCTCCTCTCACACACACCTTCATCACTTTGTCTTTCTCTCCATCACCCTCAAACTCACACACACACCCAACACTTCTACAACTGCACCCAATCTATATAAAACCCACACACCTCTATTCCATCACCTCAGCTCTAGATCCACAATCGATCCTGGCAGCACCCCCAGCCCCCAGCAGACACCTGCAGGTGATTGATCCCCAAATCAGTCCCTCACAACCCCTGTGCCGTAAAAACCATAACAACCCATCATAAAAGTTGATTTATCTTCACCTAGCCCTGGGCCTCACAGTTAGAATATTAACCCAAAAGTGTATGACACCAGAATGATTGGTTTGGAATTGAATAAACCTTTGGAGTATTGACGCCCATGTCTGATGGTTCATATCAAGTCTGGCTACTGAAATGTGCCAAGTGAGATTGCATTGTCTTAGCATAGGGCCTTCTGCAGACACACACACATAGAGAATGTTTTTTTGGGGTGCCTGCATCTGTTCTTGCATGTAGAAGCCTACAAACACCAGCAATGGGGACGATTCAGGATTATCATTGATCAGCTTTCAGCATAATAACTTTGTGATGAACTCATCTTGAAATTTCTATTCGATATATTTCTTATTGAAAAATAAAAATAGATATCAAAGTTCTAGTTTTAAATATATGAGGATTTTGATGCATATTAATTTGCCGTTTTGCAAATGAATGCAAAAGTACATGTAAATAAACAGACCTACAGTATGCACATAATTTTATATTGTGTTCCATATGCATTTGCCATATTTTGATTCATTCTATATGAATATAGAAAAATATTCTTTAAAAAAACTTTTTCAAACATATCACGTAGCTCTTAGCATGCACAACTTAAATACGATGAATTATAGATGGATGGATAAATATTATCAAGACTTAAAAATATGACCCACTTCATTTAGAGTGAGGCAAAGTTATTTTGTAAGTAGAAATTAAAGAAATCATGATGATATGATCACGATTGACTGACACTGCCATAGCATTACATTACATTTTTGTTTTGTTGTTTTGTTGTTGGGTATTTTTGTGTGTGTCCATGCCTTGCTCCATGTGTGTGTATTCCTCTAGGAAATGAGCCCAAGCCACATTTTAATGAGAGCGTTGGCCTGAAAGCCAGAAGCATGGTGTACTGGCAGCAGCATCAGTATGTGCCCTGGAACAAGCTATTGGGTTAAATATAATCCCAGCCTAACTCAGGGGCCTCTTTGATGCTACTGAAAGCCAGTGAAGCCTTTAATGGGAGCCACTCCGTGTCCCGGTGTTATGTGTGAGCTGCTCAGCTTTGCTTCGTTTTAGGGTTGTTGCAACTGATTTGTTGTTTTCCAAGTTAATTCTGACTTTAATCATGCCCACATCCACTGAGCTGACCTGTGCTGCGTAGCAAACACTGTGTGTGTGTGTCTGTGTGTGTGTGTGTGTGTGTGTGTGCGTGTGCGTGTGCGTGTGTGTGTGTGCGTGTGCGTGTGTGTGTGTGTGTGTGTGCGTGTGTGTGTGCGTGTGCGTGTGTGTGTGGTGGGGGTTTCCATGTGTGTGCTCTACGGACATACTGAAAACACTTCCACAATCTGCTTACGCTTTGCACTTACTGAAGCACATTTTCTCACTTTCTCACATTGCAGTTTTGACCACTTGTAAATTTTGGATTTAAAAAAAAACAAAAAACCATTAGTCCCATTCATCGCGTTCGCCTTTTTTTCTCCTCAGTAAAATATAAGACCTTTTCTTTGCTTTGCATAAAAGGAAAACACTCAATAAAAGTAAATTTGCTAAAGGGTCTGTGTGTCTGTGAGCTATCAACGGCCGGGTGTCTGTGAGCCATCTGCCTCGCCGTCGGTTAAACGGTCCTTTTCACCAGACTTTTCAACCTTATATTAATTACAAACTCTGTCACGGAGAGCTGAGACAATTTGTTCTTTACCTTTATTAATATATGAGTAGCATTTCCTGAAAGCTCTTTAGTCCATGCGGTCTGTGCAACATTCAGCTGACATGGCAGCGTGTTCTCCTGCCACACTGAACAAGTATTGCATCTGTCTGATATCCCCCCCAACATTAAAATATTAGCCTTCCAATTGGACACGGTATATGAAAAGCAGATTGTTGCAGCGCTGCAGCAGAGCCCTGACTTTAAACGTGAGAAGAGAGCTCAATAAATGTAATGGATGTGTGACACTTAAACATCTGAAGTGCAGTGTTCAGTTCCACACAGCTTTACCTCTTGTACATAAAAACCTCTTTTAAAGATGATATCTATAAGCGTTTTAGAGCCGATTTGTTCACCCTGCAGCCAACGGCAACACGCTCTAATTTCCCCACCGCCCCCCTTTCTCCGCTGGGCCAGAGTCGGGTAGAGTGGTTTGTTTAAGTTTCCAGTCTGTCCCATACATATAGAAGCTGTGTGCCCGCTGAATTTATGCTTGAAAAACGTGACCTTTGACTCTTGTGCAGCTTTATCGCACCCCATAGCCCACATACAGTGTGGCCCTGTATGCCGAGGCTCTGCGAAGGAAGTGTCTGTGATTACCACAAACACTTCCTCCGCAGAGCTTCAGCATTTCTGTACATCTCTGCCACCACCACCACCACCACCCCCACCCTCGCCTCTCTCCCCTCCCTCCACCCTCTCAAAGACCCCCCAATTCACCGTAGCCACATCTCAGGCACTGCTCCTCCAAACAACGGCACACATCGGGTTGCTTGAAACCAATTAAATCTCTAAATTAACTTTTGAGCACTGCATTATACCCGCTCTCCATTTTTAGACTCACAGACTCCTCCCAATGCCCAAATACATTTTAATAGATCCAGTGAGCATGCTTTGTTGCAGCACCTGGTCAAGCTGTGCCACTGCAGCTGTCGATGTTGATTTTAGCACAAGACTCAATAGGCTACATCTCATAGTGTGGACCCAGTAAATATGAGATTTATTCTAATTAGATATCCATAATGGAGATATGAGCGTATTTATTGGACATGCAAGTGCACCTTTTACTTTGAACCCAGCTCTGCTGCCTTTTCAACACGGATTATAGCATAGATTTTGTTCATATTTTGTTTGTTTTTTAATATTTTCACCAATATAAATCACCAAAGTTTTTTTTCTCTCTCTGGCTTTGTTGGTCTGCCACTTAGATTAAAACTGCATTTTAATGATGAAACAGCACAATATCCCTTTTGTAAGAAGCCTCTCCCACACCCTCCTCCTCTGACCTGGTAAATGAGATGAGATCATTTATATCTTCTCATAAATCCTCTCAGTCGAGCGTCATGTCCTGTGATGGCCCTGCCTTATTACAACATTGTCCATATAAAATTGATGAAACAAACGTCTGCTCTTGTGGATTATTTACAGGAAGAACTCCTCATTCTTAAGGGAAACTATTGTTTCAGGTTAGAAATCAGTTGAAGGATTTGTTAAAATAGACATGCATGGAGTGATGTGGCCGACGTCACCTAGCTGTCAGAGACAGGAACTGTCAGTGCCAAAACAAAACGACCTGGTACTAATTCTGCAAACGCGCCGGGCCTGTTCCTCCACAGGCCACAGAATTTGTCAAGAAATCATCCCTCTCTCTTTCTCTCTCTGTCGGAATGCCTGGCTGACCCCCGGCAAATGAAAATAATCCAAAGTAATTAGAAGTGAGCTGGTCTGGTCCTGAGAGCCCCCGGGCGGCCGGGTAAACATGGCGGAGGGGCCGGGAGGGGCCAGTGGAAGGGGGGTGGGGGGTGGGGCTGACCTTGTCCACATAAAGCAGTGATTTATGAAGTGCAGGGCACAGCAGCAGGGCTTCTGTCTTCTCCCTCAGAACCAAATTACTGAGGTGGAGATTAACACGCCGCTCACAACGGGCCTACTTCCAGACCCAGGGAAATTTTTTATTTACATTTTCCCCTTTCATTTCCGCTGCTCTGTTTTAATGGTAATTGGTCTATGGACACCAGGTCTATCCTTTAATATAGGGACTTAAAGCTGCACAGCCTATGTATTGTGCACTAATCTTGGCTGAGTGATGTGTTAATTAAAGAAAAAGTTGCAGAGTGTTGTGCAAACTGTAGGCTAAGCATTGGTTTGAGCTCTGAATGAGTTTTTGCCACTTGATTGAATCGGCCCACATTTAAGCAAAGTAAAATGTGCAGGGGTTGTTCGTGTGTACACAGAGTAATGATGGAGGCTTAATGCAGCTTTTCGCCTGTGTCAGTGGGAGGTCTCGCTGTGAATGGTACAACTATTTCATGTGGATTTGCCTGTGATATTTCTCTTCCTTTCTTTCTTTCCTTATTTCTTTCTGTCTTTCTTTCTGTCCTTCCTCCTTTCCTTCCTTTCTGTCTCTCTTCCTTTCTCTCTTTCTTTCTTTTCCTGCTCTTCTGGAGGATGTGCCGGAATGCACCACACAGGCCTACACAGTGTTTCCATGTGGCCCCACGGCTGCAGCGGTGCAGACTCTGCAGCTCGCAGGCCGGAGTCAGTTTGCAACCCACACGGGAATCCCCCTCTTCTCTGGCGCTGTCCCATCTGACTTCACATGGCTCTGTAGGCTGAGCAGCGAAATCCACTTTTTTATATGCCTTCCAGAAGAATATTGCTGCAAAGTTGTTCAAATGATTACAAAAAGTAACAGGCCTGTGTTATGCCTATGAAGCAGAGCCTCAGATCAAGTAAGATATGAAGCTATTTTATCATTAAAATTCCCTCCATTCATTTATGATTATTTGTCACTGTAACAAACAAGAAAGCCGCAAGCAAAATAAGCGTGGGCCCATTTGAGCAATTTAACCACCTTTTAAGAATTTCACAGCACTGTAAAGCCTCTGCACTAAACATAAGGGGGACGCAGTTTATTTTAAGAGTCGCTTAAATCGGTATGAAATGCTGTGTGGCATGATATAGTTGGAACGAACATACCCTGAAGCATGCATGTGTTTGGTTTGTAATCTGTTGATAAACAGCTTTTCCACGCCGCTATTTAGTAGCTATGTCAGAGTCGTTATGACAAAGAAATGGCATAATTCAGATAAACACATCTATTTCATCTCAGCAAATCAGAACAGTGTTTACGGGTGATTGGTGAAATAAATAAAGATTGGAGCTACGCGTATGCCCTGCAAATCACTCCTGTGGTTTATTAACAAATGAACAAATGTTTTGAATTCACACCCATCAGTCATTTCAGTGAAGATTCAAGAGCTTTATAGCTGTTCGTTCAGGTGGATTATATTCAAGCCCCTACAGCTGAATCTTTCATGTCCCATCCAGGAGTTTGACGCCTTAATTTAGATGTTTTGTGCTGCAATTCATGTAGAAGAGACATAAATGACCCCCATGTTATTAGTCAGAAAGTGATACATTTACAAACTGAGATATAAACAGCATAGCCTCCAGTAAAAATTAAAATAACTGCTGAGAAATAAAGGCCAACAACTGATTTTATTTTTTAATTTTTTAGGGAAGGCAGGGTGTTTACCTGTGGGACTCAATTTATTCAAACAAAATGTTAGACCCCTAAAACTTGCGACCTAAACAGCGGCTTATCTAACTTACATTTCTGGAAATAAAATAGTTAAACAGCTGATCACAGTGTCATAAATATACCAAATTATATTTCACATATTTTGTTCAGAAGGTGATTATTTTATGCAATATTTGATGAAAAAACCAAGATGGAGCTTATAAAAGTTCAACTCTCAACGAATGCAGTGCAATAATAATCATTATTCTGTCTTCTGGGATGTTCTATCCATTCAGAAATTCTCCAAAAAGTTCAGTTCAGTTGACCACGCCATCTCCTGACGGGGAGAAGAAGTACATGTCGTCATGTTGCCATGTTTTAAGGGTCCTGTTACTCTTAACCCAGTTTACCCCCGGTGATGCCACAGTTTATCCTCCTTTTACAGACATTTCCTCCTTTTGAGAATAGACCTCAGACCCCCTCTCTCTATCATGATCCTCGATCAGACCCGGAGAGGCCGTGGAGCAATCACTTTCCCAGATTACTCGTATTTAATACACAATGCATCATAAAACAAATCCCTCATCCTGACAGGAAGAAAATAGAACAGCTCATTCGACTTGAGCTTTCCCAATTTATGGCTAAATTAAAAATGGTTCCAACAATGGACAAGCCGAGGAGAGGCAGGAAATCAATGACCGGGCGGACCGGGGTCTCTCTTCGGTTCTCAAGAAGCGCGAGACGATGGGAATCGGTGGCGGGGTCCTGCCTTATTTACACATGATTTTTCCTGTTCTTCCTGCACATTTGCCTCGCGATTTCGTCAAACAATGGGGATTATCAGGGATGGAAGGTCAATGTCACAGTGTGAGGCGTTATCCATCATCATCTGCTCTCATCAGCCAAAGCCCTGTCCTCTCCAGCTTTATGAGCTGCCTAATAAACTCCGCTCGTTGACAGCGAGGGCGAATCTTTAACATATTATTCTATACCCTTGTCCGTTCATTCGCAGCGTCGTCTTTCAATTTTTATAGATTAAACCATGAAGAAATCAAATGAATGCAACATGTTCTGTCCACTTTTGAGCTTACTGTAAAGCAGGTGCGCAGAGGCTACAGCCACATCTTAAGAATAAAACTTTTATTTCAGTGTTGAGTAAGACTTATTGCTCCTTTCTTTGATAAAAAAAATAAAATAATGACAATTAAAAATAATCACTCATACTGCTTATTTTGTGTGTGTTTTTAGTGGGAATGGAGAGATTCGGGGGGAGGAGAGCGCATAAATACCCACATAGTATTTTATGTTCAAGTCAGAGAATTAGGTCAATGTTTCCCAAATTTTGGAACTGGGACTTCTAATAATCCTATAGAGATTCCTTAAGGAACACTAAAGCCAATTTGTTACATTACTCCCCTTCAAGCGCAACCATAATATGAGAATAAGGGAACAGGCTATATTTCAGGTCTTCTAATTGGTGGTTCTCTCGTATCCAATCATAAATGCTTCTCTAAATCAAAAACCTCTGGGTAAAAACGAGAAAAGAGTTCGGATCTCCTGGTTAATAATATCACGAAATGGTCTATGAACCGGTGCGGTGTGTTGTGAAAAAGTGAAGGAACACGTGGATAATAACACATTCGTGCTTATGTCGGTTCATTAAATTGTGCCGCCTGTGTGTGTAGTTCTTCAGAAGCCCCATCCCGACCTCTCCCTGACCCCGCTCACCCTCTCCAACCCCGGGCCCCTGTCACTTTAAGATTTACTGCGGAGAGGAGTCGCTACCGACCGGGGACAGGGGCACAGACAGTCCCGGGTTTTGAGTCGCCTTTAGTCGGACTTTAGGGATGGCCGCGCTGGATCCGTCTGTATGTGACAATGCGTAAAAGAGAAAGATCACACAAACCGTCCGGGACGCGCAAAGTAGGGGGCGATGCTTGAAGCCAACCACCCCCCTCTCCCTCCCCCCTTGAATCTCTCTGTTATCATATAGACGACACATCCCGAGTGGCTGAAAAAGGGGAGAGGAAGAGAAAAATGAAAAGTTGAATGGCTACTAGAGGACACCTGGGTGCGTCAGGACAGGAGGGGTGACAAGAGAGGAGCGGACGAGCCAAGCGAAGCGCACACAGTGAAAAGTTCGGAGTAAGTTGATGTACCGGAGGTGATTTTAGTTCCGACTCCCGGTGTCTGTAGGACAGTGAGAGGAGATCTGCCGAGTCAACAGTGTCTGTGAGACAATATAGTGAGAGAGGATTTACTGCTACCGACCGCGCGGAGGGAGAGTCGCACCGGCCAGAGTCGACTCGTCCTGCGGCTCCGAGACCCGAAGACACTCCGAGAGAAAAAACGGCACTGATGCTTTTTTATTCAACGTCAAAAATCTGGACGAGGCGCCGCAATAAAATCGTTTAGTAGTTTAAGTGTTTATTTGAATGTCGAGTTTGGTCTTTCACAGCTTTCTTTTTTTTTTAAACCCGGAGTTTTGATCACTTTTCCTCAGTTAGCTATCCAGTTCTTATCCCAAGTGTTGCACACAAAGAGATTGGAAAGGTAAGAGAAAACGTCATAAATAGAAACAAACCTTTGTTTTAATAATTAATTTGCACTGAAAGAAAAGCTAAAATAATTTGTATTGTTAATTTTGCTTGTAAACTAAGTTTGAGGGTTACATTTGTAGAAGACTGGAGTGTTTTTTTTTCTCGACTAATGTGCAGATCCAGTGCTAGTCCACACAAAGAGCTTTATGCAAACTAAATATTTATTCAGTGGCAGGTTATACAAAGGCAGAAGGACAGATTTGTCACCCCGGGAGAGATTCCGCTTTGCATCCTAACAATCGGCTCCGTCCTCATAATTCTTATCACGTGCGGTTTCCTGCGTTTGATTTGTTTCCCAGTAAAGTTTACAGTTGTATAATAAATAATATCGTTAAAACGACAATATATACCGTTTACAATTCGTTGGGATTAATTTTGAATAAATGTTGTGTAAACGATAGAAGGTCAATGATCTTTGGATTTGCATAATAATTCAGGTCATTGTATTTTTTTGTTATTTTGCTCTTTAGATGTCTAAAGAGTTGATGTGGTGTACGAGAATAATGCAATTGTTTCTTTTTCGTTTATTTTCATTATTATTACAACTATTTTATTATTATACTGTGTTTTAAATATTATTTGAAATTCATTTTTACAAACAATAATTCTTTCTTTTTTTTAAAGCTGTTAAATTATCCATAGTTTGTTCATTTTTTTGAATGAAACTACATTTTCAGAAACGAACTCAAAAGTCAACTGAATTAAATTTAGAATAATTCAGTAGAATTCTCTGCATCACATTTGTTTGTCAGTCTTGTTAATGTTTTTGTTTTTTTTCCTTTTGTGTGACACATTTATTTTTGTTGAAAAACATTTTAGTATCATTGGCATTATAGACATAATATATATATATATTTTATATTATGTATAAAATTTATTAATTGTTAAAAAAGAAACGTCACAGGAATTTTCTTATAAATTATGCTGACATGAAATAATAATTACAAGCCTTTTTATATCACAAAGAAATGTTTTGTTAGTGTGTGTATGTGTGTGTGTGTGTGTGTGTGTGTGTGTGTGTGTGTGTGTGTGTGTGTGTGTGTGTGTGTGTTGCGCCACAGACCAGCTCCCAACATGTGGGAGGTATGTGGTTACTCAGTGTTTGGACACAGTAACCTGGACTGATACTGATCAAAGTCTGATCTCCCTCTCCCCCTCTGCAGATCTTGGACAGGTCAGGCCATGTAAAATTCTGCGTGGATGCGAGCAAGCCAGATATTGGAAGCTGGCTGAAGCATATCCAGTTTGCCCCTGCGGCCAAGCAGCATAACCTGACAGCGTGCCAGATAGATGATCAGGTACGTGGAGACACTCACAGCCTGCCAGGGAAAAGAGCTTCAGCAGAAATATAAGACGAATATGATCTGAGAAAAAAGAAGAAAAAAAAAACATGTGGATGACTTGATTTTGAACTCCCAAATGGTGATGAGTCGTCTGGATCTTGCTCTCTGACTGGATGAATCGAGGGCAACTGAAAATCATTCAGATCTTTGAAGCAGCCTTTTTTTTCTTCTTTTTTTTAACACAGCTCTGATGCCAGAAGGCTTTCCTCTATTTTCCAATGACTGTCCTGTCTGCACGCTGTTGTGTTAAAAGGTGTTATTGTGATCCAAGTCAGATAGTCCCATGAGCTGCTGGCCCACCCTGCCTTCAATTCACACACAAACACACACATGCACATGCACATACACACAGCTCTCCCACACACAGCACCACAGAGACTCCTCTCTATCTGCGTGTGTTTTCCTTCTGTAATTGTGTTCTGGCTTATGCCGTGCAAGGACCACAGACCAGGATCAGAGGCGGCCCGCCAAGATGATCGTTCCACACGCTTCCCTGTCTCGCTTGCGATATAAACTCGTAGACATGCCAGGAATGCCACAGTCCTTTTGCTGCTCACCTGGCTATACAGAAGTGCGTGCTACACATGAGGGTCTGTTCACCTCAGTAATCCCATGGCCAGACACCCCCGCTATACAGACGCACGCAGCAATGAAGAAGACAAGTGTCTAAACCTTATTTGACATGGCATATGGTGCATTCCATAGCCTGACCCGAATGAAAAACATAATCTAGGCTGCCTGTTCGTCATTGCTTCTCACTGGTGGTCCATCTAGATTACTTCCTAACTATCACCTGTGGAAATTAAGCAAAAAGTGCACGACTGTAGAATATTACAGAACTCAATCCAAATGCATGTCATAAAGATAAAAGCTGCATATGGTCGGCTCAGAAATGATGAGAAAATCTTTAAATTGAAAAACTCAGAGCTCGTCAGGAGAAGAAAAAAAAAACGGGGGAAAAAAACCTGCTGTTCTTCCTTCCTTCACACGTCTGCGACATTCTCGCCCTTTCTGCACTCTCACTTAGAAAAGGAAAAGGCTGAGAGAGCAAAGAGCCCACGCTCTTTTCATAAACCGATCGGGACAGAAGAAGAGAGGCTTTCCAGGAACACTTAGCCCGCTCTCCTTTAAAAGAGACAGAGAGACAAACAAGCAGAATAAGCTTTCCCCCGAGCTGCCCCTCTTCATGAGGTGTGACTCGCTGTCAACACCGCGGTTCTGCTCGGGTTGCTGTGTAAGGCTCCGTCAGGTCACGGACATGGCTATGATGAGGTGATTGTTAAGTATTACACACTGTCACAACACAGCACAATGTGCCGTCTTTAAGCCTTCCGGGCCAACATTAGTGTTATTGAAAGCACAGTGTAGCGTCTCACAATGCCTGTCTGTATGTTTAAAATGAATGGGCGAAAAAAAAAGGGGGGGGTGGTCTCGTAAAGCTGCCGTCAGTTTTGGGTACTTTGTGTGTGTGTGTGTGTGTGAGTGTTTTGTCTCCATGTGTGCAGATGTTTATGTGCATTGCCTTGTTGTGTGTATGTGAACTATATTATAGTGTCTCTGGAGTGTGTGCACACACCTGTAACTGCATGTGTTTCTACATGCATGTGCAAACTTCAATGTGTGTGTGTGTGTGTGTTTGTGCACACTCTGCTGGACTGTGAATTGTTCATTGCGGTTCAGATGACTCCCCGTGCTCCTCATTTCGAGCTGGAAACATTCAAACATGCACTACCTGATTCCAACAGGTTTTTTTACTGCCACTGAGAAGTGCTGAGTCTTAACCTAGCCTGAAACCACATATTACACACCCGCTGCACAATTTGTGCCATCACGAGACATCCACAGACTGGCCTGACCAAGCTACCCGTGGCTTACATATTTCTTGCTCTGCTAAATAGTCCCTCAGCACCGAATTTAAACGAGTCTTCTCGCCATCAGCAGAGATCTTTTATTTTTAAGACAAATGTCTTACAAGCAATTTCACACAAGCAATTTCCAGGTGTGCTGGTCGTTATTTTAGACCTGGTTCTCTTCAAGCACCAGTTTAGCCCTGCCAGTGTGAGAGTAAAACTGGCCGCCGTCTTTTTATTTCTGACCCAGTTCTGTTTGTCATAAAACTTTATGACCAATCTCAGGAGGGTGCAGAAGTGAGAGAGGAACGACTGGGTGAGGAGAGAGAGAGAGAGGGAGAGAGAAAGCCTGTTTTGTCTTAGTGGAGTAACTGTTTGGGATCCTACTTCTCCTTTTCCTCTCCCTCACAATTCTTGTTTTCTCCACAGCTCTGCTACTTTGACATAAAAGATCTATATTGTGAAAGCATCTGCAAATACTTTAATCAGACAGATGCTGCAGATATTAACAAAAGGAACGTCGGACCTTATTTACAATATTAGAAGAAGATGGGAAAGGACGACATACTTATTATATTACGTTTATAGCACATCAACACTATGCTACGGTCATTACAAGGGGAATTGATCTACTATATAATAATAGAGGATGGCAGTCATTTCTCTTCATATACTTTCGCAGACATCCGCACTAACAAAAGAAAAAAATCAGTCTAAAAACTAAAAGAAAAGCATATATTTACAGACTGACTAAACCTTTGTGTCACTGTTGATGTCCAGCAAATTAGTTCAAACTGGACTTAAGCTCAAGATTCTAATTGGTTCACCAGAAATAGCTGCATATTCTGTGTTTTATCTAAATTTAACACGAGGAACCTTCATGTTTGTGACCATTCTGCTTTATTGCAGAGTGGAAAGCAACAGGAAGGAACGGAGAGGAAGGAGATGGCAGGTGTTACAGTCTCTGACTCTGAATTCTTTTAATTCAGTCTTTTACTAATAAAAGAGCTCTCTGAAGAGATATGAAAATGTTTACTTTTTTTTTTAAACTTTTTTTTTAACAAATCTTTTAGTTTTCTATTTTAAAAAAAATCATTAAAAATATTTGGAGAAAATAACTGATGACTAAGCTGATTTGTAATTGTTCAATCTTTTAAAATTCACCTGAGGCTCACTTCTGGTGTTTGATTTGACCCTTTTTTCACATCTATGCCCCAATGCTCCAGCTCCCCCTGTTATCTTCATTTGTTTGCTCTCACACAGCCTGAGCACCACTTGTATAGATCCTTCCATGATCAGCGTGTTTTGTCGTTAAGATAATTAGGGCAATTAGTGCCTGAAAACCCTCCACTGCGCTCCTCACTCTACTGATTCGATTGAAAGGAAAATGGATTAAAAGTGTAATTAGCATCATCCAATGAGGCCCTGGAGAGCCTTTCATAAGACAGTGCAGAGGGATATGAGCGTTAATCTCATTTGTGCTATTGATTCTCAGTCAGTATTGAGGGAGATGAAGTGGCTGAGGGACATATTAGACACTTATTCACTGTGTAAATTCACTGGAGGTGAAATGATGAAGTGATTGAATCTCACTGAGATAGCAACGTGAAACATATTCAGATACATGAGAAACCCATAAAATCAGATTACACACTTAAAACTGTTTCACAGCATATTTTCTTGGGCCATATAGAACCTTTGGGAGATGCTAAGTTTCCATCTGACATTGATTGCATGTTGCACATGAGATACCAAAATGTAATCTTCCCCACAGCTGATTCAGTCCAACACGTATGTACTGTATGCATGTTGGCTTCATTACATTGATCCAATTTGCTGGAACCAGCTGCAGATTGTACGCTCATGCTCGTTCCTGTTATCTAAGTCATGAAACAGTTTTGTTCAGCAGCCAAGTGACGGTGGCTGCCAAATGCGCTGTACATTTGGCATGACCCTATACAGAGAGGTCGCATCGCATGTGAACATGCACTCTTTGTTGTCGTGTTACTACTGTAGTGGGGATTCGTTTTACATTTGTTGTGACGTTGGTCATTTCTTTGGCTAGAAAAAAAAAAGAATGAAGTGAGGTTTGTGTAAGCATATGATCTGTGTCTGTTTAACCTTTTTTTTAATCACTGCAGCGGGAACCTTGGTTGTGGGTCTGCATTTTTAAAGCAGCACCCAGACTGAAAGTCCTTTATGGCAGGACAGCGCCTGTGAATGGCATACCTGTCCAATGAGCTCTGTGTGAGTCGGCCAACAGGGTGTGTCCAGGGAAAATGTGACTGTGTTTATTCTGCTAATGAGTAATGGTGTCAAGGTACAAAGCAGTCAGATTATTGCCTCTGTACCTCTTGTGGTTGTAAACTTTGACAGTGAGAGAGAGAGAGAAGCAGTGACTCAGTAAAGGAACATATATCAGGAAGAATAATATATATATAAAGTGAGAGAATAATTAATCAGCAGATCCTGGACAAGCTTGAGTCAGTGAGGAGTGTCGTTTTCCTGTCTACTGCTACACCTGACTCAGACCGGACGAAAGCCATTTGCGGCTGAGCCTGCCGGCTTTCTCAATGTGAACTCAGACACCCTGGCTATCTTATCACAGAATTACCTGTTATATTAAGTCTCTGTTGTGTGTGTGTGTGTGTGTGTGTGTGTGTGTGTGTGTGTGTGTGTGTGTGTGTGTGTGTGTGTGTGTGTGTGTGTGTGTGTGTGTGTGTGTGTGTGTGTGTGTGTGTGTGTGTGTGTGTGTATCTGGATGATCCCTTTCTTGTTTGTTTGTGTGTGTTTGGCGGCCCTTGGATGGAATTCCCCTCACATTCGTGATCACAATCCTGCGCCTGCTTACGCTATCCCAAAACACATCTTCTTGTCCAGAGGAATAGAGCTACAGAAGTAGGGAAGTTTGGCTCAGACTCTGAATAATTCAACGAAGGGGATATTTGCTGCTTGGATCATTGGTTTTCCGCCGTGCTTTTCATAATCTTCTGTTATTTGTAAAATACAAACATATACAGTAGTTACACCCAGTTTTGACAGTGTCCATTAATGTTTATGTTCAGCACCCTCCGAAGAGCCTCCCTCCTCCGTCTCACTATCAGTGTCACAGAGCGGAATCCCTGCAGACTCACACCTCTGTTTAAACCACTGCTTGATTGCTTCTAAGCCACAATATTTCCGTGGCCTTACAGAGGTGATGGACACAGGAAAGAGTTTGTCTGTCCGCGTACGCGTACATGCATGCATCTGTTTATGGTGTAGGCAGAGATTAGAGTCGGGGATGTCAGGGGTTAAAGCTCCTGTTAGGACCCTCTCACTGCAGTTCCCTTTATTCTTTCTTAGAAACAATGGGACTGCAGCGCTGCTATTTCTGATCAGGGCTGAATCTCTCTTCAACCAGACATCAAAATTGCAAAAAAAAATTAAACAAAATAAACATACTTGCTCTCATTGGAGCTCAATGCAAATGAAAATATTCCAAAGTAAAATGGTAGAAAAATGAAGGGAAGGATATTTTTGGAATAACATTTAGTGGTTAATATGTAATATGTCTCTCCTGGTATGGATAATTGTAATGACTCTGGTTTAGCCCTGTAATGGGAGTCAGATTTGAAGTCGCACTTTCCCACTGAATTTCTTGGCTCTCTTCGATTTTTAATGCCTGAATTTACATCATACTTTCATGCTACTACAAAGCTACATCAGTTACTGTGCACCAGTCACTCCTCCTCCCCCTTTGAGCTCCCTTTAACTCCAGACTCTCAGTCTAGGAGCTTCCTGTATTTCAGTGACTCACAGTGGAGTTCAAAATCTATAGTGTCATATTTAGTATTATATCATTCACCAGAAGTTAGAACAATGACACAAAGAATTATAGCATAGAACGCTCCACAATCTTTATTTTGACCAAGATATTTATCGTAACTCCCCGCGGAGCCAGTTCACCTCCTGTGTCCTGTGCTCGCCAACAAGCACCCAGAACCCCCATCAATACCACCACCACCACCATTGCATTTCTAATAAATTCCCCCATCATCATTGTCACGTCGACACGGCAGAGGAAGGTAATATGTTAGACTCAAAAGCCTGCCAAAAATAACGCTGTGTCTGATTGTTTCACAGAGAAAGGCTATTGTTTGTCCATGGGAAGCACCACAATCCCAGGGTCTTTCAGCTGATTCTTTCAAATGAATGACCCAACGCAAACACACACGTATACCAGGGGCAAGCTTCATAATCTGTATTAGATTAAATGATGTATGAAGTGAAATATGCATCACGGTTATTATTATGGAGAAATGCGGGGCCTTTAAATATAAGTGGATGGAGGTTGAATTGTGCTGATTTAATGATCCCACAGAAGTAGTGTTAGTTCTTCATTGATTTCACTCTTGTTTAATTCATCACTGAAATACTCAATTAATAGAATTTATTTTTTAACAGCGTGCTTATTTTCCCAGTTTATCACCACACATTAGTGAGCGTACTTTGCACACATTTCTTTTGCTGCTTCTGGCCAACAGGCATTGAATAGAGGAGTGTGTGTGCGTCTGTGTTTACAGTACTTCTGAGACAGTATATTTACTCTACAGTGTCGTTGTTTGTGCTTTAATTAAGTTTTGAAGATGGATGTCTCACATGATGATTTCATACGAGTTAATGAGAGTGTGTGTGTTTTCTTTTATATATCTCTTCTGTGTGTGGTGCAAATACAGCAATCACGTATACATTGTGCTCATTTGCATGTGTGTGTGTGTGTGTGTGTGTGTGTGTGTGTGTGTGTGTGTGTGTGTGTGTGTGTGTGTGTGTGTGTGTGTGTGTGTGTGTGTGTGTGTGTGTGTGTGTGTGTGTGTGTGTGTGTGTACGTGCAACATGAGCTACTCCAAGTGATTTTTCTTGGTTTAAAAATTCAGTTAGAACAAAAACAACTGCAGCTGTTTTGTAAAGTAGAAAACGCTGATCCCTACAGGTGTGTTTGAGAATTATTATTGTACTGTGATAAATAACTACAAATAACAAATGTGTGTGTGTGTGTGTGTGTGTGTGTGTGTGTGTGTGTGTGTGTGTGTGTGTGTGTGTGTTGCAGATCTTCTACAAAGTCACCAGAGAGATTTTCCCCGGTGAAGAGCTGCTACTTTTCATGAAGGCTGAAGAGTATTCATGTGACACCATGGCTCCTGATATTCATGGTTGGCACCACAAACACACACAAATGTCACATTTTTATCCATTGACAAATGTACCTCACTTCAATGCATAATATGCTCATGTTTTTGTTTTTTCTCCCTCTGACCATGCAGAGGAGAGGCAGTACCGCTGTGAGGACTGTGACCAGCACTTTGAGTCCCGCAACCAGCTGCTGGACCACCAGAAGCAGCCGTGTGGCATGCCCCCCTCCTCCTTCCTTAACCCAGGTTTGATTTTTATTTTTGAATAGATGAGGTCCTCTCATGCCATTGTAAACAACGGCCACTGACGAATGACATAAAAGGATGTGTAGCTGGACAGGGAGAATATGACAATGATGTCAGGGCTTTTTTTTTTCCCCCATTGAGATCATACAGCAATGCATTGTCAAAAGAAAGAGTCCGGAAACTGGCATGAGATGTATTTCATTTATGCAAACTGAAAGGAAAAGACAATGTCAGTCAAAATCCTGAATCGTGGTGGGACATTGTTTCCACCTGAGACCCCTGAGTACACAATTAATGCAGTGAAGAATATATTCATCCTAACTTCTTCGTCCAAGACATCAGACTTTGATACTGGATATCGTAACAAGAGATTCAGTGCTGTTTCACTCAAACATCATTCTTATATAATTTACATTTTAAGATAACTTGCAGGCTGTATGAATTTTGAAATATATCTTTTATGCAATGCAAAGGTAAACACAAAGACCATAACATTCTTATAACGTTCTTGCTTTACTTTATCTTTTCTGATGTATGTATGTAGGAGGGGACAGTGACCTGAAGGCCCAGGAACCTCAGGACCTGCGACCGCTCCACATGTCTCATGGTCTCCACGAGTGTAAGGAGTGCGACCAGGTGTTCCCCGACGTCCAGAGGTGAGTGAATAGCTGACACACTAAAAAAAAAAGACTTTGTTTATGATTTTCTTCTCTTTCAGTGTTAGATGATGAAAACAACACACATTTCTAAATTGGTTGTTTTATCTTCTGTGTGTCCTGCAGTCTGGAGGCACACACTCTGTCCCACTCTGAGGAGAGGGAATACAAGTGTGACCAGTGTCCCAAGGCCTTCAACTGGAAGTCAAACCTGATCCGACATCAGATGTCACACGACAGCGGCAAGCACTATGAATGTGAAAACTGTTCAAAGGTAAAGTGATGACTTTTTAGGGGGAAGTTGACTTGATTAGCACTTCTTTTGTGCACATTAGATCACAGATCATTTATTACCTACTGTTTGTAGAGGCAGATAGTAACTCCCTCGTGTGTCTGTGTGGTTGCTTCCCCCAGCAGGTGTTCACAGACCCCAGTAACCTGCAGAGGCACATCCGCTCGCAGCACGTCGGGGCGCGGGCCCATGCCTGCTCTGACTGCGGCAAGACGTTCGCAACGTCTTCCGGCCTCAAGCAGCATAAGCACATCCACAGCAGTGTCAAGCCCTTCATGTGTAAGTCACTAAGACCCTACCTATGTAAGTCTCCTCAGTACGTTATAATAATAATAATAATAATATTAATAATAATAATAATAATAATAACAATATGCTTGTGACATGCCTTCAATAGAAAAAATAATGATGTTATTGCAAAAATACATTTTTATCCTTCCTCAGCTCTTTCTCAAGGATCAGTCATGTAACGTTCTGCAGGAATTACACATTAGAGTGGCAGCACCATTTCTTTTAAGACAAGAGTCGTGTAGTTTTGTCTGCATCAGCGCTCTCACACAGTGCTGATATGGTGATAACAGCATTTCAACTAGCATGTAATTTGACTCACTTCCACTTGTCTAACCTCGCTCTCACAGTGACCCAGCTTCACCTACCTTTGACGCTACGGCTAACAGGCTCCCTCTTTCCTCTGTTGCTTTCTCCCATACACACACCGCTCTTCAATAAACTCCAACTCTTGCAGGACCCAAACACATTTTGACCTTTCACACTTCCACCACCTCGCTCTGCAGATCCGATCCCCTTCCCCTAAAGCGTTATGACCCTCACCCTTTGGCCCATCTCTCTTTCTCTGACCCTGAACACTGACGCACACAGAAACCTATCCACACACCAAATACACACTCTTTCCCCTCCTCAAACAAACACGCATTAACACGCTCACACATACATACATGACTGCATCTCCACTGCAGACCTCTGATTCCCCTCTCTCCTCCTCTCTCGCCCTCCACCACATGCACCATTCCTCACAAATAGTAACCACATGTACGGCCCTCTTCCCTGCGCTCCCGCCGAATAGGAGTCCATTTGCTGTAATCAGCAGAAAATATGCAGGTTTAAAAACAACTAATGGCTGTGTAAAAAAGACAGAACAACCCTCAAACATGACGGCTGCCTGGGAGAGACCATGTGTGCATCCCAAGTGTTTGTTTGTGCGAGTGCTTTTGAAGAGGATGTACGTGTTTTGGATAGTATTGTACTATGAAATGTATGCACACGCTATTTTTGTGTTTTAGTGCATGCAGTGTGTCATGGGTGTATGTGTGTGTGTGTCAGAGCTTCTCAATGAAAGTGAACCACTCAGACCCACTGGGCTATTAATTTAGACTCTCAGCAAGCCACTTCTTGACCACCGCTCTCCTCTCAGGAATGTGTTTATAATATTTTGTTTCAGTTTATTAAGAGTTGACGAGTACACGCGTGGAGTGAATCAGATCTCACACCCAGTGTGTCATGTGTGTGTGTTGTTAGTCTGTAAATGTCACAACTACATGATTTATGGTGCAGGGCTTTTTCTTGTACTTCGCTCAGGCCATGTGGTTATACTCGTAAAAACACACACACACCCACACACACACTCACGCACGCGCGAGATAACTATAGAAAGCTACAGTTGTACACACTGAGTGGACAGAGTTAATAACTACTTATTTTATATTATAAATGATTAGTTTGTTGTGTTGCTGATGCAACACAACAAAGTGATACCTGAGTTTCTACCTCATTGTGGATATCTTCAAACTTAGATCAAACAGATTCATTTTAATCAACTGAAAGAAAATCAGACACAGTCTCCAAGTTTCTTCATCTGCGTGACAAGCATAGCTTCTATAGAGGAGACAACATGTGCAAAATCAAAGGAACCAGGCGCTTCTTTTTTGTAGATGTTGTCAAAATGTTTTCAACTACTATTCTGCCGTCTGAAGCCAAGCCACAAATTCACTTCATTTCAATTTACGGGTTTTGATCTATTCATTAATATTCATTACTTTTTTCGTAAGATTATCTTCACTCTTGGCTCAAGCACTGCCATTTGGAATTCCTCTGGGGTGTTTATTTAAATCTGTTTCCACAATACTTTTTCCTGCTCTTCCCCTCCATTTCCTTAAATTGCCTCTTGTGCACCTTGGGGCTGGAAGGCATCCAAAGTATCCAGAAGTGTAATCACAGTGTGAGCCTAACCACTTCCTGATCCTCGTTTTGAAGATCTAATAACAATGTGAGCCGAATCAATCATCCAGAGTTGCTCGTAAATGGTTTCTGATATTATTGGATGATCAAAGCCGTATTGAAACGTCAACTGAACTTTTAAATATCCGATAGTTGGGGAGGGGGCCAGCAAAAAGGACCATCTTCCCTTTCCATAAACTGCATTCTTGACATTTAGCAAGAGAAAATAGAATGGGAAAACAATACATTCTTGGTTACCACCCCCTAAATTTGAACAAATCATCCACTGCTAGTAGATAAAGTTGACAGACTAATAATAATGGCAATAGATAATGTCAGACAGGTTTTGTTTCGGAGCTGGAAGTTGTCATTGTATTTTCCCAGGGTCAGACAGAGCAACACACAGGCATACGGGGGTTGACTGTGGGAAGGTCACTTAGCGCAAAATGACAGGGACTCGACTATGGGGACAAGACGAGGGGCTGACGGGGGGCAGCCCGGAGGGGGAAGAGGGTAGTAGAGGACGTGATACCTGTCCCTGGGAACCAGACTGCAGGATAGGATTCATTCAACTCTGCTTCCTTCACAAACTTTAAATAGAGCCATTGTACTGCATGTGGCTGAGAATATGTGTGTGTGTGTGTGGGTGTGTGTATCTGTATGTTTGTGTGCCTGTGTGAGTTATTCAGTTTTTGTGTGATGTGAATATATTGTGAATGTTCCTGCATATCCGTCTGTGTGTGTCTGTGTTGGATTGTTTATGGACTCCCTGGGAGCGTCCCTGGGAGGACAATAGAGCTGGAGATGCCTGGGAATTTGGTTTGATGTGCAGGTGATGAGTGGCAGCAACTGACTCACACCATCAACCAAACAGATTCCTTTACAATGCCAGGATCTGAACACACCTCTCTTCCTTATTTTGGTGGAAAACTCTTGTCAGGGTATAGATGGGAACACAAGCACATCATTCAGAATGTATTTCCTCTGCTTTAGCCTCAGCCAGCCTTAAGTTTGTTAACAGGAGATGTCATCATGTGATCATGTGATGTTATTTTGTGTGTTGGGGGGTCAGGTGTGTTGCATGCTGATGCGTTCTGTATCTGTCTCCTTTTCCTGCAGGTGAGGTATGCCACAAGTCCTACACCCAGTTCTCTAACCTGTGCCGCCACAAGCGCATGCATGCTGACTGCCGTACACAGATCAAGTGCAAGGACTGTGGGCAGATGTTCAGCACCACGTCCTCCCTCAACAAGCACCGGCGCTTCTGTGAGGGGAAAAACCATTTCACAGCAGGGGGATTGTTTGCTCAGGGTATGCCACTCCCTGGTGCCCCTGGCTTGGACAAATCAGCTCTAGCAATGGGCCACAGCAGTGCTGGGCTAGCTGATTATTTTGGGGCCACTCGCCACCACGGTGGGCTTACCTTCCCTGCTGCCCCAGCATTTCCCTTCAGCTTCCCTGGCCTCTTCCCCTCTGGACTCTACCACCGACCACAACTTATCCCTGCCACCTCTCCTGTAAGACAACCAGCCCATGCACATGTTGCCGGGCATGGTGCAGAGCTAAGTAAGAGTCCAATGCTGCCTCCAAGCCCTGGAGTTCAGGATTCTAGAGAGCTACTCAAGGCTCTCTGTAAAGATGGTGGTGTACCTGGCAACCAGATGCCAGGTTCAGGGTTGCACATCCAGAGCTCCTCATCCTCCACAAAGCAGCGGAATAAGCAGAGTGACCAGTCTGAGAGCAGCGATCTGGACGATGTCAGCACGCCCAGTGGAAGCGATCTAGAGAGCACATCGGGCTCCGAGCTTGAGAGTGACATGGACAGTGAGAGGGAAAGGGGGGCTGCTCGAGAAAATGGCAAGGGCCCTAAGAGGAAGGCCAGTGAAGGAGGCCCCCAGAGCCCCAGCCTGACAGACAGCAGTGCTGCTAAAGACTTTCCAGGCCCTTCCCTCATACCATCCTCACTGGATGAGCACACAGCAGTAACAGGGGCTGTAAATGACTCTATTAAGGCTATCGCCTCCATTGCTGAGAAGTACTTTGGCTCCACAGGGCTGGCTGGCCTGCAGGACAAGAAGGTCGGGTCTCTGCCCTACCCGTCCATGTTCCCACTGCCTTTCTTCCCAGCTTTCTCTCCTCCAGTTTACCCTTTTCCAGACAGGGACCTCAGACCTACAGGCCTGAAGGGCGAGCCACAGTCACCAGCAGATGACTGCAAGAAGGCCCAGGGCAAATCTTCAGCTGAATCACCCTTTGACCTCTCTACTAAGCGAAAGGAGGAGAAGTCTGCCACATTTGCCCCCTCAAAACCAGACGCCTCCAACTCCACTGGTCAGGATCAGCCGCTAGACCTGAGTCTGGGGACTAGGGGCCGTGGACGCAATCCAAGAGGGGAGGACACAAAAAATAACCAGGGGTATGAGGAGGAGAAAGCAGTAATGGAGATCCCAAAAGCTGACACTTCCTTACAGCATGCCAGGCCCACTCCTTTCTTCATGGACCCCATCTACAGGTATTGTCATTACCAGTAGCTTACTGAACCATAGATTGAGTCGCTGCTGCAATTTCGCATCACATGCTAACACAAGATACATAAAATGCCATTATACATTATACTAATTGTAATTTTTTTTTGCAATACTGAATATTTGAGTGCCAATATTTGCTGCTGTGCATGTGTTAAGAGCTAACAGTAGTCTACTATTAGCAGGGTTGAGAAGAGGAGAATGAGTGATCCGTTTGAGACTCTGAAAGACAAGTACATGCGGCCGGCGCCAGGCTTCCTCTTCCATCCACAGGTAGGTTCTGACTGCTGCATCAGCAAGGACTGGGCCATCTGGGGACATTTAGAGGGAATATAATAAGGTGGCAATGCACTTTTTTACACAAAGGACTAAGTCACACATTCTCTCCCTTGCAACGGTGCATTTGTACATTTCTTCTTTTTATTATTCAATTTTAAATTTGACTATTGACCCTAGATTGACTGCAGACTGCAACAGGCCGAATTTGTCTGGGTACCTCTTGGTCATTCTTTCCCATTTTAATTCACAATAGTGACATGATCACAATCATGATGGCTCTTGTCACTTAACATCGCTGCATCAAGTCCATTGATAGCTTCCTACAGTACCTCTACAAATGTGACTTAAACCAGACAGTCTATATATGATTATTTCTATCCTAATCAGAATGGTTGTCAAAGCTGTATTAAAGACGATTAGTATGTGACTCCAGCCTTGTACAAGCCACTGCATGTTAAGCCTGTTGTTGGCTATTTGAAACAGATGTGACAGAAAAAAAGGAAACGCTCCGACAGTTCTTCCCATAACATATCTTTGATTACATTATAAAAACTGATATGCTCTTAAAGCAATGATTTCTGCCCCTGGGTTGCAGTGTGACCATATATAGGTGCATGTGTGTGTGTGTGTGTGTACATGCGCATGCCCGCGGGCGTATCCATACGTCTATGACGTGTTTCATTGACGCTCATTTGTTCAATCTTCCCCCACTGGTGAGAACGGTCCATCGGAAAGTGAAAACACCACTTTCTCAGGCTTATGATTTTTTTTTCCTCTTTTCTGCCCGTTTCAGGTCTGGTTTTTACAGGCTGTTTCATTTGTCTGATTTATGTCCCCTGTCCAGACTGCTGCATGGGCCCAGCCTGCAGCAGCCACATGGCCGTCCCACACGCCTTAATGAGGTGTCCTATCAGTAGAAACACTAACAGAGTGCTTAGGCCATCTTTATGACTTTATGATGTCTGGACATACAAATCATTCCCAGAAACACCAGACCTGGGTAGGTCTAAGCCAGACCAGGCAAGGGGCCCTTCTGTATACTTTTGAAGGGTTTTGTTTTCAGTCACCTGACTCACTCTTGAGCTATATTTCAAAAAGAAGCTGCAACGCTGAGGGTACTGGAACGTTTTCCAACCTTTAGTGATTCAGCTTTTTATTTCCTGGCAGGAAATTTTACTACTTAGCATTACTGTCTTAGGTTACATACTGGAATTGTATTTGTAGCCTGCTATAATGAGCTTATTGAACACCAGGAAGTGTTGGGAACTATTAGAGCCTCTTATAATTCCAGTGCCATAACTCTGCAGATAGGCAGCTCATTGCTCATTCAGAGATAATCACAATGAGGCCTATCATTCATTCTGTACCCATGTGTGTCCAATCAAAAGCTGTTGATTCATGCGCCACTTCCTGGTTCTGACTGCTGTCTCTTTTCCTTCTGTTCCGCCCTTCAGTTTCGTTTGCCAGATCAGAGAACTTGGGTAAGTTCCTCTACCTGTACCTCTAAAAAACAGACTCCATCCCCCAATTAATGCATGGGCTGCATAACAGTTTACAGCTGACATCACCCAGCATTCGCATGGCTTTAGTCGATCAGCATCACGCACCGACTGGACTTGTGTCCGTCTCCGGTCATAGAACCACCTTCATGTGTTAATACAAAGAATTTTTATCTGTTTGAAATGTTTATATTGTACTTGATGTATTATTTGGTAGTGATTCTGTTTGGGTATATTTGTCTAGGTCTTTACATTTGGACACATCACCTCTGCAATGTTACACCCTGTCTATCGGACAGCTCTGAATATATGTTCACGTATTTGCAGAATGAAGGCTATTACAAATGGGCATGGGGGAATGAGTGGAAGGTGCGGTGGAGGGTGGTGTTTAGGGAGGCTGCTTTACATCAGCGCAAGGATAACAGTCTCTAAGGGACACTGGCGGGGGTAGTGGGGGTTAGTTCCTCCATCCAAACATCTGGTTCCCGATAAAGATCAACAATTGAGAATGCATCTCGCTAATTAAGGCCCTCACAGCATCACTGACATCTGAAGATAGCCAATCAACTGCTGGTCCCAGAGCGACGCTACAGCAACAAGCAAGTTCACAGACACATTGCCTAGGGGGGAAGGACAAGGGGGTTTTGGGAGGCATGTGTATGTGTGGGTTGGGGGGGGGTTCCCTTAATACAAAGGAGTAGGGGGGTTATAAAACCTTTGAAAAAATCACTTTAAAGGAAAATGTGGAGCCGTTTATCCTCTTGTCTTTTAAGTTGAATATTTCACACACACAGCATTGTCAAACAGTGGCCTAATGAACCTGGCTCACCATCCATAAAAATAACTCAATGGATGACATTTTTGTAGCATTTGGCAGGCTGATGGTTACTAGTTTCAATCATTAACATATATAATCTATCGGATTGGGTCGTTTATTGCTTGTCTCCAAACAAAGAATTTGGAAAATACCAAAACACAAAAAAGATCACAAAAAAGATTCAAAAGAAACCAACATGGACCGTGCAACAATGGTTTCAACATAATTGGACACAAAATCAGAATTTATTTCATATAATCTACAAAGCTCAGTTGTTCTTAAATGAACTTCAGCAGGATATTTCTTTTTAGAAAAAAACAAACATATTACCTTTTGTATTTCCCAAAGCAGTGTTCCATTTGTGCCTCGTATCCAATAGCTGCTACATGTAGCCAAACAAATACCAACTTCTTTTTTATAATAAGGACTATGGCTTTCATTTCAACGATACAAAGGCAAAGGTTGACCAAAGGTGTGAGATTAAACGGTTAATAGAGTGCAGCAGGCTGAGTGGGTTGAGGCGGGATCAGAATTCCTCGGTAGATGGAGCCAGGATGAAGTAGTTTCAGCTCTGAAAAGTGTCTTATCGGACAGGCTTGATACTGTCGACAGCTTTAGGGGCCCTAATGTTCGCAAGAATTATGGCTTCTCATCGAGCAAAGCAGACAAACCAAGCATTCACTCCAGTGCCTGAAAAGAGCCCAATGAAATACGAAGTGCACGTTCAAAAGAAATATGAAAGTATTTCACCTCCCTCTTCCCCGCGACTCCTCGTCTACATTTCAATTCATTGCCTTCCTTCTTTCTCTCACTCTCTTCTCTCCCTTGCGTTTGATTCATGGCATGCAGCATTGGCATATTCATAATCAAATGGACCTGACACTCCACATCCTCCCTCAGTGGGAACGTCGACGGCTGCGGCAGGAACTTTACACTCGGCCGTCACTCCTAATCAGTCGCTCCCAACACCAGGCTCCTCCACTTCTTTTTCTTTCTTTCTTTCTGTCTTTCCTTCTCTCCTCCCACTTTCCTCCTCTATTGTTTTGTTCTTCATCGTGTGTCTTCTCCCATTCTCTTCCTCTGTTTCTTTCCCCTCGGTCCGCTCCATCTTGACGTGATGTCTGAGAATGACAAGGGGTGGAAAGCTAGAGATGAAATGTCAGAGTCAGAGCAAGGCTGCAGTGGAGGACCCAGATCTCCACTGAGTGTTTCTTATTCTTATTGAAATAATAATAGTGATTCAGAATAAGAAATAGGCTAAAAATTCATTACACGCAAAATAAATGCAAATTTGTGTGGCTCCTATAAAAAAACTGTGAAAATGTGTGTGTTTATGTGAGTGTGTGTGTGTGTGTGTGTGTGTGTGTGTGTGTGTGTGTGTGTGTGTGTGTGTGTGTGTGTGTGTGTGTGTGTGTGAGTGAGATGGGCTGACAGGCCTTGCGGCCTACTGGGACCCCCTCACCCCCGCCCCTCCCTCTCCTCCTCCCTCTAGTTTTCCCTTCACTCCCCCTCCAGACCCCGCTCCTCCCCCATCCCGCCCCTCTCAGCACAGCGATATCATTATTACCCGTGTCTGGCCCTTGATCAGTAATGTCAACATCTTTCATATTGACGAATGTGCTGTCTGCCCACATTGTGCACAGAATAGTTTACAGCCCAGCAGTGGACATGAATCACTCGTCTGCCACACACACACACACACACACACACACACACTCAGGCATGTATGTCACATACACCAATACACACTAAGCATGCGCAATCACACTCACATACTACACACATGCCCGTAAGCGCACACATTCTGCACACACATACAAATGCATTACAAATACATTCTTCTCTCTCTCACACATAACATATATTTTCTCTTTCACACACATTGATGGCAATTAATCAACTTCGGCCACCATGCAGCACGTAGTTAGTCCATGCACACACACACACAAATACACACAGACCAACTGACAAGAAAACATATTTCCTTGTAGAGTATCTGATGAAAGTAACTGTTAAACTTCATTAGCAGATTGGTTGCAGTCCTTAATCCAATGTGTGCATGTATACTGTACTGTATGTGTATTAGCAATGAGTTGGGTCAGTCTAACAGTCTGAGCTTCAAACCTGCTCTCCTCTGACCATGAATGGGAGCATACTTATTTTGGTATTGAATCAAATGTACTCGTCATGCACGTATACCACGGATTTGAGCTTGTGAATCTTGAATCATCGATGACATTCAAAACAAGAGTCCAACCAATACCCTGTTCCCTTCATTTCACCTGATATGATCTGTTCAGACGAATCTGTTTAGAAATATTGATTATATATTCAGAAGCATTTTATTGAAAATCAAATCTAGAAATATTTGGCATTTGTGCTTAACGTATGGACAACCACAGAAAATGCAAAAATTGTATATTGGAGGAAATTTCCCTCTATCAGTATCGACCAAAAATGATTTGCATTTTACTGTCATGGAGTCAGAAACCAGAAAAGTATCCAACTGCATTCTTGGCAATCAGTATCCAGGCTATGAAGATAATCACTGAGTCTGTTATTGTGTCTTAAAAACTATTTTTATTTGAAAAATGAAATCACCTGGAAATGAAAACAGAAGTTTCATTGCTTTGCATGTTGGACTTGCACTGCTGAATAAGCACTGGGTATTGAAGGCTGACCCCTGACTCCGTCTTTTCATCTCCTCTGTCCCTGCAGATGTCTGCCATCGAGAACATGGCAGAGAAGCTGGAGACGTTTGGCTCCTTGAAGCCGGAGTCTGGTGACCTGCTGCGCTCCGTCCCTTCCATGTTTGACTTCAGAGCTCCACCCACAGCACTTCCAGACACACTGCTGCGCAAGGGCAAGGAGCGCTACACATGCAGGTAACTAAGGCAACTAGCAAGCATATTTGGATTTCTTACTTTCATGTTGGTAATGAATTAAGATTAATTTATGGGAAATAGTATTTTTAATATGCTGAAATCCTTCATGTAATTCTTTTTAGTGTGTTTTTATGGGTATTTACTGAGGATAATTCCTGTTATTGTGTTCTTGAGTATTATAATTCAGGTTTTGAGATTGCTAAAATAATCCAGGTAAATTATACTTATGTATTTTATTACATTATAGATATTGTGGAAAAATATTTCCGCGCTCTGCCAACCTGACCCGCCACCTCAGGACTCATACAGGAGAGCAACCGTACAGGTAAGACAAGTCTAAAGCGGGACATTCAAACACATGTGTGTAAGAGGGGTGTTTTTGTTTGATGAGACAGCAACATGGCTGAATATCATCTTCCTCTCTCACCCTCTGCCAGCATCCATCTATCTATCCTCATCATTTACAAGAATGCACACCATCCTCAACTATATTGACAAATTATCATCCAGTCTCCCACACAAATACTTTCACACAGAGCAAGCAAGACAGATGGAGAGATGCAGCTCATTTGTAAACAGCGCATGAATAGGTTCCCAGAGAATCTTTGTCTACAGTTAGAACAGAGTTAATGTGTGTTTTCTTGTGTCGTAAAAGCTTGGAATAACTATCCTACAGCTAAATAATTTGCCGGCTGAAAAATGGTGTCCATCGCCAGGGTGACAGGATGAGGAGGGGGGGTTTTTGAAGCTGGCTTGGTAAAAGAGCAGAGCGGAGAGGAAGGGAGGAAGTTTGCTGAAAAATTGGGGTGATGAGGAGTGCGGGCAGATGTCCAGGCCCGGCAGCTGTGTGCATTTCTCTTCTGTCTATGAGACCAAACTCCATGTGAGCTGCAAGCTGGCTTGCCACTTGCCCTGGATCAAGTAGGACTTTCTTGTCAGTGAAAAAGGTTTTTTGGTGGAATTATAGTGTAGTTGGCAAATCAGTCATAAAGTTGCCAACGTTTTTTAGCAGTTTGTTTAATGGGAAACTTTGGTCAACGTTGTAAATGTCTCTCCACCATCCCACATAAGCACTGAAGTTTTCCAGGTGCTCCAGGTACAAGTACCAATGCAGCAGCACTGTAATATACATGTAAAAAATAAATCTTATTTCACATTTAGTACATTTGGATAATGAGTATGCCCTGTTTAGCACTGCTCTGCTTTGTAGTTACTAAGGTAGTGGAATGTTGGCCCAAAGCTTGGAGGAGGCCTGCTGACCACAGGGGAGAGAGAAAGACAGACGCAGGTCTCTACTGCCCCAGCCTGATAGCCTGCTCTCCACACGCTGGCATGCCATTAAAGATCACCGCTGTTTATTGTAATTTTTTTGTGGAGATAACAGGGGGGTTTCCTGAGGGACAGCCAATCGAGCGAGCTAATTCCACCAGAAGAAAAGATGTAATCTTCTCGTATAATTTTGCATGAAGAAACTTGGCAAGAGGCTCTAATTTTGCAGGGCAAGAACCAAATCTTTTGCGTGCTTATTTTGTGAGAGAAGAATGCAATTTTATTGCGCTGGCTGGAGATAAGAGGCAGAGCTGTTTCACCTTAAACAAGCTCCTCCATCATGTCTGGGACTATGGGACTGCTGTGTGTGTGTGTGTGTGTGTGTGTGTGTGTGTGTGTGTGTGTGTGTGTGTGTGTGTGTGTGTGTGTGTGTGTGTGTGTGTGTGTGTGTGTGTGTGTGTGTGTGTGTGTGTGTGTGTGTGTGTGTGTGTGTGTGTGTGTGTGTGTGTGTGGTGTACATTATGCATCCCATTATGTTTCCCACAGGGCAAACCACAGGTTCCTAATTCATTATGCACAACAGTTGTACCTATGACTAGCAGCTTGTGCATTTTGCCAGTTTTGTCATTTCATAATTGCTTAAGTGAAAGAAGTCCACCTTCTTCTGCAGGTGTAAATACTGCGACCGCTCCTTCAGCATCTCCTCCAACCTCCAACGTCACATTCGCAACATTCACAACAAGGAGAAGCCCTTTAAGTGCCACTTGTGTGATCGTTGCTTCGGTCAGCAGACCAACCTGGACCGTCACCTCAAGAAGCACGAGAACGGCAACCTGTCAGGTAAGAAGTCGCGATATAAATTTCATATCTCATCAGAGAAAATGAGAGCTCCTCTGTGGATTTGTGACATTGCAGTGTTTTCTATTTATAAATTGTTCTGCTTAATGATATAAAACATTATGTATATATAATTGGACACACTGAAAAGGGAATTTTCGTAAATCTGTCACAAAATACTTTTTGAATGAGCTGTTTTAATCAGCAGCACAGCCAATGGGTCTGATAGGTTGCATCGCTCTCGCTCTTAATCGGCTGAACAAGCAGTAACACCTGGCCACCAGCTGAGAGCAATAGCCCTCAGAGGAGGTTTCCACTTAATCAGACACAATGTTCACTCTATCAAATACAAAGTCAATTATCTTGCAAGCTTTCCCTTTGCAGCATCACATCAAGCACACCAACCCACAACACAAAGATGAAAGACTTAGGAAGAGAAGCTGTCATCTGTATGATAATAAAACATTTGTCACTTAAACCTCAAAGGTAATTCGGCAGATCCATTATTACAAACACATTCTGTTGGCCAATCATTGTCAAAACTCACATCATTTCATTGTAGAGCTCAAAGTTCTCAGTGATGCCAAATTTATCATGGACAATTCCATGGAAGGCTCACAATTCCTTATTTCCTATGATGTAATGTGTCCAAGATTTTATTATTAGTTAAAGACTTGATTCATCAAAACAGAATACGCCACATCAGCAAAGAGTAATGCACTTTAAACGACTTCTGGGAAGTTAACAGAACAAATGAACAGTTTGAAGAAGCATGTCCACCTCATTTAATTTACATTTCAGACAATGCATTTCAAATGCATTTTAAAGGTGGACTCTATCCATCATTTAGAAAGTGTTTGGGACATCATGGTGCAACAATATCTTGAATTTGCAATATTGATAATATGAACATATCAAAACGCATCTTTGGAGACAAAACTGGAACATTGTTTTCTGTCCTCAGGCACTGCAATGTCATCCCCACAATCTGAACTGGACAGTGGCAGTGCCATATTGGATGACAAAGAAGATTCTTATTTCAATGAAATAAGAAATTTCATCAGCAACACAGGCCAGAATCACACATCCCCGGACCCGTCTGAGGAAGGGTGAGCACCGGTTCTGTGTGTTCATTTCTGAGGGCTTGTCTTTTTTCCTGATTGTATCAACATCATCAGAGATACACAAGATGTTTATGGATAAATATCAGTGAGCATTAGGCTCACCACCCACCGCATTTCAGCAGCAGGGAGAAATTAGTACCAGGGCCTTGTAAAAAAAAAAAGAAAATCAAATACAGGATGGCATTAGCATGTTTTACCTGCAAGCCTAACCTACATCACCGCATCGTGAACTCTTGCACTAATTGTGACTAAATTAAGATTGTTGGACTTAAAAAGAGCCGTCTGGGCTTGAATAAGTATGAATAATGGGTACGCTGCTATCAGCCCATTTTAGACTTGCATACCACCCAGTCAGCCCTCATTAATTATCACATCATGCTAAAAGATCTGGAGTAGAGAGCAATCATCTATGATGACATTTACGATAATGGCAGGTCCTAGAAACATGCAGGACCTCTTTATATCTGATCCCTGCTGGCCACACGTACAAACAGATATCTCTGCTCATGCAGCTACGTCTGAGCATTATGCAAATAAATTCTTGGAGCTGTGATCGGGTCGGATAGCAGTTGAGAGGTCTGCTCAGGTCTCTGAGTTTGTTTTCACGTGCCTCAAACTGGTGTGATCACAGGGCAGATTGTAAGTCCAGATAGAGATCTCGCAGACGGGTGTGTGATTGTGCAGAAGGGCCTGTGAGAGCAGGACCTGGCAGTAGAGCGTCAGAGGGATGGGGAGATGCAGGGGAGGAGGGGGAGCGCAGCAGTTAGCCCACCACATCTGGAACCAACATGTCTGCCTACAGGAAGAGGGTAGAGGGGGTGGGGTCAAAGGGTCGGCCCGTGTTTCCTTTCAAAGTGCTGTGCTCCTGACTACTTCTGATAGATACTTTATCCCCAGCAAATTACCACGTTTGAAAGCGTAATTAGCGAATCTGTTTTCTTAATCACAGAGCTCTCGCTCTCTTTTTTTGGAGCTAGTCCCTTTTCTCAGCCCCGCAAGTTTGACACGGCACGAATACCACCTCATCAGCCTCAAACTCTCCATCCCAGCCAGAGCTGTGTTGAAAGCAGAGCATTATCAGCTGCTGGTGAAAGAGAAAATCTGTTGTGGATCCCATATGTGTTAAATATAATCTGCAACTCTTTCCTTTCTTCGACGGTCACTGCACGCTCAAATGCCTTCGCTTTCAAATCCAGTGTAGGTATCCTGTTTACAGCCATCCTATCATTATGTGGTGATGTGCTTGATGTGTTTTGTTTCCTATCTCTCCACTTCTCCATGTCCACTTCTCCATCCTCATCTCTGAATCCTTTGTACGAGAAACGGAATTTTTAAGAGCTGACGAAAGACGTCCCTGAGTGTAATTAGTGAATCAGTCTTAATGTGGTTCCAGATGATTTACCAAATGGTGGTTTCCTGTGGCGCTGAGACAGAGGGACAGATTAAGACTCAGGCAGTTTGGATAGTCGGCCTCTTTCCCTCCGCAGGGACGGAGGAATGGGCCGGTTGGCAACGCTCTCATAACTCTCCCACCAAATGGGGCTGTCAGCTAAATATTTTGCCTATTAGATGAATACGAGATAGTAGAGAAAATAAACAAGGAGAGAGTCAGAGCACTTCAGTTAAGTGCTGCAATGATCAACCCAGTGCTGCTGTGCCCAAAGGGGCCCCAGACGATGACAAACGGGATTCTGGCTCTCTCGATCCCAGCTGCCATGTCCTTCCTCCTCCTCCTCCTCTCTCGGTTCCTTATGCCATACACTGTATTGTTTTTCTACATATAAAGAAAGGATTCTCACAAGAAAACAAAAGACAAAAGCCATTTATGAAATGTTCACCTAATAAAGTTAGATGTCACCGTCGTGTCATTTTTTTACGCCCTTCAAATATCCACATTGTTTAAATGTTTAATCAATTTTCCTGACTTTGCAGGTTAAATGGAGGTCCGTTTGAGGAGGAGAAGCCGCTGATGGCCAGTCATGGGTCACGTGACCTGGAAGACGAGGAAGTGGAGGAGCTGGGTGCTGATGAAGAAGGAGAGGAGCCTAACAGCACCCCTGGGAAACCAGAGGACGAGGCACTTCCTTGCGGCCTTAGTGATGACATACAAGACAAAATGAACTTCAACGGGCCAAAAGACTTGAAGCTTAACTGCAAAACATCTCCAAGGAGGTAATAAAACTAAAACATCGCTTTGCCTGGTGATGCTCAGTCAAAGGTATCTTGAATTTGCCTCATAGCAACTTTCTGCTTGACCTCCAGGTATGAGGATGAGGAGGAGCAGAGCGGCTACTCAGCCTTGGATCATATTCGACACTTTTCGGAAATGCGCAAGCTGGAGGAGAGTGAGCTGAGTGAAGGAGACGGAGAAGAGGACAATGGATCGTTTGGCTCCCCCTCTCTGACTGAGGCCATCAAACAGCCGCTCTTTAGGAAATCTAAATCTCAGGTAGAAGAATCCTTGATGCACACTTCACATGCACGCACGCCTATTTTCCTACAAAAGTTACATATTTGCATTTATGCATCACAGTTAAACGTGGTCCATCTTGTTCTCCACTAGGCATATGCCATGATGCTGTCTCTGGCTGAAAAGGACTCTCTCCACGCAGCCTCCCACAACCCGGCCACCATGTGGCACAGTCTGGCACGGGCTGCTGCTGAATCCAGTGCCATCCAGTCGCTCAGCCATGTATGACACACCAGTGCTTTCCCTTTCACCTTTCAACCACCAAACTTGACCTATGGCACTGGGAGCCCATTGCAGGGGCTATGTGTGGGGGCCCTTGATCGTCCACAGAGTGACTGCTGAGCAGAACCACGGCCCATCTGACTGCTGAGCGGTGCGCCTTACACACAGAGCAGGGTCACTGTACACGCAGAACCCACCCCCAGCATCCATCACCCCTAACTAATAGACAACAATGTCCCTCTGAGACCCTAAAATTGATTTCTTACATTAACACCAACCTGGATGGATAGCAATGATGATGATTGTGGTGAAAATAATAATGGAAAAGTAATAATAGCTGTATTTATTCTGCTGAAATTCTATGTTTTGCACAGCGAAGGCAGCTGGTGGACCAGGAATATGGATGTGCTGATGTATCATTGCTAGAAGGCATTTATTTCCCAGCACACAAAGCAAGGAGAACATTATGCTCTGAGAGGGTAGGGAAGTTTGCTTGTGTCTCTAAGACATCCAGTTTCAGCCTAGTGTGTTTAACTGTGCATAAAGCATAAGAACCTTGGCTCATCTGACAAATGTATCTTTAAATTGTATTAAATGAATCCCCTTTACCCCCAGAGATCCACTGGTGTTTCTCATAAATACATGTCTCAACCTCATTCCAAATGAAATCCACTCCAAGTCAGAACAGGATGTTAATATTACTGGAGTCATAGAAGAACAAATAAAAATAGTTAATTGTTAAAATGAAATCAGGCCAGTTTCGCATCTGCATCTCCATAGTTGCGTGTGTTTACACAATCAGCGCACTGTACACAAGTGTCTACCAACTGTTCTCCACTGCACTCCATCCTGCCCACCTGCGCTATCTGTGAAAGGATATAAATAGATTGTCTTTTTAGTGGAAGAGAAGAAAACACAATGTTTTTTGTTCGTTTTTACTGAGATAAGTAGCCAGTGCTGAAGTTAATTGTTGTTCTGTAAAGGGCATATGTCTTTTTTCAAAAGCCTTGAATCCATCCTAGTCAGCCAACAATACCACTAAATAGCCTGAATGCTAGTCGTTAGCTTCTCCATGCTCGTGTCTTTCATTTTTAGACAATCATGATTTTGTTTTCATTTTTTTGTTGGTGTTGTTGTTGTTATTTGCTGTTGTATGTTGAGAACTGTATTTATTTCTTGGCAAACTGTAGTTTGTTTACTGAATAGCACTGCTCTTAGCCCAGGTGAAGGGGAGATTCCTCACCGGGCCTGTCCCAGAGTTCATTGGGGTAGTAGATTACATTTGAGTGCCGGATAGTATTAAATATACAATTCACTCCTTATTCTTCTAATGAAACCGGTCGATGAATAGATATTACTTAGGTTTTTTTTCTATGACAATTTAATGATTCAATTGTAAAAAATTAAAAACATTATAAAGAATGAATAATAAAAAAAAAGCCAGGTATAATTTCTTCATAAACGCATGATTGGTCTGGTAAGATCTGTATCTGACATTTTCTACGGTTGTCTGCAAGCTTGTGTGACGTTCGGTTCATGTTAATCCCTTGTGCCAAACTTATGATGAATAACAGATTACTTTCATTTATTCTCCCGTTTTGAGGGACCAGATTTTTTTTTGTTTGTTTTTGTCGTTGTTTTGTTTATAATCGATTTTAAAAAGTAATCAGCAAGTTGAGGTACTTTTGTTTTAATGCTTTTTACAATGTAACTGTTATGCATTTCAATTCAATACTGTGGGAGGAACAACTAAGAAATAAAGGACTACAATGTGGATTGACACGTCTTCCATTCTCTCTTTCTTTCTCCTTAAACGTTTTACTCAACTTTTGTATCCCTTCTTACCTCCCCGCTCCATATAGGCCTTCTGGCTGCCCATCATTTTGGTTTAAAAAGAGATTTATACTAAGAGAAGTGAGTTAAAAAACCACCTGGCACTTTCCTCTGGCACTCCCATGGCCTCCAAGAGGGAGGGAGAGCCTGAACTCTGGTCCTCTATTTTCTCCAGGCTTTGGCTCGCATTGAGAGAGGGAAGGAGAGAAAAGGCTGGAGAGAGCTTCAGTGTGGTAGTGGGAGCGGAGGCAGGAATGTGTCCTCTTTATTTGTGTCCGTTTGTGGGCCATGATGGATGAGTTGGGTAGATGTGATGACCTGGCTCATCGCTCAAACGCTCAATAAGAGTCCCATCCTGCAGCAGGCCTCCCCATCCGGCACCCCCCTCTGTCACTGCTGCCAGCCAACGTGGGCGGACATTGTGGCTGGGAGGGTTGGAGGTTCAGCGGCTCCATTGTCCAGAGAGCGGCTCAGAAGGGAGGGGGGGGTGGTTGGAGAATTGGGCATGACAGTGAAGATGGCTGGCGCTGACACTTTGCGTTTACAGTGCTCTTGGCACCCTAATGGATGGGGTGTTTTCTTAGGGCCTGTCGTCGGCCTTAAGGGCTCCATGGGGCGTCCAGCTTTGATGAGGTCAGGGGGGGTCATGCAGTGTTGATGAGGTCAGGATGGGTCGTCCAGCTTTGATGAGGTCAGCTGCGGCGATGGTAGTGATGGTGGGCAGTAATGGAGTGGAAGTGGTAATGGTCCTGAGTGTGAGTTTTGCCACCTGTACTGTTACGGCTTATTTAAGACGGTTTTAAGATGATCGTGTCAGTCGTCATGTCCTGATTCTATTAGTGCAGTGCCTATAATAAGTACTTAAACCTGCAGTTATTGATTTTATGGCCACTTAAGGCACAACACTGCATGGCATCATCATCATCTTTTAAGCTTATGTGGTGAACTTGTTAGCATAAAGTACCTACAAATAAAGTATTTACTTCTGATGGAGATATCTGGCACTTTAGCCGCTCCATGCTACACTATGTTCACCAGCTAGTCACTGTTGTTTGGTGCTGAGCTGGTCCTATACGGCCAGTTTTTAGAGCTTTTCGCTGAAAACAGTAGCAACAACAACGCCAAGACAGACTGAACCAGAAGTTGCAGGTTGCCAAACCCAAATAATGCTCTTAAAGTTGCAACAAAACTCTATAGATTTGAGGGGAACTGCAGAGTTGGGTGTATGTTCTTTGTGATTTTGTCACTACAAGCCATCCCTTTCATTTTGCACATATTCAATTGATTCATTGGTGTTAAAAGAAATATATCTAAAGAAGCACTAACTACTATTGTTTAAGTGTAAGTCCCTGTTTCATCATCAGTGTAGTGTTTATTTTGGAAAATGTGTATTTAGATACACTTGCTACGGTTGGAAGCAAATTTATTCAAGCCCCATTGTGCATTAGATTTATTGGCAAAATCTGCTATTATCAGCTGTTTGCAATTACCAAATCAAACAATAACAGTGTTACTATCTCAATACGACAGATAGTGGAAACTTTTTTCCCAAATGTAACACAAAACCCTACTTTTACTGACTACTGCCATCCAAAAATGTATTAAAATTTTAAAAATGTATTTATTTAAGTCCAGAAATTGTGATTTGGTTGTTGCAACCAAATAATTAACTAAATTAATTTACTGATTACTCCCCCTGAAAAGTACTGCATTACTTTAATAAGTACCCAAACTTTGAAATGCTGCCTTTGGTAATTTGCCCGTCATTTCAGCTTTTGCTGTGGACAGACCAAATGACTGCAGTGGTGGAGAAGTCATCAGCTGCTCAAAGGTGTTCTTTCTTCCATCCAGGTTGTTTTGGAAAAGTTCACCTGCCCGCTTACTGGCTGCCTGGACACGATATTTTGCAAACCAGCTGCCTGAAAGAGGATGACTCGTTGAGAGATGCTGCATATTTTCAACAAAACACAATACAGTTGCTTTGTTAGGTTGTCCCTGGCTCACAGGAGTGAGAGCTGAATGATTAAAAACCAGCCTCAGCTGCTTGGGTGAAGTGCTTTAAATGACTTCAGATGTGCCAAAGTCTTTAACTGCAAACTTGCTTGTTCAGGGTCTTCAAAAGGTAAGTGTGTAGAACCTTTGAATTAAGGCACAAGCTACTTTTTACTGAAATATTCTTGTCTTTCTGCCCCACAAAACATGTAAAAAAAATATCTTCATGTGAAGAAATTTAACCTGTCTGCCATCATCATGCATCAAACATATCGACACTTCAGATCAATTTCTGAGCATAAATAGGAAGTGTAGACTATAAGCATCTCTGCATCTCACCAAAGTGAATTGATTTAACTTGTGTAAATAAAAACAAGCCTTTCAGTAATGGTAATTTAGTTGCTTAACTTAAAAAACAATGTTTTAGAGTACAAGCTGCTGCCTAAAGAAATGGAGTTACTGTATTTTGTTGCTTCGCAATGCGTTTTAATGATGTCATTTGTGTTACGGAGAAGCCAGATATTTATATTTAAAAAGTCAGAAGCAACAGGAATATGTAAAAAAAAACTTGAGCAAATACAGATAAGTCAGATGTCTCCTCACCTTGTTTTTCTGCAAGAGCAACAAAACTAAGAAGCAGGAGCTGCTCAACATGCTTTTAACAAACAGGAATTCTACGTTGACTACATCTGGCTGCAGCATTTTGCCACCACCTCTCAGGGACCACGCCCCCACTGCAATACAAATTGTGCATGTAATTACATCACCTATAGAACAGAACGTCCCCCAGACAGGAGTCCAAAGGCTGTACCTCTGAAAAGAACACCAAAATATAACCAATAGTGTATAATGTCATGTGTGGGCAGCAGAGTGGAGCGAGGAGGGCATCCGGGCAGCTTCACTTTTACTTCACTTTTTTGTCCGTCTGCTGGTTTGATCAGTGTCGATAAGCACATGCCAATGTCACCCCTGTGTTCTCTCACACTTAATCAACACGCTGGGACGAGTTATAGCCGTCATGAACCCACCGCCTCTCATAAAGGGCTCAGTGTGTATGGAAGTGTGGCTGGCAAAGCCCTGAAAGTGAGCGTGTGTGTATGTGTCAGAGAGTAGAGTGTGCATTAGTCAATGCAATCTGTTTTAGTTAAATGCAGAATGTGTGTGTGTGTGTCAAAGGGGCTGGATCCCCAAGCTGCTGGATCCCTACAGTGTGTGTATGTAGGCGGGTGGGCACACGGCGGGCAACGCTTCATGGGGCCTGGAGCCACTCAGCTAATGGGGCAGCTGGCACAGCCTCAGAATCCATCAGGCCTCATTACAGCTCCTGTTCTGACACCATCCACTTTTTCTTTCTTTCCCTCCATCTTTCTCTCCTCACCCCTGACTCTCCCTCCTCTTCCCTGTGCCACCCGTTCACACAGCGAACCCTGTGTGGCATGTAACTTGCCCTCCTACCCTCACTGGAACATATATCACACACACACACACACACACACACACCCCCAGAGAGGCCATCACAGCTGGCAGCTCTCATGCTGATTGACTTGGCACCCACGCTGACTCAGACGCCAGGGGAAACATTTTCGACAGGGAGGCGTGGATGGCTGTGGGAGTGCAGCCTATGAGGAGGCGTAGGGGAGGGCGGGGTGTGGAGGCGTAGGTTAGGAGTGGTGCTTTGCTAACAGTTGGCACAAGTGAGGAAGAGGGTTTGGGTGGGGAGACTTGAAAAATCATTCCTTGAACTTTTTTGTTGCGTTTACAATCATCTTTCTGCCTCCTCTGTCGCCTCGGTGTCTTTGACAGACAGGCTCTCTCCATGCATCCTCAACTTCTTCTTCTTCTTCTTCTTCTCTGCTATAAAAGCAGCAGAGCTTAAGGTTGTGGGTACATGGACACTGTTTGTTCTTCTCCATGTTATTGACGGACACTGTTACACAGTAACAGGTAACAGACCAGGAGAGAGCTGAGCAGTCGTGCACATGGGTTTAATACGACGAGTCTATCACGACAGATATTACAGATATATATTAGAAAGTAGCTCATCACGGCCTTCAGCTGCATGTTTGATATGCATATAATGACTTTGCTGCTACTGGGGCGATTTAAATGTAAAATGTATGTTTCAGTGACGGACAATCTAAAGATTTAAACTTTATTTTGTTTCTTATATTCTACCACGTGCCGTTGTTTCATGCTTGCTGGCCTGAGACAGAGCTCCATGCAGTGGCTCCATGCTTTTTTTTCCATATTGAGGGCCATCTAGTGGTGAGTATAGTAAAATACATCCAAATACATCATTTAATTTTTAACCTATTGAACAAACCCACAGTATGTGTGTATGCATAGAGGTTCTTCTTAGAACAGAGATCATTTCTGCTGAGGCGCACACACACACACACATGCTGACACGTGTGAAGTCATCTAAACCTCATGTGATTCCTTTACACCAAACCAGTTCAGAGTGTGGGAGAATTCCCCGATACGCATCTTTTTGCAGCCTTGACATTTAGCATTTATTTTTCCAGGCCAAACAGCCAAACAAATGGTGCAGGACTTGTTGAGACGACTTCCCCCTCTCATTCTTTTATCTGAGCCGACAGCTTTGCCAGCTGAAGTTCATAACACTGTGGCCTTCTGGGAGATGTGGTTCAATGCAGCGGGGCAGAAATTATCTCGGGGACATGGAGCTAGGGTTGTAGAGTGATAGAATCTCTCTTTGCTAAGACTGGCGTATGCTTAATCACAGTGAAAAAGTACCCGTGATGCGATCTCAACTTTTACGGGCTATTTCATCAACAGTTTCCTGCACCCTTCTCTCTCTCTCTCTCTTTCTCTCTCCTTCACTCCTGATAAAGCAGCATGCATGCAACACTGGGCCATTTCTTTTACTCCAAAAGCCTTTAGCGTGAACAGCATCTTTGTTCTTGCACTTATAATGAAGCCAAAGTGGCTTTTGACATGCCGAGATCATTTTAAGCGAACCAAAATGTCCGAATCAGCTCCTTTTACTCTGAGCATCGTAAACCAACAAATAGCAGTGTGCTACTCCCTAGACTTACCATTTAGCTACATTTTTGTGCACCAGCTCTTTATTTTCTGCTGTGGCACCCGCAGTTATGTGTGGAGGGCTGATCCCGAGGTGCAGTGGCCACCCAGTGCTTTGCGGATGGATGACCTCTCTGGGCCTGTTTGACTGGAAACAGGTGTGTGTCATCCGAAGATGAAGGCCTGGCCGATAAACATTATTGGAGAACATCTGCTGCTTGTCACAACACGGGGCGAGCTGCAACGGCCCCCCCATCCATCAGCCACACCGGAGAGTGGGTGTGGGGGGGGGCTCTGTCTTAAGCTGGTGGGTCCCCTCACCCATCACTCACCCCTGGGATGCTGGATGTAGGGTGAACGTTCGGTCCAGGCACCTGCCTGCCTCTGACCAGAGCTGCCTCTGGACGATGGAAGAGAAAATGCTCCAGCGCACTTGAAACATGCATCTTCCTGACACTGACACCCCCTCCCTCTCACACACACACACACACACACACACACACACACACACACACACACACACACACACACACACACACACACACACACACCTTACACCATCAGTGTAACCTGTTCATATGCCCCAAACACCCCCACCCGTTTCAGACTACTGTCAGACATGGCCTTAATGCTTGACCCTTCTCTGGCTGATGAGGGATGCCTGGTAATAGCTGAGCACAAAAACACACACAGGACCTCATAGCTCTCTATGACAGCTGGAACCTCTCTCCCCCTTTACTTTACCCCCACCCCCAGACTGTACTGGACTGGACCCCCCCCCTCTGAGGGATCACAGAAATCAATAGCAAGCAATACTTGCATTCAAAGCACAAAATTCAAAAGCAGATACAGATGTCCACAGATGTTTCTGATGTTATTTATTTGGTTCGTGACTCTTTTTCTCTTTGTTTCAGTCAAAGGACGACCACAGACGACAAAGACACATGGACGAAATAAAACGACAGCTGAAAGGGTAACGGTTAAAATCAAGTGTATCGAATTTATACAAATAAAACTTCATCAAGTCAATGTAGCACCACTGACATAGGAAACGAGCCCAGTAGGTTCTCATTAATATAACTGTCACTGACCTGAGGATATTACAAAACAGAAACACCCTCTTTTAAATCAGATGTACATGTATGGTAAATAATATCAGCAGTGATGGCTGACTTTTACGACTGTAGAAACATTTTATAGATACTGCCAAAAAAAAAAAAAAAATTTTAACCTCATTTTTTTTTTATCTTTCTGGGCTCCAAACTCAGCTGACTGAATAAACACAGGTCTGAAATATGTGTAATGGATGTAACACTGAAATAAGAAAACCCATGATCAGTGGCAATAAACAGAAAGCGTTGGCAGTAAATGTATCGTGTTCATGTCATGTTCAGATTCCTTGAGCCGTGTTAAAATAACTTAAAGAGAGACAATATCTTCATGGACAAAAAAAAGAAGTGAAGCTGAGTGGCTACAAAAATCACCTTAGAATAATCTGCAAACCAACAAACCAATAATCGGAGTTACATTCTTTTAGGAAAGTATGCAATCTCAAAAAACAAAACAAAAAAAAAACACAAGGCAAATGTCTGAAATATAATTTTATCGACAAACTATTAACAAGGGAATAAACAAACACTTTAAAAAATTTAATTAATGAGTTTCCCTCTGTAAAGAACCATTTCAGTGGAATCGAACAACATCATGGTTTAATGACTGTCTGCTAGATTTACATTAACACATAAATCAGCATTTTAAACCGCCAATATTTTTACACACTTCCAGGACCAATTTGATTTTGTCAAGTTCTCAATTTAAACATGTTTTGCTTCCTGTTGCCTCCTTTGGATGTTTGACCTTCACTGTGCAGAATGATGTGTGGGCAGAGTTTGACACTAAATAGTTGTTTTCACATCCAACTACTGAAGGAAAGTTTATTTAAGGCTTAAATCTTGAGTTATTTCTAACATGAGCATATTGTGACGACCCCCTGAGTCGGCGTCTCCCTCCAGGAGCCTGACGGGTGGAGTTTGGTCGTTAGTGTGATTCAGCTCACCTGTGTCGAGACAGACTATATAAACTCTCTGTTTTTTCCCCCCTTATCTGACTTCAACGCTGTTTGTCTTGTTAGATTTTGTTCGTCTTTACTTTATGGGCCTTTCAGTTATGTGAAATAGCTTGTTTGTTTTTTGTTCTCCTCTCCTTTGTCCAACTTTAAATTGGGTTGACGACATACGAGTGAGATCATTTTAACGCTACAACTAGCTTGGAAATCTGTTGTGGTCTAATATGCAACCTCCACAAGCGTGATGGTGAAACTTGAAAACTCCAGCACACATACACTTTGTAGTGAAACAGGAGACATCTTGTGTCCAACAGTTAAAGTTTTGAAATTAACATGTTTTTGTTGATAGACTCTGATTTGTGGAAAAGGAGTTTGATGACAAGATTATTGAATTTCTTGTTAGAAAACAAACACAGACATGAAGCAGATTGTCTTGAATAAGTCTGGACATCATTTTTATTTTTAAAACATCCCCACCTTTGGCTCATTTATTGGACAATATTGACCTCGGACAAGGTTATGTTATGTTTTTTGCTGGTGTTGGTTTGTCAGTTAGCAGGATTACTCCAAACGTTATGTATACGTTTTGTGTATTGGTGGATCTTGGACTGAAAAAAACAGCTGATTAAATTTTGAGTTGAATGTGGGAACAGATGTGGATTCTGGATTACATTTTCACTTTCTTCAGCACTGTGAGATAGTGGTGAATGATCTGGTGAATGATTGCATTTATAGGGCTCAGGGAAAGTTTGCTGCTGTAAGATAAAAATAATAATAACGCTGCAGACTTCCAACTGAGATCAAATCGTAGCTGAAACTGTGCTGATTAATTTGATGTGTCTTCAAAAGTTTGAGCCACATTCTGAAGAAAACCGCCATTAGTGAAATATTTTTCTTTACTAACTATCAAACCAATAATGATACCAATGTGATTCCAAATTCCAGGGTAAGGTTCTCATGGTCGTGGAGTACAATATAATGAGGATCAAATTATCATGGGACTAATGCTTTTAGGTGCAGTGACATAATGGGGAAACTGAGCTGCCTTGGCGGAGTCTAGTTTGGGCTGCAGCTCTCATGCCTGTATGTGTGAATCTTGGTATTGCGTCATTCAGAATAAGTAAATAAGTCACTCATATAAATATAAATGTGTTTTAGTGTTGACTTAATATTACATTTTCTCCAGAAATATGCATGGTATTGTTGTGGCAACCATCCAGTTTTTTTTTTTTGTGGACGCACAGAAAAAAGCTAAATGTTGATAGTGGCTGTAAAAGCTCTCCAGTGACACCGATTCAAACACACGTCTAAACGCCAAACCAAGTCCTTAACAGCTCGTTAAATGTTTCACTGGAAATGAAATTAAGAGCTTTCAATCAGCAATAGTCTCCAATGTGTTGTGGGATTTCTATGTATCGCTAAGACATCTGTGGAACCCTGGAAATTCTGGAGTAGGTATTGAGTTTACGGTCCTTCGCGGGCCCCTCTCATGCCAGGTCCCCTGGGTGATTATCGCGAGCTCCAGGCTCAGTGATGGGGTCCCGGATTCTTTCACAAAAACACACTTTTACTAGCATCACCTTTACCGAGATGATCGGTGTAATGCTTCACAGAGCCAAGCCCTGCGTTTGAACTTCCAGTCAGGAGTTTGCACCTCTGCTTTGGTTATGTGGTTTCGCTGCCCCTCTTCTCTTTCTTTGGGACGCAGAAAAGTTCAGCGGCCCTGGGGTTTGGTGTAGCGCTGCTGAAAGACAAAAAAAACAACCAAAAAAAGCAAGAAGACATCAGGACTATTTGGAAATCAAAAGCAAATGTTCTGGGTTTTTTGGAGAAGCAACTGGTATGTAGTCTCCCGTGTGATTGGCTTTGAGGAGGTAAAATGAAGACAGCCTCCAGCCTGGCTCCATGCTGGGTGCAGATTAAAATAACTGTCAGGAGACAGGAGCAGCTATTGAGAGAGACAGGGTGACACTCGGAGTGATGGGGCTCAGCCTCTCACACTTCATGACACAGTATTTCACTAAAGCTGGTTCAGCTTTACAGCCCATGACCTGTGTGTGTGTGTGTGTGTGTGTGTGTGTGTGTGTGTGTGTGTGTGTGTGTGTGTGTGTGTGTGTGTGTGTGTGTGTGTGTGTGTGTGTGTGTGTGTGTGTCTGTGTCTGTGTGTATGTGTGTGTAGCCCCTTTTACACAGCCTCGAGGCTGGGCTGGTGCAGTTTTATACCGCCCCGCCGTTCTGTATAAATGCCATGAGGACATGATGGTGGGGCTTGTCTTCTTCTGTGACGGCAGCTGAGGCGGTAACAGCTCCGGATTGGACATCTGTATAAATGCGAGGCGGTAAGACGGGACAGGGTTGTGACGTTTTGATGACGAATTATGTGTGCAGTCCACAACCTGAAGATTTAAGAAGCAGTGAGTAGCAGTTAGCAGCTAACTCAAAGAAGAAGAAATGTTTTCAAACTGGGGAGACAGGACGAGGTCCGGGAGCTCCTTAACCTCCGAACAAGATCTACCGCCACGTAACAGGGACGGAAAATGATTGGTCCCACTAGAAGCAGAAGCCGTAGTGTTATATGTTGCACCTCTTTTGCATGCAGAGCGATGGCTTGCTATTTAAAACCACACACTGGAGCAGCGCCACGCCGCCGATGTTTAGTTCAGTGGAAACAAACAAAGCCGTCATAGAGATAGGTCTCTTGGTGTTGCAACATCTCTGTGTAAAAAGGGCTTCTGTGTGTCTGGGAGCTCAGGTTTACCTTTACTACAGGTGGGGCCCAGCCAGCTGAGTGGACACAGGCATCGCCCAGTCAGCCCGTCACAGCGGGCCCTGTGGGAACACTGGCACGGCAGGGAGCAACCAGGGCCAAAATGGTCTCCATTACATTCTGAGATAGAAAGAGAGTGGAAGTGAGGAAGAGAAGAGCCATCAGGAGATGGTATATCCCCCCCCGAAGCCGCCACCGCAAATTCATATAAAGAATAGTCGTAGCAGCAAACTGCTTTATAAATGTATTTCTCATAAAAGTCTGATCAGGACAATGTCAGCATCGACACATGAATATACAACAAAATGTGACAAAATTTCTAACAGGCAAAAAGAACCACTTCAATGTTTGGTCATGAGAAAATATTGAGTGATTTCTGATATTTATTTATTTAAGAGCATGTTAGAATTATTATGTAAAATTTGGAGGAAAAAAGAACATATATTTTTTTTAAATTCCCAAAATATCAAAAGGCAACTCTTCAGTACCTGGGAGATGTGCAAATAATAAAGTTTTGTTAAAATATTCCCTCTGCATAATATGCAGGGGGATACAGCGATAAATGGAGGCCAATAAGAAGGAAGGACATCTTCCATAGAGAGACTGTTTCTGTATTTCTGCTAAATAACTACTTAAATATTTACATTTGATTCATGTTAGTCTTGTAAATAAAAATGTGGTTCCCTCAAGCTGACGTCTACCTTTCTCACACCTCTGCCCCGTCCTTCCTGGGGGACAGAGGCACCGTCCGGTCGACGGGTCACACGGGGCGTCACCGGCACAGTCGCATGACTGTCCACAGCTCAATCCAAACCTGCCATTCTCACACTCTGAAAACAACACAAAGACAGGTACACTCACGTACACTCAGTTGTATTACTGTAGATAAGAACACATTCGTTGTCCTTATAATTACATAAAGCCTTTTCCTGCACACTACAACACAGATGTAGTATTGGTTCTCTGGAGAATTTAGATTGGAGGATGTTGGGCTTGTTCTATATCTGTTTTTGTGTTTAATAGTGTCTATTTACTTATAACAATTTACTGCATTAAGTGCACATAGGAAACAAGCATTACAGATTTTTACGATTTTTACAATTAAAAATGATACACAATTAGATGTGCACAACTATACGCACATGCGTTTTGCAAAACACCAAACACACTTCTCTACAGTGGACACATCGTTTAAAACTGAAAGCCTGTGTGTGTTAAATGCTAAACACTGCCACCGAAACACCACACTCAATTAGCAATCACCTGAACTCAGTACGCACATGTGAAGACACATGTGGCCAATCGGATCGCACAGAAATCAGAGCAAACACCATAAATAGGAGTCAGGTTTGCTCTTTGGTGTGCACAACAATGGAGGACAACTTTGGAGAAAGAGTTAGAGGAAGAGGAGAAAGGGGGGGAGAGGAGCAAGCGAGCGTATCATCAGAAAAGTATAAATGTTAAAAATGTCTTAGGTTTAGCTGTGTGCAATTTGCGGTGGAAGGTTTATTTATTGGGTGTTTGTGTGTAAAGTTTGGTAGCAAAAGTATATTTTTAGAAGAGTTTATATAGTTTTGAATGTGGTTATGGTTAGGAATAGAGACTTCCTCATATTTACAGATGCCTTTCGTGATAAGTAAAGGTGCATACCCTTTTTCTCATGCAGACACAGGGATGGAGCCACGTCTGTCTCTGGAGCCTGTGGCTGCCTTACAGCTGCTCTGCAATGCTCAGTCATCCCTCCTGCTGGGACTGAAGTGGCCATTTAGGCCCTCACACTGAGGCTGAGAGCCCAACGAGCAGGCAGGAGGGCACAGGGATGTAACAGGAATGCATTAAACAGTCTGGAAACACCTGTCTCCCATCAAATAACCAGTCTGCTTGCCTGCCCACCTACCTGCTAGCCTGTCTGTCTGCCTGCCTGTCTGCCAGAGCAGACTCACACCAAGACAAAAAAAAATCTATTATTCATACATGCTCATATCTGTCTATGTTGTTGTGTTTCTATCTTCATCTGTCTTTAAAAAAACAACCTCTAAATACAGTTGAGATATATATTGTCTTTAAAAATAGCTATAAATTTACGTGTTTAATCCAATCAAACATTCTAACATGATTTTGACCCATCTTGCTCTTCTAGCGTCCCACTGAAAATGCTAACATGTACACTCAAGGGATTTCAAAACACGCCACTCATTTTTGATCTACTTTGACGAAACCTTTCCTCTATTCTAAAACGGGATGTACATCTATATGCAGGGCAGGTTTTGTGATAATTGTCAACATACGAGATTTGGTCACGCTTGACTGATTTTTGTGAGTGGTCTTGAATCTAAAAACACGATTTTTAAAGAAAAACACCACAATGCCTTCATCCAGCTAATCCCAAATGACCACTCCCTTGTTAAACTAACCCACTACTCTAAAGAGGCACGAGGACTGGGGAGAAAATAACATCAGGAAGAATGCCACAGCTGGGGCGACATGACCATAACTGGGATTGTGCCGTTGACATGCTGGAGGCGAGACAGTCCACCAGGCATGTTGTCAGGGTGGTGAAGGCTCACCATTCCACAATAGTGCATGCACACTGGCATTATGCAGCCAGAGGAACAATGACAGACTGCATGCGCTTTGGTCAACCAGAATCGACATGTCCCATGCTGCACCTCAGAAACAGGCTCTGACCGGCCATCACTACAGAAGCAGAGAGGCACCCATGATAGGCCTGTTTTGTTTCCCTTGTTTTTACCTGTACCTGGTGGTAATGCAGTACTACCGTCTGAAGGTTGTATCAGCAAGACTTTAGAAACTATATGATGACAAATTAGCTCCCCTCTCTCTGTGTGTGTGTGTGCACGTCAGGGTGGGTAGGGTAGGGGTGTATCACTATTCGATTATTAGTCAAATAATGCAGAGCGATTTTCAAATATTAATTTTGCTTGAAATGCCCATAGCTATAATCGACCTTTAAATCGTCACATATACTTACGTCTTTGGCACTGTTGGCCATCGTAGCCTGGAGGACATGCACATCGGCCTGTCTCATGGTCACATGTCCACCCCTCTTTACAGGAACATGTATGGGCACAGTTTACTCCAAAGAACCCAGAGGGACATCCTAAGAGAGACACCAGAAACTGACTTCAGGTTAGGTTACTTGTTGAAGAGTATTCTTAGAAATGCTCCCGTAACTCATTCCACTGTGTCGTCATCTTATCACCAAGTTTGGTTTTGCATTATGAGAGTGTTTGCATACTGTGCTGACAGGTATGGCCGTAGTATCCAGCGGTGCAGCTGCAGGTGCCAGTAAAACGGTCGCAGGTCCCATTGTTGAGGCATGGACAGTCTTGAGCACAACCAAAACCGTATTTTCCCTGTGAACAGGCTGCACACACACACACATACACACACACACACACACACAACATGATACAGTCACAATCGTATTGAGAATAATTTGCAAATATAGTATAATGGCAATGTTTGCTAAAGCAGACATATCAATAACACAAACTTAACTACAATGGTGGGTCATTTGGCTTAATTGCATATTCTTACAATTCGTTCAATATAGGAAGCCGATATAAAACACAAGGATATTGGGAGGAAAATAAGTGAATGTATGGAGAACTTCTCTAAAAACCAGAATGAACAGAAAAGCATTGAGCTCTTTTCTGATTGTCTGCTGCCTGCGAAGTTGCACCTGTGTCACAGTGTTGTCCTGTCCAGCCCAGTCCACACTTGCATGACCCGTCGACAGGGTCACACAGACCCCCGTTGTGACAGACGCATGTGTTTCTGCACTGCAGGCCGTAGCGCCCCCCAGGACACGCTGGGGAGACATTCAGAGAAGGATTATGGGCCGTTCTGTTTAACTGATGTAACAGAGACAACAGACAGTACACAGCGTGCACACACACACATAAACACACACACACACACACACACATAAACACACACACACACACACACACACACACACACACACACACACACACACACACACACACACACACACACACACACACACACACAAGATTGCTCTAACCACATTCATGGTAATTTTAGCAACAGTTCATTACAGAGATGGCAAAGTAGTCTAATCTGGCAGTGATATAAAAGAATAATCATGTTTCTCTGGGTAATTTAGATTGGGAAAACAATACGTAAACCATCTTTAATTTCCCTGTTTATTTATTCGCATCCCTGCCAAATCCAGCGACACGGAACACAGAGAATGAGCTACTTATAGGTTCCTGTAAACATTCAACAAGAGGAGCTTAAGTGGTTGTATGTCTAAGTACATGCAGGAGGGTAAAGAAGAGGACATTTAGCGCAAACAGTGATGGAAATCCCCGCCTGCGATCCGACTGAACTGCTGATAAAGGGAGAGATGAAGAAAACAAGAAAAATGTCTCTGTTTCCTGGGAAAATGGCGCCGTGATCATCAAAGACCTCGTTCTAAAGAAATGGAGAATTTCACACTTAAATATACAAAGAAAAAAAAGATAAATACTCCCTAAGTTTAGTGGTTGTTTGTTTATCTCCACTTGGGCCTCCTCGTTCTGAGGAACTCTTGGGAACTAGAGGTTCCCACCGATGCATACCAGCCTCAGGGAGAAGGGTGAGAGAGGGTCCCTATTTAAATTAATAGATTGTCATTTGTTTTGATCTCAAATCAAATTGAGCAAAACTCTTATTTTATATATTTTTATTATTATATTTTTGCAAATGTATTGCTTATATATTAGACTTTGATAAAATGGATTGTAATATAATGAGTCACATTGGCCTAACGTGCACAAAGTGAACTTGAAATTTTAAGTGAAACAAACAAAAAAAAACACTGGTGGATCATAATTCTCCAGCAAAAGCTAACTTTAGTTTAAGGTTACCTTGTTTGCAGGACTGTCCCATCCTACCAGGGCCGCATATACACTTCCCAGTGGCTGGGTGGCACTGCCCTCCTTCCCCACAGGAGCACAGTTTAGCGCAGTCCTTCCCATAATATCCGCTTGGACAACCTGCGTAAATAAGCATGTCTTCATTCACACAAAGATACTGATACAAATACAGAAAAAAAAAAGAAAATGAAAGAAAATGCATGTCTTTAGTTTGCAGGCCTTGTGAGGTGGTTGACCAGAATTTTCCAATCAAAACCAATTTTGAAATGAAATGACTAACTATCCAGACACAGTAAATCCAAACAGTGATAACAAAGTGGTGCAGGAAGACAACACTTCTCATGCTCGGGCACAAACAGGAAAAAGGAATTCTGCACTTGCTTGAGCTGCAGTCGGCTCCGATGAAGCCAGCAGGACAGAAGCAAGAACCGGTCTGGAAGTCACAGCGACCGCCGTTCATGCAGCTGCATCTCAACCTGCAGTTTGGCCCAAAAGTACCTGCTGGGCATCCTGACAAACACAGCGATGAGAAGGAACGAGTATAAAGGTCATTGCTCTCATGATATTTGAGATGTTTGAATTATTTCTACTTGCAGGACAGATCATACAGATTAACAGAACTATCAATTTTATCTTAAATTTGTAAAAATATCAACATTTTACATGAAAAGGTAAAACAAGCATCTGATAATAATAATGTGCTGCTTTTTATTTATCAATATATCAATCTTCAACCTCTGTGGAAATCAATTTAAATATGTATCCTGCTACCATATTTCTCCAAACCAACTCCCTATTTAACAAAAGACATATTACCCCATCCCTCATATTACTCTTACACTTACGTAGCTCACAGCGGGCTCCATAGTAACCAGGTAGGCAGCTACACTTCCCTGTCACGGGATGGCACTGCTCCTGGTCTCCTGAACACCGGCACAGCTGGCTGCAGTTTTGGCCGAACGTGCCATCAGGGCAGGCTAGATCCAGAAACACATCACGTATACACAAGAGTGGGAGCATTAGGTCAAATTTAGAAAGAAGTGGGCATGAGATTTTCAGAGAAAACAAGTTATTGGAACCTACCATACTCCATAAGTGTTTGTTTTTGTGTGAATAATACATTGCAACTGATTTATTTGAGCCTATTAATTATGGAGAATTTAGATAATTTAGATAATAATAATTATAGGAAATAACCTATGATGGTTTTCAGGTTTCAGAATGTAAACCAATACACTAAACAATGACTGAATGAATGAACGTCACCACGTTGTTTCATCATTTCATCGTACAGTTATCCATAATCACGATGACATAAAGATAACATTACGGCCTTGAACAGGCACGCATTCCATAGTTTGTGGGAACAAGACAACCGCCATGTTCGCTTCCCGTACTCTGATTACTCTGTGAACATACTGGGATATTCAGCATTGACCAGCAACAAAACCAACAACTCCCAACAACTTTCCCCAGTGCCCTGAACCCAGAGGGCCATTCTTTCACACACCCTTTCAGCATACATATATATACACTCATCACAATAACGAATGGAGTCCACAGACAATCAGTCATAGCGAACAAGACGAATCTGTGAACCGAACATGTTTTCGGGTGAGACCGGTGCACTCAGCTACTCAGTCAGGCAACAGCAGGCAGCGTGGGGGACAGATAAGAAAGGACTCCAGACTAAAGAGGCAATTACGCCGCTGTCATTATGCATGTCTGCCTTCCAAAGGCCCTTATCCGCCGCCGAGGAGACAAAAACAATGCCTTCTGTTTTACTTGGCAACTGGTGTGTAACATTTATCAGATGTCTGGGGAGTGTGTGAGGAGAGGAAGGTGGAGGTGGTGTGGAGGGGGTGGGAGAGGCGAAGCCGCTCGTTCATATAGAGTCCTACGGGGTATGGTCTGAATAATGAAACATTAGCATAAAGTCCTGTGACAGCGAGGGTTTAGTGCCGGTGCAGAATGCGTTGTTCCCTGGAATGGGATAAACGATAATCTTTCCCCAGAGGATGAGGAGAACAAAAAGAAGTTTTAATCAGTATTAGCAGAATGATTCTTGGGGATCACTTCGCTCCCATGATGCCTTTCCTTACTGATGGGAGGGCTGCGTTTCGGGGTGACACTGTTTCTATCAATGAGGCCCATATTTGAGCCAAATAGGTTTGAATGCCAGTGATATGTGCCAAGGCTTTCCCAATAAGCAGTTACAATTAAGGGACAACTACATTTAGTCTTGTATTTTTTAATCTAACAAGGGAAAAACTTTAAACTTGTGCATTTAAAAAAAGATTTTTTTTTTTTATAAGACACATTTTCTTTTCATTCTTACATTTCTCACAGCCAGCTCCCGTGTGTCCCGCTGGGCATCCGCACCTCCCCGTCTCATGGTGACAAGACACCCCCGCCTGGCACCGACACCGCTGGGCACAGGAAGCACCGTAGGACCCAGGGAGGCAGGCTTAGGTGTCAACACAGGCACATAAAATCACTTCAGTCTCACGTTCAAAGCTCCTATACGTTGCCAGTTTCGTTCTGTTGCAATTTCCTCTGTCCTGCGCGCACACACTCACGTTTGTCACACCTGCCTCCCCTCCAGCCTGGCTCGCACTCACATCGGCCTGTCACGTGGTGGCAACTCGTACTATGGACACAGTCACAACTCTGCTCACAGCCCTCTCCAAAGAGTCCCTTAGAACAGGCTTCAGACAGAATCCACAAGTGTTCGTGTTCAGCATTCAACATCAGAGTCTGAGGACATTTTTTGTGTCCTTTTCCTAATGCTTATTCACTCAAGGCTTATTTGCTCAAACTGTTTCAAACACTGCAAGTTTTACGATTCCAGGCGTGAGTAAACCATCACTTTTACTCTGCTGCTGCTGCACAGAAATGATAGCAAATGCAGCACAGATGCAAAGTTGAGAGAAAGATTACACTTGTCCTCTGAAGAGACATCAGACAGCAGGGAGTATAGGGAAACTGGTGGATGTCAGGTTGGCTACATATCTATTTATCTCAATGGGACAGATTAAAAAGAGATTACAGGTAACACTCTGTTAAAAAATTGTTAAATAAGTACTAACATGCTGTAAGAGTTGTCATGAAATATTGCTGATGTCACGTTTAGGAAGTCACCTGACTGGCACAGTTCTCCTTCCCAACCAGGCCGACACACACATCTCCCTGTAACTCTGTCACATCTCCCTCCATTCGTACAGCTGCATGCATGGATGCAGTTCTCTCCATGAAGTCCTTCCTCACACTCTAGGAGAGACGGAGAGGAAACCTCAGATGGAAGTTAAACTCATCTTATATATGCAGAAGGGTTTTCCCGAGAGATCGGAGTGTCCAGACGGGGACAGGCGGACATAACGTTAAATCTTGAGCTCACCTAACTCACAGGCGTCTCCAGTCCAGCCGGCTGGGCAGGAGCACTGGCCGGTCCTGCTGTCACAAGAGCCTCCGTTTTGACACAGACACTGTCCAGAACAGTGTTCACCGTATTGTCCTGCAGGACAGGCTGAACTCACACACACATAAAAACAGAACAGTACAGAGACATAAGAACATGAACGGGATTTAAAATTATAAAACGCTAACATACAGATGCTTTATGTATCAATGCTTCACTTTTTTTTTTTTACTAATATTGATTACAAGAATCCACCAGTTCAGTATGCACCAACTTCATCTCTCAAACTCAGTGCACCATGGTCATGTCTATTAATCATTCATTATCATTATGGCTCACTTTATATACATTTAATATTTTAGCTTTTCATTAAGAAAGGAAAATAAAAAACCCTGTATTGACATTTATCATTCATATTGTGGGTCCTGAGGTTTATTTTTGTAATTTTTTGTGCATTACTACTGCCTTTAAACGACCATACAAGTTCAAGTTCAAGTTCATTTATTTGTCATGCCAGCCATATTCATAAAAACACACACAGTGCAACGAAATCACATTTCTCAGGACCAGTGTGCAAAAAGAAGAAACACATACAAACCAGTTCAAAGACAAAGCAAAACAAAAGTCTGAGTCTGTCTGAGTTAAAAAGATCATGAAATAAATACTGTAAATCAAATATACCAGTGTGGCGTGTGCTAAATTGTGACTCCATGACCACAAATATCTATGTTAAAGTCTTAAATGTATTTTTTAACAGAGATATTTATAATCAGTCATTCTGCACCACATAACTCATCAAACTGATATTGCAAGAAAATTAACAAAATCAATGGATTCCTTTAGCAGCAGACAAAATATCACCATATTTCCTTAAAAACAAAAAGGAGCACAGTTTGTAAAAATGGATAACTGTCATCTATAATTTAGCTAATTTGTAGTAAATGAGCTGAAAAAAAAAAGCTGACAAAACACTTGCATTGTATTTTTGACAGGGTTGTCACGCTAAGCGATGAGCTCCTCACCCAGTTGGCAGCTGACTCCGGTCCACCCGGCCGTGCAGCTGCATCGGCCGGTGATGTGGTCACACCTGGCTCCGTTCTGACACTCACAGGTCTGACTGCACTGCTCCCCATAATGACCCTCTGGGCATCCTACCCACACAAACCACACACATAAGTAGGCACACACATAAACACATGATAATATAATAAAACACATTCAGCATTTACTTGAAATGCGGCTATATTTGCAGAAAATGTATTTTGGGACATTATGGGTTTTAGCGCACATACTGTAAACTTCTCTTTAATGATCAAAGTCCAATATGACATTTGGAGGAAGACGGAGGAAAATGCGCTAATGACAGAGATGCATCATTAAGTCATGCTAGTGGGTTTTCGGTGACTCTTTCTCTGGCAGTTTAGACCACAAAATGGCTGTGGCAAGAGGAATGTCTTGAATAAGCCTGCAGAATGACAGACTCAGAGGTTTAGTGGGTATTTCACAGGATTCATTAAAACAACGGCATGAAATCCTCAAGAAACTTTGGCATGAGAACACTGATTGGTTTGCTCCTAACGAGTCTCCTGAGTTATATTCTCCCTCTCCTAACGTTGATCGCTATAAACACGTGGGTGCATTTATCCAGAATAGGCCTCATTTAAACCATGTATGCCAGGGGGAACTTTTGTCCTCCCTCCTTTCTCCACCCTTACCCATCCCTAAAAAAAAAGGTCATTGGCAATGTCTCATTACAGAGATAATTGTTCACAAACACATCATAGTTGTGTTTAAGGAGAGGATGTCGTGATGGGCTGCACTGAGGGCCTCCCTCACACCCCGTTTTAATGATGTGGCTTCCATTACCCAGAATGCAGTGTGGTCCTCCCCAGCCGGCGGTGCATAGGCAGGCTCCTGTGATGTGGTGGCAGCGGGCACCGCTCCTGCACTCGCACATCTGGCCACAGTCAAGACCGTAAAAGCCGTCCGGGCACACTGCGGGCCGAGATAAAACATCCGACCGGTTAGAGCTGGCAGCTTCATTAAAAAGGAAAAGAAAAAGGTTTGGATGCCAATCGTTCATCGTTCTTTCTCTTCCCTTCCTCATCTCCTATTCTCCTCTCCTCATCCACTTTCCCTCTTTGTCTTGCCACCTACTGAACGCGCCGATATCGACTTGCAGTGACGCGCTGCGGTTGTTCATTTGCAGAGGGTCTACGTTCGTTAAGTGAGCTCATGTTCCACATGTGCGGTGGATCTGCGCCACATCAAAGTCATCGGCGGCTCGGAGGCCGATCCCTTTCTGGGGGTTTGAGGGAGCAAAGAGAGCTGGTAATTAGAGCACCTGCTGAGTCCACAGGCCCCACCAAAAACAAAGCCAGGACACCGTGCCCCCTGCAACACACACACACACACACACACACACACACACACACACACACACACACATACCTACAGTATCACTGCTGATGCAAGGAGATGCCAGCATAAGATCTGTTTCTCATTCTCAAGGAGAGCCTGAGAGATTGTTTAAGTGTGTGTAGAGTCAATTGACACTCAGAGAGTTTGGTAAACACAGTGCCTCCTATCCACAAGAACCTCGCCAGGGGCAGCAGGATGAATGAGCCTTTCCACTACTGGGATGTAAATATTGTCAGTAAGCATGACTTCACCAGAGCAGGAAAGAATGACTTTGTTTATTCGCAGCCTTTTTTTTTTTTATCACTCACTTTGTCCCTAAAGAGATTCCATTCTAACTCATGCGTGGCAGTGTTTAGCAAAACAAACATTCCGTTCAATTTGGTCTTTATTTGCATGCTGCTCTTGTGCTGTTTCAGCTCAAGTTTGAGTTTGAGTTCAAGTTTGAGTGATTGACAGCTGTTGCATTTCTCTCTTCGAGCACCATCTTCTGTTCTCTGGGAGGAAATCTGAGCTCGGTGAAGGTTTGGGGAGTCTGTCCCAGTTAGTATTACTATGTATACTGGGCATTTATCCAGATGATTTCTGGATGACTTCCTATTGTGTTCGTTTCCTCTTAACTTTTCACATTAGTTCACCTAATGTTGTGTTTCATCTTATTATCAGTGTCATGATCAGTAAACGCTTTGACAAGGATAAGATAAGATAAGATAAGATATCCCTTTATTAGTCCCACAGTGGGGAAATTTACAGTATTGCAGCAGCACAGTGTACAAAAAACACAGCAGGAGGAGGGGAAATAATATTTTTTTAAAATACAATACAATAAAGGAGGGGAGTAAAGTGTCTCAAAAATATTTCACAAGGATGGGGGGGGGGGGGGGGGGGGTTGGGGTGAGAAATAATCCATGTTATTTTAAACCCCTATTAATAAAAAAAAAAAGTCTGTCCCCATTAGATTAGCCGCCAGCAGCTTTTCATTTAATTTATATACTACCTCTGTCTATCCATAAGGAAAAGCAGCGGACCATGTTAGGAAGGAAGGAAGCCACAAATTGGGAGGGCACCAGAAATGTGTAACTTGGTGGTTTCATGTATTAAGTGCCACAGTGCTCACTGTGTTTCCCCACAATTTATGCATCATACCCTCCTTCTCTTGCTCCAACGTTTGATGCTGTCCACTCCTCCCTCTTCTGCCTCAAGGCCTCAGATTGTGAAAAGTGTCCTTTCTCCTCAGCAGTTTCATGCATGGTCATCGACAGCGTGACGTCTTTGCCTGCATCAACAGTGGTTAGGCTGCGATGAGTAACAAAGCCGGCCCACTGACGATGCTGTCGCTTTAACCCAGGCCTGTGGTGGTACTGTGGCAAAAAAATCAATGGTTGATTGCCTTTTTTTCTTTCTTTTTTTTTTACTGGCGACATCTTTCTCTCCTACAGGGAAATGTGTCAAGAATGTTCTTCAGAATTATCTTTTATTTGCCAATTTAAAAAGGGACTCAAACATCTCAGACGAGTGATGATCCGGTTTAATGATGTCTTCATACCAGACACAATAATCACCTCAACATGTTTAAATACTCTCCTTTTCAAATGCAGCAGACACAGTTTACTGCAGTGCACACACCCTATGTTAAATCTTCAGGGGATGTACTGACACTTCTGAATGGCAAAAGTTTATAATTTGTTTTTTCCAGCAGGGGGCAACTGGTTTCCATATAAACCACAGAGCGGCAATCTGTCATCCGATGTTAGAACAGCATCTGCAAGTGTTTTTAAGTGAAGACTCTCCCCTCTGTGTCTTTTGTTTATAGGTAGGCACAGAGGATTCAGTCAGCCGCCACACACACACACGCATGGAAACACACACTGTGCCATCATTGAGAGACTCCATCTCTAGACTAAATGAGCTCTTTAAGACAGGAGGATTATTTCCAGATCCCCGGTTGTGTAAGAGCCACTGCTGTCAGCCCATAAAGCAGGTCCAGGGACCACACAGCTGGGGAGAGCAGGCCACAGATATAGAACGGATAGAGAGAACATAGAATAGAACTTCCTGGTGCCATTCAGGGTCTCATATACTGAAAGACGGGAACACAACGCAACAAAACAACCCAGTTTCTTTGACAATAACGTGGATGTTGGATGGCGTGACGAAAATAAGCTATTTTGAAGCAAACAATAAAGTTGCGGACGAGTAACGGAAGCGATCTAGTGTGCAAGACCCGTGTCAGCACAATACCTTGTTTCCACTGACAAAACCTGACTGAACTGTTTTGCCTTAGCGCCACAAGAATGCTCAATGAAACCGCATTTTGTCAAATGAACAAGCTTTCAGATTCTTGGAGACGCAAGAAAAAGTGTGAGGATGAAAATCGCCCACGTAGACTCAAATAGTCAGAAGGAGAGTCATCTCTTTCCATTTCGACTCTGTGAAACTTGTGAACTAGAGAGTTCTGGTCCTTCTCACAGCCCAGACCTCTTCCTGACTCCTCCTGAAGGAAGAGGCCCAGCAGAAGACTGAGAAACTGGACACCTCTGTTTGAGGAGAAAAGGCCCTCCAAAAACAGAATCTGGTCAGACCAATCGTCCTATTTCCACTGCAACATCCAATCAGAATGACGTCTGCGTCTGAGGCCATTAGACTGTTATGACTGGAGATGTGAAGCTCTGTTCTAGTGTGACATGACCATGATTTACAATGCCCTGTGTGCTATGAGATGGTATAAATTTCTGGGCCTGGTAGTACACTTACTCTAAATCTTACACTTTGTAATAACACAAGGCCTCTTCAAGTTAAAAGACTATAATCAAGAACAAATCTATTATATTGTTAAGACCCTTTGACTGTTGGTTTGTCTTTCAGTTCAGTAAAAAAAAAAAAATCAAAATTATGAGAAGAATATTAATTACATGACGGGTTTTCCATGGCAGGATATTTGATTCTGCAGCCTATGAAATAAAGTCCATCTATCCCAGAATGACTAATATAAATTATACCTTGGGACTTGTGTGGTTTTAAAGTGGTTTTGCTTATGATATTATATGGACAGTATGATGATTCATCTGTGTGATTATTCACTGAAACCATTGGAAGAGAAAATCAGAAGAATGTCCTGTACTGCCCTCTAGTGTACTGAGAGTTTAAGACAAGTCATGGGAATGAGTTTGACAAAATGGGCCAAAAAATCTGTCCCGTGTCTCTCAATCTGAATCTGAGAATGAAACTCAATCCCTCCTAAAAGTATCCAAATATTTCACTGCTAAATTAAATTTTTAAAGTGAGTGTTCAGCCAGGAAGACTATTCCTTTTCACACTTAGGCCATAGTTTATTTCTCACACAATCCTGTCATTCACACCTCTCACCCATACCTAGTCTTAATTTCTTGCTGTCATTGTCTGGGGCTGTCAATTGAGCAAATCAGCTGATCACAAATATCCAACAGCAGAGTGGTGCATCATTGTTAGCTTATCATATTTTATGTTACGCATGCCCTCCACCTCCCCACCACCACCACCCAGTCTTCACAGATCCAACAACTAAATCATTTCATCAACCCCGTCAGTCTCAGCAGAGCCATCAGCCACCACCACCACCACCACCTGACTCCAATGGGAGACATATCTTGCTACTGCTCAGGGCAGATGCCCTTCAAAGACAGTTTATTATCAATTAATCTGGCTAGATTTCTTTGTTAATAAATTAATTAAACTTAGAGGATTTGATCAGATTTAGTCTGAAAAAAGCAGTTAAATAGTACAGAATACCTCTTGAAATTATCTAAACCCAAGGGAAACTATTCAGATTTCTAGTTTTGTCCAAAATAAAATATTCACTTGACTACATCATGAGTCATACATGCAGCTTCACATTTGAGAGACTGGCATGTTTTGTTGGAGTAGTTCAATGTGTCAGACAGAAGGGGAGAGCATGTAGCGTGTGGGAAGCATGGCTGTGTGCTGGTAAGAAGAAATCTTACTTTTTTCACAGTGAGTTCCTGCATATCCAGGTAAACATGAGCAGGCTCCACTCACATGGTCGCACGGGGCTCCGTTCTGACACTGGCACTGCTGGGCACATCCCTGCCCATAGCTGCCATTCATGCACTCTATAGAGAGAACATACAAGGCAGATAGATCATGACTGATTTAGCCGAACAATATCCTAAATAAAAACAAATATAAATATCTTGAAATTCAAGTTTCAGTTCACAGGGATACTGTCTTGTGTTATGTCATGTTTGGTATTAAACGTAAGGAAGCTGTCAGCTCTCACCTATTGGAGATTTATACAAACAAGTCAAAGCATTTAGTATATTTACAGCAAAGAAATAAAAATTACTAATGAGCTGCTGCTGCTGGGATGAAATAAAATATCCAGGAAAATAGTGAACGTACTCTTTTCACAGAGGTCTCCGATGAAGCCGGCCTCACAGGCACACTGACCGGTGACTGGGTCACAGCCTGGAGAGATCTCTTTGCACTGGCATTTATTGAGACACCCCTGGCCCCAGTAACCAGAGTCACATGCTGTGAAGGAGAGCATATGTTACTTGCTTCTGCTGCAATCGTGTCATGTTGTCATCTAACTCTAACAGTCTAACCTTGTCATTTCTTAAAACACAATAAAAACTGAAATATGTTATGATATTTGTAAGAATATCTACAGGTCTTACATGTTGCACAGTCGTGACCTCTTGTGCCAGGTGGGCAGACGCAGTGACCAGTCTCTGGGTCACATGTAGCATGAGGGTGGCATGAACAGTGCATGAAGCAGCCTGGTCCATGGAAACCTGGGGGACACTCTGTACACACATGACGAATCATGATCATCCACATGTTTGACAGACAGATCCACTGTAGCTATAAAATATATATATACAGTATATAATGCAATTGTAAAATTTCCGTTAAATCAATTTGTCTTTTTGTAGACACACAGATTTGAATTCATGAATTCACTGAAACAAAATCATATTTAAAGTGGTTTTGTGTCATGCATTTCAATTAGATTAAAACTCACCGCTTTGGCAGAGGTCTCCCATGAAGCCTGGCTTGCAGTCGCACACACCGGTCTGTTTGTTGCAGGAGCCTCTGTTCTCACAGCCAGGACAAGATGACTGGCACTTCAACCCCCAGAATCCATCGGGACAGTCTGGGGAGCATCAAGTATGATTCGGATTAAGTGAGCAGTGAGCCACTTATGTCAGTTATTTCTCTGTAAAGCTCGAAAGCCACTGACGCTGGAATAATCTGTGTTAAAGAGCAAGAAAATAAAGGACACGTTTCTAATTAAGGCACAAAAGGACAAAAACATCTTGGTGGTTCGACGGGATTTTCTATAGTCTACCACAGCATACTAAGTACACCGATCAACATTATAATACCATGCCTAATATTGTGTAGGTCCACTTTTGTCGCCAAAACGGCTCTGACCCGTCGAGGCATGGACTCCAAAAGACCTCTGAAGGTGTGCTGTGGTATCTGGCACCAAGACGTTAGCAGCAGATCTTTTAAGTCCAGTAAGGAGTGAGGTGGGGCCTCCATGGATCGGACGTCTTTGTCCACCACATCCCTAAGATGATCGATTGGACAGAGATCTGGGGAATTTGGAAGCCAAGTCAGCTTGAATAAAACACCTTGACCCCGTTATTCTGATGCTCACGTGCCCATTGTAGACATTTTCAGCCAAGGACAGGGGTCAGCATTGGCAACAGTCTGTGGCTATAATGCAGCCCCATACACAGCAAGCTGTGATGCACGTTCTGCATGTTCTGACATCTTTCTATCAGAACCAGCATTAACCTTTTTAGCAATTTGTGCTACAGTAGCTCTTCTGTGGGATCGGGTAACACTGGCTAGCCTTCGCTCCCCGTGGGCATCAATGAGTCTTGGGCACCCGTGACCGTGTCGCCGGTTCACTGGTTGTCCTTCTTTAGACCACTTTTGGTTGGCACTAACCACTGCAGACCGTGAACACCCAACAAGACCTGCACTTTTGGAGATCCTCTGTCAAAGTCGCTCAGATCCTTACGCTTGTCCATTTTTCCTGCTTCCAACAAAGTTAACATATAAACCATATAAAATAAATGTACCTTCATGACAGGAGTTTCCAGTCTTCCCTGCAGGACAGATGCACTGTCCGGTAACGGGATCACAAGGAGCAACTCCACAGTCACAGGTCAGACGACAGTTCTCACCATACCTCCCTGGTGGGCAGGCTGACGACAGACAATAGATTAAAACATTAAAAGGAGACGGATACAACACAACAGTCACAGTGTAACATTCACACAAACACAAGAGAGGATTGTGCATCAGCCAAAATGGATTGAGAAAGAAATACTCATCATTTTCTGTTTATTTATTCAAACTCTGCCAATAACTTCTGCTGTAATAACTGAAGTAAATCCCTGCCATGACCTGGCCTGAACTTTAAGCTGAGGACAATCCAGAAAATGTGGATAATGTTTTTTAATTTGGCTTTGACAAACCCAGAAAGCTAAGGGCTGGACTGTGCACCAGACTGACTACTCCTAGGAGACACACCAATGTCTCCTGAACAATATATCCAGTATCACTTTAGATCACAGCGTATAGGGGTGAACTTCCCATCAACCAGAAGAGTAAACATCCTGCTGTAAAGGAACACTCATCTTGTCAGTTTGTATTAATACGAACACCCGCACTGAGCAGGTGAATTCAAGAGAAAGCCTTTAATTTCACCTACTGAACCCACTTAATCCATCAAAGGATGAATGAATGGAAAAGAACAGGATAAAGAAAGACTTATAGGCAGATTGAAAGGTTGTGACAATGGTGGAGAAATTCAGAAAATCATCCATAGTCATTTGTGCTGACAGAGTTTACAGAGGTGAAGTCAGCAAACAATAACCACACATGTAGAAACACGCATCAGTATGCAAGCTCCTCTATCGACACACATGCTTACAGTAAGTGTATCCACAGATACCACAAGGATCCTTTCCTATAAAAGCTATGGCCACACGAGGGCACTGTGGAATAAAGCTTAAATTTGGGACATCATGCTTTGAAAGATTAAAAAAATAGACTTATGGATGCATGACAGATGTCTGAAAGAAACTTGCATTCCTTAGCAGCTTCATAATTTGATGCAAAATGCATTAAAGCAGCTTTATGTCTCACCCAGCTGACATTTATCTCCATGAAGGCCTGCAGGACATTGCAGGCTGCACTCTCCACTCCTGGGGTCACATGACCCTCCACCTGGACAGTCACATGGCTGCTCACAGCCTGCACCGAAGAAGCCAAGCTCACATTCTAAATATAGAGAGAGAATAAAGAGGGACGATTAACAAAATGAGCTCAAAACACTCTTTAAAAAAAAAGAAAAAAAGTGATTCTGCTGGAGGCTGGTCTAGAGCAATCACAGCAACTTCTTAAACTGCTTCTCCTTTATAGACCATTACAGCAAATCTGCATTGCAGGGAAACAGCATTATTACTGTACCTACAGCCTTATTATTGCACTAGGAATTAAATTTGGATCTTTACGATGCTGTGAAATGGACAATACATATATGCATGTATATTCACTAAATCAAGTTGTGGCTCAGATGTTGAAGTTTGGCAGTTGAACATCTTTGCCATGTGATTGACACATGACATAATTCTATACATCTTCATTCTGATCTTGCATGCTGAAGCTGCCGTTAAAGAAAAACGAGTTAGTGTTTTAGGAAATGCTTGTACCTTTCTCACACCGTGGGCCGTGGTATGGGACCTTACAGACACAGCTCCCTGTTTTGGGGTCACAGCCAGTGGAATGTTCTTGAACACAGTCACATTCCTTGGAACAGCCTGCACCGTGGGTCCATCTGGGACAAGCTGAGGGCCGGACGAGATCAGTGTTAAAACAGTGGAAATGCGCAAGTCAGGTTGACGAGCAGACATGTTTGCATGATACTCTACAAAAAAAAGTAAACATATGATTAAAGTTTTTTCCTGTAACTAGCAAGATGCACACCTTAAAATATTTTTTTAGGTTAAGTGAAGAAAAGCCATTTCTGTTTGTTTAATCTATGGTGGTCGTAGTTAATTGAGAACAAATGTTGAAGTAAATCCCTCACCGCGATCAGATTACATTTAGTATGAGCCAAACAAACACGCCCAGCCACCAATATTATCACAACATCAGATTGCGCAAGTTCAAGTCATGTGACCACTGCCTCCTCTTCGACTTGCTTTATAAAATGCCTTTACAAATATGGTGCATCATTCATCCTTACTGTCTAATTCTACATTTAATTAATTATTCAATCAATAAACAGCAGTTTGTTGTGTAGTTGGTAATGTTCACCAAACTTTAAAACTTTAAGAACTGAACAAACACATGCAAAACACATGACAGTTTAAAAGTGAATCACTGCCATGTTCCAACTCAGTGTTTAGAACAATAAATCTGCATGTATTTTGCCAAGATTGTCCCGACTCAGAAACAAAAACTCCACTCCACCCTGTCCCTCTCAATATTGGCTTTATGTTAGCTGCAGCTGCAGGGTCTGGTTACACCCTCTCCACCCTCTGAATGTCCCACTGCTGGACAGAGCAGACAGCTGTGAGAATCTGATAATATTCTTGTGCACATTCCTCCATCGTTCAGTTTGGTCTTAGAAGAGTAAGCAGCTTCCACACTGAGAAATTAAGAGCAGAAATTCGTTGCCATGTCCATCCGGAGGCTCAGGGGCAACCCAAAAACAGTCGGGGATGTCAATAAGGTGACAGAGGAGCTGAGGAATCTTTATTATAAGAGGCTGCTGCCGATAGAGAAATATTATTCTTTCCATCACTTTCATTCTCCCAGCTATGAGGATGCAGACTTTGACAACAAGCCAATGGTCTTAGTGATGGGCCAGTACTCCACAGGAAAGACAACCTTCATCAGGTGAGATTTACAACTTCCAGACATTGTGCATTCTGAAGATGTGTATGCATGTCTGTTGAATGTGTTGCACAGATGTGTTGGGGGTAATAATGTTGTTGTTGGTTTGGATTTGCTTGACCTCAGGTATCTCATAGAACAAGAGTTTCTTGGTAGCAGAGTCGGACCGGAGCCGACCACTGACTGCTTCACCGCCCTCATGTACGGAGAGGTGGAAGGAATCATCCCTGGCAATGCCCTCACAGTAGATCCGAAAATGCCCTTCCGCAATGTCAACCCTTTTGGAAATGCTTTTCTGAACAGGTGATGGGAATCAGTAGATGGAAAGAGAGATGGGAAAAAAGAGGGAAGTGAAGGGAGGATTAAATGATAATAATAATGATGGATTGTTTCAAAGGTGTTCCTTCTTTTTTCAATTGTATTTCTTTTACTTTTTGCCTATATTCTTCTTTCATTAGCATAGAAAAACAGTACATGAGTCATTCCAATATGTATATATTTACTATAGATTATTTTGACTACTTTATGTCAATGCTTCTTTTTTTTTCTTTGCAGGTTTCAGTGCGTTCAGATGCCAAATAAAGTCCTCGAGAGTATCAGCATCATCGACACGCCGGGCATCTTGACTGCTGCTAAAAGAAGGCTGAGTCGAGGTGACACAGAACCCCTTTCTGATTTCCTTTGCAGTAAAGACTTCCTGTTATTTGCTTTCTAGTTTTATACAGTTAAAGTCAGTAGGTACTGCTGCTGTGAGGAGGATTTTTACATTGCTGGTAAGAGAAGAGTTAAAGCAGATGCAATAAAATCAGCCCTGCATATTTTAACAATTGAAATAAGCTGCTGAGGGTAATATGACAGCCAGTTGGGAGGAGCAGAGCAGAGAAAAACTGAGCCATCTTTCGTTTTGTTTAAAGGACACATTAATCTATGGGTGTAACCCATGTGGGCCACTGGGATATGTTGCATGTTCCTCCAAATCTTGGGGCAGAGACTTCTATTACACATAGCGTTAATGAAAACCCTGTGTCTTCATTCTTTCCACTCAGGCTACGACTTCCCAGCAGTGCTGCACTGGTTCGCAGAACGTGTGGATCGAATCATCCTGCTGTTCGACGCGCATAAACTTGAGTTCTCCGATGAGCTCACTCGGGCCTTCGGGGCTCTGTGTGGCCATGAGGACAAGTTGCGTGTGGTTCTGAACAAAGCTGACAAGGTGGACTCGCAGCAGCTCATGAGAGTGTACGGCGCCCTCATGTGGTCGCTGGGCAAAGTGTTTCGAACCCCTGAGGTGCTGAGGGTTTACATTGGATCTTTTTGGTCAGAGCCGAGGCAGGCGTGCGACCACTACCAGCTGATTGAGAGGGAGGAGGACGATCTTTTGGCTGACATTAGGAATCTGCCACGCAATGCTGCACTACGCAAGCTGAACGACCTGGTGAAAAGAGCACGCTTAGTCAGGGTAGGAGAATCTCCACCTCATCCTTAAGGTGAATATTTCCAAACTCAGACACGTTTGTGGTGATTTTAAGGCTTCATTTGAGCTTTGTCCCCTTCCAGGCACATGCACACATTATCAGCTACCTGAAGGAGGAGATGCCAGCAATTTTTTGCAAAGAAAGCAAGAAGCACAATCTGATTTACCAGCTTCCTGTGATTTTCACCAAGATCCAGCAGCAGCAGCGAGTCCCAGCTGGCGACTTCCCCGACTGCACCAAGATGCAGGTCATTACTTTTTTAATTGCTTTCTAATTACCATACATGTTTTATTTAGAGCTGATTTACTTAAATCTGTTCTGTAAAACTTATATGTGATTGCATATATTTTCAGGAAAAACTTCTGGCACAGGATTTCTCAAAGTTCAAGACACTAAAACCAAATCTAATGGCTTCCTTGGAAAAACTGCTGACCAGCGATATAGCGAGCCTGATGCCTTTCCTTAATCAACAAGACGTGGAGAGGAAATCCCTCCCTAGTGTGTTGGATGGTGACTTTTTGGGAACATTCAGGCCTGAGAATTACAGGAGAGACCCTTTCAAGGAACTCCCCAGGGATGACGAGAGCAGTGCGGCAGATTTAGAAAAATGGGCAGTCGAGAAATTCAAGCCAAAATACGATGAGATTTTCTACAACCTCAGTCCAAGCGATGGCAAACTGAGTGGCACCAAAGTCAGAGAGTGGATGATGAGCACGCTCCTGCCAAACTCTGTGCTTTCTCATGTCTGGCGGCTGTCTGATGTAGACGGGGATGGCATGCTGGACAATGACGAGTTCGCTTTGGCAGTCCACCTTATTGAGGGAAAGCTGGAGGGCCACTGGCTCCCTCGAGAGCTGCCGTCTCACCTGGTGCCACCGTCGAAACGGCTATGTGCAGCCAGCAATGAAGAGTGAACATGACATTGAAATGAAGCTGAGGCTCCATGTACATAATTTGTATAATTTGTACATAATTTCCTATATCTAATCTAATCTGGTAGTAGCAGCTTCTTCTCTAAAAAACTAACAAAGTGATCAGTGTCTGTTCATAAACCTGAGGCAGTTTCATCCATTTATATAGTAAATAGATAGTCCACGTTTTTTGAAGTGGGGTTGTATGAGGTATTTATCAATCACTTGTATTACCTACAGTACGTCAATGTCAGCTAAGAGTAGCAGAGAGTAGCATCAGCATGGAAACAAAGCAAGGCCCAAATAAAAATATCAATATCAGTTTAAATGTAGGCTGTATTTATTTTGTCATCAGACAGCCCTTTATTTGGCAATACATTTCACCGAGCAGCTGCTTGGGTCAGACTTTTTGTGGTTCATGGAAGAAACAACAAATACAAGAAAATAAGAGTGAGTGATTATGACAGCAACAATAAAATGTTCCTCACTGTGGAGTACCGCAGAATACAGATGAGTCAAATATTCTGTGGAAACTGAATGTCTTTACTGGTTTTTTGGTAAGTTGCTGTATTGCAGGCGCCATTCAAATAGTTATTCTCTTGTGTATATTTGAACCAGAGCATGGAGGCTTGTTTGCTGTGCATGTACCCTTGTCTGCCTCTCCAAATGTGGGGCATGCTACGGTGGCCCTGAGGTGCAAATCACAAGAAAAAATAGGAAAACACAAAAACAAACTGCAAATCAAATTAACACAAAAAAAGGAAAAAACATGACAAGAAATCAGAAATCAAAACAGCAAAACAGAAAAGGACAACCATAAAGCAGAAAAAACAACATTAACTTATACCAGAAAAGGTAGGTACCTGGTATCGACACAGATCGTTGCTAATTGGACGGATACGCTGGTTGTCTTTTTAACAGGAAGGAAACGTTCCATACGTTCCCAAGGATGGAGGAATCAAAGACGTTAAGATGTATCAGCCTCATTGAGGCAAAAAAGGTCGCTGAAAACTCATTAAACTGAGAGAAAGTTATGGTTAAACTTATTAAAATGCATTTCAAATCCGTCCAATCAGCAATGACCTTTGTCGATAGCAGGTTAATGTCGTCGTGTTTTCTGCTTCGTGTTTGTGGTTTCTGTTTTGCTGTTAGGATTTCTCATTTGTTCTCTTCTTTTCTCTCGTGATTTGCACCTCAGGGCCACCGTAGAATGCTGACTTCCATCTCGTATGTAGTAGGTCATACACTGATTATGGATAAGTACCTCATACAACCCGACTTAAAAAAACAAAAAACTATACCTTTACCATAATGTCACCAATACCAAAAATGAAGGTTATTAATTACGGTATTGATCACTGCAATTTTTTCACATCATATTTTCATTTCACATTTCACTTCTGAATTCAACAAATATGCATGGAAATAAGAAAAATATAAGTTATCAATTATCTCCATTTAGGTGGAATTTTCCTTTAGATTGTATATTTATTTGAGTTGCTCATATCTCACATAAACATCATGTATTTTTTATTGAACTTGTAAAGATGATCACCCAACATCATTTTGTTGTTTGTCATCATCATAATAATACGATAATAATACAACAGATATCATGATAAGGTCAGGAGGGGACTCACACAGGTGGCAGAAGCGGCCATACAGTCCTGGAGAGCAGAGGCAGCCTCCATACAGACGGTGGCAATATCCATTGTTGGGACAGTTGCACTTCCTTCTGCAGCTCCTCCCGAAATAACCCCTCGGACAACCTGCAAACACGAATAATGCTATCTTAAATGTAGAGGCATCGTGTAATGAGAGCATGGCCGACATTTAAACAAAGTTACAGCTAAAGTCAGACATCAGATGACAACATTTGTGGCAATGTCAGGACACTTTAAGCACACACTGACTGTAGAGCACAGTGGTTACCAACTGGGTATAAGGACTCATGAAAGGGCAGCAAGATTCATGAGTCACAAATGAATGTAAAAAAATAAGATGAAACATTATGAAGCATAATTTTTTTTTTTTTTGCTCCTGTCTTTTGAAATATTGTGTTTTTTCCCCTTTACTACCTCTGAAATGTATTCAAATTAAACACTTTTAAATCATCAAATACCTCTGCCATTGAATTGCTCACAATTCATAGACATGCAACCTCCATCTTTAAGCCTGGTGGCTGCATTTAACACCTGTGTGTGTCTACAGGAATGTGTGTGTACAAACCATCCTCGCAGAACAGGCCCCGTATCCCAGGGGGGCACAAACACTTCCCAGTCACAGGGTCACACGAGCCTCCATTCTGACAACGGCACTGGCTGCTACAGGCCTGCCCGTAGGTTCCCAGAGGACAAGCTGGAGGGAGAGCGATGAAACAAAGAGGGAGACGTATGAAAAGAGCTCTGACACCTTAATAGTTGCAGCATATGGATCAAACTGTAGGGAATTCTTCTGATGCTGAAACACAGACACAACCAAACAAAAGGGTTATGGTCCAGTTTTAAGGAGTCCGTCAACGCCTCCATCCTGCCTTTCCCCATGGCGTGCGCCCTCCTGACACTCTTAATCTCTCTGGCCTCGTTAGAAATTACAACATGAACCAGCTGGCTGTTTAGGATGTGCTTAAGTGTTATAATCCATCAAGTGACTGTCTGCTCAAATTCCATGTCCCATTTTCTCCTCTGCAAATTAATGTCACTCCATGGGAAGATGAAGTTGTAAATAATGTAGGGAGATGCCATGATAGTATCTTGTTATACCAAAATGTTGCACAAATCTGTACAAAGATAAGCGGTCCTTTTGGAAATGCACGGTGCAGGGGATGGGTTTGTGAGGCTCTAATTCTGCTTCATCATGATTGAATTGATAATTGAATTTTTCTTAAGGCATCTTGGGGCATGGAAAACACGCAGAACTGTTTAAACAACATAAAATTCTTTTATTGCTCTTCCAGTAACATGAAAAAGTTAACAGGTTACATCTGGAACGTGATTCTAGGCCATTTGTTTTTCTGTTTAGTCAGTGTTTGGATAGAAATTCAGTTTTGCTTACAGCAGAAAAGACAATGATGTGTGTACTGTATGTAAAAAGTTCCAGTAACAAATAAAGTACACTGATTGGATGAATCCAAATGAAATCCATAATTTATTAATTATGTTGTCATATTAATTATGATTCATCACATGAAGACAGACGATTAAAAGTCTTTTAAATAGACTTTTAACATCTAATTTAGATATTTATTAAGGGACTAAAGCATAGCAGAAATATACTGTATTTTGTACATTATCTTTAACTGTAAACTATTGCATATATTTCTTTCTAGTATAACCTCGTAAAATAAGACAGTGAAGCGACACCTTTGGAGAAAAGTAAGATGTAAGGTCCTTATAGACCACTATGCATTTCTTTAGGCAGTGATATTGTTCATCTCCTCCTAATAATGCTGCCCGTGTCCAGAACCGTCAGCTCCGGGGCGTGCATCTGAATTAAGCCACCACAGGAGCATGTTTCTACAATTGATAGATCACCTCTAACGGACTTGTCCCGTGTGGCTCTCCTCTTATGATTACCAGCCTGAGTCGGGTTCAGACCAAAGACAGCTATTAATCATGGAGCTGGATGGGAACAACGGAGCTAACCCAGCACTGGACATCTCTGGCCCCAGGCTGTGCTCTCGCGGTGGGCCATGGCCTCACTCCAGTAGCAGACAGATTGATTCCCCTGGTGCTCTTGTGTTCTGGAGCCCATAAACAACCCAGCCTCACGCGCAGAGGAGCCGACAGGTAGTGATACATGACTGCGGATCGATGCACACCAGGAGCTAGCTCATCTGTCTCTAAAACTAGACTACATTGCTGCAGGTAGTTCAAACACTTTCAGAGGAGGATGTGTCCTGTGGGGAAAGACTGTGTATGTGTGCACACTATCCACTTGTAGTCATGATAATGATTAATTTAGGTCTCCCCTCCATTCACACGTCTTCCCTAGAAATGAATTGATTCTTATGTTCTACAAATTAAATATTTAGGTCTCCAGACTTTAGAAATAGTTTAAGAGTTTGATAAATTATTCACATTCTCATTAAAAGTTAAATGAGAATAGATTGATACCACTCTCATCATGGTAAATATGAACCTACAGCCAGTTAGCTTAGCTTAGCTCGCTCCAAAGGTAAGAAAACCTGCCTACCAGCATGTTTAACACTCACTAGTTTACATGTTATATCTCATTTGTTTCATCTGCACAAAAACTAAATTGTAAAGCTGCCATGAGTGGTTTTAAAGGACTATCGTGTGGTTTTTGTGATTTGTTACCTGTTATTTGAGCTGTTTTTACTCATATTTAATGTGATTTGTTACCTGTTTTTAACATGCTGGGGTTTTTTTTTCTTTTTGCCTGTAAAGCATCTTTGAGAATTTTGAATACTGCTCTATAAATAAAATGTATAATTATTATCCTTTATTATAATTTGTGTTGCAAAGAGAAGACCTAACACAGAATGCACAGATGTAACAGCAGAGTGATGTATTCACTGTACTTACTCATATTGCAGACGGTCCCAGTCCATCCTGGTGAACATTCACACTGGTCTCTGTTTTCGCTACACACTCCATTCAAACAATCTTCACAGCTCACACTGCAGTCATCCCCAAATGAACCATCCAGACACACTGGAAAAGGAAGTGCCGACTGAAAATCATTTTCTTTTCAAAATGTATTTCATCTAATAAAATAACAAACACTTTATTTCATCACTCACGCTTTTGACTGTACCTATGTTGCTGTCCAGTCTTAGCTCTCCTCGACGCTCCCACTGGGTCTCTAATTCTTTTTCACTGTCATCACCATTATTATCGTCGCTGTCGTGACGGGAGCGCAGGGCTGCCGTGTACCGCAGGAGCTGAGGAGCCTCGCGGAACAACAGGTTTGGTAACCTGTGGACTTCCGGCTGCTCATCCTCTTCCTCTTCCTCCTCGTCTTCTTCTTCCAGCTCTCGACCATACACAGCTAAACACACCCAGAGCAAAGGTAGAGTCAAATGATTTTAGATGACTGAAAACCCTAATGTGTGAATTGCAGATAATGCTGCAACAGCTATTTGATCCAAATGTCTACTCACATATGCAGGAGTGCTGGTCCCGATCCAAGCGGAAGCCCAGTCGACAAAAACACTCATATGTTCCCAGTGTGTTGACACAGTAGTGTTCACAGTCTGAGGTCCCGGCCAGGCACTCGTCAATGTCTAACAGAAGAAAACATAAACAACAAACAGCTAGAACAAAGAAAGGATTATAACAGCAAACGTTCGATGGCAGACAGGTCGTGTAGATCAAGCTCCGGTGGGCCTTGAAGTGTTTTTCCAATAAGATAAAAACATTATTCTCTGAAATGTACGGTGGCCCTGAAGTGCAAATCACGACAACAAATATATGGGATTTGTTTTTAATTATTTATACATTTGAAGTTAGATTATTTTATTGTCTTGCTGTGTGAAACACTTTGTATCTTTGTTTTTGAAAGGTGCAATATAAATAAAGTTATCATCATTATTATTATTATTATTAATATTATTATTATTATTATTAAATAGGAAAACACAAGAACAAATCGAAAAGCACAACAAAAAAATGGCAAAACCCAACACCAATTTGCAAATCAAATGAACAAAAGAGAAAACACAACAACAAATTAGAAATCACAACGGCAAAACTGATACCTGCTATCAAAGATCATCGCTGATTGGACAGACGCACTGGCCGTCGTTTTAACAGGAAGAAAATGTGCCATAGAACTTTGTTGTTGTCCTTTGCCTTTGCAATTTGTTGTTGTGTTTAGTGAGCTGTTGTTTTCTGTTGTGCTTTTTGATTTGTTGTTGTGTTTTCTATTTGTCCTTGTGTTTTGGACTTCAGGGCCACTGTAGAAAAAGCCTAGAAATGCTTATTTTCAGTCAAGCAATTGGTTGGTAAATGTGCAATGGAAACTTGAGTTCTGCAGAACTCTTGCACAGCATGGAAAACACTAAAACGTTCCAGACTAGTCAAACTGCTAACAATCTAGCATTCTTACCATCACAACCGCAGCCGTCTGGATTTAGTCTGTGGCCGGCTCGACAATTACATTCGTAGCCGCCTGGGTAGTTTTTACAGAAGTGACTGCAGCAGGACTCCCCGCTGACACACTCGTCACTATCTGGGGAAGGCATACAGAGGTGTAGAGTTGGTTTTAGCAAACAGCCAGGAAGAAAGGAGCAAAGAGTCAGAAGGTGAATGAAAGAAAGAAACTAAGACAGAGATCCAAAAAAAAGATTGCATCACAGAGGAGGTTCTTACCCACACAGGTCTTCCTGTCCTGGTCCAGCTGGTAGCCATGGTAGCAGGAGCAGAGTGGACCGTTGGTGGTATGCTCACAGTGGTGAGAGCAACCTCCGTTGTTCTTCTCACAGCTGTTGACAATCTCCATCTCGATGCCTGGAGGAGAGAGGATCAGAACCACAGTTAAACGTGCATAAGCAGAGCTGAAACATATGGACAATGTCATGGGGCATTTATGAGGATTACTTTGGTTTGTCCCTTATAATTACAGGCTACAGATGAGGAAAGAACTCCATTCATGAGGACAGATAGAGTTTACTTTACAATGGAGTTAGAATGTTCTTTCTGCTTTTTCACCTACATACCAAATTTAGAATTTAGATTGGAGAGTTTTGATGTATTCTATTATTATTATTATGATCATTATTATTGCCAGTCTGCGTGTTTAAAACTTTTATGTTTTAAAAGCAAAAGAGAATTCATCCATTGAAAGCAAGTCAGAGAGCAGCTTATTCATTATGTAGTTATTTCTGTCAAAATTCAATCAATCCTGGAAGCATCAATCCTCATGAAGCAAATAATCATTCAAGAATGTTAAATACACTAAAAGTGGGAGTAATTTTAGAACTAAAAAGACACTGGTGTGTTTTCCGCAGAGAAGTTCCTTATTTAGATGATCATTTCAGCAAAATACCATTGTTATCAGAGAATTATTTTCTCATTTGCACAAAGAAATGTGTTCAACAGCAGCTGGTTTTAACTTCTGCAGTCTTCACTTACGGTAGCACTGTTTGCCATCAGCACCGAGTTCAAAACCTGGATGACAGACACAGCTGAAGGAGCCCAGCGTGTTGACACATCCGTGGGAACACTTGGCGAGGCCTGAACCGCACTCATCAATGTCTATAGAACACAAGTAATAAACCGTACAGCTGAGCGTGCTTTAGGACATGGTTTTATACTGTATATATACTGTACACAGACACAAAGAAAGAAAATCACACATTAAAAGATGTATCTGTTTGACAATGTTGCAAAATATAAATGTGTAGGTCATATTGAGACATAATGAGACATAGTCAGATAGTCAGAGCTTTTGTTTGAGACACACACACACACACACACACAAAAACAAAGAGAGAGAGAGAGAGAGAGAGAGAGAGAGAGAGAGAGAGAGAAACCAATGCTAAGGGTCTCAGGCTCCAAGGGCTCACAGTTAGCAGTACCTGAAACGGGCTGAGAATAGAGATACTTAACAATGCCTGTATTTGAAGCTATAGGTTTTTGGCACTAGAGGATAATGAATCAAATACACACACTGTCACACAGTCAAGTGAACATTACAACACTACGCTTCCATGTGGTCTTAAAACATCTGGATATGGAAGGATTTCAAAACAGTGCAGCAAACACTTCCTCCTGCAGGAAGGTTTTTTCAGGTCTCAGATGTCTCCTCTCTAATTGTCTACCTTCACTCCATAGGTGGATCAGGAATACAGCTTCCAATGTCAGCCGCTCAAGTCAAGTCTCCGGTTTCTCGTGTGGATATGCAGTGTGTGAATGTGTGTGTGTGGATCCTCACCTTCACAGTTCCTGCTATCTCCACCCAGTGTAAAACCAGGTCGGCAGCTGCAGTGAACCCGGCTCCCCTCTGAACGACACAACTGGGTGCAGCCTCCATTCCTCTCCTCACAGGGGTCCCTCACTGACACACACAGAAACAGAGAGAAGGAGAGAGATATGCAAAAATGAAGCCAGGTCAGCCTACAGGGTAATGCTCTGAACTTGGTCGTTAGTTCGTGAGCACATAGTCAATTCTGAACTACAGATTAACGTCTAAATTTGACTCCTGGATGTGCAGCTTCTTCTTCTTCAGATTGTCTGAAAGATGCCTGGTAAAAGTGAAGAAAAACATTTGAAAATCCAGGAGGAGAAATCTGAATTAACACTCTTTACTTTAAATGTTTCCAAAGCTGCTTCTTAAATTCCTTTCCGTCCACCAACTTCCTACATTACATGTTAGCAGTGGTCACAGTTGTCCTTATTTCTGCTGTAAATTGGTGAGATTTTAAATTGTATGCGCTTAATTCTCGTCATAAAGATGACCTGCTCTTTTGAACTTTGTTTGTCCAGCTATTTCAGAATCAGAATCAGAGTCAGAATCAATTCTGACCTATTCTTGCATTATTTGAACGTCTGCTGACAAACTGACTCACATTCGCAGTGCCTCCCGTCCCTCTTTAGCTGGTAGTTCTTTCGACATTCACACTTGTAGTGATTGTTCCCCATGTCCACACACTTATGCTCACATCCACCGTTCAGTACAGAGCAGGAGTTCACAGCTTGAAAGGAAAAGAGACACAGAAATACACACGGGTAAATAAACATGGAAGCCCATCAGCTCTGGAATCAAAATACACAATTAATGGGGGTAAAACTGATTTGATCAGAAATGACTTTCACACTTCAAACTGTGCAGTCATGTAATTATGGGAAACACTTGGGTAAAAGCTGGAACTAAAAAAACGAAATTCAAGCTGGGTCCAGCGGGTACCACTGGTTACTCTAATGGTCTTTCCATTCCATTACTCCTGTGATTTAGTGATGTGCCAAATATGAATATCAGTCCTGTGCCTTCTGGGTGCTCTAAACACGGACATGATGACACAAACAGGCTGTTAAACTGAGAGGACTGCTGGCTTTTAACACTGATGGCTTCAACAGACACAACTACTTATCCCTCTGCCTCCACCTCTACACTCTGCCACAAAGCTGTGGTCAGAAAATGGGAATATTAGGAATAAAAAAAATAAGACCAAGTGCTACATGAGAGTAGTGGCTTTCTCGCCAAATAACAAATTCTCTCATTACCTGCATGATTTATGGTGCTAAAATGGGAGAAGTACTTAAACATCTTATATATCCTTCTTTCAGATTGTTTCAGAATTTCCCACAACACACTGGGATTAATCATGGAAGCTCAGCACTCATTTTTTTTAAGTGTTACTGTATTAGCTTCGATACAGACACCCTTCCAGGTGTTTTCACTAGAAGGATGTAATGGATTTAATAAATTAATATTCTATCATTTTTGTGTTCTGTGCAATGGCAATGCAATTTGTTTATTATCCAGACACTGAGCTTTAAGGGCCAACATAGTATACAGAGAAAATTACATATTTATATTGAATCTATATTATATGTTTGATTGCACCACTATGGATCCCTGTTTCTGTCTCCATCTGTCTGTTCAATATGTTTATTGTTTAATTTGTACAAAAAAGAAATGACAATTTGTTGCTTTACTTGTTTTTGCTGTGGGGTTGCCATGCAAGCAGCAGAGACTTAATTAAGTGACTGCTACTCGGCAAAAAATAACTTTGATTGCTGAACACATAATGACTTTTGTTAGAATCAAACATGATATGACATGTTATGGTAAATATTGAGCTTTGTCTGCAATTAGGGTCCTCACAATTCTGGCTGAAACCTGACACTAATAAGAAAGTCTTACACTGCATTTAATCTTTTGTCATTTCTCTATGTCACTGATGAAATATTTGTAAATATCCATCAATATTATAAAGGAAAAATTCGAAGCATGTAGAGGAGAGGAAAGACTTTAAAAACTGTCTCAACAAGTGAAATAAATACTTTTATTTAGAGCTTACCTATGCAGGTCCGACCATCAGCGTGCATGCGGAAGCCTTCGCTGCACTCACAGTGATATTTGCCGGGTGTATTGACACATGTTTGCTGGCATCCTCCATTGAGCTCCTCACACTCATCAACATCTAAATACACACATTATGCATATACATATATCATTAGTGATATCTGTGTAGGCAAATGTTGATTAAGACACATAAACATTCATATGATAAACATTGCAATAAACCACAAGACTTCACAATATCAAAAAAACACTTTAGCAGACTTTAATGCGTAAGAACTGTTATGAATGTTTGCGTCTGACTGTGTCAAAGACCTCCAGCATGCTAGACGTGAACATGGCATCATCGTCATGGTATCATGGAATCAATAAGAAGCCCATATTAACTGCCTCTCAGCTTGAACCGTCTTTGGTGTTAAAAATCCGAGCTTTGCTTCAACGAATGGAGGCTTAAAGTGAGAAGCTTTTTAGTAACAAGACATTTTTAACATCCTTCATGAAATCTCACAGCCAACTTTGAGGCTGTTTAAACATCCCATCGGCTGTGTCAAATAAAGGAAAATGAAAAGCAAATGTTTAGTATTAATGATTTTTTTGTGACCAGATCTCAGATTTCTTCCCCTTTTGACCTTCTGCACAAAACTGCTTTTGAGTTCACAGTTCAATTGTCAGATTTAAGGCCTATTAGCAGCTCTTCCCAATCAATTTGTCAATGCTAGACATTGAATCTCCACCCGCTTCAGTGGCCTAATACCACACTATACCTGTGCTCTGAATGATACATGGCTAATCACTCCATTTGCGCAGGAGCATGCGTGCAATCAATTCATTTCCTGCAAAAGAGAATTGCATATGCCAGCATGTGTGTCAGACTGAAGCTCATGTTCCACGGAGACAGAAGCAAGCTGAGAAGACAGCATACCTTAACACTCTACTCAAGGACAATCAGGCTTTACTACACATCTGGACAACACATCACACATCTTCCTGACCTCCTCCCGGTTGTCATCTCTGACTCGCAAGGGCCTCTTCAGCTCACGCTAGTGATGATAGAGTAGATGTGTGCAAAGAGGGGAAAATAATGTTGCATTCAACCTTTCTTGGGAGGAGGGGTTGGGGTGTTAAACATTAAGAACATGTGGTTCGGTTTATTTGAGCATGCAACACTACCATCATTCTGGCCATTTAGGTTCCTCGGAGGTCAAAGCACTTCGCAAGTAGGGCAAATATTAGAAATCATTTTTAAATAGTTTGTGTGTGTGAGAGAGCGAGTAGCAGACCTGTGGGAAAAGTCCTCTCCTAAACAACGTCAAGACTATTTTAATTAGCTCGTTCCAATAAATGGACATAAAGAGAGGAGGGGGTGTCAAAGTGGTGGCCTTTCACCAGCAAAAGAATCCATATTGTAGTCAGGTTAAAAAGAATTAATATTCGTTTGCCCAGTTTGTTAAGACATCTGCCCGAATGCTGACGCAAATAATCAGCATAAAACCACCTGTGAAGAATCACATATTCATGAGCCGCTCTATTATTCGAGGCTCTTTTGTATTTTAACACATCAGCAGCCATTGTAGAGGATGCCTAACATAAGAGAGAATAGACACAGGGGGAGGTTTGTTAAGGTTAATATACTTATTTCTCTCCTCATGTGAGAGGATTTCAATGGGAAACACAATGGCTGCTTTTCACCAGCGGGTGAGGTGGTGTGTGTGGCAGGGAGCGGAGGTGGTGGTGGTGGTGGTGTCAGAGGTCGCGGTGCATGAGGTCTGAATGCTATCGCGTGACACCGTCTGGCTCTGAGTGAAGCTGCTGAGCTGGCTTCTACAACCAGACAATGTGGCAGAGCAAATATGTTTGGAGAGCTGCTTTGGTGGCGGAAAAGAAAGCAGGTGGTCTTCGGCTTGAGCGCCACAGGAAGTGAATTTATTAAAAACAGAAGAGGACCAGAGCCACTCCGGTGTGAGAGCAAGAATTTTAATGGGTTACCTTAAATTATATGTAGGATTTTTCATGTGTTTATTATGTGTTTGCTTTATTGCCAAGTCTGACTAACCTGATAAAATTTGACTGTATTATGATCAGAATTAAGGTTAGAAACAGTGGTGCAGATAGGAAACTCTGTGTACTCTAATAGGGAAGTGATCTCACACATCCATCAGTTTCCACAGTGGCATAATAACTTAAAGAAAGATTTAATTTAACAGTTTCATTTTCTTTACGAGCTCACACCCAAACTTGCTTGCTTTCCCAATAAATACGACCACACATACAATTCACACAAAGGCCTGTAAGAGAAGAACTTCCCAGCTGCTGGAGATGCTTCCGTTTGTCTTCTCCACTGTTTAGTTCTCAGACTTTAAATTATTACCAAGTGGCAATATCCTGTCCTAAAGGTTAAAGGTCAGGGGCACTTGTTCACACCTGTAGATCTTAAGAACAAATGGGCCTCAGAGCCCGACATGAGCTCAGCACATTTCTTTCAAATGAGACGGGCCACACTGAGAAAGCCTGCTGTCTGAGAAGAGAGCCTGCATGGTGGGTTGAACACTTTACAGCCTGAATTCTAGTTGGTTAAGTAGATCTTCAACTGGTCAAAATAGGCTAGAGAATTTTAATCTACTGATGTAGAATGACGAGATAATTCTGCAAAATCATTGCATCCACTGGTTTCATTCAAATGCAGGACTTTGGCATATTATCCAAGCACACATTCATTTTATGCATCTAGAAATAGGCTGTATTGATCATCGTATGGGAGAGATGTTGTTAAATGGGGATAGATGAAAGCTGTTTCTCTCAGTTTTTTATGCATGTACATGTTTTCAGGACACCAGATTACACTACACAGAAACAGGATATAATATAGCAGAGTGAGTAAAAGTAATTGAACCTGGCCCAAAGAGTGTTGGATCTCAGCTCAACATCGAAGAAATAATAAATCATAGACATGCCATCTTTGTATTATATGCAAGGTTCAGGGTCCATTTAGATCATGTTACATTCTAACATAAAAAAGTCTTTAAAAAGTTCAGGAAGTCCCAGCTGAGCCAAGAGCCTTCTACACTTTGTGTTTATGCACATCGGCCACATCCAGTAGTCAGTCTTACCATGACATGCCTTGGCATCTGGCCCCAGTCTGCTACCCTCAGGACACTTGCAGTAGTAGCTGCCAATGGTGTTGCAACAGTACCCTTCACAGCCCCCGTCATCCACTTCACATTCGTTAATATCTGAAAGAAAAGGATAAATAATGACAGTCTAAAATGAAGCTCTAGCAAAAGTTCAGTCAGGAAGCCTAAACCTTTGCACACTTAGGCTATGCTTTATTTCTCATGCCATTCTGTCATTCATACCTCTCACACAATGCTCAATCTTATTTTCCTGCAACACGATCCTTGGCCGTCAATTGAGTTATGAGCTGTTCCCATCAGTCGGTCACATCCATCCAATAGCACAGTGACACACCTTCATTGTCAGCCTATCATCTTGCTGCTGTCTTCTTAAACATGACTCTCTCCATTCCTCTAGTTCTTTCATGCTGCTGTTTTGCGTGTTAGTCTTGACAGATTCATCAACTTCATCAGGTTCACCAGGGTCATCAGCCACCACCACCAGTCTCTGGACTCCAGGGGGGATATATATCTTGCTGCTGCTCAGGACAGATGCCCTTCGATCTCAATATCCCTGAAGAGTCTAATCACCAAAGACTTTCTAATACCAAAGACTTTATAATATACTAATTATCACAAATCATCTGATGAAATAACAAGTCATATTAATTTCAACCACTAGTCTCTCCTGACTGAAACAAAATGCACCATCCTCATAAGAGTAACTAAAGCATTTGTCAGGACTGAAAGGTTTCTATCCCACTTTCAGCTAACTTTTCTCAATCTTTCTCAATTAAACATCTAAAAGCTTATTTTCGCTCATTAACGTTTAGATCTTGAACGTGCTACCTCTAAAGCAAACTCTGAGAGAAAATAAGTCAATTATCTCCCAGAGGTAAATACCAAACTGCCGTTAGTGAGTCTTGCCAAGAATCAGTGCATGCCCACAGGTGAAACAGAAGAAGCTATAACTTCCATCACCATTTCATTCAAAAGTAGTCTGCAGAATATTCTATGAATAATTTCATAAAACATGCCGATGCACTCTGTCATTATTGTGTTTCAAACCAATCAGCCATTTCCAAATAAACCATGTGTTGACCCCATATGGTTTCTTCCCATTTTTCCCATGTTCCTTTCTCTGCGGGTCAAATGGTTTCCAGGTTTGTTCCTTCTTTACCTTTTACACTCTAACAAAAGAGTCAAGCCCCTTGTTGTGGTGCTGTATAATGATTCCTCAACTGTGCATCACCACCAAAGAATATCTTTAAACAGGATAAAGTCCATTGCAACAACAGAAAAGTGTGAATACGATCAATCAGTCTGTGACACACAGGGCATCAATATGGATACAAGCATTGCAGTCATATTAGACTGAAACTGGCTGATATATAACAAGGTGTCAAAGTAGTATTGGAAAGCAAGCCTTTTGATGACATATTCACAACGGTCACATTCGAGTAAAAGACATATATGTGCTAAATATATGATGTGACATTAAATGCATCATAACACTCCAGCACAGTCTTCTCTAGGTATTCACAATTTAAGCTAACAAAAACTATGATGTTTCTATCATTATCAGTTGTGTTAAAACTGTTTTCTATTACACAGCAAGGAAAACTGATGTATTCCTGATATTGTTCCATGGCACTGTTAAAAGTGGAAATCGTATATGTATTAACGAGATGTAAGAGGAATGTCTCATGCCTGTCAGAGTGGGCTGAATGAGTACTTTCCTATAAATAATTTCCAGAAAAAACTCCTCTCATGTGAAATACAGGAATGTTCCTGGATTCAGCATTCATTTTAACATCCTCTGTGTGACCTTTATCCGGATCTTAGAAACTGTAGTTTTTATCCATAGCCAAACATTTTACAGATGACACAGTGTATTATGTTTGGTTTGGAAAAAGGAGATGGTGACAAAAAAAATGTCATGCACTTGCATGGAGATTGCCTGTCCAAGAGGAAGAATAAAGTAACAGAGGAGGAAGGAAAAGTTATTTAGTATTTTGTCCCCATCTGTTAAAAGACTTAATGGGACCCCTTAGTTGTGCATTGAGCAATAGTTTGTTTATCTCTCTATAACCTCCAGAAATGCAATTTGGAGAGAAAAAGACAGGGAACAACAAGAAGTAGAGAGGAGCATGTTTTACTAGACTAAGATGTTTTTTCAACTTGATTAAGAGCACATCAAATCAAAGTCTGCTTGTATAATCATGCTACAGAGAGTTACTCTGTGAAATTATCCCAGTTGCCTTATGGCTGTTCTTTGATAACATGGATGTATGTCTGATTATTACCAAATTTGTAATTGTTTTTTAGCATGTATTTTAATAGAAGCAGTGTAATGTCATGTCATGTCATGTAATTCCCTAAATAGCCTGGTGTTTATGTATTTATATGTAAAGGTTAATCAAGAGCACATTCTGTAAAATGCATTGCCAAAAAGCGAAATCCAACATACATTAACTCCAAGGTGGCTCAGGGCCAAAAAGCACTAAGAAAATTTCTGTTTTACATTTCCAGATGCTAAACATGTCGACTCCTGGCATAACCAGTAGCCTCCTGTTGGTCCATTCAGTGTGTTGTCCACACTGTATTTCATCTGCTTCTCTAGCCAAGAAGACATCTGTGGAGCATGGACAACTTAGCCAGTGTTATAAACAGACAACACAGCATGATAAACGGCCTCTTATATAAAATGTCTGTACTTCAATATGGGAGGATGATAAGGACGGAGGCACAAAATCACAGTTGTCTCCAGCTAACCCTGTGAATAATATTATCAATACTCTATTCCAGGGGTCACCAACTGCAGGGCAGCGGACCAAGTATGGACCACGAGAGGCTTCCATAAGACCACAGACTTGGACCTTAGCAGGGGAGGAAGGCTGACTTACTGGACCTCATTCAATTTTAGTTGAATACTCCTGCTCTATTCAGATTGATGTTATAGATGGGATGAAGAGCAATTAGTTTGAACAAGAGGTGCTGAATCACTACAACCACACGTATTTCCCGTATACAATATCTTCCCTGTAGGGACTATGATATATGAAAACATAAAGAACAGCTGAGACTGAGACAAACAAGATCACAGCTCTTATGTCATCGCGTCTGCAACAGGTATTGCTGCAGCAACTTTCTGCAAAAAAAAAAAACGTACTCTGTGTCCTTGACATGCAAAGTCTGCAGGACCTCAGAAACTAAGGATGGGTCGCCATATTTGTTTTTCAGGCCACACCCACACTTGGTTTCTAAGGGCAGGCAATGTTTTCTGGATGATCATGAGAGGCAAACTTTGAGGAATTTCTATAGAAGATGATCGATTGAGTAGATGGTTGCAGCTTTAGACTTAGTCAGCATTCCTATAATTGTTATATTGAAAATTAAAGAATAATTACAATGTTAGGATCATATGCATGCAAATTGTTGTTATGTGCACTTTATACCTAACCCTAACCCATAAATAAATGGCATTGTGACACCATGCACTGCAGCTTTTCAACTCCTCATTGACCTCCTTGGCTGCATTGCCCTGCCTTGGTCTTTACGATCCCTTACTGACAAAGTCATCAAGCATTCAGCACATTCCCCTTCACTATGGGGGATCTGAGAAACCTTCCGTCTAACCCTGAAAAATGCACACACACATGGACATAATTGCACAAAGAGGAGAAACTCTGCTCTGCACTTTTCATTAACTCATAGGGAGGTGTCATGGACCTGTAACCTTAGGGCTCTGCCCTCTTACACATCTCTACTTTGACCCTGCAGCTCCTGAGAGCCCTAATGAGCCCCACATATCAGTTCAGGGTCATTTGCCATCATCATCATCAAGATGCCAAGAAGAGAGAGAAAATAAATTTCAAACAACATTCATTCAGGCCATGACAAAGTTGTCCAAAACGCACTGCTAGAACTCATCATCATTCCGAAATAAAACCCTTGTTTTAAATGTAAATGTAAATTTTTTGCACAAAAAAAGATAGAAATCAACATGGTTTCATGATCCTTTATCCTTTATCACTTTCATTTGGATCTAAAATTTACAGGAGAATGAAATTCTGGTGAATGAGATCTGCAAAATCGTCTCTGAAGACAAAGCTGAGAGGAATCCACATGGTATCTGCAAACATTCTGAGCACATATTCACTGGCATTTAATACATTTTAATACCTCCAAAAAAGTCACAGTCTTGCCAAAAGGTTTTGAAGCAAGTATTTCCTATTGTTGATTAATCCCTTAAATAAAAGCACAAATATTTTCTTCATATCATTTAAAGCATGTGGATCAGGGAAGGGAAATAAAGACAAGACAGTAACATAGAAAATACAGCATTGTTAAAAGATATATGAATTAAAATGCATTCAAAGTGACTTTAAGAAATGACTTGTATAAACCTCGGAAAAATATTGTTTAACAAGTTAGACAAGGATGTAGATTTTGGGACATGTTTGCCTCAACAGTAATGGTGTCTGAGGCTGTTTCATCTGAGATCATTTTTTCTGAGGCCTGACGGAGGTTTTCCTGAGACCTGATGCTTTTTCATCTGAGGTCTGACACCTGAGGATGTCCTAATATGGACACCGTACCTCTGAGCTTTGAGCCAAGAAATCTGGATCATTAGTCTTCGTCTGACTTTTGGACTGACAGGATAGATAACACATATCATTTACCTCAACACATAGTCATATTCTTTTATTCAGTTTGGAAACACATCCATGTGTTTTTAAAAGCACCCCTTCACTCTCCATCATGTTTTTATTCAATCTCTTATATCTCTCTCACCCCAACCGGTCAAACCAGAGGGCCGCCCACCTTGAGTCTTGGATTTGCTTGAGGTTTCTGCCTGTTAAAAGGCAGTTTTTCCTCGCCACTGTCGCCAAGTGCCTGCTCATGGAGAATTGTTGGGTCTCTGTAGAATAAAGTGACTTGACTATAAACACACAATTTAGTCTTATAAAAACAATGTCCCACATGTGCCTCTGAAATACTGTTATATCCTTTGAAATATCTGAATTAATCTACATTCCTTGAAAGCAAATGGAAAGAGCCAGTATCCTGTTGGTTTATGAATGGAGGTGATAATGGTTTGCCATCAGGTAACACAGAAAACAGACAGCTGCTTGAATGCTCTCTCTGAAGACAAACATCGGTCACTAAGTCCCGATTCCTGCTTATCTCATTAGGTGTTATTGGCATTACTTGTCCTCTACAGTACAGTATTCCCCTCTCCAGTTTCTCCAAGGACCGATGCTCTTCCTCCCAAAAAACTATCTGAAGTACTTTAACATTGAATAAATCAAGAAAGCTTCAACCATGTGTCCCCTACTCTCATGTTAAAGACATTAGACCAAGAAAGTGAAAATCAATAACTGTATCAGGAGGCCTCGGCTGCGTGGCATGTCTCTCAGCACTGCTCAATGAACGTGGAAGGCTTAGATCTCCATCGTTAGTGGTCTGAAGTGATTTACAGTTTCCTCCTGACTAGGTGGAATTTGAGTCTCTGGTTGGAATGACTTGAATTTCCTACATTTTCTCAGTCATTTTTCCCACATTTCTATTTCTGTATTGTATACAGAAAAGGAATTTGACTAACCAAATAACTTGTCTTTTAACACAGCTGGCCTGGCAGTTTTTATTTAACAAGAATGTCTGCAACACTCATCACTTAAAACCTATGCCTCATCACATGATTTTTCTTTTCTTTTCTTTTTTTTTTGCCTTTATTTGGATATGCATGCAGCAAAGGGCCAGGAGTTGAGATCAAACCAGGACTGCTTCTCAGGTGAACCACCAGACACTCTTCCAGTTTTTTTTTTTTTTTTACCAAAAGCAGACAAGATCCACATCCACTCTTCAAATAAACCAAAGGGGATAAATGAGAACTATCATAACAGGAAACATTCTTTGACTGCTCTTTTGAACATTAGAAGAACAATTGTGGCAGAGCCAGCTAATAAAACTGCAGAATTACTGCGGTTTGGCCATGAGCTGTAACATTCAATGCTGAGATGTCCCACCTGAAGATTTTAAAGGCTCTCATTTCCTTTACTCCAGCTGTTTTTGAATTCTTCTTTAGCCTGATTACTGGCAGTGATGTCTTCTCTATTCTAATTGCAAGATGAAAAAGCCGGTATACCACTTTATATCAATGCGTCTTACCAATCAATACGTATTGTTTTTTCTTTAACTGAAATTTAAACTGATAACACCAAATGCACAGATTTAATCTACGGACAGTAAGTAAGTTTATTACTTTCACTTTCTCGTTACATAAAGAGCATTTAAGTAGAGGAGAGAAAGGACTTATCAAGTGCTGTTGGAAAACACAAGATCCTGTGAACTAAACCAAAAGTCAAAGGTCATTCATAGACATCTTAGGAACTTTAAGGAGCCTGTCACAGAGAGGAAAGTAAGCTTCAACAATCAGCTCAGTAGAAAATAAAGTTGAGACAAAAGAGGGAGTGTTTTCAAGATGTTGCATTGAATGAGTCAGACAGCTAGCCTGAGAAAAAGAAACAATCAATCATGGCTTTTAACACTGAGGGAGAACATCATTTGTCATTAGGTCCTCATTCAAGCATGAAATAATAGAGTGAACAAGCTAACGTCTGAAGGTGCAGAGTCACTTTTTAAGTGTTTTATTATCTGTTGGGTGGGTAATGGGCTTATTTCTCACTCTTATCATTGCATGGTCTAAGTGAAGAACCACATGTTCGCATGCTTCTACCACCTCACCCGAGAAACTCACATGTTTTCTATTCATCCCTTCAACGCTGAATTTATATTCTAATATGATGTGTGATTTTAAGACAGCGTAGTTTATGTTTGAATCTCATGGGACGGTCTCTGTAGGACACAGTTTCTTTGCTTGTTGTGCACACATTTTCCTTTTTCATTTTTATAGCATTAATAAAATTTGTATTTGTTTCCTCACCTCGCAGGACAAATGACTTGAATGATGTGTTTTTAGAAGCACCCGATGGAAACAGTTTGCACACTTAGCCCATAAGTCTGTGAGCTGTGGTAGAAGGATATGAGTTAAATAGCTCTTGCTCCGTGAAATGCATTTCAGTTCTGAGTGATTATGTAGGTAGTTAGAAGTTAATAACTTTCTGCAATTTCTGCATCAGGTACTTTAAACTGTGAGTAAACACTGTCTGAGAAAATGGACACCATCTGAATTTGTGCAGTTGTTCAGTGCTTTGGTCTCATCACACAAGGAGGTCCACAAAGGCGCGTCAGTGTCACCTCACAGAGACCGTCGACGAAATCTACGACATAGTCTTGAGAGATCAACGCATATAGCAATAATGCATTGCCACAGAGCTGGATATCTCCCATAACCATGAATGAGACTTGTGTCCACCACGTCCAATCATGGACAAAGAAACGAAACAGTGGAACCAACCAGAATCTCCAAGTCCCAAGAAAGATCCGCATTGGTAAGATCTGCTGGCAAGGTGATGCCTCCATTTTCTGGGATGAAAAGGGAGTGCTGCAAGTGGACTAGCTGGAGAAGGTTCACACCATTACAGGGGCCTATACTGTGATCTTTGGAGACAGCTAATGGAGAAAATCAAAAAGATTCTGAGTGGGACACAGACAAAAGAATTGTTCTCCTACCAGAACAACGTTACAGCTCACATGGCCGCCATCCAATAATCCAGATTTAAACTTGTTCTGTCAAGCTTCTGGACATCCAAAATGACTTCTACAAAGATGGAATCTGTATCCATTGGAGAGGACTATGTTGAAAAATAAATGCATAGGTTTTGTTCAATTGAGGCCATTAACATATCAATCACATCATCACTGAATTACAGATCTCATTTAGCTCTAATGTATCAGTCCTAAACAGAATTGCGCTGTTCACACATATTCTATAGTATTTAATATTAATAATAAGTATTCAAAATAATACAATAGACTGCATATGTCCACAATACAGGCAGTGGGTTAGCTACCTCTATAAAAGTCTTCTACAAAACAACAGAGAGGAAACTGAGTACATCCCTAAAATAGCAAATAGCATAAAGCTGCTACAAAACTCACCACATACTGAAAAACAATCATCCTCACTCCCTTATTCTGTAGCTAAACTGCTGCACTATGTGTCCAAAAGACAGTCATGTATTCTGACAGTCGCAGGGTGCTATCACGCCCGAACAACAACAATCCCCCATTACACCTTTGTAACATTTCTACAGAATGATGGGGCACATCAGTTCCACCTTGAGCAGTCTGTACAAAAGGGTCTTGAGAGTGCTGCACTGCTGCTTCTGTCGGAATCTCAAAACGAACCTTGGAAGCACATCGTTAATCACACAGACCATTAGCTCCAATCCTACTCAGCATTAACCCGGTAAACAATCGTGCCTTAATGTATTTGGAGAGATGAGGGTGTGCTTGTTTAGTATGTGAGAACTTCCCTGCCATATGGCAGTCATTAAGGCTCGAATGAGCTTCTTCGTCTAATAGCTATGTTAAGTATGTATAGCGCTCTTGTTGCCCAGTCTGCCGTCCTGTCAGGCCAGCTACCTCCAAGCCCATGTCTCCTGCATCCACACAGTCAATGGCATACTTGAGGAATGAAAACAGGAAGGGGAGATATATGGCTTAAAGAGAGCAATATTTGCAAATGACGAGTAAACATGAGCTGTTTTCATAGATAGATCTGTTAATTTACAGAAGGGCCACCCAATTCTTTCTTTGTTGTGTGTTTGTGTATTCTGTCCTTTTGCCAGATCTCTATAGTGGAGATGAGGTCATGTGGTTCATGCCCTAAGTAAAGTTGCTCAACATCCATCCTTACTTTGCATTCTTAGCTATTCTATGAGAAGTTAAAATGGCTTTTGCCTCAATTTTCAATAACTGATCATCACTATAAATAATTACCAAAAGTAAAATCTTTGAACGTTTTTGCTCCAGTACAGTTCTGGATGTCCAAAGAAAATATGTACGGAGAAAACTACTGATTACTCAGAGATTAAGTCTGAAGGCTTGCAATGTTAAGTTAGCTTTCAGTGAACCTTTTAAGTAACCTCTAATAAACATAATGAGACAGATCAACCTCTCAGCAGAAAGCAGGAGGTCTGTCCTGCAGTTCTTCAACAGAACAAAGACCATCAAGACATCCACACCTAAAAAACATCAGCACCATGTCAGCTGTGGCAACTAAATTTTAGTCTTTCAAATGAAACCAAAACAAACAATAAAGCCTGCTATCATTATAATGTTTTCCCATCATAAATTCAAAACTAGTCTGCTGCATACTTTTGATTCAATTCAATTCCTTTAATCTGTTAACTAGGCCTTTAGATTAGGATTCAGTATACAGGATTCAGCTTTAAGACCAAGAGAGTTTTTGGTGCATAAATGCTACTGCAAAGATTAGGTTGTCGCCACATTTGCTGACATTCATTTAACTAAAACTATAATAGTCCTACAGATGTGTCCTTTTGTCTCACTGTTAAAAAAATGCATGTTCAATAGGCTGTTGTAGTTCAGGAGCCAAAACAGAATGATTATAATTGACCTGAAGCTGCATGGGAACCAACTGCATGAAAAGACTCACAGAGGATAAGCTTTTCATTCATGGTGTGTTAGTTAACTTAAGGTGGAAGCATCATACCAGATCTGTTAAAGACATCACTGTTCCTGAACGTTGTGAGAACAACCACAGGAGCTACTGAGACATCATCTTTTACACTCTGTTTTCACCTAAATGACTCCAGGTCTAGATTTATTTATTTTTCCTCAGCTTTTGGTGAAACCACACCTTGAAATTCTGACTTGACTGCATATTTGGGCTTAATTACTTCCATAAATCTGAAAGAAAATATAGTTTCAGTCCATTTTAGATGACAAATTCTTTCACAGGCACTGGTTAAAGTTGAGTGCAGGACAAACTATGCAAGTTAAATGAATACAGGGTGGATTTTTCCTTCTTTCCAATACGGAACAAGTGTAACAATATATAGTTATACTGTGTAAGATGAGTGAATGCATGGGATGAGACAGAATAAAACACTGACTATGTACAAATAAAGGGCATCAGAGCTATAAAATACCAGCTGATGACATCACCAGATCATTTCTCCAATTTTCCTGAATATTTCTGACCCATATTCAAAAGCAGATCAGATGCACCTGTTTTAAAGAATGTAACAGAGGTTAATCCAAACTCAGATTTCCTTACTTTCAAACTGGATACAGTTTCTAAGTATTTCTAAGTATTGACAGTATTAAAAAATGGATGAAATGAAAATGGAGGCCTTTGCGACGTCTCCGCTGAGACCTCCAAGGGTGACACACAAGCAGAGGCCTCCAAAAGAAGAGATGGGTGCGCTCGTGAGTGTGCTCAATATGTACTGTACATTCCACTCTGTATCACTGTGAAGAGATCAATTGTTGTATCATCGCGCTTAGGACACACAACACAATGGTGATCTCGCCACCTAATCCGTTGACCCTGGACTCCTATCCTTTGGAATCATATGTTTATCATCAGTAGTTCGTGAGTTACCAACAAAAAATATGCTTTTCCATAATGGAGGATCTGGATCTACTTTTCATCTAGATTGAATTTCTTACCTTTCAATGATAGACGAATTTCATTCATTCATCACTCTGCTACATATTGGTGGCAGCTGTCTTGCCGTACTGTAACCCAATACATATTGGCCCCCGCTACAAATAAATATTTTAATCTCCCAGATCCGGATTATGATCTGGATCTGGATCCAATTTGTGCATAGAAGTGGAGCATCATGAGTTGTCCGTGCCTGGGTATCTTTGTTTTGATTTTCCCATTATTATTTTTCACGACATTGGTTAAATGTTAAAGAAAAAAAGGACCCTCAACTCTTTTTGGCAGAGGTAAAAACAACACGTGTCCAGTGCATAATCTTCACAGGAACACAGATCTAACACAGGGATCATAAAGAGGAGGAATGTACTGAAGATTTAAAATCTAGAGCCCTGAGTCAGCAGCTTCTTCCCCAGTGTTTTAGTTACCTGCTTCTACATCCGTCTCAATGCTAACAAGCCTGTAGACGGAGCCCCTTCCTCACCATGTGGCCACGCATGAGTCTACTATAAACTTTGTCACATAAAGCTACTGTTCTATTGAAACCCTTACATTTAGAGTTTGATGGGGGGTAATTTTTTAAGGACATACATTCAATATTTAACCTCCACATATTATCATTTTTAACCAAATATTCCAGACAAAATGCAAGAAACAGTCAATAAATGCTATCAATGCTATAATTCCAATCATTAGCACACAAACAAGAACAACTTCACACAATTTATATACCACATAAAAGCACATGTTCAGAGGTTTACATATATAAGCATAAACAAAGACAAGTTTTTCTTTTATTATGGAAAGAAACCAGACATGAACTCAATGATTGAGGGGAGAATTAAGCCTATGGGAGACAGCCCAAGGTCCTGGGGATTAGACACTCAAGTTCATATGAAGAAAGATGATTCCCATGTGTGAAATAGTGATGTACAATGCAACTACAACAACTGTGAGGCTTTCTATAGTGTTCCTAAGAGCGAGTGCTTGGTGATAACACTGTCCACAGCACTTTTCTTTTTGGCAAAGAAAATTCCTTTAACGATAAATACCCTGACTTTGGTAGTGCGTTTATGTTTGTGCATGTAGAATCTTGTTTTTCCACTCATTTCACCTTGTCTCTAATACTATGCAATCACAACCTGAATCCCCCAGCTGTCTCATTACTTCGCTAAAACCCTCCTGTAAAACAGGATCCAGTCTCAGGCACTGTCCATAATCACTGAAAACAACCAGACTCCTTTAGTGAGGACCAGATGGTTTCTGTCCTCACACTGTTACGTGCTTGTGCTCTCTTGATTTCATGCAGACCCATGCACCGATTTAACCAAAGCAGAGCCTAATCCGAGGCTTAATAGAGTTTGACAGAGTGGCATTCACAAATAGGGCTAAACACAATTATTAGAGCAGGATCCAGTGTCTCAGCTCATGCTTGGGCTATGTCCATCCTCACAATATCAACACCATGGCCTTGGGCTCAGTGGCTGACATACGTTTCCCTAAATGGTTCTGTCTAGCTCATATCAGATTGAAATGAGGTGGCCGCTTGGCCCCTACAACACACAGTGGGCTATACCACCGCAGTTTGGTAGGAATACCAAAGAGAGTAACGTTCGGGAGGCCAATCCATGATAGGTACTTAAAGAGAGCAGAGCATGGAGTCTCGCTTAAACTAATGACGGATCCAGATGGTTCCTTGAAACCTCTCTCAGCTTATATTCTGTCTCTGCTGAGGTTTATCTGGAATGAACTGCGCTGAAAAGTCGAGGCAGATAAATTGACTGTACAGCAACCCATGTTATCCTTCATCCTTTTTTAGCCGAAGAGCCATAAGCGTTAATAATGATATTGAGTGACACCCTCCTTATATGACAGCCAAATATCATGTGTCATTTCCGCCTCAAAAACATTGTTTGAATCTGCAGAAACAAGCTGTGAATAAAGAACCGACAAATCATCACATTTCAAGCTGACATAGGAAACTTCTTAAGAAAGAGAGAGAGAGAGGTTGATCGGCAGATGGATTAACACCAAGATAATGAATCAGGCAGGGCAGAAAACAGACAGAAAGAAGGAAAGAGATGCATCACAATACTACAGACATTACATGCAGGAAACATCATATAATAAATGTGATGAAACCTCATGAAACGTCTTCGTGACCAAACATCGACTCCAGTTGCCTTTAACTTGTTACTACAAGATAAATCCACACATTCCTGCCTCCCTTTACCTCATCTGATTTTTCTCCAATAGTATAATCACATACAGGACACTCATAAGTCTGTCAATGTGAATTGCTAAAGCTCACATTGAAAATCTAATAACGAAGAGGAATCCCTGGTGATGTCCTCAAGGCTCAGACTCCATATACAGGAACCCAGGTTGAGCTACCTGCAGTCACTGTTGGTAATTATGCTATGCTGGAATGTGTAATACATGGTTAATATCCAACACATGACTTGGCAGCTAATTTTGTCCATCAAAAATATACAGAATGGAAATTTCAAGGAATATCTAATTGTTCAACTTACTAAATGATAAGATACAATATGTCTTTCTAGCAGCATGTTTTACTGCAGCGCACTTTTTATATAAAGCTGATAACCAACATTATCCAAAGTGCGGAACTTTTAAAAATAAAATTATATTAGTAATAATCATCAATAGATTTGTCAGAATTATTATCTATTTAGCCAAGTTTATTTTTTAATATTTCAGCCTCAATGGAAAGCCTATTTCAGGTTTTCCATTGACAGATTTAGCTGTAAAAATCACTCGCAACCATCTTCCTTTATTCAACAGTGTCATACCTGTGGGTGCCTTCCTACATCAGTTGCAGTTCGTTGCTGAAAACTATATGATAGATAGTATATGATCTTATATTCTTTGTATTTTCTAACTATTTGACTGTCGGTCTTATCCATATTATTTTAAATTACTTAACACCCAACTTCTGCGTTGCTACAAGTTTTATGTGTTTTATATTGTAATTGTTTTAGCAGTTAAGGGACTGTTTGTACTCTTCTATACATGACATAAACTTTAGTCTTACATAATATTGCATACCTCAAGTTTCATGGCACTCAAATCAAATCCTCTACAATGAATCACATGGGCTCAAACCCTTACTCCACATTATTGGTGTATGTAGCCTCTGCTCCGAGCAGAGGCTCAGAGAAGGAGCCTGGCTGAGCACAGAAGCCTGGCTGACTCCTTGTATAATGACTCTGGCAGAGGAGCGAGGATAAATCTGTCTTGAGAAATGAGAGGAGGAAAAACATCTTGTAAAAAGAGATGGGAAAGAAGCATGGGGTGTGCAAAAGAGAAAGAGACGCATTGAGGAATTCTGATTCGATCTAACAGCAATCTCTATCTGTTCCCAATCTGTCACCCCAATGTGTGAAAACCAAAGAGCCCATGTCAAAACAAACGCACGGGAGAGCTACCGCTAACAAACAACGACACATTCCTGTGAGATGTATAAACAAGAGGAAGGACTGTTAAAAACCCCAGCAGGCAGACTCTCACTCCTGGGAAAGTCAATGAATCAAACAGTGGGCAAGCCACTGTGTGTGTGTGTGTGTGTTTTTTTGTAATGGCAAGCATGTGGGGGGTGGGAACCAAATATCCTGCGTTCACCATTCTGTCTCAGCAGGACTCTTCCAAAACACTAACAACCATCCTCCTGTTTTCGTGTTGATGTAGGCCAGTAGGGGTTTGGGCAGTAGAAAGACCAGGTGCTGATGGTAACGAGACAATGCTTAGAGACGATCAGGACAATCAGGGTTTGTTTACTGCTTACTGTGTTTATTATTTACCATCCAATGATGTCACTGTTCAATTGAACTGTAGATGGAATGACCTCATCTGAGATTGCTGGAGCATTCCTGTGCTTTTTTTGTCCACTGTAATGTTTTCAAAATGTTCTTTTTTTGTTTGTTTGTTTGTTTGTTTGTTTGGCATTCTTTTTTCTCAAGTTGGTAAGAAATTGTTTGAAATGTTGACAAATTTGCTTACTCACCTCCTAGCAGAGAGTTGAATGTAGGTGCTGGTGGGTGGATTTTGTTACCATGTGACTTAGCCAGCTGTTTCTTCCTGTTTCCAGTCTTTATGCTAAGATAAGCTTCTCAGCTGATGGCTTTAGCTTCATATTTGCTATAGAGGTATCAGAGTGGCATCAATCTTCTCATCTAACTCTCCAGAAGAGGAATAAGTGTATTTTATTTTTCACCACATTGTCAAAATATTCATTTACATTTGTTGTGACAACAAATAAAACAATTGAGCAATTGGATACAAATTTTATTTCTAAAATGTTGAACCACTATTCCTGAAATAAAGTCATACGTGACAATATTTGTTCTCAGCTTATTCGTTCTTCACCATATGAAACCAGAACTACATACACCCTCATTAACATCTAGTTTTTATGGAGTGGAGACTCAGCTGTGTTAGCCACAGAACCCCAGGCTCTAGCCTTCAAAGAAAACCATTCCTCCCAGAAAGCACTGCTACCTTTAACTGCCCAGAGACTCCCACAGAGCAGCCTCATCCAATCACAGCTACACTAAAGCCTCATTCTGCTTTTTCAGCGTGAAACCATAAGATCTGAACTGGGCCTGTTGCAGCTTTAACAACATTATATCCTCTGAAGATGTAAGTCAGTTCATTGGCTGCACTTATTGGTGTATGCAGGTATAAACAAAGACACACTTTTTTTATCTAGTATGAAAGAAAACTCACCATACTGGCATTGCGTCCCTTTGAAGCCCATTGGACACTGACATATCTGGTCTCCAGCTGCTGCACATTGGCCTCCATTGAAACACATACTGGCACCACACACCCCTAAAGATACCACATATCATATAAAGATGATGATGCATGCAATTGCCATTTTTTCTGTTCAATTATTGCATTAAATATTAAATTGATACTGTATATACAACAGCTTCATAGCAGAGTCAGATCTAGCCCTATGTGACATGCTTACTGTGCAGACAGCCGATCTCTTCACCCATTCGAGTCCAACCAGGGCAGCACTTATAGACTGTGTGCAAATCTGCACGGTACACCTGCTTGTACGCTGTGTAATATGCTGTCCTGAGGAGGAGAAATTCTGTTATGTAATAGGACATTTTTTAAGTTTGTGCATGTTATTAACATATCTATGAAGATAAAATAGATAAATGTTTTATTTGTACACGATCTGTATACAATCAGAGTCTCTTATTTAGATGAAGGTGAATCATCTTTGTAACGTTAACATTATCATCTCCAATTCCACTGAGCAGGCAGAGAGAAAGAGAGGCATTCAAGTCCCAGTCATTGCAGTGGAGCTAAAAAGACTTATTCGGTGGGTCAGTGTGTAAAGCACTCCATCACAACTTATCCTATCAGTATCTGTGCTTATGAATGAGATGTCTCCATAGAATAGTAATGGTCAATCATAAAATGTTTGTGTATTCTGAAAGTATTTTTGCTCTTACCTTCTCTCATAGCCCATACACCATCTATGGCTGGTGCAGCCTTGTTTCCACACCTTAACCATGCGGGTAAAAGCCTGAACACAGGGCTGACGCACCCCCAGCATGGACATCTCCTGGTTAGCACAAACATTGGGCCTGTGAATGGAAAACACAAAAAACAAAAACATTTTAGAATCAAAAATCAGCAGTGAATTTTAAAAAAAACAAGAGCGCTCAGAGAGCACAAACCTCCGCCAAGGCCCAACAATCCTCGATATAATTGTTGTTATTCCAGCAGTACCAGTCCTAAAACTGCCCTATCTCACAATGTTAACAAAAAGAATCCTTTAAAAAAATTCCCAGATCCAGATCCTGATACGGATCATCACCAAAATGTAATCACATCTTGGATATGCTAGGGTCCAACTTTGGTGAAAATTTCATGCAAATCCGTCCATTAGTTTTTGCGTAGTCCTGCTAACAATCAGACAAACAAACAAACCGAACCAATCACATAACCTCCTTGGCGGAGGTAACAATACATACTGATGACTTTCAAGACCAGTATGTGAGCACAGGCTTCATTGTTCTTTGTTGTGTATATAATATGTAATAATAATATAATTATAATATGTAATAATAATATTAAGTTTAGAGGTAGATTATTAAGCCCCCCCATGTTGGTGTAAACCTACTGTAGAGCCAACATGTCTATCGTTACATGAACACAGCACCAGCTCACAAACTGTCAATTACATAGATTCCTGATTGGTGCAGTATGCTTGATTAAAAAAAAAATCCAAAAATGGTCCATTGTTTGGACACTACCTACAGCATGCAATAAACAACCTATGAAATTGAAGAGGACATTTCTTCTCAAAAACTGATTGCATGTTTAGTGAACATACATACATGCACTGATGTGTGCGTGTTGCTTATACAGCAAAGATGTTAGTGCTGTACAGCATTCATGAGTAGCCTGCATCCATCTGTGTTGTCAGTGTATCTAAACTATCCAGAGGTGTCCTCCATAAACCATCTGGCTTCAATACAGAGCACTGAAGTTAATTAGAGGAAGCATTGGGCTTCACTGGTAATGAAAACGATTTACCAATCATGTTCAGGGCATTCTGTAGAAGAAAAAAAAACTCTTGTAGAGTACAACTCAACAACAAAATCACATGCCATTGAAAGCCATAATGATTAAGGAAGTTAGAGCAGTGCTCATGCACACATCCATCCTCACAGAGGACCTGAAAGAGCGACTCCCAGTGGAAATTGAACAGAATGAACTACAGTGTAAAGTAACAGAATTAGACAAAAGCAAAAATTAATTTAGACTATTTGTAAAACTTGGACTATGTAAGTAACTGTGTTTTCCTTTTTTATGTTGACTATGACACGTTTCTTTTGTCTTATTTAAAAGCATGTAAATGTAAAACTGAACTATTCATCTGATTATTCAATAAAATCCAGTCGGCAAAAGTGCAAATTGCAAGCAGTGGAAACGATTTAAATTGCAAAGTGTCACTTACATGCCAAGCTGCAGCTCCAGAGATGATGCGATGTGCACGGTGCTGATAAATATCACACACAAGATAACTGGGAACATAATTTCAGCCAGTTATAGATGCGGAGAGAAGTATTCAGTCGTCGCAGCCTCTGTATCCATCAAATGAGGAGCATCCTAACATTTACGGAAGTCTGCCCAAAGACATGACTCAAAAGTTGATGTTTGTCTTGCATTCATATTTTCCGAGATCGAGATGTGATTCCTGCAAACTGGCTAAGCAGAGCCGGGCGACTTAACTTAACTCATGTCAATCGCAGCCTTTGAAATGGCTCCTAGTAAACGCACCACCCACAGTCAATTGGGGGGCCACCTCCCAAAACCCCCCGCGACAGTGACCTGAGCATTCACTTATTAACACACCCACATGCTCTCATGTTATCTCTTACGTCCAAGAAGTAAAAAAATAAAAAATAAAATAAAGGAATTTCTCGCCAAAACTTTTGTTACAACTATATCGTTTGGAGAAATTCTGCACTGTCCATCAAAAGTGACAGTGTCTTAAGCATTATAGAAGGAACACATTTGAGTATTATGACGTTCAATAGGCACTGACAAAAGAGATCTATGCACGGGATAGGAGATGATGTGCAAATTTGTTGCCTATGTTTTATTTGGATACGAATCAATACATTTTCAACATACACAATTTATATGGTGACATGTTGTATGATATATGTTTTACTTTAAATATTTGATACCACTCAAGGAAATTGGAGTATAATAGCAGGTGAAGGAAGTATAAAAACAGATGCATAAGTAAAATCTGCTTTAACAAATCTCCTACCAAACTAAAAAGTAAAACAAAATGAAAATGTACTACTACTGTAAAAAAAAAAGAAGAAAAATAGGCCTACATAAATTAAGAGTATTGTTGAGAACATTATATTTTTCAGATGAATTTCATGACTTATTCTAAAATGATTATTGCCAACTCAAATAGGTCAAATAGCATAGGTCCAAATTAAAACGTGCTTTTAATTTCGGCGCTTGGTCAAATGACGTCACTTCCTCTTGCTACTTCCTATTTGGTGTGGAGACAGAAGAGAGGAGGTCCCTCTCTTGTACTGTATGAGGAGATGCTTGACAGCTTCGTCATTTGTAATATCTACACTTTAACTGTACCGTTCAACGTATAAAGGTTTTAATTGCCTTTGGGATTTCATGAATAAATTATTTGTCGCAGAAGTAGCTATCCTTTGCCACAAACCAAACGGTAAGAAACCGAAATTGGCGCTAGCTTGAAATGGCGCTAATGTGTTGTCTAGCTGTCTAAACAAAATTAACGATAGCTACAATATTCCGTTAGGTCACCTAACCTAACAGTTATTTAATTCACAGAGATAAACAGTAGTAGTTTACTTGTTTTAAATATAGGACAATGTTTCAAAAGGTTAAGTACTGATTTGGCGTCATCACTTGTCTAATTGATCTAAATACTAGAGTAAATATATATATCTTGTAACTCGAGCAGCAGCCGTAGCAGCTCTTGTCTGATCTAATTTAAGTGGTAACTAGCCTCTCTTTGTGTCCTGCAAAGTCAGAAGACACCAAATTATCATCATATGATAGTGTCACGAGCAATTTTCCATCTTTAACTCTTGCCTACAGCTCATCAACTGCACAGTTATCTTTTGAGTAGATCATTGAAGAGATTCTTGCTTTGTAGCTTCAAAAATGTACCAGTACATTTGCTACACGGCCAGTTCAACAGAATTGAAAATCATTAGACACTCTCTCATATTGCCATGTTTTCTGTCCTTTGTGACCATTTTGTGATTTACATTTAGCTCTTTGTTGCTCAACAAATTACTCCACACAGCCAAATGAACGCAGCAGCATTCCCTTCCCCCACGGCAGAGATGGCAGAGATGAACCGTATTCAATATGAGCTAGAGTACACCGAAGGGATCAGCCAGAGGATGCGCATCCCTGAGATGCTCAAAGTGGCTACTCAAGCCCACGAAGACACTCTTGCTGGATTTCAGGAGGTCCCCCACAGTGTCATAATGCAAGTTCCAGAGAGAATTGTGGTTGCAGGTCAGTGTACGGTTTCTGTAGTGTTCAGTCTTTTATTTCATACAAATGGTAATGATTGGTTAGCTGAATGTAATCTCTTTATGGCTTTGTTATTACCGTTGGAAGATACCAGATTTGCCTTTACCTCAGGACTTTGTCCATCCTGAGCCTACCCACCCATTTAGTTCTCAGCCCTAGTATCATGTCAATTATTAGAGTGAAAATGAAATAAAACATTTAAAGGTGCACGAGCATGTTAGTTCATCACATAAGAGAAAAGTACTAGAGGTTGTTTTTCAACTTCAACATTCTTGGCACAGTACTTGAATTGAGTGAAGTAGAAATTGCTTCAATTTCTCATTCGTAACTCCAACACACACCTTCCTTGTCAGGAGACAGTAATGACCCACAGTTCCCCAGACCCAGAGATTTGGACCTAATCCAGTCAACACCACTAGAAGCCCTATCACTAAAGACTCCACCTAGAGTCCTTACCCTCAATGAGCGGCCCCTGGACTTCCTGGAAGAGGAGCAGCGGCCGGCTCCAAGCAGTGAAGAGGTGGTAAGTAATAAAGCAATGCAAGCTTTATAACTTAAGGCACCAGATAATATCCACTCCTTACTCTAAACCGTAACATGAATAAATCAGTGGTCATTGTTCCTTTTAGTTGCGGCCCCAGGGACGATTACGGCGAGAACGCTCAGCCAGTGAGAACACTCGTCACAACAGTCAGCTGATGCACAATGATTCTGCGTAAGTAATGTCTTGGATATGCCATCATTAGCTTATTTTGTATTTGCATGCACTAGCATGTTGAATTTTTTTATTTATTTATTTATTGGTTTTATGTTTTTTTTCCCATCCCTTTGTTTTTGTTGTGTTGTGAGAACTGTTGGTGCTTTCTGTTTTGATTCAGAATTCAGCTCTATTTATCACTGACACTAATACATTAACACCATTATTTTAAACGCTTGATCTACTGTAAATTTTGATTTGATCATTTACAGATTTTAAAAAAGGAAAATTGTGATGCAGGCTATAAATTTTTCTGCAAAGCCCTTCAGATGTCAACATACCTGAATTAGCTGAACTAGGCAGACTTCACACTAGGTGTGCCCTGCAGCCTTATTTTTATTGGTAGAACATTATGAATGTCAAATTGGGACTGGTATTTGCATATATCAACAAATTTTACTATTCTGCAAAAAAGCTTGTCATGTCCTGGTCACTTTCGTCAAAACAACAGCATGTGACGTCCTTTTACTATTGGTAAAGTTGCCACCTGTTTTGTGGCTTGAACCAGACAGTGGTCTGTCTATGGTAATCAAACTAACAGTGGAATCATTTGTTTGCCAATTCTTTTAGTTCACATCTCCTCTTCCATTTCTAAATTTTTGTTTTATGGATTATATGTCAGTAAAGCACCATTAGTGTCCGGTAGGTTATATCTCTAGCTATTATTGCAACGTTACATTTATTTTTATTTACTTTCAACCCGTTGCGATTTCTACAAAGTCAGTAAAGACAAGGACAGTTTCTTTTCCTTATTTCTCTCCTTCTCCCTCCTTCCTTTCTTTCCTCTTTTGTCTTTTCCTTCCCTTTCCCTCTGAATTGACTGCTCTTAATGGTGGGCACTGAGCAGTGCGACCCAGTCCCCCCCAGCCTCTGTCCACCCTTGCCCCCCTCTCATGGTGACTGAGGAAGAACACAACCTGTACAGCGCTAGCGGTGTTCTATGTTTCATCCAGTCCACTACACGCCGGGCTTACCAGCAAGTCCTGGAGGCCTTGGATGAGAACCCTCGCAGGTGATCTCCCAATCATCTGGTCATTTTTTGCTTTAAAAGTTGGGGGAAAAATTGGCTTACAAGATAACAACAATACACAAGACAGACTGCATCACTTGTCTTTATTTCTTCAAAGTCTCATTAAATCTGCTTCAGGACACTGTTTTGTAGGGGAAGGGGGGGTATTTCTGAAATGTTGTTTTGCTGTAGTTATGTTGGAATGTTGTGATGGTTTGTGTGGTTGACTCAAGTATTACATGAACATTCTCTAACTGGCTATTTGTAACATTAAGTAACAATATTAATACAGCCTGCCAGTTTGCCTTGTGTAATCAAACTGGCAATTTTATTTTTGGTCCATTGCTGTTATGCGTATTTCAGCCTTATAGCAGCTTTTGAAGTGCCACTGGGGGTGGAGCCACTTGTTTAAGTTGTACTAGGCCTTGTCAGCCACTTTAAAGTTAGATTTCAGTTTGGAAGAAAGTTAGTGTTCCCCTTGAGAAAATTTGTTTATGGCATCACCAAAACCTTTGAACAAACCAAGAAGTTGAAAAGCATAAGGTTTTATTTTATATCAGCATAAAAAACACATTCTTCAGGGTTTTACATGAAGTCTTTAACTGTCTGTTTTTACTGAAGAAGGCAGAAGGTGAAAGCCAAAGGAAAGGCCTTCAGATATTACCTTTGTGCCCAATTCAGATTGACAAAACTTTCATATTCACATTTCATATTCGTAGCCTTACACCTGGCAAGGAAAAGGTTTTAAACAAAGGCTTTAGAATTTTGTGATTTTTTCTTTTTCTTTTTCGTGGGTATTTTGGGGTACTTTTGCTTTTATTGGACAGTGAAGTGATGGGTCTGGCAGGAAATCAATGAGAGAGAGAGGGGCATGCACCAAAAGTCGCTGGCTGGAGAAAAACAGACGACGTTGCTGTTATTGGCAGGCGCTGTTACCGTTCAGCTACCAAGTCGCTTTCAGATTTTTGTGATCTTTTTTAGAAGAATAATGAAAAATCCCGTTGTTTTCCAGGACAACGTGTATCTCTATCTCTTATTCTTCCCTTGCTCCAACCCTGTCTTTCCCCACCTCTATAGCAAACCATCACTGCGAGGGGGGTCGGTTTCAAGTTCCAACCCCCTGCATGAATCCAGGTAACGTTACCTGGCTTTCTTCATTCTGATCCTTTGCCACTTTCCTCATCCTTTCACTACCTTCCATTCTCATTTCAGGTTCAGAAATAATATCCTGGTAAAAAGATTGTCCACTAAAATGATGTTATTGTTGTCAACTTGGATGATATATCTAAAATGTGATTAATCATTCAATCTCTGACTGAATCATGTAATTCTGAAAATGGCTGCTCTCTTTTCAAGGCTTGCATTATCAACATATGAAGCCACACTGGAGAGCGGGCCTGATGACATGACTGTGGTTGATGCAACAACACTTCGACGTCAGGTTAGTTTGTAATAAATACACTCCATCCATAACGTGAGACCTATTCGTGGACTGTGACTGAGAAAGTATTTGAATATTTATTTATAGCTCATCAAGTTGAATCGGAGACTCCAACATTTGGAGGAGGAGAACAAGGAGCGAACAAAACGAGAGATGATCCTGTACTCGGTCACCGTTGCTTTCTGGCTCATTAACACCTGGATGTGGCTGCGACGTTAGAGCCGGCCCCCGCCTGTGTTTCTCTGACATCACAGAGGGAGAAGAACTCACTATACTTAAGTCTGTGTGTCAAAACTTAGCAATTTGCTGCACTCAGTCGTTGTCTGAAGAAGACCTTTAAAGGCCTTTTCCACACTAGGCTGATATTTTGATTTTGTTCATTTAACAGTTTTATTTTTTTACTCTTATTTCGTCCCGTCTCGTGTTTTCTCATATATGATTTTTTTATTATGCTAAGCATGACTTGTAAATATTTCTTCATGTCACTCAGAGCTTTGGAAAGAACTCCAGAGATATAGTGACAATACAGTTTACCAAAATAAGTTAAATTGTGCTGCAGTGTGAGGATGTTATGAAGTTGCATATTTATTCTTGAGAGAGAAATATGTGATTTAAACATGGAAATGTAATACAATTGAATAAAACCATATGCCATGTTCTTGTTGTTTTTTTCATTTGATGCTTTAAGTGTCTTGCACACATCACTATAGTTTTGCAGTTATGTGACGAAGGAATACACTGCTGACATTTAATTTTATTAGCACACGTTTATGGTCTTTTTTCTTTAGATGCACTGAAAACTTAGTGACTCTATTGTACAATCAATTAAAAAGATCATTAATATATGTCTTCCTAATCACAAAGTATACACTAGGAAAAGACATGAAAGAAAACTGACCAGATAGAGTAAAATTTATTCTGAGTTTTTTTTCCACAGTGATAGCCATGAAAACAAAATGGCTCATACATTGCTTAACACAAACACACAATGAATCACATGTCGAAAGGTATTGTTTCTTTTTAAAGTCCATGAAAAGCCCAATTTATTGTCAGCATCGAGACATTTAATTTGAAGCACCTTGAAAGCATCATTCCAGCTCCTCAATCAGGCTGGTTGGTGGAGAGGAGGTTTGTATTGTTTTAGACGTTCCCACTTGTTCAGAAATAAGTGGTTCAAGGGCATTCCCATCCTCTGGATACACCAGTGAAGACCTATTACAGAAAGCAGATAATTTGTCACAGCCACTCATTAACAATGAATTTTCATCTGGACTAAAGCTAGAGTTGCCCTCACTCTGATTCCCAATTGGCTCATCCCCAGCAGGGTCTCCTGATATGACCTCTATTTTTGGTTTGAACACATCCTGAGTAAAAGACACTGCTGTAAAGTCTTCTGTGTCTACCTCCTCCAGATCAGGCAGGTCATCAGTACGCAGCGGGCGATGCAGTGGTAGGTATATAGTTTCTAGCTGCTCTCCATCCTTCATCTCTGTAACCAATGGTCCAGGACCATGGGCTGGTACTACCTTATCTGCCTCAAAAGGAGCTGCTCTAATCGTGGAGGGTTGTTGCTTTTCAGACTGCTGCCTGACTTTTGCCTGATCTCTCTCCTCTTTTCTCATGAACTGTATTCCACTTGACTGATTTGGTCGTTCATTATCATCTACTGTTTCTGTCTCTAACATCTGTCCTGCAATACTTCTTTGCTCTTGTGATGAGTTTTCCCCTGTTGATGGACTGATGTTGAAGATTTCTTCATGGGCATCCAGGCTGGACTGCCCAAATGCTTGGGTCCTCTCTTCCTGTGATGAAGTCAAGATCTGAATGTCATTTTCACCGGTCTTTGGCCTGGTGGAATCCTCAGTCACCTCTGAGATGAAACAGATCATAATGTTTAAAGATACAAATGTGCACATTTGATCAAAGGCAATAAATATTGAAAACTGCTCACCATTCTCCTGTAGGTCTCGAAGTTGTTGTCTCTCTTGGGCTTTCTTTCTAGTCATGACCATGCTGTTTTGAATTTTCCTCCTTTCTCTTGTTTCCCATTGCTCCCTCTCTTTCCGCTCCCCTTCCAGCCCTCCCACTGCCCACGCCTCTGCACATGCCCTCTCTTTGGGAAACACAGGGCGATCATCAAGGAAGGTGAGCTGTTTAAGGCGCACAATCATGGTCTTCCTGTAGTTTGGCATGTTTTTCACGACCTCATTTCCCATTAAATTTAGCACCCGCAATTCTGTCATGGCCTCAAGTATTTGGAGAATCTCAGGGTCATATAAGAGATTGTGAGACATGTCCAGCACACTGATTGCCAGACACTGACTTAGATGCTCTATGTCCTTTACAGTCTCCAGTTTATTATGGGCAATCTGCAGAGTGCTCAGGACTGGAAGGCAGGAGATGTGCTCTATGGTGTGTATATAGTTGTTGGAAACATTCAGGGTGCAAAGCTTTTTCAGAGGCTCAAGGTTTTCCAGCTTGTATATGAGGTTCTGCTGCAGGAACAAGCAGCGCAGCTCAGTCTGGGCATCCAGGTTCTCAATGCGTTGAAGCCCATTGCTTTCCAGCCAGAGACACTTAAGTCCTGTGTAATCCTCCAGGTTCTCAATGGTGGAGAAGCCTTTGAAATGTAAATACAACGTGTCATTCAAGAAAGGGGTTGCATAAAGTTTGTTCAATTTACAATGGTCTTTCAGAAATGTCTTTGTCATTCGTGGTCCTGAATGTTTTTCCTTTTTCTCTTGAAGAATACTTTGCAGTTTTTTGTCACTGTCCTTATTGTCTTGAGCTCCATCATCTGTCATCGCATCCACTTCATCTTTGATAGAGGAAGTTATTTCAGCATCTTCACATTCCATTTGAGTAGCTGGAAACACTTGATCTCCCATCGTTTCTTGGACTTCGGCAGTCGACATAGCCACAAAAAAAAAATCGAATTAACAAGCAGGATAAATAGATATAATATGTAATTATTTTATATATCCTATCGCAGTTTTCAAAGCGTCCAGTCCCGTAGACTTCAACCAACACTCCGCCTTGTTTGCTAGTTAGCTAATGTTTATGTTTGTTTCCTTGGTAACGCTTGGGTTAGGGTAACGCGGGATAGGTCAGTCTGGTCGCAAAAGGTTTCTTGTTCCTTCACGGACAGTTTTAGCTGTTGCACTCCGGAGTCAGTGAACAACATGGCGTCTGGTTACATTTTAAGTCGTGGTGCGTTATCATTTGGAGTTCATTGTCAGCGTCTTTGCAGAAATATATCATTATCGCAGGTTAGAGAGAAAAAGCGATGGATGAGAGCATACACTTTTCTCATGGCAAGGAAGTTAAAGCTTGAAGGACCTCCACCGCCGAAACCACGGTGAGGCTAACGTTAGCTAACACAGGAGCTCACTAGAGAGCACCTCAAGGCCATTAATGCATTTGATATGGAAGTCACTGTGTGTTTTTTCCTGTTCGATTTATCGAGTAAGCCTGTTATAGAAAATAGTATCGTTGCACTATACCCATTGTTAATGCAAACGTGTTTAGCAGCGTTTTTGTAGCTATTTTCAGTTTTAACGTGAAACCCAGGGGCTTCCTACACATCATACTACATCTTACTTTTGCACAGATGGAGGAAAGTCTGGCCGCCTCTCTACTTTCAATATGTGTCTCTTTTATCGACAATCTTATACGGATGGTAACTTATGAACCCTAAAGTTTTGGTAGTCATCCTCCTAAACACTTTATCCTGCCACAAAAAGAATCTACTCTAGTGTACTGTTTGTAAGATTTGTATGCTTTGCACATACTTGCACAATATTATAAATGCAAAGAGATTTTTTGCATAACCCCAACAGTGCCAGTAAGAAGTACTTGCATATTTTTCACAATTAGGAAAGACCCAGTTTGGACTGGTGTCTTGGATGAAGTCAGGACTCCTTTAACTATCATTCAATTTCTTTTCAGCTCCCAACAGCCTTTTTGGGATTACCATGCTGAGGTTAAGGCTTTCAGCATCCGCCTCCAAGAGAACTTCTCCCTGGATCTATTGAAAACGGCCTTTATTAATCCCTGTTACCTACTGGCGGAGCAACAGAGGAGACTGGGGTTAGGTGTGGATGCTGAGACCACTGCTCTTGCTCTGAAAGATAATATTCAGCTGAGTGAAAAGGGAGCAGGCTTCACCAAAAACTTCCTGGCCGACTGGTGTAGGGCCAGCTTCCCGAGCCTCCCAAGTGAGGGCACGGAGAGTATTGTAAGGCACCTCACCAGTTCAGCACTTTTGGCCCATGTAGCAAGAAATCTTGGCATCGAGGACCTAACCATGAGTGCAGAATACCCTGTTCCCGATGATGTGCTTCATTCTACATTCATGGCATTGATTGGAGCTCTGCAAGACAGTAGTGGAGCAGAGCGAACTGGATTTTTCCTAAGGGTAAGAGGCTTGTTGCAGAGTATCTTGGGTTGGGTTCTGTTTTCATCATTTGCACACTTCAAGACTCAATGGGCCCTATTTCTGCAGAAGTATGAACTTTTCTTTCTTCTCCATCTTCTCTCCTTTCTATAGGATTTCCTGGTTACACAGCTGATTGGTAAGGACTTGTTTGATATGTGGACAGTTGTCAATCCCATGGGACTGCTGGTGGAGGAGCTGACTAAGAGGAACATTCCTTTACCAGAGCCTCGCCTCATCAGGTCGGCTGGAGCCAGTACCGTCCTGCCACTATACTTTGTTGGCTTATACAGGTATGTGTGTTGTTGGCAATGTTACCCAAATGATGATTTACTATGAAAACAAAGTCTGAGTTAATAAGATTGTTAAAGCGTTAATGAGTTGTACATAATTCATAGTAGATTTAATGAAGTAATATGTTTGCTTTTATGTTGATTCAGCGAAAAGAAGCTTCTAGCTCAGGGTCCAGGAGAGACACTTTTAGCAGCTGAGGAAGAAGCAGCTCGCGTGGCCCTCCGGAAAATATATGGCTACGCGGAGAACCGCAGACCTTTTGACTTCTCTCTGCCACAGCAGCATCAGCAGCCGTTAATTCAATCACTCAGCAGCAATTAATGAATTCACAAATCAACAAGAGTGGTCAGTGAAAAATGACTATGTTGTAAGACTTATTTTTCAATGAATAGAAATCTAAACCAAGTTATTTGAATAAAACTGATCACATCTTGAAGGATTAAGTCCACTGCTTTCATAGTTTACATTGACTACTAAACAACAGATTCTGTTGCCCATGGCAGAAAATAATGTTTGCCTTTGTAAATAATATAATTCCTATTTGGTTTATGAATTAATGCTGTTATATTATTCATCTGCAATAAAAACAATTATATGTACATCAAGATTTTGTTCATTGATGTTTGTTTTTGATCATGACTTTATGTAATATTGTGAGTGGTCTTATGAATGTGTTGATGTAAACTAGATAGTTAAAAATTCTATAATTCGCTACTTATGTCTGATTTGTAGGTTGCCACCTGAGGTATTTAATAAGAATTTCCAAGCAGATTTTTCAATTGTAGTATTTGCTTTAAATGTCTAATGGCAAATATATTTCAAACATATACATGAAGCCCAATTAAGTGACGGACTAAAAACCAATTCCCTGAAAATGGTTCATGCTCACATGACCAAGCCACAAAGAAAAGCACTCATTATCCTGTAGGTGTAAAAGTGTCAATCGAAAACGAAGTGTGCCTATATGATTTTGTTTCTTTGAACTGGACATTAGTAGAGGACAAATGACAAGCTCTCATTCTTTTAAGCAAGAGAAATTTTCTAGAATGTCAAATTTCTTTGTCATTCTTCATTGGCTTTTGAAGTGCATGGTTTCATCTACATCACTGATTTTTTTCCCTGAAATTCAAATGCAGTAGTAAATAATTAACATCAGAATTAGAAAGGAAAAAAAAGCCAGAATTACAGCAATAACTATTAACCCTCCATAATGTCCAGGGCACCACACTTTGCAGCCAGAGACACTTAAATCCTGTGTACTCCAGGTTCTCAATGGTGGAGATGGCTCTTTTAACAGCTTTCACCCTTTCCATCCTCTCTCTGGGTGTGATGTGTATCTAAGCAGAAAATGTAACAGGCATTCAAGCTTGCAGAGTAGCATGCTCAGGTGAGGAAACAACAGCTGAGAATGGTCAGGTGTGCCTGTATCCTGAATGCTCTGTTTCATGTAAGCAATCTCAGTTATATGGCATGTAATGTAACCCACCTAGCAAGGCGATTCAGAATTTTGTAAAAAGGTCTTTAAGAGCACTCGTGTGTAATAAAACATTGTAATTGGTGGAACAAAATTAGCCTGTTGATTTCCAGGACAAGACAAAAAGAGCAATTCAGTCAGACAACTCACGATTTGAAATATTTATTATAACAGCAGCAGAACATATATTGAGTTTGACGTCTAGGCTCTGACCTCACAATTATTTTTTTATCAGGACCAAAGCTAGAGATCACTCACTACGATCGTCTATTGGCGGGACCACATCAGGACCCCCTGATATGATTGATCACTGATTTCAGATTGAACACATACTGACGACGTAAGATGTTCACGTTGAAAACTGCCACCTTTCTATTGAAGATCTCGAAGCTGTCGTCTCTCCTTGGCTTTCTTCCTAATGGCCACCAAGTCATTCATGCAGTCATGAAATTTCCTCTTGTCTCTTGTTTCCCATTGCTCCCTCTCTTTCCGCTCTCCTTCCAGGCCTCCTACTGCCCATGCCTCCGCACATGCCCTCTCTTTGGGAGAAACACAGCGATTATCAAGGAAGGTGAGCTGCTTAAGGCGAGCAATCATGGTCTTCCTGTAGTTTGGAATTTTTTTCACGATACCATTTCCCATTAACTTTAGCACCTCCAATTTTGGCATGGCCTCAAATAGTTTGAGAATCTCAGGGTCATATAAGAGATTGTGAGACATGTCCAGCACGCTGATTGCCGGACACTGACTCAAATGCTCTATGTCCCTTACAGTCTCAAGCTTATTAAAGGCAATCAGCAGAGTGCTCAAGGCTGGAAGGCAGGAGATGTTTTCTATGGTCTTGATCTGATTGTTGGAAAGATCAAGGGTGCTAAGCTTTTGCAGAGGATCAAGGTTTTCCACCTTGGATATGAGGTTCTGCTGTAGATAGAGACACGTAAGTCCTGTATATTCCTCTAAGTTCTCAATGGCGGTGAACCCTATGCAGTGCAAGTACAGTATGTCATTCAAGAGTGGCATTGAATAAAGTTTCTTCTGTTTACAATGGTGTTTGAGGAATTCCTTGGTCATTCGTGGACACCATTGTTCTCCCCTTTTCTCTTGACATACAATTTGAACTTTCTTGTCGTCGTTCTTATTGTCTTGAGCGCCATCCTCTGTCATGGAATCCACTTCTTTGATTGAAGACATCATTTCAACATCTACACATTCCAGTTGAGTCGGTGGTAATGGAGAATTTCCCCCTGTGGGATGAATAGAGTATGTCAAAAAAAAACAGAAACACCTTATCTGCCATTGTCTTTTGATCTTTGGCAGTCAACATAGCTAAGAATGTATCACATTTACAAGCAAGATAAATAAATATAAAACTTTTGTGTATGTGCGATGGCCGTTTGTATCTTTTAACATGCCTAGCAGGTCAATACGCTGTTTGCACGTTGAAATTTATAGACGCTGTCAGTGTGAGATTTCAAAGTGAGGGGCATAGACTTTTTTCTTTAGATGCACTGAAAACTTAGTGAGTGCAATTAGAAGGGCTCTCTATTGAGAGCCCTTCTACTTAAGAACAATTATTTTTTTTATCAGGACCAAAGCTAGAGATCACTCACGACGATCCCCTATTGACGGATCCACATCAGAATATCCTGATATGACCACTGATTTCAGATTGAACACATGTTGATGACGTAATGATGTTCATGTTGGAAACTGTTACCTTTCAACTGAAGATCTCGAAGGTGTCGTCTCTCCTGGGCTTTCTTCCTAATGGCCAGCAAGTCATTCATGCAGTCATGAAATTTCCTCTTGTCTCTTGTTTCCCATTGCTCCCTCTCTTTCCGCTCTCCTTCCAGTCCTCCCACTGCCCATGCCTCTGCACATGCCCTCTCTTTGGTAGAAACACAGTGATCATCAAGGAAGGCGAGCTGCTTAAGGTGAGCAATCATGGTCTTCCTGTAGTTTGGAATTTTTTTCACTACATCATTTCCCATTAACTTTAGCACCTGCAATTTTGGCATGGCCTCAAATAGTTTGAGAATCTCAGGGTCATATAAGAGATTGTGAGACATGTCCAGCACGCTGATTGCCGGACACTGACTCAAATGCTCTATGTCCCTTACAGTCTCAAGCTTATTATGGGCAATCAGCAGAGTGCTCAAGGCTGGAAGGCAGGAGATGTGTTCTATGGTCTTGATATAATTGTTGGAAAGATCAAGGGTGCAAAGCTTTTGCAGAGGATCAAGGTTTTCCACCTTGGATATGAGGTTCTGCTGCAGGTTCAAGGTGCACAAATCAGTCTGGGCATCCAGGTTCTCAATTCGTTGAAGCACATTGCTTTGCAGATAGAGACACTTAAGTCCTGTATATTCTTCTAGGTTCTCAATTGCGGTGAACCCTATGCAGTGCAAGTACAGTATGTCATTCAAGTTAGGTGTTATGTAAAGTTTCTTCTGTTTACAATGGTGTTTGAGGAATTCCTTGGTCATTCGTGGACACCATTGTTCTCCCCTTTTCTCTACAATTTGCACTCCCATTGTGTTTTGGTCTTTGGCAGTCAATATAGACGCTGCTAGCGTGTTGAATTTTATATCGGCTTTCAGTGTGAGACTTCAAAGTCAAGGGCATGTCAAATGACATGGAAGGACATTCGGCCACTCTTCCTGGACCGAGTCAGTCAACTAAAGGTCCACAGCAGGTACAACACCACAGTCTATGTAGCATCAGTCACCCCCTATCGCACTGCAGGAGGGTGTTTGGAGGCCTGTGGAGGACCTGGAACCCAGTCTACCACGGCCTGTAATCAGAATTCGATCTAAGGGCAAATTAGGTGGCCATCAATGTGAAAGGGCATCACATGCCCCCCGCCCAAAATGCCCTAGAATTCCGTTTTTGACGCTGCTGTGAACCTTTGGGGTTGGAACATCAAAGCTAGATAGGGTGACCAGATCCCAATGAACCAAATGTGGGGCAAAGAGTTGTGTGGGACACACTGCCAATGCTGAAGAAGTAGCCTAAAATTATAATGTCCATCTAACTTAAAAAATAAACACACACAATACATCATGCAGGTTACAGGTTAGGTCTTCAGCATATTAAAAACTTTAACATATCGTTATTATCATATTATTAAGTTTCACAGTACTTATTCTATTGTGTGATAGTCTGCTTGTGCTCATGTATTCTCTATTTCCATCCCAATAACTTTTAAAAGTAATTGTTTTTTATTTTGTAATTTTTTTATCAACAGTGAATCTGACTTGTGCCTTCCAAACACCATAATATTAAAGTTATTCACACTTCTTGTTCATCATCATCCTCCTATCGCAAATTAAACGACTGCATTTCATAAAAATGTAGGCTGCACAAAATGAAACAGAAGAAAAAACAAAACCTGAAGCCACAGAAAATGGTGTGTGTGTTTTTGTCACTTTGGAGTTGGTCCGTTGGTGTTTTTAACTCTCAAACATCTGAAACTATGGCCACTCCTTTTTTACAACTGCATGACATTTTTTGCAATCTCTGAATCTGATTGATGCAACTGCTAGCTTACTGCACCAGTCTGTTCAGAATCAGAATCAGAATCTCTTAATTGTCATTGTACCAGTACAACGAAATTGGATCTGTATGACTGGGAGTGTTACAGTGTGGTAAACGCTGGTTATTTCAGCTGCTGTTACCTGTTTGCCAGTCATCTTTTGGTTTCAGTGGGAATGCATTCATAGATCGGCACATCTCTTCTTGAGCCTCACGTCTCTTGAGAGACTCACATGAACCGCGTGTCTTCACGTCGTATTCTCCCCCATGTGTGACTGGAAAAATAAGGTAAAGAAAAGGTTAAAAAAAAAAACTCTTTGAGAATCGCCTCCACCAGCTTAGTTGTAAGTGGTTCCCCAGTAGCTGCATCTCCGTTTCTTTGTTGCAGTTTCTATCATATTTCGATGCAAAGGAATCACAGATGGTGGTGACAGGTTTACCCGCGCTTGATCCACGTGTGTGTAGCGTGATTTACAGCCCCCCACACAAACCCCGCCCCATGACAAGAGGCTTCCCAGCTTTCTTCACTGCCATTGGATAAACGCCCGATTTTAGAAAAACGTTTGTCCTAACGTGTTGACTTTTCAAAGCTAGAGCTAATCAAAATGCGGGACACTGTCTCAATATGTGGGATGGGGAAAAAATAATAAAAATGCTGTGGGACATCTGGTCACCCTAAACCAGATCAACCCAACCCTACAATGCAGGGTGATCTAGGATTGGAACACTAGCTGGAGCCTGGAGGAGAGGGGCAGCGACTTGGCCAGTCCTGTTGACTTGCCAACTGGAGAGTGTTTTTTAGGTTTTAAGGTCGAAACACTCGGTGAAGGTTGGTTGCCTCCTGATGACCTCCTCTCCAGGCCAAGCAACCAAATTTGGCAGTGCCCTCAGAATACCCTGTTCCAGATGATGTGCTTCATTTGACATTAATGGCAGAGATTGGAGCTCAGCAGGACAGACGTGGAGCAGAGCGAATTGGATTTTTACTCAAGGTGCTCATGGCTGTATGTAGGATTTTAGAAATACAGAGGTCCAAAAACTGAGCTTGCTAGGGAGAATTCCCTGGGACATTCCTTAAGACATTTGGAGGGCAAATGGAGGGCAGATAACAATAGCTTTAAAATCATGTCAGTGGGCAGTGGCATCAATGATCTGTCAAGCAGTAATGCATGAGAATTAGGTAAAATGTTGCAGTGAATGATCCATCCCCTATGATTTGTTTTCTCTCCCTCTATATTCACTGCCTTTCCCTTCATCCGTGACTCCTCACTCATCTCTCCTGTCAACATTTATTACAAATAATTAAGTTAAATTGTATAGACTTTAATTAATTCATCTTTGTGTTTGAGTTTGCGTGATTTTGGATTTGAATAACAGAAATGTGCCTGAAACAGTACATAAACGTAAGGAGGATGTGTTATACAATTATATAGTGAGACAATGATAATATTATGACTACAATTATGCTATTGGTTTGTGTTGTTGTTATATTGAGCCTATAGGCTCCACTGTAATGACCAAAGAACATAAATCTCCGTGGTAATCAGGCTTACATTAAATGTGATCAGGTCAGTTTGTGTTGAACAGCACAGGGACGTAATGCTGATCATATCCTGATCACAGTGGGCAATACCTGCTCTTCCTCTCTCATTATGAGCGTGCTCAATGTTTCGTTTTTATCATTTGCACACCTCAAGACCCAGTTAGCTCTATTTCTGCAGAACTGTGTTGCAGTGACAATAGGAATCCGCCTTATGGCGCTGATGTGTTAAAGGAGGACAAGCACCGATCTGCGCTTTACCATGAGGTCAACCAAAAAGATTTCATGTAAGAGACAAGATAGTACATATCCTTTCCTTCGGAATCCGCTGTCGTATATGGGAAATTCCACACACAATTCACCTCTTGTACCCTCAATGCAAATTAATATTTCTCATATTATTCTATGATCAGATAACTACAAACAAACTAACTGCACTAACTTATAACTGCGAAAATATACAGATTTCGTCATCAAAGCTGGTTAAAACTGCGTGGTAAGCATACAGTGGCACTACGCAGTACATACATGACATCACGATAACAAAATTGTTGTAGTAACAACGTAGTAACATTAATGTCTTCGCTAGAATTGGTATTATGAGCCAGACTCTTAAGAAAATATCCTGCAAAGATCTTTGACTGTAACAAGTTTGAGACGCTCATGTTTTACCCTGACCCCAAAAAATGCGGCTACATAACGGGATTTAAACGAAGGCGGAAGTGTCTGGCATGAGTCCTCTTGTTCTGTCAGTAAACCAAATCCACCGCTCAAACTCCTTGTTCGATGAGACGCGAGGCCCCACTGACAACAGACCCACCTACCCATTCCCTCTGTCGTGTTGTTAGCCGTGAAAAAGCACAGCCTTTTGTTTTAGTCATAGCTGACCCTACTTTCTCCCCTGTTTTATTTAATCTCGCTTCACATCCCTTACCATGGCGGCGAGTGCGAAACGAAAACAAGAGGAGAAACACCTGAAGATGCTAAGAGAAATGACGAGTTTGCCTCTCAACAGAAAGTGTTTTGACTGCGACCAGCGCGGCCCAACCTATGCCAATATGACTGTGGGCTCCTTCGTATGTACCTCATGCTCTGGCATCTTGTAAGTATGAAGTTACTGAATGACATTAGCGTAGATATGGCGCACGCGATGTATCGCTTTTGTACGCTTCAGCTGCATACGGTAACCTAAGCCAGTTCGGCAAATAACGCTAGCTCATGTTAGATGGGTATCCAGTTGTGCCATTGGGAGTTAGTCTCTGTTGACTTTGTCTTGCTGAGTTGTGTTGGGCGGGGTAACGTTAGCTACATATGTTTGTCAGAGTTCCACAAAGCAAGCTAATGTAGCAACCACTCTACAAGCTAGCAGACTTTAGCTTCAGATGCTAACCCGAAATGGCAAGGTCCTTCAGCCAGTTAGCTAGCTGCTACGACTAGTTGCTGCTGGCAACGACTGTAAGCACCACCTTGTAACTGAGTCAACACCTACTTACTTTGTTTTTGGTACATACCCATCAAAAGTATACATGAATACCTCCTTAAAATATATATTGGTCGAGGTTTCATGGTGTATCCACGCATTTGTATTATGTGGTTTTTAATTATCAAGTTAAACGCAATGGTTTCACGCAGAATGTCATCAATAACAAGGCATTTCGTTACAAAATGTTTAATCATAGCAGATATCTGGGCGTGGGAAAGCCACATAATGTTGAAATGCAGCTGATAATGCCATCATCAGTGCACTCATGTCAGTCGTATCCTCCTTGCTAGCAAAACACCTGCAGCATTGGTAGTTTCACTCTATTTGCTGGGCGTAGGGACCTCTGATAGCGTTTGACTGACGTAAAACTTTGCTGTGCAGTTGTGTAACTAAGCATCTGTAGCTTGTGATTTTGAGATAAATGAAGGATTCAATTTCTTGTTCAGCTAAATCTATCCCTCCGCAATTCCTCTGTCAAATGCTTCATTCTAAAAAGATTTTGCCTTGGGGCGCAGATAGCGCAGTGGTTTACATTAAGTAAAGTGGAAACCAAACTATGCCTTCATACATCAAGTGGTGAAAACCATTCAACTCCATTTGCCACCTGTACAGCAGTCTTGCAAGGATGCATTTTGATGCACGTTCTTTCTAATTTACAAATTTCGATCGTTAAAATCAAGAATCACGGTCCTCTCTTTCCCATCTTTGCACACAATTAAGTGACACTGGTTTTGCAAGCATATGAATTATGTTTACTTATAAGCGTTTGTAAAAATTTGAGAACTAAATTGGCATTGGGCTATTAGCATGTAACTCAATAAAAACGTTCATCCGGCCATCCTGTTCTGCTCATTCACACTGTCAGCAGCAGCCTGCACTGGTCCTTCTAAACCCTTTATGGAAATCACCCTGATATTTTCTATTTGTGATCAACTGTTATTTCATTAATGTTGCAGTGGTAAGGGAAAGTACGTGTTGTTCAGTAAATCCCCACTGATGACCTTTTACTTTTATTAGTCAACTTCTTTCTTTGGCATAATTCTATACTGTTTGTCACTCAAACTTTGTAAGGTTTGTAACCTTAATCTGCCAAAACTGTGCTAATTGCCTCCACTTTGAACGTGAAGGCTATTTACTGTAGGAATGAGAAAAATGAGATTCATGGTGTGTTTGCTGATGGCGAGTTTGCCCTCTATTTCACTTTACCAGTGTGTCTGTGGGGACTCATCCCATGGTAGTAAATATATTATGTCAGTTAATGAAGTCCCTTTATAGCTCAAGATCACAATGCCTCCTTTCTCTCCACTGATGTCTTTGCCACTCCCTTTTTATCAAGACAAAACATGACATGTAGAATTTTAGTGGCAAAAAACTTTGGATTTGGAAGGATTGATATCTGCCTGATGTATGCAGGAAGTGTGGTGTGATTGTCGGCTCAGGAAGTGGCACGGTCCCACTTTGCTGCTACGTCAGCAGCATGTGCTGCAACATGTGGCAGAGGTCACTGTCTGACTAAGTCTTTCCCTTTAATTTTCGAAGATGTTGGCAATGTGAAAGAGATCACCCAGAGATTCACGCTGAGACTTGATATATTGCTTCACTTACTGTCTTGACTTACTGTTTTATTAATAAAAGTACTGTTTATCTTATCTTCTTCAAAGAAAGCAACGTAAAACCTGTTCACACAGATAACCTCTTACCTTTACTCTGAGAAGTTTTGTTGCAGGTTCAATATATAGTCTTAAACAGTACATCTGACAGGCAGACATAGCTAATCATAGATGTGGTTTTTAATTTATGGAAGTTGTTTGTTCTTTTTTTCCTCATTTGCAGTTTGGGCATTAATAGCGTTTAATCGTTTGGAGGTGACAACAGGGCCACAAGTACATACCACATAAAAAGCCTCTTTCTCCCCCTGTCGTTGAGGATTTTCAATGGGTGGAGTTGGAATCTGTTATGTAAACACATTCCTTATGAAGGTGGAGGCATTCTCAGGAGGAACATACACCACTCAGTCTTTCTGCAAATTTGCTCATGGCAGGAAATAACCCCACTTAGCCTATGTGTTCCTGAAAATTGTTCCTGAGTAAGCAGGGCTGTAACAGAGACTAGAGCACGACTGAGGTGGGGAGGTGTCACAGACACCAAATGACCTGGATGATATTAATCAGTGTTAACAGATATGAATTTAGCTTTATAAATTTAAAAATGCCATGGATGGATAGGATAGTGAGCCATGATAATTAAGAGTTGGCATTTTTGGTGATTAAAGATACAGCAGTGTAAAAGACATCCTTTATGTAGAGGCTGAGAGCAGCAAAATGAAATATGGTGCATAGCCTCTTCTCTCTTTTGAGACTTGACATTGCCAGTTTTTCTCACCCTGTAGCAGTTACAGTATGCAAATGAGCAGAGTTTTCCCAGCTTAGCTGTTCTGATGTACATTAGTGACTAGGTCATAATTATTTTACTGTGCAATATGTGAAAACACATGAAAGCTCAAGAACTCTCACACTTCATCTTCTGTTTTCCTAAAAATGCACTTGCTTGACAAGAGTTTATTTCTTCTATCATTATAATGAGTTTGCTTTTCACTGCTCTGATGGCAGACAAGAGGAACTTATCATATCTTATCTTATCTTGACATCAGTCCAACCAGGGCTGTAATAAAAAAAAATGTGGGTATCGTCTATCCACATCTCCTTAAACACAGATGGATAGAATTCAGTGAAATTCCATACATGCTTTGTAAGAGCCCTGAAGTTGTGCATCTCATAATTGGTTTCTTCATTTAGCTTATTTAAAAAAAAACATTTTTAGGCACATTTTCTTAAGCAAAACGAAATTAAATTCTAACATTTGGGGAACATGGGGAAGAAGCGACCACACTTTTTTAATTTCCATGTTGGATCCTGTAAACGTTGACATTTACTTTAGCAGTTGTATTAAGGTGTTTCCTTTTAGGGTTATGGCATTGTTTTGCCCTCTGTCTTCTCAGAAAGTGTAGCATAGCATAACTGGGTACATGTTTACAAAGTGTAACCCCTAGAAATAGCCCAGTTAAGTCCCATGGATCAGCTTACTCATAGAAGCATGGTGGCTCATTGTGTGCGTCTATTCTCCATCTTGTGTTCTTAAATATGAATTTGCACAGCCACTTTGATCTTCCCATACAGACTATGCAGACAAATTTGTAGCTACTTTATTCTCCATCAGATCTAACTGTTATAAACATATCTGTAACAGTTTGCATACGTTTCAGCTGATATGGGATGTGTAAAGAATGGGCGGAGATGAGGGTTTAAAGCACTAAATAATTTAACAGTCTTGTCTAGTATTACATTGCCTTTAGGATCTGACCTCTATGGAGTATACCATTGTGTTTGTAATTGTGACACGATGGATCTCATTTCCAAGTTCCCAAACTGGGTGCCAGCTGCAGCATCCAGGGGTACCTTGAGGACATGCAGGCCAAGGGTGGCTCAAGCCTTATAATATCATTGTTTATTGTGGTGTAAGGAACAGGGTATTAAAGAACTGGGAAGATTAAAAAAAGCTACATTTTCAAACATTTTGACAGAAAAGTCCAGTAATTTAGAAAACATTTATGTGTTTGAATTGGAAGTCGAGGTGACGTGTGTTTGGTTTTGTCTAGTCTGTCTTTTCCTCAGACATTTAATGTGTAAAATCATTGATTGAGCTGAGATTTGCAATGCCCCATCTCTGAGCACTTTTCAAAAGCTCCTTAAAACCCAACAGTTTTCAAAAGCTTTTTGAAACTACATCACCTTCTCTTGAGCCAACATCACAGTTTTAGTTTTTACTTTCCTTACTTAGGTACCTTAGGTACCTTGAATGAAATAATAATATAATTATTATTATTATTATTGTTAATGGTATCAAAATGCTTTTGTGCACACTTCAGTACTGTAGTTGAATGAGTCTACTACAGACACTGATGGAGGAATCCAGTGCTGCTGTTTTACTATATACTTTTGTTCTATGGCCAGTATGGACAAGGAGTAAAAAAAAACAAAAAACACTCTGGGTCAATTTTGACCCATTTCGGAGAATATCTGACTGATTGTCCTCTTTGATTCTATTGACCGATCAGGACTTATGCTGTTTCATAAGTGTTTTGTTTTTACAGTCTCATGGATACACTTAGGACTGTGGGAGGTAATTGATTAAAGACACTTTATACGAGTCACCATAACACTGTTTAGCAACTAAAAGTTAATATGGAAAGCTCTCAGATACAACTATATATTAAATTGTACAAGAATATGTTGTCTTTTTCTTTTTCTGATGCCTGTGGTTGACAGCCACTACACTTTGGCTGCACATAAAATATTCTGTGTGCATCCTAAATGCTAATTGGTTACTATCACAGACAAAACAGGTGGCAACCTTGAAGCCAGCACTAGATTGCTTTTTATTTACTGGTGCCCCCAGGGAATAATGCTGAGGTGAGCTGGCCTGGAGCTTTATATAAAAGACAAATGATGGATCTTTTCAACTATTACAGTGGCCAGGCAATATTTGGGCCACTGTGGCATGAGCTGTGACCTCAGTAAAATGAGCAAGGCTAGTGTGGGCCAATTGATATCACCTCATAATGGATATTTCTATATTACTGGAGATCACTCAATATTTTTTACTGTGCTGACAACCTCAGTTCAGTCAACAGTCAATGGCAGTTTGGGAAAGTGTTTTACCCATTTCCTTTCCAAGGCTCTACTTGCAGTCATTTCTCTCTGTAATGCTTGACCTCTGTTTCTATTTGTCCACCGACAGACGAGGACTGAATCCACCACACAGAGTCAAATCCATCTCCATGACAACCTTCACGCAACAGGAAATCGAGTTCTTACAGAAACATGGCAATGAGGTAGGCATGGAGACTGTGTGCACTTCTATGGTTAAGTGTTATGTCAACTTTCACACAACTTTGGATGGTTTGCATTACAGACTGTCTGTGTAGCTTTTCCTTATTTTTATTTTTTTTTATTTTACCAATAAACTCTATTAACCATCATGCATGTCCTGCCCAGCATGAGATGCCAAAGAAACAATTGGCAACAAGCTGGTGAAGATAGCCGAACAAGAACCAGATATCTCCTCAGTAGCTGGTGGAGACCAAACAAGCACTTGAAGGCATTTGAATTATATGTGACCACTTTCAGGTTTCCAGACAGAGGATTTCACTGGGATCATTATGTTGCTCTGTGTCTGCTGGATATGGAGGCAGAAAAGTGTTTGCTAACATGTCGGCCATAAGGGTTTAAAGGGACGATGATATGAAAGGGTTGTGTGTTTGTCTAAATTGAGCCTTGACATTAAAAGAGTCAGGAAAATTCAATGACCTAGTTACTCTTTCACACAAATATTTCATGTATTGTATTGATACTTAATCATTGAATAGGGGCAATCATATTTTTGCAAATTTCCAATAAAGTTTTTTCAAACTGGATGTCAGTTTCAATTTTACAGTAGTTTTTTTCAGGCCTCTTTCTTTATTTGAAATCATAAACATTTAACAGAAATTACACAATATACCAATTTTGTTATATTATGATGAACATTTTAAGCTATGTTGAAATGTACTGAAATAAATAGATACAAAAAATGTCATTCTATAAATGGGTAGAAGTGAGAGTTTTTTGGAAATGTCTGTCAGTTTTTGCTGCTCTTGCCTGTCCACCATAATCAGAGACAGTTGCACATATTTGCTCTGCACTGACGAACCAAAGTGGATCATAAATCAAGAACCATTTCTGGTAAACAGAGTTTGAAATAGAAGAGTACCACCTGGGGAGCAGAACCTATTGAAAGCTGTTGGAAAGTGTCAGGGCAGGCAGATATGCAGAAGACTCAAGGTTGGAGGTGATGCATATCTCCTTCAAGGCTACCTTATAAATATTACTGCCCTCAAGCTGCTTTTTGCCTTTCTACAGAGGGAAAAAAAACGTGATGAAATGTGGTTCACTGTATATGTTCATCAGATGCAGTTTCACAATCCCCCTGATTAGAAATTAAAGGGAACTTGCATGTGTCGAACATTGGGCGAACTTATGTTTGACGCTGGGTTCATAGGTAGCCCTGGGCGCCACAGAAAATAATTTGTTCTGTTACTGTTTTTCAGGCATGTAAGCAGATGTGGCTGGGCCTTTATGATGACAGAACTTCCTCAATACCAGACTTCAGAGAACCACAGAAAGTCAAAGAGTTCCTTCAAGATAAATACGAGAAAAAGAGATGGTAAGTCGGTGCAAAGACACGAACAATCCTGTGACAATGTGCACTGTGTCAACATGTGGGTTTTCTTTGTCTTCTTTCCTCGCTTCGGCTTGGAATGTCTCACAGGCAGCTCTTAGCAGTCAGCCTCGAGCAAGCCACCAGATAGCCTTCTTTAAATGCACAGAATGTAGGTCACTACAGACAAGCTGCTTTGTGTTCCATAGGTTATGTGTTTAAGGTGCAGCATAGTTGTGTCTGTTTCGTCTTACTGTTTCATGTGAGGACTAGTGAGAGCTGTAATTTCAGACAAATAAAAATTAATGGCAGACAAAGGCAAATGGTTGTAATTAGGGATTGGTTAGCAAAAGTAAATATTTGCTGAGACTGTTGGTTTGTGCAACTGAACTGTTTCCATGAACACATCAGTAACACCTAATAGTTGTCCATTAGATAGTTACTCTCAGTATTTTAGGTAGCAGTGCCTCTTCATATATTAGCTTTTTGATGAATGAGAGTGATGAGGGTCACACGTCTCCACATGCCACGATTTTACTGCAGACCGACATTCTCACTCACTTAAGCCTCTCCGGTAACACAAATATGCACGCCAGTCATGCTAGAAATGTTTTAAGTGTTAGTTTCAGAAAGAATCATAGCCTGTGTGCTAGCTGTGACTCAACTTGGCACCCAATTCAACATTTCCTGTCATCACATTTGGAGTTATATAACATTTGTGCAGGAAATGATAACGGCATTATTTTGAAAAGCCATGACCATGTCAGTTTATTTTAGATATCTTTCCTTTAGCCAATTGGCCGTTAGCTTCTGGCAGTAAAAGTCATAGCTCAGCTACCTTAAAAGTATTTGAAACTACATTATGATATACAGAAATATATATTCATCAAGGTAAATTGTTGTAATGCATGTAATGTGACCTGTTTGCTAGGTATGTTCCTCCTGAGCAGGCCAAGGTAGTGGCAACCGTCCATGCTTCCATCTCTGGTTCCTCAAACAGCAGCACCAGCAGCACCCCGGAGGTTAGACCCCTCAAATCCCTGCTTGGAGAGTCAGCTCCCTCCTTACACCTCAACAAGAACACCCCACCTAATCAGGTGAGCCTTATTTAGTGCAAACGCACGATTCATTTGTAGTTACTGCCCGAAAGGTTTCACTCACTCATAAATGGCTAGCAAGGTTCAACAACTTACCTGTAAAAAATAACTCATTCAAAATGATTACATGTACAGTATAATCATCAAAATATGGCTCTTGAATTGTTTTTAAAAAGCCTTCGTTAGTGTTTCTCTAAAGGTTGTTCAAGGACTCGTAGTGTCACACACACAATTGTGCTGCTCCCTGCACTTTTTTCATATCCATCTCTTTTCTCCTCCAGTCTCCAGTGGTGAGCCGTGGACAGCAGCAGTTCCATGATAAGAGATTTGACCTCCTCAGTGACTTGGGTGGAGACATCTTCGCTGCTCCGCCCAACATGAATGCAGGCGCCAGCTCCAGTTTTGCAAACTTTGCACATTTCAACAGCCACACAAGTAAGAAACGGACAAAGACAATTGGGTAACATATCTAAGGCAAAAGATTTTGGAGCATTAGTGTTGTATTTTATGTTAATGTTTTAACATTATATAAGAAATTCCAGCTATTTTTCACAAGGCAAAAATACTAAATGTGTCCACATGATAAAAATGGAGGAAAATGATTTATTAAAGAATTAAGGGAATGCAGGAAATGAGCAGTAACCCCAGTCATGATAGTATTGCTCTTTAAATACAGAAGTCATAGTCACATTGTTTCACACACTGTACCAGGAATAAAATGAAATCATAGTCCAAACATATTTTCATTCATCAGTTTCAGTCTTGCCATTAGTTAAAGGTATTTATCTCGGAAATCACCAACTTTTTGTTACAACTAAAAATTAATAAATTTTCACTACAAATTAACATTTGCAGTGGGCATATGTACCTCTTTTTGTTGAGAACGGTATGACAAAAAGAGACGGCTGCATGCTGACTGATGTTTCATTTACCTCTTACACTGTGGCAGGATAATGTTCAGGATAATGCACAATCTTTAAAATATCAGCAACCGTGTACCTCCATGACTGCAAAACATTGCCATGCATTATGTAATAGTAGGAGAGGTACAATAGACAGACATATCTCCATGGTTACTAATGTCTTTAACATAGGCATATCAGTGTTTGCTTCCTGTGGAGAATTATGTCCTCTCATTTCCCCCTCAAAAGAGCCATCAAGACACACCCTTAATGCAGTGACTAATATCCACACATGTCCACATAGCAAACATGAGCACAGATGTACTCCGCCTTTTAAGCCTCTATGCATTTATTATGTGACACCACCCTGTGATTATCTCTCATTTTGCACATAATCCATTGTATTTTTTGTTGCTATCCCTGCCTTTTGTCATTTAATGCACAAATCTGTTGTAATCTATTATTATCTCATCCATAGTTTGTTTTCTCATTGTGTGTTTTTTTTGTTGTTTTTTTGCTGGTCTGAATCTCATCCTGACACCATCTCCAGCGGCACAGAATGCCAACACAAATGCTGACTTTGCAAATTTCGATGCATTCAAGAGCACGTCTGGGTCAACAGGCGGTTTCCCTGCACCCCAAGCCCCATTTCATCCCTCAAATACAGGTAGAGGAATTCCCATTCAGTGGACAAAATCCAAATCACTCTTGCATAAAAACATTAGCTTGAATAACTATGTATTCACACATATTGAGATTTTACATATAGGCTAAACACTGGCTGCAGTTGAACACATGGTGGCATGTTTAGAAGGTATGTGCCTCAGGCCAAAAAGTCAAACATCTCAGAGCATGAAGTACTGTGCATGTCAGTGCAGACTCACTCAAAGCATTTGCTCCCTGCACCACTTCTAGCACATCCCTATTTTAACCTACTTAGAAAGCTTCATTTTTCAATGAAAGCTGTGAAGTTCATACAGGTAACCCACTGACAAATCAACTGTTAGTGAATGTCATACACCAGAGTAGTGAACACAGTAGTGCACACTTAACTAGGTTTAAAATTAAACACTATATAATGGTGCACTCATTTGGTAGGTGATACAGTTGTTGTTGTTGTTGGCAACTCAACATTTTGAGTACTTTTGAAGAGTGTCACGACTAGGGTTGTAGCAGTTACCGGTTTCACAGTATACCACAGTATAATATTTGATGGTCATCATGCCACGAACATTTGCTTATTACCAGTTTCAGAAAAAAGATGAATGGAGATTCTCCGCTACTTCTCGGCTGCCTGTCAGACAGCACAACGGGCGCCACAGACACACACGCAGCAGAGGAAAAGGCAGAAAGAAGCGAGACAGATATTACTGATCTCCATCCCCCCTAAAAAGAAAGTCAAATCAGGAACGTGGGACTACTTTGGATATCTGAAAAACCAACAAGGATTAGTCCTTGAGGACAGATACCCAGTTTGTAAGAAATGTGGGCGCAAAGTGTCGCTAAAGGAGGAAATGCGTCCAACTAGTTCCCCCCGTGTTCACCAACATCATCCCTCTGTGCAGATAAATTATGTGTCCCCTTCATGACTTTAATCCCTAACAAAGAAACACGTTCAACAAAGACCATTCATACGACTAGCGGGACTAAAGCGATCAAAATCGGTCAGTTCATTTTCTACTGAAACTATAGAGATAAGTCACAGACTGAGATACACATAGACACATGTTTTCTCTGTAGGCTCATTTCCATGTTGTCAGACAATAACATTCTGAGCCTATAAGTAACAAAATTACATTTATCTGCATTACTTCCACGTAGGATTACATTTCATGGCTCAGTTAAAAGGATTCATCTAAACCATTGTCCATCTAAATATCGATCATAAAACATTACTGAAATGATGTAGCAGCGTCCGCCTGTCTGCTATACATAGATTACATTTTTTTAAGATCCTGTGCCTTTTTTCCCTCCTAATTATTTTTCAAACAGGATACATACAGCCTTCTTATTTCATTTATTTTCTAAAGGATACTTTTAATCGTACTTCCTCATACCGTGAAAATCTCATACTGTTGCAACCCTGGTCGTGACTGAAAAAGGTTGAGAAATGCTGGTCTATGGTCTTGTCTGTCCATTTTTTCCTTCCGAGCCCTTCATGCAGTTTTACAAAACATGTACAGTTTACATGTTATGAAAAAGACTATTTGCTCGGCAGTAACCGGCTGTCTGTCTTTTTTAAACCTGGGCACTCCTCTCCCACATACTAGTACAAACACACTGACTCATATATGAACACTATCAAGCCATAACTGCAGAGAAAATGTTGTGTGCTACAGCGCCCTCTGCTGGAGATTACATTGATGACGATCTTCATGTGGAGCAGCTCGGTGATCGCTTTAGTATGCCTATTGCTTGATGGATAAGGCTCCCCCTCTCTCGTGGCACTGACTGGCTGCCCATTCTGTGTATTTGATGCTTTGCTTTAGCAGCAGCTAATTTGCTTTGACCTCACGCTTTTTTAAAATTTGACCTTTGTTTAGTTGAAGTGTTTTCTTTTGTTTCTTCACCCTGTCTTACATTGCTCATTGCCCCGTTTCTCCCTCCCTCTTTGATTTTTGGCTGCCAGCGTTTACTGTTCTCTCATCCAGCCACAGTATGGGTGAGTTTGCCACTGCTCTGCCTCTCCAGTGTGCACACAGTAAGTCTGTATTTGGGTTTGCTTTTTTTTAACAGCTTTCACCCTTTCCATCATCTCTAATGTGTAGTCTCGCTGATCCTCCTGTCTCTGGGTGTGATGTGTATCTAAGCATGTAGCTCCTTTTCCTTCTGTGACTCTGGATCACTGACAACAATCTCACTGGTTAAAAAGGGGCTAATTAGCTTTGATTGCTGCTGCCATTGTTGAGAATCACTATAGCGAATAAACCAGATGGAAGGAACTCAAACAGCGATGAAATGAACATATCCTTTCCTTTTAGAGAATAATTAGGAAACACACGAACATGGTGCTTGTGAAGTCTATTTTATCAGCTGATGAGTTCATGAAATGGGCATTTATGCTGTTTTGAGCTCGTGGATTTACTTTGAAACTATCATCAGGAGCCTGCTTAGGTGAGGAAACAGCAGCTATTTAAAGCCTGGTGTGCCTGGTATCCTGAAAGCTCTCAGTGTCATGTAACCAAACTCAGTTCCTCAGAGGGTTTTAGACTACTGTTCACAAAATATTTATATTTGCTAATGGGAAATCCTTTGAAGGATTCATCTCCCTGTATATTGTGGACAACCAACATCTTTATGAAGTATTTACCATAAGCAGACACAAACATTTTATAAATAGTAAATGCATCGGCGATTGTACGTGTTCCCGTGTAATTAAACCACTGGTTGAGGATTCATTATCCTTACTAAAAATCGTCTTTTCCCCCCGGTCAGATCACAAAGTCTTTGCTGTGTCCAGTATTCAAAATCTCTTTGTTGTGCTTTTTTTTAAGCGTAAAATATTGTCAAGTATAACAAAGATTTTCCCAAGTAATGATCCTGCTGAAAGTGACAGTATGCTCATTACACAGCTCGGTAATTCCTACAGGGTGGTTGGCAGATTAAACATATTTTTCACTAAATTATCAAGTATTCCAAGTCACTGTTGATACATTTTAGGTTGTTTTTTTCTCTAACTCCCTCGATCCACAGTGTGATGCTGATCATATGTCACACCACACACTCTTATGTCACTGAGGCACTCATGAAAGGTGCTGTTCTGCACACCGTGTGCCTCCAACAGAAATAAAAGCCAATTATATGCATTTCTTTAAATTCATAGGCTAATGGAGGAGCAGTACAGTGCAGTGTCACAGAGGACATGTTTTAGAAGTGTTGCTATCTCTCCAGTACTGTAGATAGGTCTCCCAAACCCAGCCTGATTCCACCCCAACTTTATCCTCCCTGCAGCTTTTTATCTCCTCTCTAAGCTGTCAATGTTGTTACTGAAAACCAACAGTCGACATCCCCCTTATGACTCTTTAATCTCTCTCTTTCATGCAGGTAGCGCGTCAGGGGGAATAGCAAATTTTGCAAATTTTGACAACTTCCCCAAATCGTGTAGTGCTGACTTTGGATCCTTCAGTTCCTCCTCCCAGAGTAACTCCACAGCAGCTGGCAAAGATGCTGTACAGAGTACTAGCGTCCCTGCTGATAGATACGCAGCCCTGGCTGACCTGGATAACGTGTTTAGCTCTGCCAAAACAGAGCAAGGTAAACTTCTCCTGCCTAGCCTGTGCCATAGATTTTTTTATTAGGTATAGAGGTCGACCAAAAAAAAAAAAAAAAGCAGTTTACACAACTTAAATCATTATGTTGAGTTTTCTGCCCAGTTCAGGGACAGGTATAGTCTCTCAGGGCTGATTTACATTTTCTAGCAGCTCCTAATTCTGTACCACTTCTTTTTTTTTGGCTTAGCTGAGGCTTGGATGTATTTTGAGATGCCCTTATTATCTTAATTTCCATATTAGCTCCTTGACCTCAATGCTACTTAACCAGCTTGTATAAAAATATCAGGCCACTGCACATGATGGAAATACCTCCTTGCTTTAAAGAATGGTTTTATGTATTGGTTTTATTGCAAAGTTTTCATGTCACATGGCCAGAGTTCTGGCATTCGAGCATGTGAATTGTGCTGTGTTGGCACTAGGTTATTTTGTTTGTATTATAAACTGTATTGCTGTGCTAGAAAATGCAAATTTCCTAATGATTGAACATTCACCCCCCATCATTTTTCATAGGTTGAGCTTGGCAGCTATCTCCGGACTTTCTGTTTGTGTCTTTAAAAATTTAATTCTCCTCCTGGAGTAATGGAATCAAGGTGGACTGAACTCGGCCCTGCTGTAATGTGCTTCTGTTGCAGGAGGTGGTGCTGTGAGCTCAGCAGCAGCAGCAGCAGCTGCAGCTGCAGCAGCAGGAGTGGGTGGTCTGCAGCAGAAGCAGCCGGCAAGGGGGGACCGCTACGCTGCTCTCGCTGAGCTTGGTACAGTCTTCGGCCCCTCAGCCCCCTCCACAAGTGTTTACAACACCACCAGCACCTCACAAGGGTGAGACACTAGACACACATGCCTGCTATAGTTTATTAATCCAAAGCAACTTGACCCACGAACATACAATGATCACTCCTGTCACTCAGGATGGTTCATCCTCTGGTCGTCTTTTTTTTGTTGACTGTGTTTCAACTGCAGGAGTGTGTTCGGCACAGAGACTGGGGTGTCAACAGCACAAGCACAACAAGCTCTGCCTTGTATGCCTCAGGGTTTTGGAGGTGAGTGAACCGACAAGCTGTCATCTTCAGATGACTCTAGTTTAAACACTTTTTCACGCAAATCTTAATTTGTGAGCAGGAATTTAGCAATGTCGTTGTTGTTACGCTAATGTTGAAAAGGTCATGAAGAGGAGATAATTTGTGTTCCGTGACTTGATACCTCTCTCCAACAGCTCAGTCAACTAATCCATTTGTAGCTGCTGGAGTCGCCCCAGCAGCAGCTCCCACCAACCCCTTCCAGAGCAATGGCAGAGCAGCAAACATGGCTGCTGCAGCAGGTGTGTTTACGTGTGTGTTTGTGAATGTGTAGAAATTATAATGCACCACCCAGTCCACTTGCTGAGGTACTACAATAGTGCAGATTGAAGTCCTTTTTATGTCGAAATGCTGCCGTTAAATCAAATAGTAGTAGTAGTAGTAGTAGTAGTAAATGCATTATTTGTTAGATTTCCTTACACGCTCAAATTGGCAACCTTTAGTTGCAGAAGCTGAGATTCAGTTTTCTGTTTGATTGCTTTTGCCATGCTGGACAGGCTTGATGAGCGTTCTTCATGCGCAAGGTTATCCTCCCACCTTTGGTAGGTTCCCCTGTGCTCTCTGCTTCCCTTTTGCTCTTCTTGCTCTGGTAGTGCCTCCTTTCTCCTGAAGGCTGCGACTAAATATATAATAACCATAGGAAAATGGATAAAATAATTTAAAAAATGGGCTCCTTGGAAAATCTTGGAAATCACTGCAATTTCATTATCATAGATGTAATTAATTTCCACATTCATGTGAAGAGAGTGTTAAGTCATGTAAGTCATGATGATTTAAATTGCCATGATTGCTCTATCTGTCTAAAACAGAGGATCCTAACCTTGTTTGTAAGACATACATGCACAGCCCAGTCCAGTGAACTCAAGTACCCTTCATCAACAATATTTAGGTTCTAAATATGCTCATTTCAATTGATTTAAAACAGGTTGCTATTTAACTATTCATCATCTAAAATGGATATAATGTTCACATTTTTTTAAACAATAGTTTATCCATTACTTTTTTGCTAATAATTTCAGTTATTTGTCCATTATTCTCAGTAAGCCACCTTTCCTTCTCCGCTTTTCTGCTTGCCTGTTTACTATTTTTCACCTTCTTAATTGTATTGTTGTAGATGAGTCAATATGTGTATGTATTTCTGAATGGGTTTTCTGTACAAACACATTACACTGAGATTCTGAAGATCTCAGGGAAAACAGATGTCCTCTCATTGTCACTATATTATATCACTATCTGGCGAACTGCTGATTTTAATAACATAGTCTGATTTTTTTTCTTTCTGTTGAAGTGTGCTTGCTCCTGCAAAATGTCACATTCTATAGACAAGCATGTATGTGCTCTAAAATTGTTGTTATATTTTGAAAATAGAATTAAGCGTTAGGTTATTTTGTCATATGCCTGTAAATGTTTTGGATCCTGTTGTGTTACAGTGTCATTTGGCTCAGGCTCCCTGAGTATGCCAGCTGGATTTGGCAATGCTGCAGCCTACAACCTCCCCACCAGCTTTAGTGGAACCTTCCAACAACCCTTTCCTGGCCAGGCTCCCTTCCCACAGCCTCCTGCGTATCCTCAGCAACCTAACGGTGTGTCTTTGTGTGCAGATCATGAACATGTAGATCTATCTACATCTCATCTGCTGAAATTCAAGCTTTTATGTGCATTTGACTGTGTAGCTTTCACGTTGTTACCCTTAAATCGTTCAAACATATAATTTTGGAGTCAGGTTATTGAACAGAATTGAAGAAGTCCTTGATTTGTTGTTCTTATACTGTACATGTCTTTCAGGTGGGGGATTTCCAACCTTTGGCCAGGCCAAGCCTGTTATGACTCCTTTTGGGCAGGCAATGGCTGGACCTATGGTCTCTAGCAACCCTTTCCTGGTTAGTAAGAGGCTGCATAAGTCAGACAGTCAACTCATTCCTCATTTTTAATTTGGTTGAATAGACAATTGATTACATTGGCTGTTTAGTGTCAGTACTAATGCAAAAAAACAACAACAACACACAAATAGTTTGGTTAAAGCTAAATATTGTTAGTTTCTTAGAATGGATGTTTTCTGATCCACTACTCAGTTGTGTGTTTGTGTCTTTTTTTTCTATCCAGGGTGCCGGTCCATCTGCACAATATTCAGCAGGAGGCTCCTCAACGAATCCCTTCTTATAGCGATCCATCAAATCAGCTCCACTACAGGGTCAACAACTGGCGCGCTTGCACCTATTGCACTGTTTTGTTTCACGAGTAGCTTTAAAAACACAATGTTTGTAAGGATTTGTATTTTCTATCGCAAGTTTGTCACGGATGGAAAAATAAGACAAATCATGCTGACGCCACGCCGTCTGTGTCTGCAAAACAAAGTGATGCTGTGTGCAAAGGGAGAGGTTGATCCCCTCTTCTCTACTTAACCTGTGAAATGGCCTCTACTGAACCACAATGTATAATCAGACTGATTGAAAGCTAAGTTATTGCATACAGTGTATCCCATTCATCATGCTGCAATTCTGTACATATTCTTTTTCTTTTAGGAAATTAGCTCTTTGTTCATATCAGTATTTGTATCTAACACATGAGATTTGTTAAGACAGAACTGTTGCTTGGGGAAGCTAATGGGTACTGCCACTTACTCTGTTTGTGAAGAACCAAAATGTTTATTTATGCAGGATCCTTTTGGGTTAACTGTCCTCACTAAAGGAGATAGACAATTCTGTTGGTAGGCAATGAAAAAAGGAATCACTGCTGCCTCAGGGATGGGCAGGGGACTCGTTTCTCTGCCCTGCTGACAGAGGCCCAGGTCACATTGCTTCTGAATGACATCCTTAAGGGATAACATAAATGGCTGATGAGCTGAAAACCACTTACATATTGGTATTAGAGAATTTTAAGTTAATATGTAAATATAGTATATATATTAAAATGAAATTTAACTAAGATGAAAATGACCAAATCATTCATTTATATATGTATCTATGAAAATCTTATACATTGGTTTTGTATAAAAAAAAAAAAAATATATATATATATATATTCATGGTGTTGCAGTCAGTAATTTAAAGCTTTTTTGCTTTAGAAAACAAGTGTGGACCAAAAGCACAAGTGATCATCTCAGCCGGTAGGAGGAGCTTCGTAGTTTCCAAATGGTGAACAGTCCTCGCAGTGTAAATAAAACAGCAATGACTGAGAAGTAGCTGGCATATATGATGAACTGAAAGAAGAAAAAAAAAAACACTGTTATAGTGATGAGCGGACATACTCAATTAACACTTACAGAAACCCTGACTGCTTCTGTTCTGCTCAGGCTGCTCACCTGAGGAATGATGCCCAGACCCAGTCCTCTACTGTCAACCACAATAGAAGTCATGATCGTCTGCAGAGCCAAGGCTCCAAAGTTGTTTGCTCCAAACACCAGTGCATATCGCTCCATTGTCAGGTCAGCTGCAATCTGGTACCTAAGACAAGTGTTTTGTTCATTAAAATGTTCTTATTCCTATTTAACCTGCAATAAAATTAGGTCTGAATCGTGGGGTAAAACAGCCCAGTCATTGTATAACCTTCTTACATGGCTATGGTAATCAGCAGCATGTACAGGCACTTAAAAATGGCATAGCCAGTGTAGCAGACCCAGATGTTGTCAATGAAGGCCATGAGGAAGAGTGCAGCTGACCCAAGTCCAGAGAAACCACCCAGCGCCAGCTCTCCCCACTGCTCCCATCTCACCTCCGTGAAGCCGATACCGTAGGCTGTTGCTGCACCTGAACGACGCATTGATTTAGGGTTATTGCACTAGATTGATTAAGCACTTAGGTTTGAGATCTGCCACCAAAAACTCTAGCGTCAATTATATTCCTTCAATATGGCAAAGTAGAATTCAATACAGTTAACACTATAGATTCTATTATTCCCTTCCTAGTCTATATTCTGCACTGGAAACCTTTATGATGCTGCATACCCAACAGGTTAGACACTGCCTCCACACCTCCGTTGTAGATGCTGAAGTTCTGAGAAGGCTGCACATGCTCCCACAGCACCTGCAGGTTTATATTGCAATGTTGGTTAAGGACATGAAGCGTTTTTGCATGAAAAGGTTCAACTGTTTTAGTGAGTTTCATACTTAAACGATCTCAAATGTTTCCTACAATGTTCAAACCCAGTGAAATCTGGGTTTCATGTGATCGCTCTTGTTTGTGGGTTTATTTGTCCACAAGATATCTTGAAAAGTTAATGGATTTTGTTGAAATTTTGTGTTGGGGTGGATGTTGGGTGATAAATTGGGAGGTGGAGCCAGACACACTTTTTAATAGAAATTGGGTGGGTTTTTTTCAGTGTGTGCAATGCCTGGGGTATAATGGTACAACAATTGGTCTCACAGTGATACAAAACGGAATGCACAAATTTTGCACACCCTTTTCTTATTTTGGCAGCCCAAATGCTGCCGGAAAGAGCTCTTATGTGAGAAAACTATTTTCTGATTATTCAAATTTTATTGTCCGACCCTGGAGGAGGTATATACTCTCTGAAAGCTGTGTAGGTTTTTTTTTAATTTTTATATAGAGACCCCTAGCCAGAAAACACACTGTGCAAAGTAGGTATGTAGCTTTTTAAGTTGAACTTTTTTATGTCACATTTGCAACTGACCTGCACATAGTTGACAGTTTGATTGTAGCCACAAGTGGCCAACGCCCACCACACTGACCAGTAGAGCAGCTCTCTGGAGGAATAGCACTGACGGAAGTCCCTCCACAGCTGGAGCAGAACTTTGCTGCAGGTCTCTGCACCAACCGACTCCTCTATATCCTTGATTTTAGGCCCTTTTACATCCAATCCACTTCCTGCTTCATCCTCTGTTTCTCCTCTGTCCACATTTTTATCCCTTACATCTTGTGATGCGGTTGATCCACTTATTTGCTCTGTTGCATCCCCAGTCCCATCTGCTGGCCTCTTATTACCTTCTGTCGCTGTTTTCTGTCCATCCTTGCGGTGAAAGAACATGCTCCGCTGTGGCATTGGCAGGAGGCAGGAAGCGAAGAGCGCAATGGTAATGAGAACCAGAGTAAATATCAAAATGTTGTTGTAGGACATGAGGTCAAAGCTGACGAGCAGCTGGCCCAGCACAGAGCCCACTGTGTACCCGAGGAGCTGGACACTGCGGCTGTAAGAGGTGGCCATCCGGTACCTCTTCAGATCTACCACACTGCAATGAAAAACATAGTCATGAAGTCATGTCTGTCCTGACACCTTGCAGTGCCGTTATGAGCTACAGGACCTGTAGATGTAGGCGAAATAGGCCACTTCACTGGCCGTCACCACCCCGTAAACGAACTGCATGGCCTGCATGGCTGGAACACTTTCCATCCAGCGAATCATTGCTGTGGTGATGAAGAGGGAGACACACAGGAACACCACCACAGGTTTGTAACGCAGCCAGTCGGTCAGCAGGAACACTGGCACCAGTACAGACAGGTAGGAGTACGTCCACACAGGGAAAATTTCATTGTTTATCTGATGGGAAAACACCAGTATACAAATCAGGAAATCTGAAAGGACCATTGCATAAAACGTTTTATAGTAATAAATCAAAGGTTTTTTATAATTATGACTGGACTTGTACCACTCAAGTAATGAAGATTGTTTTGTTTGTAATCAACATGTTAATGTTTCTTTAAGTATAAGAAATTAGTAGGCTATATTAGCAATTTGTTGAAACTGACAAGGCAAACTGACACACCATACACAACAATGACTGCTCTGTCTGATTTCTCCATTTTTCTGCTTCATGATTTGTCTTTGCTTTCCATGTACCTGTTCTGCTGTCAGATTCTTGTCCGGTCCAGTCAGGTATGGGATGAGGAAAGGCTCCAGGGGTTTAACTGTGCTGAAGAAGCCGCATATACACAGCAGAGTAGTGGGATACCTCCAGTCTGTCTTCCACCTCCTCACTGCCTCCATTCTGCTGTGTTGTGTTGTGTGTGTGAGCTCGGTTTGTCAATGAACAACCCGATCAAAGAGCAGCACAACCTTTGTGTCGGTCCAGGTCAAGGCAAGATAATGTCACAAATTAAATGAGACCAAACAAATCTCAGGACTTTGTCTTTAATATACTTCCCTAATCAGTGACAATTGCAGCTTTATTGGGCGCTGTTTGGCTTACTCAGCAGGTTGTAGAAAGAAAGAAAAAAATTATTCATGTGGTCGGTCAGCAAATAAAGATCATAATTGAATCTATTGGCACAGTTTTAACCTCATTCATAGAGAACAATAATGCTGTTGTATGAATATTTTATTTCCCATAAACACATTGAACAGATAACAGTTTTCTGAGTCGGTCAGAATCTTTCAGCAGAGATCACCTCCACACTGGGCATTTCTTCGTTGCTTCCTGTGTGCTCAGGATTGTGCTCACGGTTGCGGTAATTTGCACAGGCGGTGTAGGTCCCTCGAATCAGAAACAGCGCTGAGATGACAGCGTAGTAGCTGCCGTAAATGATGAACTGCAAAGAGAGTCTCATGTCATCTTGAAATCATTTTAATCATGTTTCACAATCTTTTTTTTTTACAAGCTTCTAGCTCTCGGCATGCAGCAGTGATTGATAGCCACCAAGTGTCGCCCTTTCCCTACATTTTAGGGTTTGCTATCAGGTAGAAACTTACTGGTATGCTGCTAACTGTGCAATTATGATTCAGAGCAGGCTCACAAAAAAAGTTATGAATTATTACTTGTGCATGGAAATACCTGTGTCACAATGTCCAGTCCCAGTACAGCTTCATCCACAACTATGAATGTCAAAATGGTCTGCAGTGAAAGGGCTATGAAAGTGTTGATCCCGAATGTTAATGCGTAGCACTCCATGGAGAGATTAGCTGCAATCTGAAATCTAAAATGACAAAGTGCTTATGACATATGACATATTTAGCGTATAAGCAATGAAAATAGAGCTGAAACAATTAGTCGATAATTCATTTGACAGTAAATGAAAAAGTTAAATAATTGTTTGGGTCACTAATCCAAAAGCAGCTTCTCCAAAGAGTATTTTCTAAATTTCTTTATTAAAATTTTTAAATTATAGAGTTTTGGGATGTTAGTTGGACAAAAAGAACAATTTAAATGTATTATGTTCTTACATTTTATAGAGCAAATAATTGTTTACTGGAGAAATGAGTGGCAGATTTATCAATGATAGAAATAATATAAAGCATGTTTCACAGATAAAACCCCACTGCAGATCTTTCTGTCAATATCTGTCAGGAGTTCAGTATCTTACTTTGGGCTTTGCATGTTCTTTATCCACAGAGAGGAACCTTTTTGAAAAAACCCACAGTAACACTGCAGTAAAAGTTCATTTTGAAGAAATTCTGCAGTGAGCTTACGTGGTGATGGTGATGAGAAGCATGTAGCAGGACTTGAATACGACGTAACCAGCGTAGCATGCCCAGATATTGTTCGTGAGCGCCATCAGAAACACGGCGCCCGTGGCTACGGCTGAGAACGACCCCAATGCCAGCTCTCCCCACACGGTCCAGGTCACCTTGATGTGGCCCACGGAGAAGGCCGCTGCAGCACCTGACACGTGGAAGAGAGATGAAATCCATCATTCCAGTGGACAGCACCTCCACTGTGCCTGTGCATTCTCATGATTCAGTCATTCATTCTGTCATGATATAAAGGCCTCTAAACAAAACCGCACACATGACTTCAATGGCCTCCACAGCGCCCACCTATTATGATGAACTACTTCCACCCATCTCTTTGAATCAGCCATCAGCAATAACCAGAGAACCCATTACCTCCTAACTCTATCTCTTTAATTGAAGTAATTACTCTTCTTCTCAAGCGGAGCCAGGTTTAGAGCAAGCCAACAGCCCATGATGCTTCTCCCCCCACCTTTTCAAATCAATACATATTTTCCATTTAATCAGGTACATAAAACCAGGAATGGCACAGATGTTTTCTTTTAATTGCAAGTTTTTATAGGTCTATGTGCTATCAGACCTGGTAGCATTAACATTGTTAAATTTTATTTGCTCTATATATGTAATGTGGTTGTGCTGCAAACTTCTGCCCCTCCTCTGTGTGGACTGAACTCCTTGTCCCTGTTCCAAATGTGGTGCAGATCAGTCATTCCCTGCTGTTATTTAGAGTTCTGTTCTTCTATGAAATTACACTGTCCAAAAATAACTCTTCCATTACATGTGCTTTTGTGCACAGTGTTCTGTTTTTAATGGTCTACTTACATGATAATAATGGTTTTGTAAGATAATATTAATTTTTTGGAATTAATTTTAATTTTTTGTCACCATTTTTGAACTCTGTTCTTCAGGGAGAACCTTATTTTAACTAATTTTTTTTTGTCAAATATGTTTTATAAAATTGAAACACAATATCAGAATATAACATATGAAAACAGTGTTTTATGTGTGGTTCACTTTTTTTTTTCAAAGAAAATATAAACTAAGACAAATATCCAGATATACACTGAAAAAAACTGAAAGTGTGATTCTCTGTTCCTCAGGGAGAACCTTATTTTAACTAATGTTTTTTTTTGTCAAATATGTTTTATAAAATTGAAACACAATATCAGAATATAACATATGAAAACAGTGTTTTATGTGTGGTTCACTTTTTTTTTTCAAAGAAAATATAAACTAAGACAAATATCCAGATATACACTGAAAAAAACTGAAACTGTGATTCTCTGTTCTTCAGGGAGAACCTTGTTTTAACTAATGTTTTTTTTTGTCAAATATGTTTTATAAAATTGAAACACAATATCAGAATATAACATATGAAAACAGTGTTTTATGTGTGGTTCACTTTTTTTTTTCAAAGAAAATATAAACTAAGACAAATATCCAGATATACACTGAAAAAAACTGAAAGTGTGATTCTCTGTTCCTCAGGGAGAACCTTATTTTAACTAATGTTTTTTTTGTCAAATATGTTTTATAAAATTGAAACACAATATCAGAATATAACATATGAAAACAGTGTTTTATGTGTGGTTCACTTTTTTTTCAAAGAAAATATAAACTAAGACAAATATCCAGATATACACTGAAAAAAACTGAAAGTGTGATTCTCTGTTCTTCAGGGAGAACCTTATTTTAACTAATGTTTTTTTTTGGTCAAATATGTTTTATTAAATTGAAACACAATATCAGAATATAACATATGAAAACAGTGTTTTATGTGTGGTTCACTTTTTTTTTCTCAAAGAAAATATAAACTAAGACAAATATCCAGATATACACTGAAAAAAACTGAAAGTGTGATTCTCTGTTCTTCAGGGAGAACCTTGTTTTAACTAATGTTTTTTTTTGTGTCAAATATGTTTTATAAAATTGAAACACAATATCAGAATATAACATATGAAAACAGTGTTTTATGTGTGGTTCACTTTTTTTTTCAAAGAAAATATAAACTAAGACAAATATCCAGATATACACTGAAAAAAACTGAAAGTGTGATTCTCTGTTCCTCAGGGAGAACCTTATTTTAACTAATTTTTTTTGTCAAATATGTTTTATAAAATTGAAACACAATATCAGAATATAAGATATAAAAACAGTGTTTTATGTGTGGTTCACTTTTTCTTTTCAAAGAAAATATAAACTAAGACAAATATCCAGATATACACTGAAAAAAACTGAAAGTGTGATTCTCTGTTCTTCAGGGAGAACCTTATTTTAACTAATGTTTTTTTTTGTCAAATATGTTTTATAAAATTGAAACACAATATCAGAATATAACATATGAAAACAGTGTATTATGTGTGGTTCACTTTTTTTTCCCAAAGAAAATATAAACTAAGACAAATATCCAGATATACACTGAAAAAAACTGAGTGTGATTCTCTGTTCTTCAGGGAGAACCTTATTTTAACTAATGTTTTTTTTTGTCAAATATGTTTTATAAAATTGAAACACAATATCAGAATATAACATATGAAAACAGTGTTTTATGTGTGGTTCACTTTTTTTTTTCAAAGAAAATATAAACTAAGACAAATATCCAGATATACACTGAAAAAAACTGAAAGTGTGATTCTCTGTTCTTCAGGGAGAACCTTATTTTAACTAATGTTTTTTTTTTTGTCAAATATGTTTTATAAAATTGAAACACAATATCAGAATATAACATATGAAAACAGTGTTTTATGTGTGGTTCACTTTTTTTTTCTCAAAGAAAATATAAACTAAGACAAATATCCAGATATACACTGAAAAAAACTGAAAGTGTGATTCTCTGTTCCTCAGGGAGAACCTTGTTTTAACTAATGTTTTTTTTGTCAAATATGTTTTATAAAATTGAAACACAATATCAGAATATAACATATGAAAACAGTGTTTTATGTATGGTTCACTTTTTTTTCAAAGAAAATATAAACTAAGACAAATATCCAGATATACACTGAAAAAAACTGAAAGTGTGATTCTCTGTTCTTCAGGGAGAACCTTATTTTAACTAATGTTTTTTTTTGGTCAAATATGTTTTATTAAATTGAAACACAATATCAGAATATAACATATGAAAACAGTGTTTTATGTGTGGTTCACTTTTTTTTCTCAAAGAAAATATAAACTAAGACAAATATCCAGATATACACTGAAAAAAACTGAAAGTGTGATTCTCTGTTCTTCAGGGAGAACCTTGTTTTAACTAATGTTTTTTTTTTGTGTCAAATATGTTTTATAAAATTGAAACACAATATCAGAATATAACATATGAAAACAGTGTTTTATGTGTGGTTCACTTTTTTTTTCAAAGAAAATATAAACTAAGACAAATATCCAGATATACACTGAAAAAAACTGAAAGTGTGATTCTCTGTTCCTCAGGGAGAACCTTATTTTAACTAATTTTTTTTGTCAAATATGTTTTATAAAATTGAAACACAATATCAGAATATAAGATATAAAAACAGTGTTTTATGTGTGGTTCACTTTTTTTTTCAAAGAAAATATAAACTAAGACAAATATCCAGATATACACTGAAAAAAACTGAAAGTGTGATTCTCTGTTCTTCAGGGAGAACCTTATTTTAACTAATGTTTTTTTTTGTCAAATATGTTTTATAAAATTGAAACACAATATCAGAATATAACATATGAAAACAGTGTTTTATGTGTGGTTCACTTTTTTTTCCCAAAGAAAATATAAACTAAGACAAATATCCAGATATACACTGAAAAAAACTGAGTGTGATTCTCTGTTCTTCAGGGAGAACCTTATTTTAACTAATGTTTTTTTTTTGTCAAATATGTTTTATAAAATTGAAACACAATATCAGAATATAACATATGAAAACAGTGTTTTATGTGTGGTTCACTTTTTTTTTTCAAAGAAAATATAAACTAAGACAAATATCCAGATATACACTGAAAAAAACTGAAAGTGTGATTCTCTGTTCCTCAGGGAGAACCTTGTTTTAACTAATGCTTTTTTTGTCAAATATGTTTTATAAAATTGAAACACAATATCAGAATATAACATATGAAAACAGTGTTTTATGTGTGGTTCACTTTTTTTTCAAAGAAAATATAAACTAAGACAAATATCCAGACATACACTGAAAAAAACTGAAAGTGTGATTCTCTGTTCTTCAGGGAGAACCTTATTTTAACTAATGTTTTTTTTTGGTCAAATATGTTTTATTAAATTGAAACACAATATCAGAATATAACATATGAAAACAGTGTTTTATGTGTGGTTCACTTTTTTTTTCTCAAAGAAAATATAAACTAAGACAAATATCCAGATATACACTGAAAAAAACTGAAAGTGTGATTCTCTGTTCTTCAGGGAGAACCTTGTTTTAACTAATGTTTTTTTTGTGTCAAATATGTTTTATAAAATTGAAACACAATATCAGAATATAACATATGAAAACAGTGTTTTATGTGTGGTTCACTTTTTTTTTCAAAGAAAATATAAACTAAGACAAATATCCAGATATACACTGAAAAAAACTGAAAGTGTGATTCTCTGTTCCTCAGGGAGAACCTTATTTTAACTAATTTTTTTTGTCAAATATGTTTTATAAAATTGAAACACAATATCAGAATATAACATATGAAAACAGTGTTTTATGTGTGGTTCACTTTTTTTTTTTCAAAGAAAATATAAACTAAGACAAATATCCAGATATACACTGAAAAAAACTGAAAGTGTGATTCTCTGTTCTTCAGGGAGAACCTTATTTTAACTAATGTTTTTTTTTGTCAAATATGTTTTATAAAATTGAAACACAATATCAGAATATAAGATATAAAAACAGTGTTTTATGTGTGGTTCACTTTTTTTTTCAAAGAAAATATAAACTAAGACAAATATCCAGATATACACTGAAAAAAACTGAAAGTGTGATTCTCTGTTCTTCAGGGAGAACCTTATTTTAACTAATGTTTTTTTTTTGTGTCAAATATGTTTTATAAAATTGAAACACAATATCAGAATATAACATATGAAAACAGTGTTTTATGTGTGGTTAACTTTTTTTTTTCAAAGAAAATATAAACTAAGACAAATATCCAGATATACACTGAAAAAAACTGAAAGTGTGATTCTCTGTTCTTCAGGGAGAACCTTGTTTTAACTAATGTTTTTTTTTTGTCAAATATGTTTTATAAAATTGAAACACAATATCAGAATATAACATATGAAAACAGTGTTTTATGTGTGGTTCACTTTTTTTTTTCAAAGAAAATATAAACTAAGACAAATATCCAGATATACACTGAAAAAAACTGAAAGTGTGATTCTCTGTTCTTCAGGGAGAACCTTATTTTAACTAATGTTTTTTTTTGGTCAAATATGTTTTATTAAATTGAAACACAATATCAGAATATAACATATGAAAACAGTGTTTTATGTGTGGTTCACTTTTTTTTTCTCAAAGAAAATATAAACTAAGACAAATATCCAGATATACACTGAAAAAAACTGAAAGTGTGATTCTCTGTTCTTCAGGGAGAACCTTGTTTTAACTAATGTTTTTTTTGTGTCAAATATGTTTTATAAAATTGAAACACAATATCAGAATATAACATATGAAAACAGTGTTTTATGTGTGGTTCACTTTTTTTTTCAAAGAAAATATAAACTAAGACAAATATCCAGATATACACTGAAAAAAACTGAAAGTGTGATTCTCTGTTCCTCAGGGAGAACCTTATTTTAACTAATTTTTTTTGTCAAATATGTTTTATAAAATTGAAACACAATATCAGAATATAACATATGAAAACAGTGTTTTATGTGTGGTTCACTTTTTTTTTTTCAAAGAAAATATAAACTAAGACAAATATCCAGATATACACTGAAAAAAACTGAAACTGTGATTCTCTGTTCTTCAGGGAGAACCTTATTTTAACTAATGTTTTTTTTTGTCAAATATGTTTTATAAAATTGAAACACAATATCAGAATATAAGATATAAAAACAGTGTTTTATGTGTGGTTCACTTTTTTTTCAAAGAAAATATAAACTAAGACAAATATCCAGATATACACTGAAAAAAACTGAAAGTGTGATTCTCTGTTCTTCAGGGAGAACCTTATTTTAACTAATGTTTTTTTTTGTCAAATATGTTTTATAAAATTGAAACACAATATCAGAATATAACATATGAAAACAGTGTTTTATGTTGGTTCACTTTTTTTTCCCAAAGAAAATATAAACTAAGACAAATATCCAGATATACACTGAAAAAAACTGAAAGTGTGATTCTCTGTTCTTCAGGGAGAACCTTATTTTAACTAATGTTTTTTTTTTGTCAAATATGTTTTATAAAATTGAAACACAATATCAGAATATAACATATAAAAACAGTGTTTTATGTGTGGTTAACTTTTTTTTTTCAAAGAAAATATAAACTAAGACAAATATCCAGATATACACTGAAAAAAACTGAAAGTGTGATTCTCTGTTCTTCAGGGAGAACCTTGTTTTAACTAATGTTTTTTTTTTGTCAAATATGTTTTATAAAATTGAAACACAATATCAGAATATAACATATGAAAACAGTGTTTTATGTTTGTGTGGTTCACTTTTTTTTTCAAAGAAAATATAAACTAAGACAAATATCCAGATATACACTGAAAAAAACTGAAACTGTGATTCTCTGTTCTTCAGGGAGAACCTTATTTTTACTAACGTTTTTTTTTTCTTCTCTTGGTGCTATCTGGTGTTTCATTTCTGTTGTTTATCTAATACTGGCCTTCTTGGCCACCCCGAGGTTGTAATTGCTTTCTTCCTCTCCTTAATTGATCTTTGGTCTTTTTTGTGTGTATGTTCTCTCTGTCTTTTTTGTTTTATTTTGTTTGTCTTTTTTCCCATCTGGATTCAATGTTAACTGCATTTATGTTGTTATGTAATGATTGTGTTACATGTTGGGACCCCCTCGAAAACAAGATGATGCATGTCAAGGGGTTATCCTAATAAATAAACATGAAACTTGAAAGAATAAAACAATTATTTTCACCAACAGGTGTGTAAGGATGTACCACAGTAGCACATCATTGTGGGATCAAGTCAAAATTAATTACAGTGCCCATTTTCATTATGATCAAGGATCATCTTATCCAATAGTGTGACTCATTGTAGTGTTTGTGGGTCTACAGCATAGAGGAATAAGCTATATGAAGCCTTGGCTACACAGACAATACATATTAAAATCAATTTAAAAAAAAAAATCATTTTGCTAATTTCATATTGGTTGGCATTAATACATATATAGATTATCACCACATGAATTAATGTACTGTATTATCATATTGACTGAAGCAGCTCAGTTTGGATGTTCTTCTCTTTCGTTGTTTTTCTCTTACACACACACACACACACACACACACACACACACACACACACAACCAGGCTTACCCACAAGAGAGCATGCAGCCTCTACACCTCCGTTGTAGATGGATGATGTGGCAGATGGTTCTATATGGTCCCACATCAGCTGGATGTAGTTGAAAACCTGCACGTAACCAGCTGTGGCCAGAGCCCACCACAGGGACCAGTAGATTAAATGCCTGAATGGTGGACATAATTAAAACAGATTATCTCTATTCTGATGTTTTCAGCATCTACCACTATATAAATTAATTATAGAATAACGCCACAATGAATAATCATTTCATCAATTTATTGGGGTAAAATGAAACCACGATGTTCCGTGTATAAAAGGTGCGTGTTGTGTACTGTATTGATAAAGAAATATGAAAAAGAAAATACCTCGAGGAATACGATTCTCTGAAGCTTTGCCAGAGTAGACGGCCTGCAGTGGCCACATTTTCCCTGCTGCACCAACCAGTGCAACCTGTGCTACTATTCTCCATCTTCTCTCTCCCTGAACCAGCTTCATCCTCATACATCACTTGTTCCTCAGGCCCTTCCGGTCCCACTGGTCCCTCCTGGGACTGCGAGCCCAAAGATGTAGCCTTTTTCCCTTTGAAGAATAGACTCTTCTGGGGCATGGGCAACCAGAAGGAGATGAGAAAAGCCATGCTTACAATCCCCAGAGTGATAGCATTGATGTAAAAGTAGTCCACTCCTGTTAATTAGAGTTCATCAGTGCTTTCTCAAATTTTGAAGCATAGTTCAGTGCAATGCCTTCATAATTTTCTTTAATTTTGTTATTCATGCAGGCAAGACATTTTGTGACTGGGAGATATTTGTTATCTGTCTTGAGGAGTAGTTTTCACCTTAATGTGGAGAAAATACAGAGATGCAATATTTATCTAATATATTTTTTAACTTATTAGGTATTTATTTTAGGCTAGGAAGCCCTACCTGCCAAGGAGATGAGCATTTGCCCCAGGCCAGCACCAAATGTATATCCAGTCAGCATGGCGCTGCGCAAGTAACCAGTGGCTCTTTGGTAATTCTCAACTGGAATCACACTGTAAATGTAGGAGAAGTATGCTACCTCCGTGGATGTCACTACAGCATAATTGACCTGTTATGGGACAAAACAATTTTAAAGAGATTGCAGCATATGATGAACTTGTAGCGTTAACATAATGTTATTTTTAGATGTCGTCTTTAAGTAAATTGCAACAGTGCAGCAATGCTGTATGATTCAGGACTATAGCTTTCTGCATTATCTAGATATTTTGGGTTTGTAATGAACTTGCATATGACATCACACAACACAAGCAACTGCACTTCTAAATTGCATGTCTTGCAGATTTCATTATTCTGCATAAAACTGAAGTGTTGCATGACGAAAATTCGTACACTACTATTTAAATGGTTTCAACAATTTCTATCAGTGTTTTTGTGGACCTGAAGGAAGGTCATGGCAGGCAGACCCGGGACAAAGCAGAGCAGGATGTAGTTGGTGACCAGAAAGAGCCCCTGTACCATAATGAGGGGCTTATGCCTTAGGAAGTCGGTCAGGAGGAAGATTGGGAAAAGGAAGGCCAGGTAGGAATAAGTCCAGATAGGGAACAGGTAGTTGGTCACCTGTGGGAAACAAGCACCAGAGAATGAGATCCTGATCCTGACACTGTGTCTGTCTTTTGCATGCATATTTCATTGTAAATTACAACTAAAGAGTGGTTAATCTCATATAAGTACTCCTAATAAAAAATATAGTACTTATACAAAGATACTACGAACGTAACTCTGTGTGCATGTTTCCACAGAACAGTATGTCATGTGTCTGGCATTCTTACCACTTCTTCTGAGATGTTCTTGTGTGGTCCAATTAGGTAAGGTGTGAGGAATGGCTCCGCTACTCTGCAGTTAGCAAAAAACCCATAGAGTGACAGAAGTGCGGTGGGATAAGCCCAGCTGGAGGACTTTAGACGGGCCAAGCAGACCATGCTTTAACCTCAGAATCTCCCAGGGATCGTCTTTGGTTTCCAGGAGTGCTGCCTAAATACCTTGGTTTTCAGTTCAGGTCTGACAACCAGGTCTATACCTTAAGTACTTTGAATGCTCTTAAAGCTCTTCAAGAGTCCTCCAGTAGCTAAGATTTATATATACTCTTTATGATCTGCGCATGCCTTTGAGACTGTTTATGAGCAATAGACTTTGGTCTGTTAGAGTAAGATTGCTTCAGGCTTGGTTATCAGTAAAAGCCGCTAACAGATTATATCCAACAATTTAACATGAAGAACAAAAGAAAAAAAAAGTGACATAACATGTCAGTGCAAAAATATTAAAATTCTTCATCTCATACAAACCATACAAGGTTGTAAGAAGAGTAGTCTTTCTTAAAGCATGGAGCTGCTCAGCTGTACAGACATTGCCATAAGAAATATATTATAGCAAAATAATGCGCCCTCCTCTTATTTTCCTGGCTACGTCAACACAAAAACGCATCATTCAAGTTCTGAACGTTCTGTTCACACTACGCATGCGTAGCGTTTGCGTATGCCAGTGTGTCGCCATAGCAACGGTTTGTTGTCGGGTGATGTGTAACAGCGTGCGTGCCAGAATGAAACTCAAACGGTTCCTTCTCAGATATTATCCACCAGGTAGTACAAATAATTTTATTACTGAAAGTTATCCAAACTGTGACGTTTCTTTCTTTTTTTTAAATTGGTATTTGTCGCTGGTTTGGGGATGTTTTCAAATTCGACAACAACATACTGTAGCACAAACATATTTTTTAGCATTAATTAGCTCGGTAAACATTAGCTAAGCCATGATTGGACTTTTCTAGTTTAACTCGTTTTTCTGCCATCAGGCATCATCTTGGAGTATGACAAAGGAGGATATTTGAATTCCAAATCTATTGACCTTTTGGATTTGACTCCAGGGTACGTAAGTCTTGTCATACGATGACATTAGTAAAGTTAAGCTAACAGCATTATGGCTAATTGTGTACTGTGTCATAATCAATGTCAATATATTGCTTAACTAGTTAGAAATATCTTAGCAGTGGTGGAATGTAACTAAGTACTTTCACTCAAGTTATATTCTTAAGTACAGATTTGAGGTACCTTTACTTAAGTAACAATATTCCCATTTTGTGCTTTATTCTTTGACTCCACTACATCTTAGCTATTACAATTCTCACACTCAGTGAAAACCATATCTCTTGAAATGTGGTGAAAAACACTACATAACATGACGATCTTATAAAATATGATGCTTTACTGAAGTTTAAACTACCAGCAGTGTATAAAGTAGTTCAGATTATCTCAAACTTGAACATCTATGTCAGTAAAATGAAATACACACATAAATACAGCAGTAATATAAAACCAGAAATGTAATAACAAAGCACTTACAAGAATCATTTTACTGAACAGCGCATTTATTTTTCATTTTTAAAAGTACAATTTGCTGATAGTATTTAAATACTTTTACTTAAGTGAGGGGTTGAATGCAGGGCTTTTACTTGTAGTGGAATATTTGTGTACTGTTGCATTAATACATGCTTAAGGATCTGAATACTTCTTCCACCACTGCATCTGTGACCTCAGCACTCCATATGAGGTCAACAATGTGGTCGATTACCAAACTACTAACTACATTTCAACCACTCTGAATGTAACTAAACAGTCACTTCAGTTGTTTTTTATTAAGTTGCATTTCCTTGATATGTTGGTTTGTGTGTTATATTATGTTTCTGATGCATATCTTATTATCCCCAGACAAAACAATGTGTCTGTTCGTCCATCTGTAATCATTTCTTTGTCTGAAGCATATTTAGCAAACTATACATCCTAGCCTCACCAAACTTTACATATATATTAACCATGATAAATAATTGTGCCTTTTGATATTTTCAAATTTCATACTAATAGTATTTGGTGTGATTTACATGTAAACATTTAGTTTAAGGTGAGTCTGAAGGGTCATCTTGTGCAGAGAATATCTCGCAAACTATACATTCTAGCTTTTTTTCTAAAAATGTTACACTTTTTTTAACCATAGTAGTTGTGCCTTTGAATAACTTGATTTTTCTACAAATGTTATTTCTTAGCTTTCCATGCAAAGATGATTTTAAAGTGACTCTGAAGGTTAGTCATCATCTACTCCATAGCATATATAAAGAAAAGAAAAGAAGCACTTCTCTAGACTCACCAAAGGAATGGAGGATATGTCATATACTGATGCATTTGTTGTACAATCTTTTTGGGTGATGTCATGGGGACATGTTCTCTTTAGATGAATCATGTTTAATGAGAAAGTTGTGTTTTACACCATTCTACAAACATGTTTGTACTTAAAAAAAAATGACCTCCAAGATTTGATCAAAGAGTTATTTAGGGTCTGATTTTTCTAATGCTATGACTTAAAAAACAACAAAAAAAAACACTTGAATTAGGTCATCTGAGGTTCACAAAGTGCATTTTCCCACCACGCAGAACAAACCCAGATGAGTTGTTGGCAGAAATCAGGCGGTCAGAGCCTCTGATCACAGAGTCCCGGACTGATCAGGTCAAACAGCTGATCGTTCAACTTCAGCAGAAACTGGGCCAGCAGGACCACCACAGGTTCTCTTACTCCAAGGTCAGACACTGGACTCATACTGACATTAATGACCAATAATAAAGAAATCAACACAGTGAAAAGCCATCCAAGCTGAACAAAGGTGTTGATTAATTCATTCATTTTCCTTTACAGTGTATTGTTACTCAGGGTTGCAGGACTGGTTGTAAAATCTATGGTATATGGCTTTGTGAAATACGCATAGAGAGCTGGGTTACTCAATCACACACAGGCAGTTTAAAAGTGTTTGGATGATGAAATGTTTGCCAACATGAGCTCATTGTGGCAGTATATTAATTCCTTTAATTTACTTCTTTGTGAATGTTATGTACATCTGTGGAAAGACTCCTGAAATTAGCCAGTGCTCCAAAGAAGGCACAAGAGAGCAGTAGTGGTTAAGCTACGATGATTTAGAATTGGAAGCATGGCAACAGTCTAATAACATGATGATAACAGGTACTGCATGAGTATCTTCGTGTCCTAAGAAATACACAAGATGTAATATGTAAGAGGGTGGCTGGAGGCAGTTTCTGCCTGAAACTGGTGAGAGGCTGCTCCGCAGAAGGAGGGAAAATCCTTCCACCAGTGTCGGACCAGGAGGTGTTTATATTACATCAAAGTCAGAATAATAGGGTAGCAGATGGGTAATTTTAAAGATGAATGACGTGAATAACTACATTGCCTTGGAGGTTATATTTTCTAATCTTTCTTGGTCTTTTTTTTTTTTGCAGGAGCTAAAGGCACACATGCTGCCGTTGACAAATGTTGCCTTTGACAAATCAGGGACAAGGTAGGCTTATTCTGCAATGCACAAAAGTCTGGCACTTAGGAATTCAGGAAAAGCTGCGTATTTTTGTTTGTTGTGTTTTCTCTACTGTTTCTCCGTCACTCTGCAGGTTTATAACTGGGAGCTATGACAGGACATGTAAAGTTTGGGACACAGCCTCAGGCACAGAGCTGCATACGCTAGAGGGACACAGAAATGTGGTGTACGCAGTTGCCTTCAACAACCCCTATGGGTAATCAGCTGTTTCAGCAAAGCTTTCATAGCAACTGAGAACATTGCTCTTCAAAGTATTTAACCTTTTGAGTGGGGCTGTTCATCCTACAAATGACACTTGCTTCTCTTTATTTTATCTTTCTTGAACTTAGAGACAAGATTGCCACCGGCTCCTTTGATAAGACCTGCAAACTGTGGTGTGCCGAGACGGGCAAATGTTTTCACACCTTTCGTGGACACATGTTAGAAGTAGTATGTATGACTATCAGGTTTAACTGAAGATTATTCAGTTGTTTGTTTCTCTTCTTATGCCATTGGCTACTGTTTTTAGGAACAAGTGCGTACAGTTGGGCTCTGAACATTTAATGACATATTTAAAGCTAAATGCTTGTACTTTGGTATCATGTTTAGTGATTAGATAAAAAATAAGTCTGCCAAATCCCTTTTGGCTTTGTATCAGAATCCAACACTAATGACTCTAAAAGAGAGTTGTTGTTTTTTTATCATTGTGTAGGTGTGCCTGGCTTTCAATCCCCAGAGCACACTGGTGGCCACAGGCAGCATGGATTTCACTGCCAAGCTTTGGAACGTGGAGACTGGGGAGGAAGTGGCCACTCTGACAGTGAGATATCTTTACTTACTTTGTCCCAATGCTCTTGCTCTTTTTTCTGGTATGACTATCCATTTATTATTAATGCATTAATTAACATTTCAGTCATTTCTGAGAGCAATTATTCCTAAATTGAGTTCTGTTTCTCCTGCTGATGGCCAGTGCCTTTCTGCCCCACATACGCCTGATTTGTAACTGTAATGACCCACTCTGAGGGTAGTAGTTAGCCCTCTCTGATGTACAGCCTGCACGTGGGTCCATGGTGTGACTTGTTGGCTAGCTGGCTCTGTCTCAGTGCGAAGCTACTCCCTGCTGCTCTCTTTTTTCCCCGTTTGTACTTCACACCACGGAGAATCGATCACGCTGACAACAGTCAACTGAGTGCAGAATTCTGAGCATGAATGCACATTTTTGTTTATTTTATTTTTTCAAGTATTTAAGAAATCTGCCTTTAAGAATCACACCTGTATGTTTATTTAAAAAAATGATATTGCATTGTTGATGTGTATTTTCATCCATGCAGGGACAGAGAAGGAGATGGAGTTTAAAAGAAGAAAAGGATGAGAGAGGGAGGAATAATGCTCTCTTTTTGCTTTCATCCAGGGTCACACTGCAGAGGTCCTCTCTCTCTGCTTTAACACGGGGGGAAATCACCTTCTCACCGGCTCCTTTGACCACACAGTCGCTATATGGGACGTTGCTTCAGGAGGGTCAGACAGTTGCCATTGTTATTGTAATGTTTGCATTGATTTGTGAATGCGTGTTATAAGTCATACTGTGCAGTGCACACGCAGCCCCTATAGATTGTGCATATGACAATCCGCGACTGACGCACTGCTGCATGTTCTGTTTTTCTCAGATGTCTCCACAAACTGAGTGGCCACAGGGGGGAAATCAGCAGCGTTCAGTTTAACTGGGATTGCTCCCTCATTGTCTCAGGTTCCATGGACAAAACCTGCAAGGTGATCCATCATGCAATTAATATTGGGTTTGTGTGTATTCTTTATTGAACTCCTTCAAATGCAATTGTGTTGCCAAAAAGTCCTTTGGCAGACTGGTTATTTTTCACTCACAGCAATAGGTTGTCATTCATTTAGCATTTCAAACTATAGCAAGACATTGAGATGGATGTGCTCTTGTCATTCATATCCACCCCCCTCCGTTTCCTCCTCTGTTTCTCTCCACCTCAGAGTGTTATATGTATGTATTTACAGTTGTGGGAGCCAATCAACGGAAAGTGCGTGGCCACCCTAGTGGGACACAAAGAGGAGGTTCTAGATGTGTGCTTTGATTTAAGTGGTCAGCTAATTGCTACTGCCTCTGCTGATGGTGAGACTAACGATTCATTCCCGAAAAACATTTTACTTGTCACGCTTTACAACTATTTCTATCCATTAATACACACAGGGACACACACGGATGTGCTGGATAAATATAGATATGTATACAGATAAACAAAGTACCATACTAGTAGAACTTCACTAACACATATACATGCATTTGCTGGTTTCCTGAGGCCTAATTGCGATAAAATCAACATTTTGACTTGTAAAAACAAGTCACTTGTCCACTTACAACACTGCCTGTCCCTCTCTCTGTCAGGTACAGCGCAAGTGTTCAGTGCAAACACACATCAGTGTCTCCTGACCCTAAAGGGCCACGATGGAGAAATCTCCAAGGTAAGTCAGTTGACCCAAAAATGGCTTCTCTGCCAATGCATACCCTGGGAAACGTTGTTTTATGTCATCACAAAGAGCCAAAGTCATAATTTTTTTTTTTTTTGGAGAAGCTACAACCTTGTTAAATTGAAACCCCTTTTAATTTTAGCAACAATGCAGTATAACAAAAAGTCTATTTTGTAGCAGTCCACAACTCTGGATATATCCCATAAAATAATGAATCAACAGCAGCATAATAATGAATAGGAAACAGCATGGGCAACATGTAGTTCTCATCGGCCTTTGATATTAACAGACATGGCAACAGAAAAATTCAATTTGATCTATTTCCAACACTCCTTGTGTTCCTAATTAGAACATTACCTCTCAGATCTGTTTGGCTGGATGTATTATCATTGGCCATGGGACAGAAATATGTTGAATTTGTGGGTTCACCAGGCTACAAAGCAGGTGTGAATGACTGATTTTTATGTAACATCAACCGTCACTCTAGCTACATCTCTGCTGGCAAATGCTACAAACAGGATGAAGTGGAGGGACAGGAGTTCAGGCCTCAGGCTGTTTTGTATTCATTGCACCACGTGGTAAAGCTCGGCAAGTAGGACGCAAGGCTATTGTGGTGCTTCGGTTGATCCGACTAATTGAGTCTCTTGGCTCCAAATTAAGTCGTCAGTGTTTTCTCTTTGAGACGTACCATCTATCATCTGATCTTGTCTTATTAACCTTAATACAAATTGAGCGCAATTTGACCCGTTTGCCATTTTCCAGGTCTCTTGCTGTTTGTGAATGAGGGCTTCTGTGTGTGAGGGGCTGAGAAGTTACCTCTGTTTACTGACACACATCAGGCAGTCAGTAAGAAATAGGATGGTTGAAGGATCATTCCAGAGGATTATGACACTAATCTCTCCCCAGCAGGACACCTCTCTCCCCCTCCCGTCCATGCTACTTAACCATGACCATGTTTTCTTTCTTTTTTTCCTCCATTGGGCTCTCCCTCTAGTTATGTCACCATGCTGCCTTTTCCCATTTTAAATGTGGAAAGTATAAATGATAGACTCTAAATGGAACGATTTTAAAGACGTGAAAGCATTTTTCTGCCGTATATAACGCCTCATGTCAGGGATTCACAAGACTTTTTGTTTTGTCCCTTGAAATAAGAGGAATCCTTCCTATCTTGGATGCTCCGCTAGCTTTTATTGTTTTTCATTATCCAAATGTCTCATTGGTAAGTGTCTAATGGGTAAGAAACAAGGTGGCTGGGGAAGTGGCACATTAGTGGGGCGTGTCAGAGAGTTATGTTTGGTCCTAAAATTGTTACCATAGCGTTACGCTGAGAGCCTAAACCTTTTTCCTGTAAAACTGTAACAAAGTCGGCTTTGCAAATGTTTTCTAGACTCAAGGGTGTTTTTCTTCTACTATTAACAATTAACTCTTCAGCATTTGGATGATGACCCCTTGAGGTAGATGTATCATGAATACAGTGCCTCAAGTGTGAACCCACTATTTAAGGAATGAGGTTAGAATTATAGTGTAATATAGAATCGGGACACTTGAGTTTTATTTATTTATACCTCTTTCCTGATGTTTTCTCATCTCTGTCCATTTCAATCTGCTTTCGTTCCATTTCTGTACCCGTCATATCTTCCACTGTCGTCTTCTTTCTCCGCTCCTCTATCTTTGTCGGCTTCTTCTCTAGTTCGTTTCCATTTCCTGCCCAGGGTCACACCTTGGTGCTCAGTTTAGAGTTTTATAAAAACACACTTTACTTTCATGGCCATCTAGAGCAAGCTTCATTTAATCTTCTCTTCCTTTACCTCACTATGGGGACATGTCTCACACAGTCAGCTTCAGCTATGATTTTCATAATGGTGCCCTGGACAAATACTTCTGGTGCCTTTATCCTCCTTGAGCATTTGAAGTTGAATGGCCTCTGTGGAATAATGCTGCTGACGTTGTGAAAGTGTTCTTAATCCACTCATTTTCCCCCTCCCTTTGTCATTTCATCCACCTCTGGAATAATATCTTGTTCAGCAGTTTCTCTTGCCCACTCTGTCACTCATGTAGCACACACTCACTCTCACACACACCTCTGAAGACTTACTTTTCTGACACTCCTGGTAGATCTGCTTCAGCCCTCAAGGCAGCAGGATCCTGACTGCCAGCTCAGACAAGACGGCTCGTCTTTGGGACGTCAAGTCCGGAGTCTGCCTACAAATTCTGGAGGGTCACACCGACGAGATCTTCTCCTGCGTCTTCAACTACGACGGTGACAAAATCATTACAGGTACACACTGTTTCCACAAAGACCACACCTGACAACCACGCGCTGATATAATGTAGGCCTGAGCGGCTCCTCAGTAGCAGTCACAAATGCTTAATTGCACATTTTAGATGAGGAGTGCAGCTGTGTCCTTATGTGCAGCCACCTGTTCTTGTTTGTGCTCTCTTGCAGGCAGTAAGGATAATACATGCCGGATCTGGTCCTGACTTGTAGAAGCTCTGGCACACTTGTGTACGAACACAACAATCCATTTGTGTTGACCATGTGTGACCCACCGTATGCACGGATCACCACTTGAAAAACCTTCCATCATGTTTCGGCAAAAGTCTGTTTTGCAGTATCTGTATGGTTAAAGTGGAAAGAAAATCATTGTTGCTTCGTTTTATAATTTGTCTCTCTACATGTCGCTCCTGTTCTCCTATTTTAAGCATCACTTGTTCATTGGCTGTATTAAATTTATCCTTGGCTTTACTGGTAGACCTAGCTTTTTTGTTAACTGTAGAGGCAACAGTGTTAACTTAGCTCATAAATTGCCATCTCAAGTAGTTTGAATCCTTCAACTAAAGTGCTGGAATAGTTTGACATTTTGGAACATAGGCTTTCTTGCCAAAGTCTTCTGCGATTCTTTACTTTATATTTATCTGTGTGTCAAGTTTGGAGCTAAAGCCAGGAGTCGATCAGCTTAGCTAATCAAAAAGAAAAGACCCTGACTCTGTCACAAGTTAAAAAATATACTCTAATTATCATTCTACATAGTTAAAATATATAACTTAACCCTGAAAGATCAGTTTGTTGTTTTTACAGTTCAGTTCATGTTGCAAAGTAAACAAACAAGTTAGGTGGATTTTTAAACTGTAGACAAAATCAGGCTGCAGTAGCCGTTTCCATTTCCCTCCAGTATGCTAGGCTAAGCTAATCACCGTCTGGCTCTAGCTTCCTCTTAAACAAGAGAGTGTTTCTCATATGAGACAGATAGGCTTATTTCCTGAACTGACAGACCAGTTATTTGAAGCTTGTTATAAAGATACTGTCTTAACATGATTTGTAAAGGTAACTGGATGAGTAAGAGTAAATATCTAAATGTTTGGTTCTGTGCAATACAACATGCCTGAGTACGAAAACCTTACTGAATTGTGAATGTTTCATGTTTACGAGACCGTTGTCAGGTAACAATGTTAATCCAGTATTCTGGTATTTGTATTCCCACTGCCTTGCTGTGATTTATACTGAGCAGTATTTTCTGAAAGCACAACACACAACGACGAATGTTTATTTTGTAACTTCCAGCTGGATGCGATGAACTTTAATTTCCCTGCAGACTTCTCACAGATTTGTGATAATACAGTGCAACACTGATATGGATAAACATGCTACTTAAAAACGTGTTTGCTTGCTTCTCAGCTGAATGTCATGAATGATCAATGACCGCCTGTATTTCACATCACAGCAATTTATTGATGTCAAAAGATGAATACATTCAGTTCTACTGTGACAGATTTTACAGCTGAAACGTGTGCTTCCCCCCCCCAACGCTCATGTAACACTAGATACCACTAAATAAACAAGACTAAATTCACATACAAATTCAACATTACAAACCATAATCTGTCTTCCTGATATAGTAAAATGAAAGAGAGCAGTTCACTACTCCAAGGTGCAGCAGTTCCAAATCTACAGTATAAACATGACTGCCATCCAAGATAATCAGTTCTCAAGTAACATTAACAAGGTAACACACTCACTTAGAACTGAATTTCAAGGTCACAACAGAGGTGGTGTGTTGGCCAAAAAAAAAAACACAAGAAATTTTACTCACTTTAAGCAAATGTGCACTTTTAAGTGGCTATCGTAAGAAACCGTTTTTTTTCCTTACGTATCCATGAACAGAACATCTGGAGCAGTTAAAACCTGCTGACTTAATCTCTTGAAGGCTAGTTCATTCCCATCAGGAATGTCCAACCCATACACCTAAAGTTTGTTCTGTGTTAGTGTGTATTTCAGTAGAGGGGTTAATCTGAAAATGAAAACATGCTTTTGTTAAAGGGAAGGCTGCGAACAGACAAAAAAAACAACGTCCATAGACAGACTGAGGCGTGTAAATTTCTCAAGTATGCTGATCACGTTTGTGCTTTCAGCTTTTAATCGGAGACATTTGGTTTGATGAGACAGGATGAGGGCAAACAGCTGGGAACGTGTTCGGAGTGCGAGTGAAGGAGTGAGCTTGTGTGTCTGTTTGCAGTATGAGGAAGCCAGTTCGCCTCACAGGGTCTCCAACAGCCAATCAAACAGGCTGGACAGAGACCGGCCCTCCTCCTCTTCTCTCTCGTGTAGCTTACAGAACTGAACCACAGCGTTGAACAAGTCCGCAATTCGCCACGCCTTCTGAGACATCATGTGCACCACCCTCTGGAACTGAGAGAAGACGCACATTATGAATGCAACAAGAAATTCATGGTCATCAGTGTCATCACTTTGCTGCACAGTGTGGGAATTTAAAGTGGTATTTATTTAAATTCTCCCAAAAAAAAGAAGAAGAGATGATTCCCAATATATAGAAAATGTTAAAATATTATCTAGAAAGCAGTGACGGGTCAAATCATACACCTTTTGTGTTTCTTTGGTATACAATACTAATGAATACGCATTAGGGTTATCATTTGAAGAAAGAAAGAAAATGCAGAAGGTGATGATTGAATATTTCATTATATGTTGCAAATATCAATCGTCATCAGCAATAATGTAAAAAAAAGAAAAAAAGATCTTGAGCCCAGCTGAAGCTACAATTGAGGAGTCTAAAGTCTTTGTATTTTTTCTGGGTCTCTACATAAACAAAATGCTTCAACAACAATGGCCTCTGTAGGTCAATATGTTTAAATTGCAACAGCTGTATGTCAACCAAAGAATGAATAAATATAGGGTTGATTCTTCTCCGTGTGTTGAAGAACTCAGTATCTCTAAAATCTTGTTTTCAGGGTTATAATAATCAAAGAAAACTATTCAACCAGAACATTTCAGTGACAAATGAGTCCTGCTTTTACATTTTTGATTTGACAGCTGTGCCCACCTTTGCGATCCTCTTCTGCTTGGATTTCCTGAAGTAGAGGGCAGGAAGGCCCAGCTCAGAGGCAGCAATCCACTGGAGGGCCACCCTCAGCTCTGAGTTCACACAGTCCGGCTCAAGGTCGCAGTTTACCACCAATAACACCCTGTGGTTGCTACTGCCACCTGACGTCCTCATTGAATTGCTCTCTGAAAAATCAAGGGTGACAGGATATACTGTAGACGGAGGGCATCACTATATACAACTTGAATTAACATTCAAAGCTCTACAGGACTGCAGCCGACAAGTCAATCCTGTTCATTCACCTTCATAAAATTAAACTATCCTGTGCTCGGTTTTGCTTTGAGATCATTTCTATTGGAGTGAAAGTCATTAAAAATCGACTTTGAGTCGATGCACTTCTGGAACTGTGGGTCCTTTTCAATTCCTTGTGACCATCCTTATTTCGGTGAGCAGAATTCTATTCAAGCACATCTATTTGAGGGATTAATCACAGACCCGGCACACGCTGTACCTCGAGTCACTCAAGAGCTCTCGGTGAGTAAAGACATGTTAAAGCTGACAAAAGAGGTGAATTATTAAGAAGTTGATGACATTGAGATGACATGAGAATAAATTACAACACTTACCAAAGACACTCTCTTTGGTTCCTGCCAGATGGCCTTTCTCTGTCTCCTCGCTGTGAGGGGGGGGGGGGGGGGGGGGAAAGAAAAAAGTTTAAATAACACAGTTTTGGAAAATATACTCAGTCAGGTTCTTGTCAGGAGTTAGACGAGAAAATCGATACCACTCTCATTGTGATGCGATAAATATGAAACTATCACCAACAGCTTTAGGGAATGGAAATGTGGGATATGTGTGCGCTAGCCTGTGCCGGACAATCTCATCCAAATTAAAGCAAGAAATTGAATAAGCCTATTATCCAAAAAATGTCTATGACTACTTACTTTTCCTTTAATGCAAGTGTATATTATACACTGTTATCCTGTGCTTTTAAATTGCACAGTTGAGAAAGATGTAAAGATGGAATAGAATAAAAGAAGTGCTGCAGGCGGAGACTTTTATGCCTATTAAAATAGAGCATTATTGTCTTGCGCTGGACAATAATGTGTCTTTCGTGTATGAAAGAGTCCAGCGGCCTGTCACAGACACATATCACCTGATTGCTGATGCTGGGTGAGAAAATGAGAAAAAGTAATAGACTATCTGCAGACTTTCTGTCATATGAAAAAAAAATGTCATTATGAGTATCAGATTTAAACATTAATGAGAAATATATTCTAGAACCGGCCTGTGACATTGACAGTTACCTAATTATTGTGCTCTGAGTGGGCACATCATAAAATGCATCTAGGTCTGCCAGGCCTAGGCTGGATGCGCTGCTGGTCCCGTTCCTGTTAACCGATAAATAAAACAAGAGATAGTGTCATCTGCATGTTGTCTCAAGACATCCAACATGATCGCTGACTTGTGAAGAGAACAATAACCAGGCGCAGCGATGCGGGTCATGTTGTTCATTAGCTGGTGATTAACATAGAAATAGCAGCTGCAGCAGAGTCGGACACTCAAGGTGAGAGAGAGAGAGAGAGCGGGTCATTTTTTTTTTTTCTGAATATGAAGATGAGGAGATCTGAAGGTACTTGAGGCAGGTAGGGTGGACAGGCCGGGCTGGCAGCCGTGCCCCTTGTGTCACAACATGGATCGTAAAATGAGGTGGAGTTAAGCACGTAGATGGAGAGGTTGCAAAGAGCAGCGAGTGTTATGGTGGTGCAGACAACTTCTCTTGCAGTTAATTAAGCACAAAGCAAATATAATTTCCGCTCTGAACACATTTAGCCTTCCAGCTTCCCGTTTCCTGTTTGATCCACACATGCCAATGTCTTAGTTTGGGATGCTTATTTGGTGTTGGTGATACAATTTGCACCATAATCACAGTTTTAAAGTTGTTCTTAAGGCAAAGCAGCAGGTTCTTTACTACTGCTGGCTAATTTAAGCACGGAGCGGTGACTCCAGGCTCTTTGGTAAAAGTTGAAGATGTTGGTGTGGTTGGCTAAAATGAATGAAAATCCGATGAAGCTGGCAATGGTGTGACAAATGTTCAGAACTAAAGGCTATTGATGTGAGAGGTTACAGTGCTGTACAACTGAAGCCTACGAGTAGTGCATGGGTTGCCCTGAATGCAACATATGGAGAGGGCTTTTTGGAGTGAGCTCTCTGTCATATACTGCCTTAGCAGACATGGATATTGCAGCAGCAGGTAGTAAATTGGCATTGGCACAGGAGAGAACAAGTGTCAGTAGCGATGGGCCAATGGGAGTGGGGTGAGGGTGGGAGTAGCAGTGTTTGGAGCAGTATCAAGGAGCAACGGTTACTGACCCCTCACTCAGCTGGATAAAACTACTGGTCTCCTCCTCGGGGGTTATATGGGACCAGCTCCCCATGCTCTCTTCACTGCTAGCACTCATAGAACGCTTGTCCCTCTTCACTAGTGCAGCCACCGCCACAGCTGGCCTGTCCCTCTCACTGCTGGGGAGAGCAGATTGCAAGATGGTGGGAGTGACCATCGACTACTTTGTGCACAATGTCTGCTGCGATGTGTGGTTTGTTTTCTGGGCATTGTTCCCATTGTTCCTTCACTATTCATGTAAACATTTGAGTTTTGTAAACATTTTAAAGGGCAGAATCAGGACAGTTTATGCTCTAAAAACAATACATCTACAGTAATGTCATACAAATGGCAAGCTTTTGGATCTTGCAAATACGTATGCACCACATAAAAAGAAAGCTAATTCATTTCAATATCTTTAGTGCATCAGCAAACTTAATTCCCAAGAGAGCCTGATTAAATTAAGTCATAATCAGATGATTGAGGGTTGCAGTCCTCGACAATTCCAGAGGGAAATCAGGTTTTAGTGACGAGGCAAGTGACTGAGTTTCACTCTTTCACTGGGGACAAACAGATGCACTCCACTTGTTCCTGGATTACATGTATTGTCATGTGAAAAGGAGCATGTCTTGTGACTCTCCTGTGGCCTAGGCCTTCAGCTGTTTTCCTGTCATTCACTATTAAACAAGTCTTACTTTAAAAGATCTACATTTCTCAATAAAAGACCAACAGATCACAACTGATTCCCCACATCTGGGGATTATGTTTTCACATTCCTCTATATAACTCTCTTGCACTCTAGCGGCTCTTTCCACTTATGCATTTTCAGAGGGTTCATTTGGTTAGACAATGAGATGCACTACGTCTTCATTATGTCTAGAATATGCACTAAAAAGTCTTCTGGGAGATTCTACTACTGCCTGCTCTGAAAGGGCAATCAGACACTTAAAGTGGAGGGAGTCCTGGTCTTTCTAAAATGTCAGTCTGAATTGAATAAATGTAGTAAAACACTATAAATATCAATAGTATGACAATCAGAATGACCACATACCCTTACTATTAATAAATTAATTTTCTATGAATCAATTCTCAGGTAACAACTTTCCTCAAGTAAGTCTTAATCCAATATAATTCCTTGTTATTTTAGTTGCCTCCGTTTAATTCAAACGCCTATGAGGGTTTTCTGGTTTTATTTTTAACCTAGTGTGAGTGCAGCTTGTACTGACCAAGGTGAGTAGAGCAGCCCCACAGTGGATAAAAAAAGCTTTCTGCACACACAGTACATCACCCAGACAGGGAGTCACAGCCTCGTCAAAGGTTTGTCAAGCCTCACACACTGCTAAAACAGATTAGTTTTCCCAGTGAATGGATCCTCAGTGTGTCTGCCACTCTTTGATCAAACTCTAAAAATAATGTTGAATGCTTGAACAGGGCCTGGGCTTCATGTGCTCATTTTCTTTGACAACTTCATATTTTTACCTAAAAATAATTATGTCCTTCTTTATTTGTCACTCTCACGCTTGTCAGGTAGATTATTCTCTACTTTGCACATCTACACCATCATTATTCTATTATTCTGCTGCTGGACTACCAAAAAAAAAAAACCCCACACAAAAAAAACATTCTGGCTGAAAGAAGGGTCTGACTTCCACATAGAGGGACTGTGAGCAGTGTAATACCTGCTGCTGTTGGCTGCAGCTCTCTCTGTACGCTTGGTAGTTGACATGTGTGAAGGTGTGTCCTGAGGTCCACCTCCTGTCCTTTCAGGGTTTGAAGTAGTCTCTTCATCCCTCTGATCTCCCTCAATGTGGATTAGCGGCACATCTCTCGGGCCACTCATGCGAAGTGTGCTGCTGTCACTAGTCCCAGATCCTACTCCAGTACCAGTTTGCTCCTGGCTGGACCTAGTCCGACCACAACTCAAATGAGATTGTTTGAACCCCCTTCTTCTTTCACCAACAGGCATGCGTGGCTGAGGGAGAGACCCAGATGTGCTCCCGGCTACATCTTGTTGGCCTCCTAGTGCAGACTTGCCAATATCTACAATGTCAGCTGCCAGGCGATTAGCGAACTGTTGCACATGGGGCTGGGAGTCTGCTGCAGCCTCCAGCTCTATACTGTCCTCTGGATCAGCAATGATCTTATTCTTTCTCATCAAGGATTCAATTGAGCTTGACCAGGTCTCATGGATTAGCATGTCAGTAATCTGATCTGTGTTACCCCTTTGATAGAGGCAGGAGTCTGACTTGCACAGTCCCGTTGCTGATACGGAGTTGGTGGGGAAGATATTTAGCATGTCTCCATGCATGCCGCGAGCAAATCCGTCAAATGAGTTGGCTTTAATGGGTGAGTTGACAGTTAATCGCGAGTCTGAGGAGCGACGGTCTGGGACAGAAGACTGTCGTATACAGAAGGGTGTTCTGGGAGAAGGGGGGAAGAGGCTGTTGCTCCACTCTTTAGTCTTGGCAATGCCATACTCTTTGTTTTCCTTATCCATGTCCCGAAGCATAAACCTATAGAACTCCTCTGTGATGCTCTCTGTGCTAGACTGTTTGGACAGGCAGGATGAGGTCCTGACATTAAGGTGACCATTTTTTTTAGTTGCAGCCTGTTGTACAGCTGCAGCCAGAATGCTGCTGGCATTTTTTCCTGCATAGTAGTCCAGCAGCAGGTCAAAGCCCCTGCCCTCAGTCTCCATCTGGTTTACCATGAACCGTGAGAACTCATCTGTGATGCTCTCGCAGCTTGACTGCTTTGAGATCGAGCTGCCACGGCTCAAGTTCTGACCTAACCGACTGCCAGGACCCAGGGTGTTGGGTGTGCCTGACGGGTCTGCATCTTCCTCTGGAATGCTCTCATAACTAGATGCCTTCCCACGACTCCACCTCTCACACTGCAACCTGCTGCGTTGTTGGCCTGTTTTGGAAGTATCCACCACATTAAGCTCGGGGCAATTCATGATTCTGGCTGTGACTTCAGAGGCAAAGAGGGCAAACGGGTCCTGCGGTTCATCAAGGTTGACGGATTCGTCCACTACCCGGTTCACCAGCCGCTCCATCAGCTCCGGTTGCTCCTCCGTTTTCCTCTTGATCTCGCTGAGGCGTGGTGCACGATGTTTCTTGGAGGCACAATTGCTGCTCTGACCCTCTTTTCTCCTGAGAACTGTGCGGCAAGCAGGGATCAAGTAGGTTTCTGGCCCTTCGTTAGACATCCCTTTTAGGGCACAGAACCAGGGTTGTTTCCCAGTGGAGTTCTCCAGACAGATTGCTGCTAGTTCCGTGGCCATAGACACCACCGTGGCAGCCAAATCATCAGCATAGCATGTAATAGGTGTCCTGGACTCGGAGTCCATTCTCAAATAGAGCAGTGAGCTGCAAGAATTGAGTGAGGATTGGGGTGTGAGAGAAGCCTGTCTGCTGTCACCGCCTGTCACTAGTCGCCCCTTCTTCTCAGGGCCGTGAACTGGGTTTTCACTCCAATGATCTTTCATGGCTCCACTGATCTGCTGGTGGTCAGAGAAGTCCTTGGAAGACAAGGAAGTGAATTTAGACTGAGTTTGTCTGCATGATGAGAACTGCTGGTACTCTTTACTGTATGCTACGGAGGGAGGTGCAATGACATCACATTCCTCCAGCCTCTCCTTCACCCCAGGAACCATGGGAACCTTATCTGTGCAGTGTAGCCTGCTGCTGTGGTTCTCATTATTAGTGGACTGGCTATGGCCGACCAAGCACGGTAATCGACTTAATGGATTCTTGCTCTCGTTGGTTGTAGCGGGCTCTATAGCACAAATATCACCCTCTTGTGTCTCAAATGACCCTTGATCACATCCAGAGACATGACTGATTTTCTTCTGTGTCAGGCAAAGGATATCAAACAGCAAATTGTTTACACTCTCTTGCAGGAAATCCTGGAGGTTGGGTGCCTCTTTTCCGGTACCCTCCAGTTCTTTTTTCTTTTTTGCTTTTACTAAAGCATGCTTGAACAAGCTGTCCGCCACCTCATTTATTAAATCGTCCACCTCTGTCTCATCCATGCAGGATTTTTTTGGACAAGTAATACCATCGACTATCTTGTTATGCGTGGCCTCCAGCAGGTGGGCTACACTCTTGTAGCCTTGTGGCTGAGTCAGCACCTCTGCTGCTTTACTGTGTAGGACCTCAGCAATGTTTGCACGGAACGCTTCAACGCTGGTACCCTCTGCTACGCTGCAGTGCAGCGTAAAGGCTGCAGAAGCCTCGGCAGCCGACATCAAACCATGGGATGCTGTGTAGACCTCAGAGGAATCTATGTCAGGATCGCAGCACTCCCCTGACTCCTCTGTTAGCTCCACAGCTGCTACAGCACCAGCTACCTGAGCCATGCCACACATGGCTGAGGAGAAGGAGTAGTCACCTCTCTCCTCTGAGTCCCGCTGCTCCTCCTCCGTTTCTTCCTCTGACGCCGATTCCATGGCAATCTGTTCTGTCAGCTGTGGAGTAGTAATGGTGCCAATGACGTTGGCAGCACAGGCCAATGCCACCTCTACATGTTTGGATGGGTGCACTCCATTGTGTTGAGGAATGTGGGCCTGTGTTCCATTTTCTGGCATCTCTCCGTCATTGGCATTGATATCATGGTTAGGAACATGAGACACCTGAGTCTCTGGCCATTCCACAGCCCCGTCAGAACTGTCTGGACTTTGAACTATAACAATCTTGGGAAGTTCAAACGAGCAGGTGCGCTGCTGGGAAGGCTCTCTGGTCTTTGAAAGACCAGTGGAGTTGGAATGACAACGAGAGACGGAGACACTGACAGCTGCCTCAGAGATGAAGGAGCTTTCGTCCTGAGAGAGACGTATGAAGGCATCTTGCAGTACCGACTCAGCCAGATTGGTGGCGTAATGACCAGCTGATTCCTTGCTCTGGAGGTTTGCTCGCTGATGCCCTTCCCCTTTCACCTCAGCATCCTCCTTGTTCGGATGATGGGCCAGCTGTCCCCTCTGACATGCAAGTCTAACATAGTGCTTCTGTGCCGCCTCGACCAAGCTCTCTGCCAGGACACCACTCTCTACGTCTGTGAACAAACAGGGGAAAAAAGAGAAAGACAAGGAATGACGGGTATATAGAAAAGAGCTCCATCACTTTTCAAAGTGTCACAGTAACAAAAGAATATTACCCCATTTTACCCTTCATTGAATATTAAAGCTTGTTTATGTCTCGTTTGTCCCAATTTCCCCCGGGACAAAATTCCACAGAATTATTTCCATCTAAAACATTACATTCATCACCACGGTAACACATTGACAATAATTATATACTTCTCAGTCATTACAGAAATCTTTAATTGCTTGCAACGCAAATGCCTTGGTAGTGTTGCTGCAATGCCCCGGAGGAAATACAGAAAACCTCACATACACTCAATTTACAATATGAAGTGAGTTTTGTTGTAACTTGATTTCTGAAAATGAATATTTGTACCTTGCTCTTAATAACTATCAAAATATATATAATAATGTGCACTCATATTATATTACATCTGTAATTTTCTTTGAGTATGATCGCTCAAGAGAACATGGTTATGATCATCAATGACATAATGTGTCAAAATATTCTGGATCAACATCAAATCAACATTTTATTCAACTCTAGCAATAGTTGAGATATCTTGCTAACTAACACAACCGTGGCCAAGAACAACCTCTATCATTGAGATAATCGGCTCACCATTTCTGAAGCCATCATCTTCGCTGTCATCGCCAAGGTGTTCTGAAGCAGTCAGGAAATCGTCTTCAATGGAAGAGATGGATCGATTGGTGTCATCATCGAGCCGCTGCCCCGACGCTCGGCCCTGCTGAAGCTGTCGCTCCTTTCCCCACTGCAGGCCAATGAGGAACTTATTGATGTCAAAGATGATGCTGCCGGGTTGGGTGACGCGTTTCTGCCCTGAACACGGAACCAGGCAAACACCCGTACTCCTCTGCTGCTGCCCGCCCTGAATGGAACATGTACAGATGCCTATTATGCATGCACACAGAGAGACACATGAACACACACACATCATGTATATACAAAGCTCTACATGCAATCACACACATATACTGAGCACACATAAAAGCACAAAACAATCACACATAAACACACAGTGGACAACATATACATGGAGTCACAAATTATAGGATAAAATATCAATATCTTAAAACTTCAGGCTCACTGAGTTTATGTAGCTCTGATGAATGCTTTTTGTTGTTTTATTTGATATACTATTAAATCACTGGACCTTTTCATGCTAGTTTAATTGTTTGTGCAGGCTCCTCGGGCTGAGTATCGATTCCAACAGTGTTTCTTAAACAATAATGTATTTGGTGAGTTTCACAAATATATGATTATGGTCAATGGATGTAAGAGAACATTGTATTGAAAGATAAATACCAATAAGAGCACAAATTTTTAGTTAGCTGCTGTTATTTGTGTGTTTCTATTTTTTATGTCTGACAGGAAATAAAAATGTTTTTCAGTCAACCATTGTCCTGTATCTATCTGTGTTTTATTTACATGCAAATGTTGGTTTTCTGCCTAAAATATAATTCTATGCCTCAGAAGATGCAGAAATGTCTTTATTGGAGTGAACGCCAGAGACGTACTAGATAAAATGAATGCACTTTGCAGGACAAAAGGTTCAAATCCAATCTCGCAGTCTTTTGGTACGAAAGAACAGCTTGCACTCTCTGCCTCTCAGTCCAAGCCAGTTTATTCAAAGTCTGAAAATACTTTGAAGAAATCGCTGCAAACTCACCTGAGAGGGGGAGTGTGGGTGTGTTTGGCAAGTGTCTGAAGCATCCAGGCCACCAAGCAACAGGATCTCATTTTCTTTCGGCTGGTGGACAGTCAGTAATTCAACAAGCTTTGGCAGGTCTGGAGACACGGTTGCCAATTTCTGCAGGAGACATGCCGAGTACAGACAATGCTGACAGACTTTCAAAACAGAACATGTGCTCTCTTCCAACTCTGACACATAATAATGAACTCCTTCCCGTAAGAAGTCTTGAGCCATGTGGAATAATTATTGATCCCTCTCTGCTGCCACCACCAGCTGCAAAGGACTGCAAAATTATTCAAACAAAACAACCGTCTAATTCTGGGTAATGATTTTGAATCCATGGCAACTAAGCCCATATTTATGTGTGAATACAATAAGCAGAGCGCCTGGCAGATGAGGAGAGGGCGGGAAAGAAAAAGGGGGTCATGCAAGAGGCAAGACTGTTTGTGGAGTGTGGATTCTGCTCACCTTGATGCTTTTGTCGTCACGACAGTCTGTTTTCCGAGGGTCCAGATTTACAAAACAGATCTGAGAGAGACAAAAAGAGAAAGACTAAATATTAGAATGGCAGCTGTGACAGGGAAGATAATACCACAAAAGCTGAGCAAGAGTAGAGTGCGAAGTGTCAGATGTCAGATGAGACACTGCTGTAATGGTAAAGTTTCTGCACTGCCGTTTCTATTGCCATTTCATTTGTCATGAACCCTAAAAATCAGATAGTTTTCCTCTAAGCGATTCACCATTCATAAACCTGCCAGTTGCAATATGACTAGAAAGGATGGCTGCCTGACCGGTGAAACAGTTGTTACTTTCCACAAAACAGAATTATCCACTTGCTACTGAATACATCATTGCAAAATTGTTATAGTTGTGGCAAAAAATAACTTTTCAAAGTGGAAGCAAAGTGGATGAAAGAAGTGGACTCCGACACATAATAATCTAATGAGAAGAATCAACCCGATATGAGCGCATAAGATGTGTCGATTCTTACTGAATTATTCAGGAAATACAGGAATTCAACCTTCGAACTTGAGCAAACATTTGAACACTGAAGAGAAAATCTTAGACTTAAGATTTCAGAAAATTAAGATCCAAATGCTGCAAGTGCAGAAACATTTGGAAGCGATATGTGAGCGTCTTAAAAGCCGAGCCTGAGGGGAAAACATGAGGACGACACGGAATGAGCATCACAGGTCAATTGTGGCTCCATTTCGAAGCTACAACTCAAATCAAATAGTGTTACATGCTGCATGGGCAAAGAAAATCATCCTAGGGAATGACTGGAGGATCTGCTCCGATGAAGATTTCAACACCATTATATTTCCTGCCAGACTAAAACTGGCGAGTTTCACAATCCTGACACCACGACAGATGATTTGCGTGAGTTTATTTTCAGCACCGATATTCTAGCTGGAGTCACTGCAGGCTCCGGGTTTGCAGTCACCCGCTGTACCTGGAGGAGGGGAAGACCAAGCTGTGAAAAGATGAACTGGGTTCAAGCTCACTTGAGGTGTTAAAAGATTGATGATGTACTGTCACATCTTTAAAATCAAGATTACGTATTTAAGTACATCTCAGAGATAGTTCCTTAGGAACTGGTTAATACATTATTTAGAAAGCAGATATTAAGTGATGTTTGCTGGTAAAGAATCAACGTTAAGAAGGTTAAATGTGGAGTCCCACAAGGGTTGGTGTTTGGGCCCAAAGCAGCAAAACGAAGACAAGCAAAAAAAGGGGATTGCTATTTGTATTCATTTATTTATTATGGTGTAGATAATGCTCTTTGTCCTGAAATGTGCATAGTCTGTTTGGGTTACTGTGTATCCTTTTTTTTTTTTAACTACACACAAAAAGTAGCTGAATACTGTAAACTAAGCTGCCTGTCGTCACTGAGTACCTACTGTAAGGCGGTATCTCTCACATAAAGTACAATTAGAAGTCTCTCACGGGCTTCTGGCTGCAGGCGTAAATCAGCAATGATTTTCTTTCCGTCTCTTGTTTTTCCAATTCCGTTTCTCTCTTCCTTCGTCTCCGATCCTTCACCATGCCTCTGTCACACTCTCTGCCTCCTCGTCCTCCCATCTCACTCACCTTCATCTCTGGCTGCAGGTTTAATGGTGTGTGATGGAGTCCTCATGTCACTGTTGGGAGTCTGGGACCGTATGCCGGCTGCTGTTTGATTCTACAGCACACAACCTCTGATCTAAGTTGGCATGGCCAACTTAGTCCTGTGTGGCTAAATGGATAAAGCACGTCACAAACAGTATGTGCGTGTGCTCGGCGTACATATGAACACGCACATTTCTATATATGTCAAACGTCAAAATGCTAGCGTGCTTGTCATTTCTAATCAAACCTAGTCAGAGTCACTGAGGCAGTCTCCAGCTTGGTGGATACCAGGTGGTATCTCTCAGGTTCTGCCTGCTGCTATTTCCTGCCTTTATTTCCCCTCTATACCTACAAAAAAAAAAAAAAATGTTGTCTCAAATAATCACATCGTGACACACATCACGGTTTGAAATAGCTTCCCTTGAACTACCTGAGGTGCATGACTCATTCTGCCAGGCATCTAAACTGCCTTAGTGCTTTCAGATGGCATATTTTCAATGGTTTTCATGTTCTTTTTATTTATCTGTGTTGTATTCAACAAGGTTTATTCTTAGAAAGCCACGTCAGGGTATAGAAGTCAGTGAAATGATCATGTCGTGTCAAGTCAAGTGACGCAAAAACTGCTGCAATAAATAGGTCAATATAATGATGAATTTATACTGGTTCTATGAATATAGCATTAATTCTGCTACACAGGTCACGCAAAAGTAAACCTAATAAGAAGGAACAACAAAACTGTCTGCAAAATCTGGTCAGACGAGCCGAAATGTCCTTCAGCTAAAGCCGTAGTTCGGCACATTCAGAACAAGCCAATTTCTCCCCTCACCTCCAATTTGGTATCCTCCAGTCAAACATAATATTTTCCAAGCTATTAAGTCTAATGTGATGAAAACTGCCGCTTGAAAATGGAGCCAGTCGAGTATAAAAAAAAAAAAAAAAGTGAAGTCAATGACAGTTGACAATGACAGAATATTTGAACACACTTTCTTTTCTCGCCCTTATCAAACCAAGTGACTGGAATATTTTTCTCTCCGCTACACTTAATGGAAATGCGTGTGTCAACTTTGGCATTTTTGTGAATACCCCAAAACCTTTCCCTCGAAATAACAGCAGTCTAGTCACTGAGGAGCACAGACAGTTTTGTTCATCCGCTTTGTCTGCTGTTCACATCATTCTAATGAGCGTGATGAGGATCTTTTTGTCAGAATAGCTGCTAAATGTCAACGAGATTCACACAGCACCAGAGATTATCCTGCACCATTTACCAAAACCAAAAATAATGGCTTGATTTATCCACTTATTGACTCTCATTTGATACAAAATATGGACTTTAAATTGGTTTTTAGTCATTCATTTTTTACAGATAATATATATGGAAATTCAGATATATGCCTTTACTCCTTTATTTGCCCTTCAAGTGGTACTGTGCTTAAAAAAACCAACAAAAAAACAAAAGAAAAACACCTTAATTGATGCCAGCAGGATGCCTGCCGAGTTCTAATTTGCCATCATCTAAATTCTTGATTTCTATCCATAACAGAATAAGTAAAAAAAAAAGAGGTTTTTGCCCCCTATTCTAGAACACCTTGGCAGTATTGACTTGTACTTTATTGTGGATTTTCACACAGAAGCACCCTCCCCTTCCTGCCAACGCATTGCCAGCAGATAGCGCAAAGTTTAAGGAAAGTGATGCGAGTGATCCATGATTCTGGCCTTGGGAAGGGTTAAAGCAATTTAACCCCATCAAATGATGACAGCCAAGAGGAAGCTGTTCTAAATCTAGGAAGTAGAGAACCATCTCGTCACCTCTGTGTCCACTGGTGAGATGAGCCCAGGGACACGCTCTGATTCTATTAATCTTCACAGAAACATCTAGACAACACAGGTCAGTGTCTGCGAAGGACTGAAAGTAACAAGAGTAGAGGAATATAAAGGAGGAGAGGTGGAAAGACATAAAGAGAGAGAGCTGTCAGGAGAATTGTTGTGGGATTTTTGCAGATATTTTCTCCCTAATCTTTGGTCTAATCTTTTTTATATGGCTGGATTATTTTATTTAGCCATTTTGTTTAAGGGAACGTTATTTTATTGGGGGTTAATCCACAAACCCAACAGTCAGACTCAGCGGCAGTATGTCCAGTTATTGTTCTCTGCCTTCTAATATGTTTAATACTTATTTACACATAAAAGGAAATTTGGCCCCGGACACACAAAACTGTTTCTTTATACTACACACATTACGGATAGAGCTTATGCAGACACTTAGCCACAGTTTCAGAACAATATTCTGAGCACAGATATGGTCACTACAACAAACCATTAGAAACATTTCAGTCTTTTGTCCATCAAAGCTTTTTTCCTCCTTCTCTGCTCACTACTCTGATCCTCCCACACACAGCTGCTGCTCTCAGTCCTTCTGTCTCCTTTTTTTTTTCTTTAACTCTCTTTTGCTCTTTTTCGTGACTTGAGACACAGAAGAATTGTTTTTAATTCCTCATATTCAGCCCTTTGTACTGTGTTTGCTTATTTGGTGTATGTTGTACAGCTACTTGAAAGAATTACGTGAACACATTTTTAGGTGAACTGCCATCCCCCAAAGCCTGAGAGGAAGTCTACTGGCACTGCACTGATAATTTCCCTAAAGTGGGCACGAACACGGGTTAATTTCACTCTGAGGTAATGAAAATAAACATGGCTTCCTCTATTATAGGCATTCGGATTCCTCCCAGTAGCTGGGAACTTTAATTAGAATCAATTCTAAGTTTAATTTAATTCAAATCAAGTTTGGGGGGGAAACAGCATTAACACTCAGTGACTGCCACATTCATTTTGTGATGCAACCCACAAGCTACACAGAGCTGGTGCAGAGACCAGACAGGCATGCTGATCTCACCATGAACAGAACAGCCTTATATTATGTCTCTACATTTAATTATGAGCCGATTAAAAGCTCGCTCAAAACCCTCAACTGTTCATGAAGCGTAAAGGAAACATATGATGAAATTCCACCTGCTATACATTGAAGTTATGCAGGTTTTTTACCTCCGACTGAGCTGCTTCTTTTTATCTGGTTGTGTATTTCTTTGTGTTTCAACGCAAGGAAGTGAGAAATTGTAGGAGGTACCATCCTTCAATACGGTATCAGTGGCTGTACCTTTCCACTGCTGAAAGAAACACGATATATGCAGTATTATGAGTGAATGTCTCTCACTCACACACACACACACACACACACACACACACACACACACACACACACACACACACACACACACACACACACACACACACACACACACACACACACACACACACACACACACACACACACACACACACACACACACACAGTGGTTGTGAGTTGCTCAGCTTTGCACCCCCGGCTAAAGAGAACATTAAGAAGCTGATGCTGTCCTGGTTTTTCTGACGACATGAATAATATAGATTTGTTAAGAAAAACGGTAAAATATAGGCGGATGTTTAATATCTCTGGGGAGTGTGTACATTTCCCCGAGGGATCATAAATTTAACCCCAAATATGAAGAGAGATAGGCTCATAAAAGAGAACAAACGTCCAAGGAGAAAATGGCTGACAACAGATCATGAATGTGGTCGTTGATGCTGAGCAGCGTCGGCATCTTTGTAAATTTTAATGTGCTGTTTTCACATTTGGAGCAGCACTAAGATGTGTTTTCATCACACTGTTTTTCCACAACATTTTTATTGCTGAGAATTATCATTAGAACATTTTGGTCTGAATTTGGTGGCAAATTACACACGAAATAACACATCAAGAGTAAATTAACACTAAATTGACTTATCCGAGTTTGTAAATTGTAAGTACTGTCAGTTTTTTAAGGTAAATCTGTCCTGGTACCCTCCACCTCTGAATGTCACATTCCCACCCCCCACATCTCTGCCCTATAAGTACAGCAATAAACAACCATTAGCAGGGGTGCACATAATATGTTTTTGTCTGGTTCTCAAAGGAGCACCTGAAGATGTTGCTTCACCTTTTGAGCTGCATGAAGCAGACATGTTTTAGGTCACTGTCATTTGTAGACACTTGAATTTGAATGGCAGGCAATAGCCTCCATATTTTCAACAGTCTCCTGCCTCCATGCAGACCATCTAATATCGTGAAACTTCCCTTCTTTAACAAAGGCAACACTATTCTCACCACATATCTTCTTTAACTCTTTTTGCACCCCTTTCTGAGAATAAAAGCTTAGTAACACTACAATGGAGAGAGTAAATGAATCACTTGGCAAAGTTTTCAAAGATGTGGGCGGAACACAGAATATGCACAAAGGAATCCCCGATCGCCACCAACTCACGCAATTTGGGAACGACTCTGTTAAACTCCAACGTTGCAGCTGCAAAAAAGCTCCAAATAACAGATATTCACTATTCTGCCCAGAGTTACTGATATTACATAGGTATACATATGAGGGCCTCTACTTTTTTAGCAAGCAGGTCTCATTTTTAGATCACAACCCCTGTATAGTTTCTCATCATGTCAGATGCACAGTCTAAATAAAAGGAGAGGTTTAGGAGAAAAAGAAGGTTTGTCTTCCTGCTCTGATCCTGCTGTAAGTCAGCGCTCCAGCCACGGCTGATGGCATATTTATTCTGTTCTCCCTCTCTCTGGGCCCGGGAGGAGATAGGTCAGGACACCACACACTACCCGAGAGTGAAGTGTTTGAATTCAGTGATGAATGGATCACTCTTCTCCACCATAACAGACTCAAGGCAGGAGGACGGATGGAAGCCAGAGGAACAGACAGTGTGTTTTTCTGCATTTGAAAAATTTGGCAGACGTTCTTACGAAGCAACTGCTAGTAGTTTAATTCTTGACAGAAGGAATATCAGACGATATACCATGTATGTGACTTTCACTCTTGCCTAGATTTCTGTTTTCTTTTTTTTTCTTTTTTGTATATTGCCTGATTTATTTGGTCTCTTTCTATTCAGTCACTTTGTTTTCTGTATTCTCATATTTAGCTAAGATAAGCTATTCTTTATTGTCCCCATGGGGACATTCTTTGTCTGCATTTGACCCATCCCTGAGGAGCAGCCCTTATGGCACCCGGGGAGCCGGTTCAGTATCTTGCTCAAGGACACTTCGACATGTAGACTGGAGGAACTGGGGATCGAGCCACCTTCTGATAAGAGGACGACAGCTCTTACCACCTAAGCCACAGGCCGCCCCGTGAAATACACAAATGAACTGAAAATGAACATACACAAAAACAAAGTGTAAATCAAATGCATTGAGAATTAAGTATTTGCATTAGAAAGAAAAAAAACAAAACGAGGCGCCGTCTTCCACATGGAAATGCTCGTCCTGTCAAATCCCTCAACGGTTTGATGAAATTCAGTGTTATCACAGCAACATAACACTTCTCTTTGACTTCATGCATTAAAACATGACCGAGGGATAAAAGGCGACAACATGATGCAGCCAGAGGTGGGTGATCCAGAAAATCTGAAAAAAATACAAAGCTTTTGTCTTTCATTTTTATTCCATGCTCTCCATTTTTTAACTATTCCTGGACATAAAATCACAAATTTTTTTTAAAATAAATCGCACAACCTAATGGACTAATTTTGCTTGATTCGGATACAGAGATTTCTTTCTGCATCACGCTCCACTGACTCTGTGTCCAGTGTTTGTGTGTGCTTTTGTGACAACTCCCCTCACTCTGTTTGATCAGCGTTCGACTCCACCTCTTCTCTCACTTTTTTTCTCTCCCTGTACAGTTCTGGCCGGGACGGGAGAATCTCATCTATCCTAAGCTCCCGTTTGATTGATTAGCGCCGCAAAAACCTCAGAGAATCCTAGCAGAGAACCGAGAGTCAGGAGCGATCCGTCACGTCAAAGTCCGGGAGCGATGCTGCGGGAGGACGGGCCGCATCTGTTCACAGTCGCATTAAAGTTCCCTCTGATTCATAACAGAACAAACACAAAGTAAAGGAAACAAACGATCGTGTCTAGTTAAACAAAAACTGTGGCGACGGAGCTGCTTTGCTTTTACATTTCACAGAAGAACAATGAAGATGATATGTATGATTCAGGTAGGACTGGGGACAGTATGAGTGATGTTTTTGTTTTCAACTTGCCCCAAATAGCATTTAAAGTACAAAAGTGATGAGGATGAGGATGAAGAGTCATGGTTCAATGCATGAATCTAGGTCACAGGACTCGAATGATCAGTGAAGGATGATTGGGAATGAGTACTGTTTTTCCAATAAACTGAGAACTATACAAAATTTCTATCCTAAATTTCCTTTGACATCAATAAAGTATCTATCTATATCTATCTATCCATCCATCCATCCATCCATCCTATAACGGACACAGAGCTGTTCAAGTCCTGCACATGTCTTGGCCTAGATACAACAGCTGGTGTCTGGTTTTAGGAACATTCAATTCAGCACACGGCTTCTCACATTTACAAAGTGTGACATGAGTGTGTGACAATGGTGCTCTTTGCTAAATTACTGCTATCCCTGTTACCTTGGTAATGACTAGCAAACACTAGTGTTGGGGAATGTTTTAGCAGGGAAAAATGTCAAAACATTGTGTGTTACCCGCATTTCGTTACAGTCCATGATGCAGGAAGGTGTTTATTACCCTTTTGTTATGCATAATTATCGATGTTGACCTCCCATTATAAAATTATTGTGCTATGAAAACCAGACGCTAACAGCACCGCGAGGTTAGACCTGGGTCAAAGCAGCACTTTGAGTTAAATGCTAAAATCAACATAATAGGATAATCACAATGGAAAAAATCTATAATTTTATTTCAAAGTCCTATTCTAATGTCTCACATTGCTCTTTTGTGCTCTTTAGTTTACTTGAATATGTACTTCTTTTTTTTGTTTAGTTTTAACTATGCTTATTTTGTTACTTGGCAAATTGATGATTATATTCACTTATTTGTGAATTCTGTCATTTTCTTCCACCATTGTTGCTTTATTTTCATGCCGGATTTGTTTATGCCCCTTCTTGTGTTGTAAACTGTTCTTATACAAATAAAGTTAATAATAATTTTTTAAAAAGGATAGTCACAATGACAATACTAACATGCTAACATGATTGTTGAGCAGGTGTAATGCTCGCCATGATGAAGATTGTTAGCATGCCAACATGTGCAAATTAGCACTAAAGTATAGCTCAGATTGAAACATGACAGTGTGCACCAGATTTCAAGACAATCCATCCCATAGTAGTTGAGAGAATGCATCCTTATAAAACCTGATTTTACAGGTTCTACAGAAAATGATCCATAGTTTTTTTCCCAGCATTTCTAAATCTGTTTTTTAAGGACTAGACTTCATCCAGATCTTCAAGATTGAACCAACAGCTTGTATAATTGAATCTAAATGAGGTTCTGATCAGTGATGTGCAGGATGTGCCTCAAATATAGTCTCTGATTCTGCATGTAATTTCAGGAAATGAAAGGAATAGGGAAATATTTTGCAGCTAAACGTGACAAAATTATTTCATACCTTAATGGATGAAACTCATTCTTATTTTTAGGGTATTACTAAAGTATGTGTATGGGTATAAATATGTCTTTTTCTTTTTAGAAACTACATTTCGGATGATGTTACTAGCATGATCAGATTATGCATTTCAGACACTTTCTTCAATGAGGCCCACCTACAATGTAGGGACATTAAATAGAAAAATCAAAGGCTTCATGATGTGTTATTTTATTTAGACTGTTGCTGCAGTTTATATAAATTCTTGCTGAAGTAAAATTGAATTGACACAGTTTAAAAAATCTTTAAAAAATTGCCAGCTGTCCCTTCCAGCCAAACAATGACTTCCACAGACAAATGTAAATCCTGAATGGAACTTGTAATTTCAAACGAATGAGTGATCAAAGGTGACAGATCAGAATTGGGTGACAGAAAGGATTAAGCGTGTTTGTTCTCTACAGCTAAAAGCCTCTCTCTTTTTTCCCCACTTTCTCTCTTGGCGCCTCTCTGGAGTCCTACGTCGTTGCCTAAATGACCAACACTGTCATTCGGGACACAGTATGTGTTTGGATAAATAATATCACCGCTAAATGGCAAATCCTACAAAGCAAGGCTTAGGAGAATACAGATGAGTAATATGTTGACAATTATCATCCTTCTTTTCATTTTAATACAATTTCCAATGCTTTTTGTTTTTGTAAAATGATGCTGCAAGGTTATAGAATCGTGTCAAAGTTTTGCAAACCGGTGCTCACAATGACTGGAAACACAATGGGGATGATAACAACTATATATATCATTTAATGGTTTGGTTGCCAGCAGTTCAATAGTTGAAATCATAAAATTTAATTAGAGGATGTGAAACAGTCTGCCTCTCCGTGTAAGCTCAAATAACAATCATAAATTTGTCATGGATTGAAGATTTCTATTTCTGCTTAATCTATCCCAGCACGCATCAAACAGAAGGCAAGGAGAGCCGGAAATTGGATCATTAAAAACTACTCAAAATATACCAAGCAAACAACTATGCACAGCAGAGTAGTTCTTCCTGTTTTATCAGCCAAACGTCAATCAGTGGCATTGAAATAACCGAAGATTTAAATCCAAAAGAAGTGTAGTTTTCCTAATCCAAGGAGAAAATCTGACTACTGAACCTCTTTCCCCAGGTTTGTGGACTTAGGTGCACATGCATAGCACGGGTTTGGAGTTCCCCTTCAAAGAAAAATTTTGATTTTTCAATACAAATATTGGATTTCACATAGTTTCTGAGCATAAAAAGTTGGATACGCCAGGACAGGTAATTAAAGACTAAACTAGTCAAATAACTCAAAAGGGGACCACAATGACATTTAGTCAATTTAATGCTCTCCACACATTGATTTCACATTCATTCGTCTTGGCTGTAAAAGCTTGAGTTTTACATCTAAGCCTTATAATTGTAGGGAAAACCTTATGAGATGACCACTTCATGAAAGCTTTTCATTTGCAACCAAAGAGGTTGGTAAAATCAATACAACAGAGACGCATTTACGTCCTTAAATGAATTGCTTGCTCAGATTAAATAAAGCATTTAACAATCTCACAGCAGAGTGAAAATGCTGATTATAGCTATGCTCTTGTCTGGGTTTTTATAGTGGAAACTCCCACGTAGCCACGAGCTAAGTCCTCCCTCAAAACACACACAGAAATTCATAGAGTTAGCAGGAAAGATTTACACTTGGAGGTAGAAGATGATGCTATTTTACGACACTCCCCGCAGATATGTTTACAAGAATATATTGGGAAGTGATGAGAAAACTTCTTGAATCCCCCTAATCGGAGGCTACAGGTGGATGCTGCGGTGGTGGTGGGGCTGAAAGTGCCGCAGCAAATGCACCTGGAGCAGCAGCGGCATTGACAGGCAGAGGGAGGGATGGGAAATTGTTGCAACTTAACTAGAACACCAAATTGGGAGGGTGTGTTGATGACGTTTGAGAAGAATGAGGCATGTCATGTGCATATGTTCGTTGCAGCCGTGCAGCTCGAGTTGTCTGCCTGAACTAGCTCTCAAAATGATGGACCCGTCCTTCAAAGACTATTTCACAGGCGACAAAAGCAGCGTTTCACTCTCTTCTCTGGTTGTTCTGCCAATCATCACAATGCATGCAAAATGTTTTTAGAGAACACTTTGTTCAATTACCAACTCAAACACGTTTTTGTTCAGCAGAAGTTACTGGCACTGTTGTCTGTTTTCTCACTTCTGCAAAGCTTGTTAGGTGATAAGTTCTAACAATCGTTTCACTCAAAGGAGAACAATATCTGACAGCAGCACTTCTTCAATTCAAGTACATATTTGTAGCAGTCGAAAATGCGTCCACTTTCTCAACACATAGGAGGTGACACATCAAACCATAAATAATAGTCTACTAAACAGAAGCAAGGGAGCACCAAGCAGCAACCTGATGCAAAAACTCTCTTCCACCATCTGCATGCCAATGAGGCACTCAGACGAAGCAGGTTGAAGGGAGTGCCGTTTATTTAGACGTCATCTGCTTTAACATTCAAATCATCACCTCGCTGTCATTTGATGCCCCCTGCAGCTTTAAAACTCCACACTAGAGACGACTTTGTCCATCTTTGTTGCCAAAAGTGCGCACACGTTTATCATCCGCCGGATTCGACTCACCAGGGTGCAGTTGCCCTCCGTGTCTTCGTCCAGCAGGCCCAGTCTGCACAGAGCCTTCTCGTTCCTCAGCCAGTACTCCGGCGTGTCGAGCACGCTGTTGCTGCACAGCACCTGCAGCACACAGATGAAGTCTGCTCAGGTACAACAGCAATACCTGAAATCATACCTGGATACACCTGGAGCATATATGACACCGCCTGAGTCATGCAGTCATACCAGTCTATGTTTTCCCCTATAGTTGTAGGGATCAATTGACCTTTCTCTAGGACCTTTACTTTAGGATAAGTGTCTGCAGCTTGCGATCAATAACCGGTCAGTTAAGCAGACACTGTGCAGTATATATACAACAGTTATTGTACCCTCCCTGGGGGGGACGTTTTAATGAAGCACTGAGGTGAAAGCTACAGTCATTGAGTTGCCTTTTTCAATGACAGACCTCTTTGTCCCACTGACCGATATCTCATTCGTTGTAAACATTGACTTTGCGGTTTTAAAAACCACCTAATTTAATTACAATGGCTATTAAAATTAACAAAAGTGTAATTTAAGCTTCGCTTGGTTCTTATCACTTGGACTATATGGTGTGTTTCTAGTTATTTGTAAAAGACAAAAATAAATAAATAATCAAAGACACATGCTCAGAAAAAAATTGTGCTTATGCAACTACTTAAACATATGTCACATATTACGCATGTTCAGCCTCACTGTGTATTTTTAGTGACATATAGTCCTCCCTTATGCTTGCACCCCCAGGGAGGGGCCATCTGTGCAGGCCCTGAGCCAGGTGATAGTGACGTATAGACTCAGCATATCAATGGCTGTTGCTGCAGGTCAGTTATAAGAAAGACATCAGGCTTGTGTCTCTGCTGGACACTCGAATGGAAGTCAGTTAAGATCACGAGCAGTAGGACAATAAGGAAGAGGCACCTGCACGTACACATACACATACGACTGACAGACACACATACGACTGACAGACACACACACAAAAAGACCTGCACACATTTTGAAAGGAAATTCAATCTAGCCTCCACCTCAGCCCTCTAATCTGGACTATTTCCCCTCCTGTCCCTCTAGCACTGGGAGCTGATGCACCTACTGGGCTGACCCGAGGGACTGGCTGCTCCTCTTATTACACATCCCCTAGGGGTCACGGGAACTCCAGGAGGAGGAAATGAAAATCTCTTGCATTGCTGGAAACACGCACAAACAGATAACGGAGGAGACGGATACGACGGACATGTGCACATGGGGACATGAAAAGAGGATGCTGTCGACTATAGCGGTCATGCAGCAGATAGAGGGACACATCGTTAGACTTCAATTCAAACAACAACACTAAAGGCAAAGCTGCATTTTTTTACCTTCTTGCAGGCGCTGATGGACGAGGCCATGGTGCTCTCTGCGCTGCCTCTCTCCGCCTCGACAGACTCTGAGCCTTCAAACATGGCAGACGACTGAAAGTTACTGCAAGGCAAAAAAGGGCACAGAGTTGACTTCATCAGAACAAGTTCCTGTCAAAAAGCTCAGCACCTCTCTTTAAAAAAGACCTCAGGGATCAGAGAGGACATTCTGACCCCAGCAGCTCGTCTCTTGTCACATTTGTTCGGACAGTAGAATGTGGGCTCTCCTCCTTAAACGAGACAGCTCTTGTCAGGCGGGCAAAATCATTTCAGTAGTCAGGGATGAATATTTAAATCCTTCACCTAGACCATTCATGAGCTAGCAAGATGAGGTCAGGATAGCTGCTAATGCCCTACGTTTCACTTAAATACACCAGTTTATGGGCAACTGAGGTGACATTTTCCATCATTTATTAAAAAGTACAAAGAGTTTCAGGTGTTTGACTTGAGATATTAAGAATTTATTTTATCACAACATGAGAAACCGATGTAGGACTTGCTTTTTGGGAATAAGGTTATCAGTGAGTGTGAGAGACCCTGCAGCCAGTCTCCAGTCTCTGTATGAGGAAATGTCACACACATACTGTAAAGCATCTAAACACTGAAGAGTCAACAATTTAGGGCCACTTTGACAAATCACGGAACTTGACTTAGATAGCGATGAGGTTTAGAAAGGGAAGACAGAGAAACACAACATGTGACCTTCATTTGGTGCATAATACAAAATTATTCAACCATCCGATGGCAATGTCAGCGAGCCTAAACACAACATGGCAAACGCAAAACCCCAGGAAGGCATCATTATCCTCTGTGCATGCTTCCATTGAGATAAGCCAAATCAAAGCTTATCTGGAATGTGGCATTAATGAGGATCAATTTGGAAAAATAAAGAGGCTGGAGATGCGTATTTAAATGAGAGAAGCTGTTTTTCCCGGTAATCCACACATTTCAAAGCAAATTAAAAGCATTTCATTTTGAAAGCCCCGGGGGAATCGCACAACTGCATTTATTTGCAGTTAATGAACACGCCTGATGTAAATAATTGTGTCACATGAAAAGTGAGTTTACTGTGAATGGATGGGGACCGTGAAAAAAAAAAGAAAAAGAGAAGATGTACTGGAGATAAGTGGATATGATGTCCTTTAAATAGGAGGTTGTATCTGCGAGGCACACATCAAAATGCCAATCCTCACACACACACACACATACCCACAGATTCTGCAGTGAATATGTTAGATGCATACTATGCATCTAACTTACTCAGTTCCAATTTTCTGCAATGCATTACATGCAGAAAAGATAGGGCAAACACTGCAAAAATGGAAATGCCTGTAAAGAAGAGAAATACTAAAGTCGTCCATATGCATGTAGTGTTAATGTCTTAGAAGGCCAGCAGGATTCACTCCTCATGCACGACCTCCTTTCTAATCCTAATGGCACAACCTTTCCATCACGACACAGTGATGATTGACAGTTAAGTGGGCTCTAGCCCCGGAGGCCCCAGGTACCCAGCAGACATCAGCCTGATGTGAGAAGACAATTAACCCCCCTCTAATGCCTGACTGTCAACGTTGAAAATCCATCATTTCTATCGGAAACGTGAATGTTGCCCACACTCTTCTTCACCGCAGCAGCCACACATTTCTATGCAGGTTCCTTGCCAGGCAAACTGCAACATTCTTGTTTACTGCACATCACTGGCAGTCAGCTGTGAGAGAGGCTTTACTGCAACGCACTACTGCGTGGAGCTTTGGTGCGCTTCTCCAACGCCAAACACAAACTGACACACTTTGCACGGCCGGGGGGAAAAAAAACAAACCCAAAACACTGCGCTGTGATTCAGTACAAGATAAACAATTTTTTTTAAAAAGGCCAACTTGCCATTTTAAAATGTAAAATAGTATATTTTAAAAAGGTGCTATAGATGTCACAGTAAATCCAAGATAGCCTGTTGTAGGGAACATATTGTTATTGCACCATAGATTCACCAAACCACGATAAAGTACATGTTCATTACTGAATAACAGGCACACTTTAAGTGCCTATAGAGACATTATGTTCATTTTATATGTTAATATGCGCCTATGGTAATCGACCTTTTTTTAAATCCTGGGATAAAAAGTAGTCTCCTACCTTGGCGCCTTCTGAAGGCACTTCGCGCCTGCCATTCTGTCCAAAAACATCCAGTCTTCAACCGGTCTGATTATTTCCTCTGTGGGGATAAGGGGACAGGAAGAGACACAGCGGAGCGCCTCGACGCGTAATTGTCCCCGGGACACTGTCCGGTCCAGATGCACATCCCCTACCGAGCACTGAAGGAATCCCAGACTGCTTCACCGTGGCCGGAGGACTTATGAAATGAGCCCCGCAGTATGAAGAGCAGCAGCAGCAGCACCGGAACACCACTGCTTGCCCTGCGCGTCTGTCCGCCAAGTGCCGAGTACAGGGGCATGGATCCAACGTAATGAGCTGCACGACGCAAGCAGGGGAATGGATGTGGACAATGTGCGTGCTTGTCGACGCACAAGCATGTGTACAAACAGAAGCACGCGCGAAGGTACGCAGTTGTTTTGCTATTAATACAACACATGATCCCAAGTTTAATTCCGGTATGAGCTTAAGACTGAAGGGTAATTCACGTTAATAATGTTAATTGATTGCCGATGGTGATGATTAAGATGGACGTTTGTGTAAAAGTGAAAATGAGCAGGATTCAAAACAGCACAGGCAGCAAGAGATTTAAAAAAACAACAACAACAACAACAACAAAACAGGCTGTAAATAGAAATTTAAATAAATATCCTCAGAACTGAAGGACATGATTGTTCTCAGGAAACTCAGATGGCTTCCATTGTTTCTCCTGCTGTTCAAGCAGGTGTTCAACTTCCTGTTACCACATAAGGTCAACAGGTTTTATGGTTGACCCACATTGTCTAACAGGACGGAATGTAGCCTCCAGGTCTGAAAAGTGAAGCTCAAGCATCTTAAACCTGCTCTCTAATTGTTAGAGGTGTGGTTGCAAAAAGAAGTCTGATAGTATAGACGTCTATGAGAAAATGGGGTTCGGCAAAGATCTCAGGGGGAGCAGTGTCATGTAGTCCCTCTGACTGCAGCTGGAGCCTTCTTCAGATCATGCATGGTGCTGAATGACTTCTATATGGTGATGTACCAGGGCTGACATAAAAGGCTGTAACAGGTGTAAAGAGAGAGGAGACATGGAGCAAGCCTAAATAAGCAACTAGAAATAAGCCCAACAAACTGCAGCCTGTGACTACCAATATTTGTAAGCCACTTAACAGAAAAACAAGCCCAGAGTCACTGATTGCATTTATTGTTAGTGTAAGCCAATAAGGGGTACAGTACAGCGAATCAGAGACAGTGTATGGCCGGTCATGCCAATAAAAGCAGCAGGGTCCATAATAACGCACCCAGTGGACATGGAGCAGCATTAGCAGTCAACATTCACTCTCCTTGTAGTTCTGTGTTTGATCTCCAGCTTCTGAGAGAAACATTTGACTTTGTTTGTGCGTGTGTTTGTTGCCTGCTACATCTGCAGAATATAACTATGAGCTAAAAGATGCTGAGGCCCTTCTTCAGAGGAATGAAAACAAATCATCTTTTTTTTTAATCAGAATATAGAGGGTATGTGCTGACGTCACTTCCCCACTGGAAAATGCTCCCCCATTCGGACTGAGACATCCTGCAACATGGCTATGTTTAGTAGAATGAACTACTATACTAGGAGAAAAACAAACAAACAAACTCTTCTTAAAATTAGTTGGACTCGACTATGTTCCTAACCAGTGGTCCATGGACATTAACAGGTGGCCACTTGAGATCAAGGATCTCTTTCACAAGGGTGACCTGGCCAAGAAGGCAGCAGCATCATAATAAAGTTTTTACATATAAAGAATAGCCTCCTAAAAAAACATTTAAAAACATGTATTTAGTATACTATATTTACTTCCACAAGCCATCAGGATAGTTAAAGGGATTGGATCTTCTAGTCCTAGGAATAACCAAATGTCTTTTCTTTGAAGTTATTTATTTAGGCTTTTTTTTTTTCCTTTTTAATTTGTGACATGACCTCGATGCATGGGGCACACGCTCTTTCGATCTATCTTTAATATCTTAAAAGAAACATCCTTTCAGTGCCGCCCTGCTGAGCTTTGAAAACCAGTGTAAAATATAAGGGATACAAAACAAAAGTTAAAGCACAGAACAGATTCCAAAGTGCCACTTTATATAGCCATCATATCTATCACCTCTGCAGCAATAAGAGAGCACTGAGAGCAATATCTATATCTGTTTGTTACGGTGAAATGTCCCTCCTTGGTCCATTAAGGAGGTCACCAAATAATCAGCAGGGGGGTAAAAGGAGCCGTGGCCTTGTGTTCTCTGCTGGGGCAATAAAGTGGTGGGCAGAGGATGAATGGAGGGTATTCAGGAGAGAACAGAGTCATCAAGGGTCCTGATTAGATCTGTGTGTGTGTGAGAGAGAGGAAGGAAAAACATTTTTGGGATTCGAATGGAGGTAAAGTGTCTTCAATCTGCTGAGGGGATCATTTCTGTCAGAGGGACTGTTCTAGGTGTCCCTCAGAGAGGATAGATTTCCACATGATGTTCTCAGCTACCATGTTATTTCTCTCGCTCCAGATGCCATTTGGTTCCATTCAACAATCTCCAAACCCAATATCTATGATGGCAGCCTCAGTGCAGTAATGCAACAACATACAGTAATAGATGTTCACAGACTCTTGCAAGGCCTCACCGAATAAAATATGAAATATGAATGAATGAAATAACTTTCCCATTTATATCAATATGAGCATTTTGAATTATTAAACAATCACAACCTGACTAGCTCAGCCAGTTTCACCACAATCTCTCATTAACTATTCTGATGCAAATAGAAGTCTTATTTTAGACTGCACTGTTAAAATGTGTACCTGTCTAAGCATTTTAAAAATAGGTCATCACGCCAAAGCAACAACGAATAACAAATCAAACTATCAGCAAGGAGACAAAAAAAGATTCACCACAGCCAGACTTCCTGGAAAAGCATAATTGTAAACATGACATTCTGTATGTAACGTATTGAATCATCCACATGTTTTATCCACCGTTTCTCAGAAGCTACTCTGAAGTCTGAGAACCTTTTTCAGAAGAACAGCAAGCCATCACCCTTCCTTTATTCTCTGTGTGAGAGGCACTATTAAAATCCACAACAACAGTAAACAACTGTATCACATGGCATGTCTGTGTGCACACTTTTACATATGGCTGCAGCAATGATGCAATATTTATAAAACATCCTAAACACAAAAGCATGCAGCAGTTTTTTTTCTTTATGTATGGAAAATATTGTGTTTTGAATACTGACAGAAAAACTGTTTATAGTGCACAAAAAATACATAATGTACCATTCGGTTTTCAATATATCAAAATAATCTGGAGGTAAGGTAATAGGTAGGTTGCTGACTCTTGAATTTTGATAACGCCAGTAGAATCATGTTTATGCGACAGGAAGACATATTAAATAGTATTTTGGTTTTGGCAGAATAGAAACACTGACATTACGGCTCAGAGTTTTTCTGTTTGATGGTCTGCATGAGTGACCTTAAAAGGTGAGCCAACCAGAATATCACAACAATCCCCTTTATCACCTGCACATTCTAAAAATAGATGTAGGCTCAGAGTTAACTGTGTGAAATAGGCCAGCATTGGCTCAAAGACAGATTTTTTTTTTTTTAGGGGAAGATGTGTTGAGTATATGCTGTTGCACTGATTTGTAATTCTGCAGCTTACATCAGTACAGTATAGCATTTTGAGGATGTGCATTTCAGAATAAACTCAGATTTACTTCATAAATGCAAAATAACATGCATGGACTAGAACACCCATCTCATGCAGTATGACAGAATCAGCTTCCAGCAAGTTTCATAACTCTCCAAAACAGACCATGCATACATCGGTCTGGTACACTGAGCTGTGACAGTATAGTCAGGGTTTGAACTTCTCTGAGCTCTCTTTTGTCATTCTTTGCACAACTTTGGACAGTTTTTGTGTGCACAGCAAGGGCAATGTTACAAATGGCTTCAAGGAGAGAATGTGCATCCTCATTTTTAGGACTCTGTGTCTCTGCACTCTAACGGCAGGCCTCTAGCACCATCTTTGAATGTGGGCATTTGGCACTAGTAAAAACCCTTTTGACTTTAGACTTGGTCTAGTTAATCTGAAGTTTATTGGATCTTTTTTGTTTTTTGTTTGAATGACTCGTGATTTTTATGGGGATAAATCACCTCAGCAATGACATCACACCCACAAACATTAGATTTACCCCTCGTATGATTCTGTGTTCATGTTATCTGCCTGCATAGGATTATGTAATCATATTACAAACAACAATAAACTTCATTTATGGAGCACCTCTTGACAATCTCTTAAACATTTCAAAAATAAATTTTAAAAAACCAAACAGGGCAGTCTGAACAACTATAATCAGTGTAGATTACATTCTTAAAACACTAGTATTTATATTGTATCAATGTCCTATTAACTCATGAAAAGTGTGTCTGAGTTTTTCCCCTTTTTTTATTAGACTGTAAATGGAAAATTAACATTTTGGTTTGCTGTTCCTCTTGTGTAACAATGGCAAAGTCCTGCATGTGACAACAAAAACTTACACCAAACAAAGGCCATCTCACAGGTTGTAGAATACACACAATAAACCTCTAGTTTGCACCAGCACCGTTTCTGTAAAGGAAGTTTAATTTGACTAATTGTAAATGCTGAATATATAAAAATGCATTTTATTTGAGTTGCATTGAAAATGCATCATTGGGAGGGAAACCCTGCTACTGCAGCTACGGCTACTACTTGCAGCTTTTGTCTGGCTGATCTGATCAAATTCCAATTTCAATGCATTTTGCATGCATTTACACACGGCATTAAAGAGTGTTTCTCCATATCCAGTTACAGATAGCATCAAAATGCCAGGTGTAAATGAGGTCACTCTGTGATGTCATCAGTAACAGATGTGAATGGATCAACAGATCTATAGATGACGCCTGATGACTCTTCTGTTCGACTTCTCCAAGCCTTTGTTTCTAATAAAAAGTAAACGTCTCCTGACAGCTCTGTGTGGTATCCATGCATTTAGCACACAGGCTCAGCATGCAGGGTGCTGATGGTTTGGAAGTTTTCTAACAAAAGACAATTGCAGCAAAATGTTTCAGGGCTTCATACTGCCTAGAAACAGTCACATATTTGTAGCAACAGCAAACCAGTTTGTGTTTTTCAAAGGAGCCAACAGACAGATAAAAAAAATCAAGTAGCAGCTAACAGAGAAAAAACAATTGTTGCACGTCAAGCAGCACAGATGTCAAACTTCCCTGATGTTTAGTTTGTCACATACACACACAGAAAATATAATGCTCCCTTTTATGCTCCTTCTACTCCTTCATTGTTACCCCGCTTTTGCCCTTCACACTTCTTATTTTCCTTGTTATCTTGTCCTCCTCTTCCTCCTCCTGTCTTTTCTTTCTTCCTCTTCTTTTCCTCATCCTCTCTGTCGCCCCTCCACACATTTAATCCGCACGCTTTTTAGGGAGGAGGGAACTAATCCATTGCACACACTCTCAAAATAAAAGACGGAAGCACAACTAAAGTGGAGATGAAAGTGCAGACTGCTCTCATCAGCTGAGGAGCGACATCTGAAGGAGCTGGAGTGCAAACTCGGTCTCACCGTGGTTATTTTTAATGCGGTTACCGACTACAAACAGAAACACGTCACATCAGAGGAAGAATGCGAGGGAGAGGAGAAGACGTGATGATGAACCGAAGCAGTTGTGATGTGGGAGGATAATTATAGAACATGAGGAGTGATAAGGGTCAACCATGTCCTTGGGAGGCCTGCGAGTTCACAGTCAATAATTAAGTAAACGGGTTTCATCGAAATGAGAATGAAGTCAGCTTCGAACCAGCTGGGAGTTCATGGAGGTTTTTTCTGCTTTGCTGTTGAGACGGTTCAGATACCGTAGTCAAATGTATAATGGATACATTACCATTACAGCAGCAGTGCAGAAATATGATGATGTGGGTGATAAACATTTAGAACATTGGCCTGAGCTCATGAGTGAATAATGTATTGTACATGTAAGCTGATGCACATTTCTGAGTTGGGCCTTCTCTCCTCTCTGAGATGACAGAAATGCTTTTTTTTTGCCACCCTTTTTTGCTTCCTACATCGCCCTTTTTTGTTTGTTTTGTTTGTTTCTACTGTCTGCTTTTCTCCTTTTAAAGTACCACATGTGAAATTTCTTTTCTCTGACTCTCTATTTTTCTGAACGTTTGATTTGAGTCAAGCCCTGAAGCCCTAACCCCCATCCTTTGGTCCCTGACCATACACCTATCAAGTGTGAAGTAAATCAGAAGAACAGTTATAAGATATTGAGAGGACAGACAGACAGACAGACAGATGTAGTTAAATACATCATGGATACTTGGGATTTACTGTGACACAAGCCTGGTTTAGGTCAAATAAACAACAGATATTCAAAAGTTCCTGCAGCCCAGCCGAGTATTATATTATAGGATGGCAAAAACAATCCTGTCCCTGGGCTGGCATTAGGTGAAGCATCAACTGGCTTGATGCTAAGACTGGGGATCAACTCATTCACAACTAGAGAAACATTTGAATGAAAAATATTGGGACTAGCTGCAAATTTTCAGTAAATAAAATCAATTGATCGATTGTCCAAAGAAAAATGATTACAAAATAGACAGAGCCCTCTAGCTGCTGTGGTAATGGAAGACAGGACCAAAGGGTAATGTGTTTCATGACTGACAACACCACCCTATGTTTTGTTGAGATGTGCCGAAAGTTACGCAGAAAGTGCAGCTATACTACTGTTACTGGACAAAAGAGAGCAGTCTAATAGTTAAGGAGTTGGTGCAGGTTATGCTTAACCTTATATCAACCCCAATACTTAAGTGAGAAGCCTTCGGATCATAAAACACATTTATTTTTCAACGGTGATTTGATTTGTGTCCACAGACAAATTATGATAGGCTATCGGTGTCAGATCAAAAAACCAGAGAGCATGGACAAACGACATAGGCCTTATTCAAAGGTTCAAAGGTTTTTAACATAACTTTTGACTGTAAAATACACAATCTATCTTCTAAATATCTTCAGCTAGAAGTCAGGATTCGGTTGAAACTCGGCCAACTTTCTTTCCTCTCCAATGGTCGTATAAAACATCTTCCAAAGCTATGCCAGTGGAGAAGAGGTAGGAAGCAGGAGTTGGCTGCTTAGAAAAAAAGAGACACCACATTGTGAAATTATTTAACTCCTGCAGGAGGATGAGCACATGACTCTGTTAGCCTCACACAGACTTTCATGAGTCTTGTGTGACCAACAGCAGAGGGGAGGCTCATTTGGTGAGGACATATTGCATACCTGCTCTTAGCCATTATATTATGATGCTGTGGCTCAGCTCTGGACTGATGGATATTAAGCCTCTTAGCGGAATCATGAGGCCGGGTCTGGAATGGAACAAGTCCGAGGAAACATTCTAGTTATCTAGACCAGGTCAGAATAAAATATCCCCCTGCAGCGAACAGCCACCAGATTGGTGCAAACATTATTTTAGCAAGGATTAAGACTTTTTCTCCTTTAAATACTTGAAATGCACAAACACAACAACTGGAGAGTGAACAGTAGCTGTGAACAGGAAACACACTATTAACTAGCTGACTCTTGGAGGCAATTAGAGGTAATGGCCTTGTTAATCAGAGTAATCACAGCCCCCGCTAACCTGTTATTCCAAATTTATTTTTGTTTAACCTTTCCATCCATCCTCCTTTCCACCTGTGCTCTCATCATAATGGAAGCGTATGATTACGGGACCTGATCATTATAATCACATGAAAAGGTTAATGATGGACAGAGTCATTGGTTTGGCCTCTCAATGATGATCTTTTCAGCTTCGCCTTTGTATAGAACAATAACAGAACAAAGAGCGACACTATATGCTGAGGTTTTTGGAAGAACCGTTTGTATGAGGCTTGGAATATTTGGATGAGGAATAAAACCTGGCAATGACATCAAAACGACAATACGTCAATACAGCAATACAAAAAGTATGGAGCTTGATGTAGAAACAGATATAACATGTATTCTACTTTTTTTGGTAAAAGCCTGGACCCTGCATTACCCACAATGCACCTCACCTATGCTAGCCTCAAGCAGAGATGAGGATCAGGATATAGACATCCGTAAAGCTTCCTCTAGAGCCACTAAAGCCTTTATGCAACTTTTTCACATATTCAGTAGTCCTCTGTAAGACCTTTTGTTTTTGTTTTTGTAAAATCAGTGTTCTGTTTTATTTTTATTTCTTTAAAAAGCAACTGGTCTCCCCCAATCTCTCTATAATCAATTTGTATCTGACATAATCATAAATGTTAATAGAGCTGAGAACTGGCATATTCCTGCAATCACACACTAAAACGTATTGAAATCTTCTGTTTTTCACTGTGTTATGATGCTTATCTAGACAGAATATCAGTGTCTTCCATTTGCTGTGGCATTTTAATATTGTATTACCAGACAATAAACCAGAGGAGGGAGGGTTGTGGACTGAAAACTCACTTTTCAAAAATGTCATGTTTGTCTCCTTTGTTCACATTAAATTTTCTCCCTAAATAACCTCTCCTGTCTAAGTTTTCTCCTCATTTTCTTTTGATTTTAATGATCCTGCTATGGCAACAGAAGCAGGCCTGCTTTTAGCTAATACTGTTATTCTTGAATAATTATAAAACTAACAATGATACCAATGTGATTATAAAATTCTAGGGGCAGGTTTTCATTATCAAGGAGTAATTATGAGGGTCAAACTATCATGGATTTATTGCAATGAGCTTACTGCTGAAAAGATAGACAATGAATGATGTGAAAGATGATGGAAGTGGAGAATACAAGGGAGACAGGATGGATGGATGGTGTGAGAGTGGAGTGCTGGAGTTGGTGTATTAAATGTTGTAGGAGGGGATGATGAAGGCTGCCATCAGGAGAGGTGGTGTTAGCAGTACAGAGCTGCCCTCTACTACAGTAGGAGCTGATGGTGACAGATTGTGGTCTGCTGCTGGGAATATGTTGGCTGATTTGGGCCTTGTTTGAGCCAAGTCAGGGACAAACCTGCAGAGTTGCAATATAATAAATTGTATTTAATGCTGAAGTGAACAGCAATACATAAATATGTGTACATAGAAAATTTGATTTAGCGCATATTGAAACATAATGTGATGTTAATGAGTTGGAAATGGAGAAATGGCTGTACGGATACTTAATTAACATTCACAATTAACATAAAGAACAAACGGATGATTTAATTAATTTAATTCATGCTTCTTACTGGCAACAGGCACAGTGAAGGTCAAGGCTGTGCCCTCTATATACGGACCATTACAGAGTACAACAGCACTGAGAAGGCTTTTCTTTGGAAGGCTAACTGTGCCGTCCTGTGATAGTGTTTAATAAAGACAGTAAGAGAAGGCAGCGTTTTTCTAATTAGGAGACAAAATCAGCCACTAAACATGGAGGAAATGATAGAGATTATTACTGTGCAGTAATGAAGCTCTGAGCCCACGGTACAGGAAACAAAAGATGATGCCATCATCATGACACGGTCTTACAGATGCTCTCAGATGTTACAAATGATCCTTTATTAAAAATGACAAAAAAAATGTATTTTGTGTTTTTCACTAACAGTGTTTTACAGATTTTGTAATAATGACCATTCTGTCATCCATAACAAAATAATATAATAACATAATAATAATAATATTACATCCAATGTTACATTTATCATTGTCAGCATGGGTGCTTTACCTCATCCTGTCTCACCATTTAGATGAGGTCACAGGTCAGGTGCTTTATTACTATTTTACACAATGACTTAATTTTGATAAAGGGATATTCATTTTGCCCATAATAATATTATAAAATTACTATTTACATTCTGCTCTAATGTACCTGAGTTATTAAGTATATATATACACTACCAGTCAAAAATTTGGACACAGTTTCCCATTCAAGTGGATGGGAAACTGTGTCCAAACTATTGACTGGTACTGTATATAAACTTAGTTTTGATTGAGACGCTGTATAAATTTGTTTTAACAACTACACAGACTATAAAGGAAAGCCATAAAGTAATATACTCAAGTACAACAAGAAAATTATAGCAGCATCTATATATGAATGTAGTTATGATATGGATTATTATGGGCAAAATAACAGCCCTTAATCAAAACTAGGCCATTGTATTAAATAGTAATATAGAAACATGGGCAGAAGTCAAACATCAAAACAGAGAAACAGGAGGAGGAAAAGCAGCTGGTCATTGAATGTGACAGGCTTTACAAACACATAGAAAATGAATGTGCATGGTTTATAAATCTGGAAGTGCAGATTGCTAAACTGTGGGCATAGATTATTATTTACTATTTCTTTTCCCGTCCCCCGTGACGATCTACACCGGTGTCCTTGACAGTCCTGTTAAATTGCAGTTTAATTTCTCTAGACTGAGAGGCACTAAGTAAATATAGCACTAGAATACAAAGCTGTTTAACAGCCAAAAGACTTTACAATCTGAAAATGTGTGGTATGTACTTGCAAAAATCCAGGAATCCCCTGTTACTTGGGTAAAAAAAAGAAAAAAAAAAGAAGTTGTAACAGTTTCACACACTTTGCTGGAAAGGAGACGTGACGATAAACGCTTTCAGCTTTTTCTGGAAGAGATACTCAAATAAAAAAACACAACCACGGTGAAAGTAGAGGATGGGGGTGGGAGATTAAATGAGGCATCACATGACACAGAGCAAAGGATTTGTAGGTGAAGTGGGGTCAGTGTGAAGGTGAGAGCAGGAACTGGATCTGGATTCACGAGTTAATTATCAGATGTAAGGTAATCCATTCTCGTCGAGGGATTTCATGGTCCGGTCTCAGAGGACAATGGCGAGACGTTAAACCGCAATCGTTCCATCTTTTCCATGTGTGCACACGTGGATGTAAACAGTGCGGGAAATTTGACCAACCATTCTAAGGCAAGGAAATGACCTCTGGCATATCAATAACATGGACCTGTACCTTATTTCTAAGGCTCACCGAGAACAGAGGACACAATGCTCCACCTTCAGACATCGGCGAAAACACCGATTCATAATTCATCGCTAGCTATCGAATTAGCACTCGCAGTGGATGGTGGCAGCCACAGTGACAGGTTGCTGCTGCCGTCAGAGCAGAACAATGTGCCAACAACTGGCTATGAGTGAATTATGACTGGTGCAGAAGAGGCATTAGTGGTAAAGATTTCCACAGTTTAAAAATTCATTAAGAAATGGAGCAGCAATGAATGGTGGAGGAGGGGCATAAACAGTGGGATCAATGCTTGCTCTTTGGCGAGACAAATTTAGCCCGGCCTTACGATCCGTCCCACAATCCTGGTTTATCAGGGTCGTTTGTCAAAATCTGCGACAGGCCTGAACATCGTGGCTACAGTGAAAAGTGCTTTTCTGGCTGCACAGAAGGCGTGAAATCACCTGGTGAGGGTGGGGATAACACGGATGAATAAACTCTGAGGGGGGAATATTAATCTTGGGTAAACATCTGTCCTTAGAAAGGAAGCTGCTGCTGACTCATTCTCTCATCTGTCCCTCTTCTCTCTGCTTCATCACACATCTACCCTTTTTCTTCAGCTCCATTTGTTTCCGTCCCTATACGATCTGCTAAAGTACATCCATGCATACCGGGGATACAACATTCTGTATATCTTCAGCACTGCCACTGAAGTGGGACAAGAGTAAACCTTGGGAGACCTCTATATGTTATATGATAACATTTGCTCTGCTGTAGTTTGTACAGTCATAAGTTTGAGAAAAAAAAGAGGTGAGTATCTGCTCCCACAATAACTGGGAGGAAAAGGCCTCATTAAAGCCTCACCTTTATTTCCCTTTAACTCAGATTTATAGCCTCAAAGACATGAGTGCAATGGGAATAAACACACAACACATCAACACATGGCTGTTGGATGTAATATTGGGCATATTTCATATAGCACTTTTGACCCTCTATGATGATCTATGAACAATCATCACACAAGTTGAACACATTTATAAATAGATGCCAAACAGATTATGTAACCAGAAGACCACATGTGTGAGATGAGAGCGAATGTCTGATTAAATTCAGGTTAGCCAAAGGCTGACAGGTTCCTAGAAAAAACCGGGGATTATAGAGAATGTTGAGTTGTGTTTTTGTTCCGTTTCCTTTTATAATTCTTTTTGCATGAAAATAAAGAAATATTAAACACTTTTTTCTAGCTCGTCATTTCACCCTCGTCCCCTAGAATTATATTTAAAACACACGTTTAGAAAATAATAATTCCATTCAGACTTTTTTGATCAACATAAACCCAATACTGAGCCTCTGTATATATATAAACATTCACTAACAATGTATTGCTTTTGTTTTTCCTGGTGATATCTGCTAGTGCTTTGGTTTTTGGTCAGGTTTTTGGCTTTGGGACATGAACTATGATGTTAGGCAACATTTTGGAGTATATGAGTGCTATTTTTTGGGGCGTAAATATTTCCATATTTAGACACACACTGATGATGGGATGCTCTACATTTTTCTCACATTAGATCCTTTGAAAGACAAAACAGCTGAGGACATTTAGTATGTCTTTCACTGTAGAAAAGTGAGTATTATAGGTGAACCTACAAAGCTAGGATGACTTACAAATGTACTAGTACTGCGAGGTAAATGTATGTCATAACCTAACCCTCCACCCTTGGCCTCGTCTTGTTCTTTCTGATGGTCATTATTTATCATATAGCAGTGAGAAAACACCGACTGTGAAACAGCAATTGTTTGCTCAGGAAACACCTTTAACTGAGAGATTGATGCTTTTCTATCAGTGGAGTGTGTGTTCAACCAAGTGGAAAGACTGCAAACAGTGAACAAAAATACTCCCTGTGCAGTGTGCACGCTGTTGTTTAGATAGGATGGCCCTCCAACCACCCCACCGCCCCACCTCTGCTCTCCATGCTTCCTTTTTTACCTCGTTGGAAGCGACCGAGTGCTCCTAATCAGCAATCATTTTAAAGGTCATGAAAGAGACAACTGTGGGAGAGGCCGTGGGCTGTAAGCTAACAGTGTGTCTCAGTCAGCTGGTGCCCTGATCTGCCACTTCCTCAGCTGTAGTTTAGCTAAATTGGCTCAAGACACCCTTCACCCCTGAAGCTTTTATTATAAAAACAGGTGGGAAGAGCATTATTAAAAATCTCTTGTCACAACAGATCTTAATGTCTTAGTTATTTTCCAGGAAAATAAAAGGTGAATAATAAAATTATTAAAGGCTGGATTCCATTTAGCTTCTTCTGTGTCAGGATCCTGGTATTGGGAGACTTTAATTGAGGAGAGTAATCATAAATTTTATTAGTAACAAAACAAACTTTTGCTACTATGATAAGTCAAAATGTCTGCTGTGAAAAAAACCTATGGCTCACATGCTCTGAAGTTTTGATGCGATTGAAATTAGCCACATAGGCTAATATTTGATGTTACTGCCTTCAGTCAAGCATACATGTCCACACAGAACAGCTTATAAAGTGCTATAAACCCTGAATTTTCAGACTTTGTTGATGCTGCATCATTACCATGTGCAGACTGGTCTGATGCCTGTAAGCAGAGTGATGTTGGGACAGATGATGCCTGCGTTACAGTGTCCATCTGATCTGTACAACCACACAGCATCTGCCTTCTGCTCTGTGTCAGTGTATGTGGGCTGTATATATTTTTGTGCAATGTGTCTTCAGATCTGATGTACCACAATCACTCAACTTAATAAAATAGCGACATAAAAAGAAATTGAACACAGCCCACACACACACATTTGTAAGAAATCGACCGGTCTGTCTGGCGTCAGTGTGAAAAAGGACCCTCCATATCTCCAAAGATCTTCTGTCCTGTTTTATTAATCTGGATTTTCCGTGTGGTAAAGCCGGTCTGTAATGTGACTCCATATCTGACAACTCACAAAATACTGCAATAATAATAATAATAATAATAATAATAACTAATAAGCGCCAAAATGTGATGGTTTCATCCATGGCACATTCCCCACATTTGCACCCAGTTTCATGGTAATCCATCAAACAATTGACAAAAACGGTCCAAAAAGCCATATCATGCAATGTTCTGGCTCCGCCCCTTTATACAGATCCACTCCAAATTTAACGGATTCTTCCCTGCCTCGTTCCCAACCCTCGCACCAAGTTTCATTAAAATCCGTCTGGTTGGTTTTGTGTAATCCTGTTAATAGACAAACAAAGAGACGAGAAACACCAGGGAAAACATCGCCTCCTTGGCAGAGGAAATAATCTTTATTCATAGAGCACTTTTATTCAAAGTGCTTCACAAGGGTAGCAAAAATAAAACAACCCGTACTGTGTACAGAAAGGTAAAAACAATTTAAAAAAAATATAAAGACAGTTAAAATACCATAATTTCCCTTTGTAACTGCGCTCAGCTACATTTGATTGTAACTACGTTGTGTTGATAATGATGAACCGGAGGCTTGTTTCTCTCTCTTTAACATTACGTTACAGCAACCGCCTCATAACTCTTCTGATGAACCTTTCCATGAACCACAGTGCACACATGTTCATATGGAGCGCATACAGTCATTAATACAATATGTATGTAGTGCGGTGCTGCACAACTCACCTCAGGCATGTCTCTCATAAACTGCCTATGTTTCAAAGCTGTCAGTGACATTTAGTTACTTGAGTCAATAATCTACACAAATATCTGGATATTTAACTATGATGATTATAACAAGTGGAATTGCATACTGTATAAACTCTGTTACACCTATGCACCCTTCACAACGCTGAATCAAACAGGTGCCTAAACTAGTAGTGGGTTCAAGGTGAGAGAGTTTTGCAAAACGAAGGCACTGAAACAGCCACCCCACCAGCCTGGCAAGACCCCTGGTTGTACTAAATGTAAGAGACAATCTCAATAACCTAAGACTAAATGCAAGTATTCATTAAACCTGACAGACAGGTGGATGATAAACCTGAAACAACGTGAGCCGGATTGGAGAAGGAGGAAGGCCACGGACGCTGAGAGCAGAGAAGCTAGATAAAGCCGGAGCATCCAGGCCTATTAGCATTGTTCTGTTTAACGGTGAGCTCATTCATGTGAGGTGAGAAACAGAGAGAGGCTGAGAAAGAGAGGAACGAGACAGTGAGAAAATAATTGGTGATTTTCACCTGCCTTTAGAAGCGCCATCCTCCCTTTGATTAGCCTGCTTCAGACATAGCCCCCTGTGCACTGATTGCTTGCTTGAAAGCACCAGACACCTGTACACCAAGCAGTATCTACTTAACGTGCTTACATGAGGAGCTCTTCATTTGACACAGTTTTGTTGTTCTCACAAGATAAAGCAAGAACACCACCTTTGACACGACAGCCGTGTCCCATCAGCAATGACAGCTCCTATAGAGCACCAAGCTGGAATGTCATGCCGCACATGGCTGCAGAGTATAACCATCTTTCTGTTCAGCTTGAAGCTAGACTGTGTAGACTGACTCAGGATTTCAATGCTGCACAAAAATGTACAAAAATATTATATAAGAGCAAGTCATCGATTGCATGGGTCCGTCCGCAGTCCTTACGAGCACTATTGTTGGTCCCAAAGGCCTCCCTTACCTTTTACCAGCAGGGATCAACTACACACACTACTGATAGGAGACTCTATTAATTGGAAGGTTAGCATCACCAGCCACGGTTCAACGGAGGCTAAAGCTTCTCACAGAGGCTAACCTCAGGTTTCTGGCAGGCAGGAAACATTACTGTAGCTCATGTTTGCACCAATAATGCACCCTTGAAGCAATAACGAAAGCACTAGCCAGGACATTTGAGGTAGCCAGAGAGATGAGCTGGCATCCATTAACGGTATCTGGCATCTTTCCCATAAAGATGAGATGATGTGCAGTAGGCTTATATCAATTTACCGAGTGTGGATTAGTCCACAAGCTGAGTTAATATGTCCAGCCAGGGAAATATTGCAGCACATCAGACTGAAAAGTTTACAGCATTGAAATGAACCATCACCTCAACCTCTGACAGCGATGAATTGTATGCGTTTCATTATTCTTCATCACTTGCCTGCATTTACTAACCCGAGGTGGCATTTTACTTGCCGTGGGCAAACAGTCACCTAAAAGAATATATAGTGTAAATATCAGTATTCATGATGCGTTTGTGCCATAATTTGTGAAGATAGACTTTTAGTTATTGCAGTACACAACCACTGATTACTCACAATACCACATAATACTAGGGTCCCAATATTTGTGCACAGATTTAAATCTGAATCTGAATCTGATAAATGAGCCACATTCAAGCACCTGTGCACACGTACGTCGCCAAGTTGTTCTTCTCCCAAAGTACTTTTTGACCCACAATTATCTTCTGCTCTGCTTCAGCCTGTCCCTGGTGATACAGCCAAAAATAACCGAAATGCACTTTGAGGTGTTTCTGATGCTCATCGTCATTTATCATCTCTGCCCTTCAAATCGCTCCTCTGAAGTTTGATCTGCTCAATGGCATTCTTCATGCTGATGTTTGCTCACGGTGGAGGTCGAGGTGGTGAATATAGGTCAAGTTCTGCTTTTTTTTCTTCCCCCTGAACTTAACCTTTATTCCCAAATTAAGCTGGACTCAGTATGATTCATCACAGTAGGGAGAACTGGGGATATTTCATATCTTGATATGTTCATTGATGTAATTAATCATTAAATGATCACAGAGGCGTTCAGCTGAAAGCAGTTCCGATGTTAATTTAAAAAGTTTCTATAGGCCTCTTGCTTACTTCAGCACTACAGTATGTATTAAAGTCTTCTAACTTTTCCTCTCTGACAGCTGGCCAACACAAACACAAACAAACCAAAAAGCTGGAAAAATGAACATTTCCCCAGAAAGTGAAAACAAATCACCTGCAGCAGCCCAGCCCACAGCACATTATTTCAACCCCAACGACTGCCAGTGTTAAATTAACGACATAAAATCCCTCCCTACTCCTCCACCTTCCCTTTTAACATTACATAAAATAACACGACGCTCCCACTCTCCTCACCATCTGTCCCATCTTGGTTTTTTTGTCCGACTTCAGGGTGGTGGCACCTCTTATCCAAACTGTGCTGCTGTGACATCGATGCAGTAGCTGATGATGAGGTGTCTCTCAGAGACCTGTGCTCTCTCAGCAGCCTGCCACCCATTAGGGCTTTATGGCCAGATCTCTGCCTCAGCACTTCCAGTGCAAGCACAGTGTTTGCTTTTTCATTTTCCCGTTTCTCCCTAAACTGAGTCCCCGTGGGGCTCCGCCTCAGGCGCTGATGATATATTGTGGCTATTAAGTGCTGCAATCACCCTGAGACTGGAAACAGATGTTAATGGGGTGAGAAACAAAGTGTGCCCCCATGTGGTGGGGAGGAAAAATGCTTTAGTGTAATGATGATGGGCTTAGAAAATCTAATCATGAAACCTAATGATCCTTATGGAGAGTGTGTCGTAGAAAACAGTGATACAGAAAAGCAACAAAAATGCAGAAAAAATTTAAAAGCAGCATGAAAAGGACTTTGCAAGCACCAAAAATATTATTTCCTCTTGTATCATAACAGCTGCTACATTAATTTTATTGGAAAGAATGAATAGATTTAGCTTTTTAAATTATAGGGTTGCAGGTATATAATTGTGCATGTAACTATAAACATGTGACAGCTGAACACACAGTCTGGAATAGTTCCTTTGGGTCACTGACAAACTGACACATTTATCCTAGCCTCATGACACCCCTGTGTAAACTAAAGGCATGGCTTCCAGTTATTCCTGGCACTGATTTTATGAGATTTGCCATTACGATACAGGGTTCTTCATTTCTTTTTTGGACACAAATGATGTGGAAATACAGCCTGTCATTTGTTGAATGTGATCATACCTCTGCCATCTACAACAGAGGAATAGGAAGACGATGAAGATTCGGCTCCGGACTGCAGCAGTAAAATGCGATAGCTTAGCGCCGTCTTAATTATTATGGAGCAGATGAGTTGTTCTTTGAGAAAAAAGGGAAAACACCTGTTGCATACCTTGCAGACACCGGTCGTGTGAAACTGTCATGAATGAATGGATATTGGCATTTTGTAGCCTTTTCAAAATAATTTCTTACCAAAAAATGTCGCGCTCTATAGCTGCAGTGATAATGCAGTGTTTGATATACAGGTTTTATAAATATACCTGGTAGTATTTGATTAATATGCAGATACATGTACAGCATAACATTAAAAAAAGCGCAGTTCTTACAGTTTGGTGAAGCTCCGCAGTGCTGAGAACAATGATGACATCATCTTTAGCTGTCTGTGCCGTTATTCCAGGTTTCTTTTAGCCTATAATACACAAAGAAAGATGAATAGATGAGAGTTTATACAAACACACACACACACACATACATACTATATCAGTGTCACAAAGAATGAACAGATGGCTGCCTTTCTTTGGGGCGGTCTCTGTCCAGCAGTTTTCCTCCGCATCATTAGGCAGGAGGGTGTAAGCAACTAAAAGCACATCTGGATGGGTTTACTTTTCCCACCCACACATAAGTGAGCACGTGCATTCTGACAAACATGAGAAACTGAGGCATGAGCAAACAAGGCAATTTATAGGAAATGCACATATATGGAATACATCAGGTGGTAAGAACAGATTCTGCTTGTTGTATTTTTTTACCACTTCAGGTAACAGAGGCAAGCTATAAGTTACATTATAAGACTATGATTCACAAAAGCAAGAATGGCTAAAATTTCCAGGTTATTGCTGTTTGAAAATCAACTACAAAGTCTTCAAAGTTTCCATCTACAGCATTTTTGGATTCCACTGGCACAATTTTAACATGCAAAACGATCACATTACTTGAAAATGTGTGTTTTTTTCTTTCTTTTCTCTTCATGTTTTTGTCTGTAATTCTTAATAAAGCTCCATATGTAATCTAGAATAATGAAACATTTCCATTCATTAGCCTCAACAGTGCATGTTGATCCCACAGAGGGTATGAAATCAGAACATCTTGCTTTTGCACAATGGTCTCAACACAAACTGTAGATTTTCCACGACAAACATATGGATATGCCTTTAGTGTAAACAATAAAACTGTTTTACTATTTGTCTATTTTATATGGAAATAAATTAAGCTTAAAATACATAGTTATTTTATTATTTGGGAGAGCTAATGAGATATAGCAGGCCCAGTCTGAAAACACATTCAGCTGCTCATGCTGTTTATTTGAACACCTCGAATGCTTGTATTTTCCTCTTAATGTTCTAAAACCACAGCGTAGATGATGTCGGTTCAGCAACTTCTCTGCTTCAGTTTATTAGTGTAATTCCATACAGCACGGTTGTCACAGTGCTATGATGAGGCCATGGCAAATTGTAATGAGCTTGCAGCACACATTAATGAAGTTATTGGGCATTTTAACGAGGTCAGAGCTCACAATGATGAAGTCATATGACTAGCGTTGATGCTTAAATTAATCTCGTACACGCATTAATTGCTTCCTGTAACACAGTAAGGTCACATCCTCCTGATGATGGCTGACGATGGATACAAACTTGATTAATTCTCATTAATGCAGTTTATGCAAAGGCAAAGTTCATTAGAATAACACTAGCCCAGATTTGAACTGTTGGTTTCCTGCCAACGGTATCTTTGCGACCTGCGTTTTGGAAGGAAAAAAAAAAGAAGTATTTTGTTAAATAATTTGGATTCATACATAATTCATACATCTTGATCACCACTGTATTCCCATCTCACTTGAGGTGAAAGTGGAAAAATGCAAATATGTGTTTTAGAATAAAAGTAACCCCTAGGTATTCGGATACTTTCCTCAAAATAGATTTGACTTTATTAACAAGTATGCAAACTGTGCAGCTGCCTTATGGGACTACAGAGACCCTCATAACTCCAGGATTGGTTGGAGTTTTAAGGATCACTGGATTGAGGTGATTTAAGTTAGAATTTGTTTGGCATGTTGTAACCCCGCCCTTCTCAACCAGGATGTCTTATGATTAGTCAGCATGACAACGTAATGTATATACTACCACTTTCATTTATGTGCGCTGCATTAGGAGAGTGTTCTGTGATGCACACCGACATGCAACAGTCTTTGAAAAGAAAGGCTCCAGAATGGAGTGGTATCTTAGCAGCAAAGGAAGTAGAGACCAGCAGCAAGACAAAGAAGAGATGATGACAGCTATGTGTCATATGGTTTCATCTTTCCCAGGGATCCATTATGCCTTCTCCCTATGTCCCTCACATGTGGTATGAAATTGTCAAACTAAGAAATAGTTCTGAGCAAAACTTAAAAGACTCCCGATAACAAATCATCTGCCACTAGCCAGCGAGGGTGCAGAGTATTTTATTCGCTTAAAAAGTCAACACAACCGACAAGAGCAAGTGATGATGAAGTGTGAAAAAGTGTCAGAGAGAGACTTGCCACTGCTGGCGCAGGAGCAACTGGCAGAGATCAGAGGAGGTCACAGATTAGAAATAACATTTCAAAGCATGGTTTTGGATATGATTGGAGGAGGAGGAGTAGTTTCAAGTGGCACCACAGCAATTCTGTGACCATTCTCGACGACTTCTTTGCGAGAACTAGGGTAGGGAACAGAGAACCGCTTCCAAAACTCTGATTCCATCAAAATCTAAATCTGTTTAACGGTTCCTAAATAAATTCCACTTGCACTAAAGTTAAGTTTCAGTTTCTGTGGTGGTGGCATGCAGCTTGCCTAGTTTCTGCCTCACAGGTTGGACGGGTTCTTCGAGCCGGGCACCGTCATGGACCACAGCAAGCAGCGCTCAAAAGTCTGGATTCATTTGATTTTCCTGAAAAATGCCAGGTCGGCACAGTGCAAACACCTGTGCCAAACTAATTTCATATATCTAACATGACTAAACACCTTCACCTACATGGTGTATAAATCAGCCAGTGGACCACAGCCACCAGCAACTCGTCCCAATTGGGTGAGTGAAAATTAAATAACATTTGTCTTATTCTCAACAGCGAGACAGCAAACAAGTCATACTAGACAGAATTGGTATAAAGTGTCGAATGCAAATAATAAAATATAGTTTTTCGTAGATGAACGTCTGCAGATTGCTAATTTTAGCAAGCAGTTTACTGCTGCAAAGCCAGTGGCAGTAATCCCACGACGTGACACGAATATATGAATATAATGATGGATTCTTTATACAGAATGGCTTGTATGAAAGTTGTTTTTTTTTTTTTAAATAAATTTTTCTCATACTTTCAAAGGGTGCCAAATGCTGTTGTGACCAATAAAGATCCAATATCTACTGACATGACATCCTGTCTTGTCTTTGAAAACTGCTGTGTAAAATTCTATATTTAGGACCATTATTTAAGTCTTGAGCATTCAGCACATCCTGCACATTACTGAATAAATTTTTATTCAAATTACCACTCAGTAATTCAGGTAATGGCACAGACAATTGCACTCATGGGATGAACAGGAGATTAATAGAGATTAATAGAGATCCAGACACTCATTTTTGTCCCATGGCTCACGTGGTTTAATCCGATCCTCAGTAGAACAAGATGTTTTTGAAGTTTTGAACACACACAGTGCAGGAATGAACTCACAAATAGCTACTATTGTTTGAAAGATGCCAAGTTGATTATTCCAATATGCCTCGTTTCCACTTTACCAATGCTGGATGATGGTGTTATAATGCATCTACACACACTGTGCATCAAATCTTAACACGATGTGACAAATATCTCAGCCTCATCAGACAAGACAATCAGCACCTGATTGACCCTTCAGCTGGTGCCTCAAGCCGATCTACAGCAGACAAAAACAGATTTGATTGGGATACTCATGAGAGAATTGATTGGCGTTGCCTGATTGATCCCAGTAGGATTTTGTCATTTTGGATTACACTAAGCAACACTTTAATTGGTTGAATCCCTGCCGACTAAGCAGACTAGTCTTGCCACAAGATTCAACCCACGATATCTGACTTTTGAGAGATCATCAACTTGATTTCTTTTAAAACAGTTGCTTATTTACTCATCCAGAACTTATAGAGCAACATTATCGGGGGGGGTTTTGGAGTCGTGTGTCTGGCCACCTGATTTATGTGAGTCGAATATTCACTTTCTTTTAGCTGCAAGTTCCAGTTTATTTTATTTGTCATTCCAGTCATACCTGTAAAAACACAATGAATGAGGCGTTTTTCTTTCCTCCTGCCCACTAAATTGTCACCAGGGTGGATTCCATGATACTCTGCCATCCTAACTAAAGGGTAAAACTGTTCAATGCTCTATCTATGTGGGTTTCCACTGCTTGGATGTGCTCTTTCCTTCTTCCTGCAGCCTACCTTCCATGTTGGCAAACACAGCCAATTATAAAACATGACTGGCATGTTTGCAGTTTGGCATGGATTAGATTAGATTCTGTGTTTCTCTCTGACTGGGTTCCCTGGTGTGTGGCAGGTTTGTCTCCTGGCTGTAGGATTTGGTGATCTACACCTCGAGGCTTTTCTTTGTGCAGCTTCACTTCCTTCAGTGGCTGAGCTGCAAGCTCGCCGCTCTCACTCTCTCACTGATCTGGAAGCTGCGTCTCTGCTCTCCAGCACAATTTGTCCTGGCTGTGCACCACAGTGGGTGGCCCTGCAGCCTCCATTCTTTGGCGCGACTGCTGTTTTATGTCTCTATCTTTATCTGTTTTGTCTCCCGGCTGGTCTCGTCTGCACATGTCCTTCATTGTGTGACTACATCTTTTGTTTACAGGCGTTGACATCAATTGGGTTTATATGGTATTCTTTTTCTCACACAGAAACAGGTTAGGTTCTGTGGCCTCTGTTTTAATCTGGTAGCAGTTTATTTATTGTGCGTCCCACATGCCACCTGACCTTTATTGTCTGCTATTCCTCTACCACTAGACAGGAGCTGTCGGGAGCAGGCTGGTCGTCTGGTGGTGATCCCATCACATCTGTATTTTTGAGCTTGTGTGACCTATAAATACTAATAATAACTGAGTTCCTGGGGGTGAAAGTCCCTCAAGTGGAATTGTGGACCATAAAATTTGAAATTACTTTAACCACTCTGTTCATTTTGTCAGAAGGAATTTAATTCACTGTTTATTGAAAACTACCACCAGCTACAAGCAACTTGAAGGTTGAATCTTTTCTGACATGCAACTGAATGATGTCATTACAAATTAACACACATTAAATGTTAATATGATAATGATTACATTTGTTTTTTATGGGTCTCTTGCGTGAAATACACTATGATTGACTCTTCAAGACCTTAAAAAAATGCATATGAGGCTTATTACGTGAAGTTAGAATATTCTATTTGCCCTAGCTTAGGCCTTTAAAACATATCACTTTTTCTTACATTTAAAAAAAATGTATTATGCACCTGATTATAGATTCCATTTGCTATATTGTCTATATTACACTTCATTGTTCTTGTTTCCCACAGCAAAGCAAATGTCAAGGAGAAAGAAGGTTAATGAGCCAATTCAGTGTCTGAAGCCATCTCCCAGTGCTGTTATTCACATCATGAGTTTCTACACATCACAGCTGTGACACACACACAGTGTCTCAGGTGTTAAATTGCAGTGACGCAACAGGATATGCAGACCATGCTGAGAAGAAAAGGAATTGTCAATAACACTTAGCGTTTTCCTCAATATCCTTGTTAAAATTACAGTAAGTGAGAATTTCGAAGTGATTATAGGTCAATTTGTTGTGGTTGATAACTTATTTCACACAGTCAGGACGCATAAAATGTATTCCATATTTCAAAATTTCATGCAGTCAGAAGAATTCAAAACTAAGATTTATGTCAAAGTGATCTTTCAGCCAGGTCTGACGACGGTGACGGAGAGGGCCAAGAGGGCCACTGTGACTTCTTGGAGCATCGCTTTTTCTGCCTTTTCATTAGACACTGGAGAATCAGAATGGCAGCTAGGCATCCCAGAATGAGCCCCACATTCCTTCTGGCATTTTCTGTGCTCGTTGGGCTTCAGTATATGGTGGCAGGTCTCTCTAAGGTATTAGCCAAAAATAGTCTCTGCTCTTCTCTAGAATACAATCTCCTAGAATAAAGCCATCCTCCCTTTTCCTCCTTTATATTTGACCTAACAGAACCGAGGAAAAAAAGATGAGACAGAGGAAGAGGAAAGAAAAAGTGAAAAAAAAAGACTTCTAGTGAATTGTGCCTACTGTATGTTTGTTAATGTGTCATGACGAAGCTCCCCTCTCACTGTGTATCCTGACTCTTTTACTACATCTCGATTAAATTTGATAACCTTCATTAACATAAAGCCTACTTCTAATTGATAAAATAATCAAGAGGACCACCTTCCAAAATAAATATGAACATTTTAACATATCACTAACCCTCAAGCACACACATTTTATCGTCCCTAAAATTCTAAAACGCATCCAGCATCCTTGCTTTCACCTGTCCCTCCCGTCTCCCTCGTTCACCTCTCACCACACTTATGTGCTGCTGTTTTTTTGTTGTTTTTTTTTGTGTGGCTTAGCCTTTACGTCAACTCATAAATCCACAATCATTCTTTTCGACACGCTGCTGCGGTTTGAATATGTTGAACAAAACAACAAAATCAGTGAACCACAGATTTACCCGCTGTGATATTTTCGCTTTGTTAAAACTGAAGCCTCTTTAAGCTCTGCATGCGCACAACACTTAAAATACAGTGTTTGCACTAATAGGTACTCTGTTCATCATTGTGCTTTAATCAATCCAGCCCTCAACTGCTGTTTAACTAATTAAACACACTTGAAAACTAATGATCCTAAGTTGTATTCCTTTAACCTAGAATTGATACTAGTCCAATTAAAAAAGAAAAAAGAAAATCAAAAAATGACTCATATCTTATCCTACTGTTTTACTTTAAATGAAAAAAATGTGTATGACTTTCAGTTTTTTAATAGCTACCCACTGAGCTGCTCTTTTAAAGCAACAACAAGACTAAGTGCCTTGTCAAAAGAAAGCACGACAGTAGATGCTTGAGAAAAAATAGAGAAGAACATCTGACCCAAGCATTTAAGTAAGCATTTTAAATAAGTGACCTCCCCTGGGACAATGTATCTCTACAATTTATGTTCAGGGAGCAACCCTCCTCCTTTCACTACTTGTTCAGGAAGTTTGTCGATGGCAGCATCAGCTCTGCATCTTCTTGTCAGCGGGTGACAAACTGGCTCCAGGATTGAAGGATGGAGAGTGGATGTCAAGCAAATCATCAAGAGGAATAACCTACATGGCGTCTTGTCACTTCGGAGGAGTGTAAGCAGTCAGTGTGCATTGTCACACAGAGACGAGAGAGATGAAGAGTCTCTGCTTGTTCTATAAAAACTGCATGCTATTGCTCCTCGGTCTCTCACTGTCTATTTGTGACTGTGGATATCTTATTAGAGAGATGCACCGACTGAAGTGACAGACTGGATCCAATACAGCTGCTTTTTCACTACTGCTATACACGAGAAAACAATCCGAAAAAGATCACTAATCACTACAATCACTAGAAATAATCACTGCAATCCTTGTCCTACAATCTTAAATGAAACAAAAAGTGAATATTCGTGGTTGGAGAAAGCAACAACGAGCTGCACATACACAGGGAAAGATTTTTCTCTGTGAGCGAAAAGCTCCGGCAGCCATCCAAAAACTCTATGTAAAGAAGCAAAAAGGAGAGGAGGAGGAAGGGTGACGCCAGAGGGAAGGACGGGAAGAGTAACACAGATAGATGCACTGACATTTTCCACAGATCACCACGGTCCAAAGACACTTCTGCTCCTAGCAGGTGGATGCAACAACGTGGAACTAAATGGAAATATATTTACAGAGCAACGGAAGATGTGGAGAGCAAAGTTTTGAAGAAGTATGACCTGAAGCGGTGTCGAGGTTTCATAACTGGCATCACATCGTGAACTAGAAAGCAGTCAGCAGCATTGTCACTAAAACAGGAAATAGTTTCCCAGCAAAACAAAACACTAACAAGCCTTACAGTGGAATAAAACAAAACTCTAACAAGCCTTACAGTGGAATAAAACAAAACACTAACAAGCCTTACAGTGGAATAAAACAAAACACTAACAAGCCTTACAGTGGAACAAAACGTATCAACACATCGTCAGTTCTTGTATCACAAGGGCACAGCACACACTATGGTGACCAAACATCTTGGCCCTGGAAGCCATAACGGTTCTGGATCAAAATTGATCAGAGTTATAATCCAGTTGTGCACAGTAGTGGAAAGTTGTGAGTTTTCCAACTGGCAAATGTATCCTACATGACAGTGATGTGACAGCTATACAGTGGGTGAGACATTGTGTGTTGAAGGGTGACATAATTCACACTGTTCTTTCTTTTCATAGAGACAGACTGTGCCTGGGTGTCTGTTTGAACCTCAATGTAGTCTCCTCTCTTTCCACCCCCTCCCTGCATCTCTATACATACCGCATATTTGATAGCCTGGTGTGTGTTTGATTCCACGTGCCAAGCTTGCCTGTCTGGCACAGTGAATACTATATTGAACAAAGGCATTTCTAAATGGGACTATTGATTCCATCTGGCTCTCTGTGTCTGGTTTCAGCTGTTCTATAGGTGATGAAATATACCCATGAATGTTAGATTTTCTCTGTATTATGTATCCGCACTGTATGTTCCTTCATCCACAGCATCAAGACTGAACACGGTGATGTTGAAAGAGGCATGCGAGTATGGGTATTTGCAGTAATGGGTGAGGACACAGTTTTGAGGCAGAGTAGAATAAACAGTTGTTTTTTTTTAAATCAAATAATTTAAAAAAAAAATTCAAAGAGGTCCAGAGAAAGGAAATTTCCCAATGCAAAGATCCAGAACATCATGATGTTTAACTTGCATTATGATTCAGTGCCAATTAAAATATTGGATTCTGTGCCCTCAGTTTGGATTTGAAGGGGTAAATTTGATGAAAAGATGCCTTCTGTTTAGTCTAGTAGTCGCCACAGTCCTGTATATGGTGTATACTGGTTTAAACTGCCCATAGGAAGAATGAACATGGGGCTTTTCTGTGTGGAGTTTTGCATGTTCTCCCTGTGTCTGCGTGGGTTCCCCCCCGGGTTCTCCGGCTTCATCCCACCACCAAAACCATGCAATATAGTTGAACTGGTTACTCTAAATAGACCGTAGGTGTGAATGTGAGTGTAAATGGTTGTTCGTCTTTCTATGTGGTCCTGTAATGAACTGGCGACTTGTCCGGGGTGAATCCCGCCTCCCGCCCAAAGTCAGCTGGGATAGGCTCCCGCCCCCCTGTGACCCTACACAGGATAAGCGGTTACAGAAAATTAATGACTGAAAAAAAGGTTCTGGTGCAGATAGGACAGCGTTTGGGACCGAGACCAAACCAGGTTATTCCTCAGCTCATTTCTACGATTTCAGTTTGGAGTCTCAAATGTGTAGCTGTGGATGTCAGAAGTTTCCCCACAAGGAACGGATCATTGAGGCCATGTCACCTCATCACCAGGGACCAGGACTCAAAAGACTGACATCCACTGTTTTCAGGAAGCAACAATAGTCGGTGCAGGAATGATGCATCCTCTTTGAAAGATGGTGGTCCTTTAGCTTGTGTGTGACAGTCATGTTGTAGTCATGTAGTCCTCTGTATTGGGAGCAAATTCTGACCGACTCTAATCTCAAATCCTTTTCTCAACACCCTGACTCACACAAGCCTTGCATTTGGTTGTTTTTGTCCATTTCTCTGTGCTCCTCTGCATCTTTATCTCCTCTCCCACTTGTTTTTCGTTCCCAGCCCACTCACTCAGTGGGGAGGAGGGACAAATGCTGCTTAGCTACTGCTCCTGCTGGCTCAATATTAGTCTGATTGTCAACTTTTAATTATCACTGCAAGTCAACGAACAATGGCTATTATTGAAGACGTAACCAGATCTCAGTACATCTCTGGCTCACAGTAGGGGTGTCTATTTGACACATTGAATCTGATCCGTTGGATCGAAAGGGACACCACTGCTTCAGGATTTATCATCATACAACTAACACTATTTTCACTTGAAAGGACGGTTTGCAATTCAGGGTTTTCATGCAAGGAGGCTGCTTTTAACAAACTTCTTTTGAGATAATTTGGATCAGGGGGGAACAAACGTTTTCCACCATGCTGCTCGTGATAAGTAGCACAAGGAAGAGGCGTCTCTTGTTCATGAAGCAAACTTTTGACTCTCTCTCCCTAGTTTCTCCAACATGACACACGTGAGATGTGTCCTACACGAGCTAATGAAAAATAAAACGATTTTGCATGAATTCTGCACAACAACTCAAAATAACTTTCCCTTGTCACTGAAATAAGAGATGGAGGAAACAAAGCATTATGCACAATGCATTGTGCATGCTCTTGTAATTTTGCAAGATATTCAATGCATTTCCTTGTCAAAAAACATTTGCAAATATTTTTTTTGCCTTGCAGTCTTATAGTTTGTGCTACTCCTTGCAGTAGGCCTGGATTACCACCAACTATTGCGGTTTGTGACTTCAATCTGCTGTCAGACAGAACGTGTAGGCAGTGCTTGCCTGTCCTTGTGTGTATTTTATCACTTCTCCACTATGTTTGAGGAGAGCTGACAGGGTGACAGAGGACATGGATAAACCCACACACTAGGCAGTCATTTTGGTTATCAAATAATATCTGTGTGTTCATCAAAATATATACATTTCAGGTACTGTGAGTGATTACACTAACATTTTCATTATATTTGTATTCACAAATCACAGCCAATGAGCCAAAACCTAAACAACCACATTGAGATCTGGCTAAATTTAACTTCTACTAGTCAAATAATTTGTAAATCAACCTTTCCCTATATATCAGAAATGATATTAAGTGTGTATTACTGTTTTATTTTCACACATGTGAAATAGGATTCATGCTCTACCACTTCAGCAACAAACCTAAGCTATAACCTACATCTCCTCCAGCACTGATGCCCAACAGATAGCTGTGTACGTGTCTCCCTGCTGTGAACCAATGTCATCCTGCAATTTCTTGAAGAGACCAATACTAGATGGAAACTTGGAGATAGTTGATCCTGAAGGAGTGAAGGAAATTGCTCCTAAGTATTTATCTATCTATCTATGGCATGAACAATATTTTTCACCCATATTATAAAGTGTATACATGACCACACTTGTGATAGTTTGTTCGAGCAGGCCATCAGTCTGATGAGCACGCAATATATACCAGTACTATCACTTTAGATCTCAGTACACAATCTCTTTATAATACTCCTCTCTGAATACCTTTAAAAGTCTTTAACATACTGCCTGAAAACATGTCACTGTTTTACATAACTCTGACCTGTGACGGTCAGTGTTAAGGATATTTGCATATATGGATATTTTATCATGGCCTGTTTGCCTCTCTTCTTTTCTTTCTTCCTTTGTGTAGTTTATTCATATTGTATGTGCTTTATGATGTTAAATTGTCTGATTTTTTCTTTTTTCTTTCTTTGAAACTACAGTATGCCGTCATCTTGACCAGGACTCTGCTCTCTAGATACAATACATCAGGTATATATAACGTACCATAACTCACATTATGTTTGAAATTCCAGTTTCTTACGGTTTAAAATATTTTCAAACCTTTACCTCAGCTCTGGAACCAAACCTACGGCAGTTATGCATGTGTGTGTCCATCTGTCTGAGTCATCTCAGATGCCAGTGTGTGTACGGATGGGTGAGTGTCTCTGTCTGATGTGTCCTGTCAGGTGTGACCATGCGGTGCCCAGTGGGAGAGTTCTGACATGACTCCATAGTCTTGTTTCGACTGCTGGAAAAAGGGCAGTGTGGACAAACGTGAACATGAGAGACACATGATCGAGACGGTGTGTCTGTGGAGAACCGGAGGGCCTCCATCACCGCACTCACTCAAAGAACTCCCCTGACCTTTGAGCCGCTGTCCACACCAATACAAATGTACTTCACACTTTGGTCAGGCTGTGTGGACGTGCTGGGAGGGGTAAAAGAAAAGGAAATTGCGCTTGGTGCTTTCTTTCTTGCAGGTGTAACATAATTAATGTTTTCCTCCTGCAGAAATTGTGCACAAAACACAACCATACTTGCACACATGTGCTTCTATGGCGTCTGATGTGTTTTGCTGCAGTTGGCCTAATTATAGCACAGCCTGATGATGCATTTAACTGCTGGTTATGGTCATGGGGCTCGAGCAGCACAGGTCCAGGTCAGGGCACGTAGGAGTAAACAAAGCCTCTGCACAATTCTCCAATCAGGGGAGCAATCAAAGAACAAGAGAGACGATGAATGGGCATTCTCTACCTGTCAATCTAAGCTCCAATTACACCTTGTGCTTCCAAGACATGTTTTTTCTGCTGTATCAGTTTTCTGTCTCACACCTCTCTGATAGAACAGCTACTCTTATTTTAACCCCTGTATCTTCCTACACCTGATGTCTAATGCCTGGTTGTGCACCTGCGACTGTGAGAAACCATCTTTTTTTGGCTGACGTCTATTTTCTTCTAATTTTACACATACAAGTATATGATTGAGCAGTCCCAGCCAAGTGCACAAACACTTTTAGAGTACACAGCAGTTGAATGAAAACTGTGTGGAAAAATGTTCTTCTGCCAATCATTTATATGGAGTGCGATATTTAGCCCAGTTTAGCTTCCTTCAGTGTAGTTCAGCACAGGATAGTAATGTTCCCCTTAGTTCAGCCTCACCACCTCCACTCCAGTCTAATTTTTTCAGGTAAATATGTTAATATACTGTATCTCCTTAAAAATATTGCAAGTATGAATGATGGTGCAATTGCAAATAGATGTTATTCCATTGATTTGCTCTACACGCTGCACAAAGCTAATTGTTGCTTTGGCAGCATGGAGCTCAAACTGGGTCAAACAAAGTGCAATTGACATTTTTGCAGATGTCATTTTTGACTGTCAGGTGTCTACAACTGGGCACTGAGTGCAAACCAACATATGCATCATTATCAAATTGGCATTGGTATTATGGAATGCAACAAATGTCAGCGTGGAACCAGTGTTTCGACTGAAAGGGAGGATTAATTTTTTATGCAACCACAGTTCCCTGATGGAGGGAGACGGTCCAACAGTTTGCCCTTTTCTGTTTTTTTCCAGCAAACAGCAGCAGTTAAAAAGGAGCCGCAGCAGGTCTGAGTCACGCCTGCCAGGGATCATCAGCGTCGTCAGGCATGACTAAAATTATCTCAATGGCTACATCAGGAACTGTTGTTATGGCTGTAACCTCCTGTCTTACATTGCAGCTTTTTATTTTTATTACTTTTTATACTACGTCTCATCCCTTTAGATGTACTACATACAAAAAAAAAAAGACACACTAACATTTCCACTAATTTTCATTCATTCATCTCCACTCGTCGCCCCTCCTCCTTCCATGGGTTTGTTTTAGCCTTCTTTAATGGCTCCACTGCATTATTTAGATCTCGGGGCTATTTTCAGACACACGTGAATAATGTACATATAGCATTTAGATGAGGCCTGCCGGCAAGCAGGAGGTGTTTGATAGTTTTACTGATCCCTCGCATGTTGTGCTGAGTTCCAGAGAGAACATTAGCCGACAAGCACACTATATTTTCCTTTTGCTCCGTCTCTGGACACATGAATACAGAGTGACTGCAGAGTAAATCAAAGTGTGTTTTTATGTACAGTATGAAAATATCTGTGTGTGTTTGCCTGGTAGCCTGATGCCATGCATTCCTGTAATACTGTAGAGATCAATTCTCTCAGTGTCCATTAGTGAAGCGTTTTGACCCTGTGGGAAAAGCATTGAAGAGAATGCCAGTAGGATAGCAGCCCAGCATAGCGTGGGCTCTCATCCATTTAATCCCCTGTCTGCCCCTTTGTCTCTCTCACTCGCCCCCCCTTCTGTTTCACCCCTTCCTCACCCTCTTACATTTTGTATAATAGCACACGATCCATTTCCAAGCTTTGCATCCTCTCACGCTGATTAAACGCTCCCTCCACGCTGTACAGTGTATGGCTTTAAACTTGCACATGAACAAGGAGGAAAACAGTGAAATGTACAATCATAGGAGTACAAGGTTTTCCTCGTCACTTCTTTACTGGCTGCGAAAAAGTTTAATTGCGTCATCGGCGCACCTGCCTCGTCGGTGAGGTCGATAAACTCGTTTCTAGCATAACGCAGATGGAATAAATCTATTAAAAGATTCAGAATATATGTGGTGTATCTTTATCCTGTTTGTTTGCAAAGCACAAACGACCTTAACAAAGCTCATTTTACTTGTAGTGCAAGTGATTCTATCATGCTTGCCGTATCTCAGAAACATAATCCTCATAGCTTTGTGTATTTTTTTTAAAGTTTGTGAGGTTTAACTCTTGGGAACAGTGTTGACGGATTGATCCAGAATTGCATAACTAAAACCTGCATAATGTGATATTTTCGGTGATTGGAGACAACATAACAAGCCGGAAACTAAAGTCGCCACGGCGTTGTCAGAAAACAGTGGCTTATTTACTGTATACACAGACCCGGGGCAACACTGGTATTAATTTAGATCAAATGCAACTCCTGAGTAGAAATATCTGGCTCTTTGGCAGCTCCATGCTCCATTCTTTGTATCAGCTAGTTGCTAACTTTGTCTGCTGTTTAGTGATGTGCCAGTTATTGTACATTGGTGCAGAACCTTAATGGTGAAAAAAGCTGCCTGTTGCTGATGATAAATGTTGATGAGAGCAGTGAAAGTGAACCAAAACAGCCAGGTTGTGAGCAACAAAAGATCAATGTGCTAAAAAAATAAAATACTGTTGAGGCATGTATAAGTCTGCATGCTTATTTCTACAAATGGCTCCTTTCTCACAGCACAAAGTAATCAGAATTGACTTCAGTTTACTGTATACACATGTAGCACCAAGTTACAACAGGTGTTATCTCTAGGCTCTTTCCAAAACGGAGACACAAGAGACACCAACAACAGTTGCAGAGGCAGAAACCCCTAAAGTCAAAAGTAAAAATTGTTCTGCAGTAGAGAACTGATAATGATGGATTTCTTATTGTGTGGAAGTGAAATTAAATTGATCTCAGTTTCCTGGCGCTGCGTTTGCCGACATTCTGCCAAGTCTCTTGAGATTAAATGAAGTGAATATGATGACCAGATCTCATAAAATCATGATGCGTTAAATTGGCTGAGTAATGAAAATGAGATGTGTCCTGCATCAATGTGTTTTGATAATGGATGATGATGGGTGAGAGAGACGAAATGACAAGACTGTGTTTATTGCCTGCGTGCCGACAAACAGCTCGCTAACAGATAAAGCTAATCTGTGCTAATGTTTTATGTCACAGTCTGTTGAGGAGAGCAAAAGAGACAAACAAGGATAGCTGGACCAACCCAAGTGTCACAGCTCTTTTCGAGAGAGATGCAAAGATTCATCTCATTTCTGAGTTCATCTAATAAATTAACATTTCTTCTTCTGAGAAAAAGCGTTAGTGGCAGATGATGGAGATGATTCTACACCAATTCTATATGAGAAATCACAAGAGACACATAACTAAACATGTGACTCGTCGACTCTTCATAAAGCCAGAGGGAGAAAATAATAATCAGCCTGACTCAAACAGAATGTCACATGAATAACGAACCCAGCCAAGGTCCTTGATCTCATTTCCCATTTTCAACTCATCGAAAAGCCCTGTCTCCCTATTTCTGAACACTTGTCAAAGAGATTAATTGATTACATAGTGGAGATGTGGCTCATTAGTGGGCTACTTGCCCACACACGTGAGGGTTAACGAGCTCTGCAACAGGGGGGGGGCTCAGCCCAGAGCTTGTTATGGTTTGTCAAGGTCCGTCTTAATTGCAGCATCACGCTGTTTACCTGGTGTCTGTGGTGAAGTGCTGCTTCATTTTCTCCAACAGGTATCTTTAGCTCTCTCTGATCAAATTCATACCAAATATACGTCTGCAAAATACTGTATGTGACGTGACGCACGACTGGAACCCACATATACATCATCATGTTCACAGACATACTTTTGCCTTCATGAACATAAATATGCATGTTAGATGTAAAGCTATAACTTGAATGAAGGCTGCTAGCAGGGCTCCAGACAAACGCTTCACACTGGTTGCACTGGTGTGCCTTACTTTTTCAATGAGGTGCAGTAGCACAAAAAATTCAGGTGCACCCAACAACAAATTTAAAGCACTGCATTTTTTTTTTTTTTTTTGTCAGTTAACATAAATATTGGTAATTTCTAGTCGTAGTAAACAGGAATAAAGACCCTGTCAGACCCTCCCAGAGACTCTTGACCACTTAACTAAGAGCAGGTTGGTGAGAATGCTGACAGCATGCTGGAGGAGGACATCAACGTTACAGTCCCTCACCTCCATGTAACTCAGTGCTGTAAGGCTGCAGATTTAATCGCATTAAAGTTGTGATTTTGATTCATGCCTCTCAGCGGTCTCAATACATGATGATTCTGCCACATTTGCATAAACAGGCAGATCGGATGAATCACATAAGCGCAGTTACTTCGCCCTTAGCTGCATGACAAAATGTCATGTGAGGAACTTTGAAATGGCAGAAGCAATAGTGTGAAAGAAAACGCTTTGGACAAACAACAAGGAATATGTTTTATAGCTTTACAGCTAAGATTTTGGAGCTCGCTATTAATCTATACGACGTGTGAGCAAGAAAATAAAACCAAGATTTAATGAAGGGAAACGTGTCCCCAAGAGCAGCCGCTCATTCTGCAGGAAGGAAAGAGAAAACAAAGGGGAGGAAGAGAGTGAAATTATGGCTTTAGAAATAAGGCATACCTTGAACAACACACTCATTTGGGGAGAGCACACAGATTCAGTGATAAACACTCTATATCATACATTTGCAAGTTAAATGTACATAAAAAAAACACAAAAAAACACCCCAGGAGTATCTTGTTGGTAAGACCTGAGGCTTAAGTCGATCCACTAAACTGTTGTTTGTAATATAATACCATATGTATTGTCCAATAGTGACGACACTGAGCAATAAGCAGTAAGTTGCAGAATCTTATCTCATAACTCACTATATCCTGGGTCTAATAATGTTACGATACATTAAAATAGCTAAAATCAACTCTGAAAACATTTTACAAGTCCAAATGTGATGAAGTACTAAATCCAGATTTATTACGTAATTCCATACATTAAGAAGAAATCTTCTTGGTCCAAATAGATTTCATTTTAACAAGGCTATTTATTTTCCGTATGTAAGATAAAAGGCTGATTATTAAGTTAACTATTCAGAAGAGACAAAAGAGAGAAAAAAACATTTTAAATGCATTTGTGTTGCATTCACTTGAGAAAAAAATGGCCCTATTTTTGAGGGCCGTTTTATTATTATCTCAGAATTCTGAGATAAGTTTTCGTGATAAAATAAAATTCTGGTGATGACATAATCATCTTGTTAAGTCAGAAAAACGGACTAGAATTATATATTTTCATGAAAACTTTTCCCAGAATTTCGAGATTATCTTGTTAATTCAGAAAAACAGGGCAAATCCCCCCCCCCCCCCCAGTGAATGCAATACATTTGGTCTTGAATGCAATACATTGGTCTTGAATGCAATACATTGCCCCCTTTGAAATACATTAAAAAAAAAAATTTCTCTCTTCATACAGAGGTCAGAGTGATTCTCTTAAAACCAATTTGTCTCTGCTCACTACACAAGTTGTCTGTACCCAATTATATTTTGGCCTCAGCTCCAGTAAAGTGCTTTAGATATCTGCACCACACTGTGCCTGAGCCTTGTTTCTGGAGCTCTAATTTGATATAGCACACTCGCTATCACCCGATGTTGTCACTTACCAGCCTTCTGGCTCTGAGCTTTTGATCTGCCACTTGATCAATTTTCTGCCCTGTCAAAAGCCATTAGCCAGTCACAGCCTCTTACATGGGTGTCAGGAGACGGAGAAGGATGCTGACAGTATCACTGAACACAAATCATATGCCAGTGTAAACACTTGGGCACGACAGACATGGCGTGACCAACACACAGTCACTACAAACAGCAGGCAGAGAGTGGGAGGCGGAACTGCTCACAGAGGAACAGTCTTTTCCCTGCGTGGAGACGTTGGGTTGCTGTTTCGTGTCTGTGCAGGAATGCAGTGTCACGGTATTCAGCTCGTCTTTTCCTGTGGGATATTGATGTTAGTCCCTCATCTGTGCCAGTTGGATTTCTTGGGGACTTGGAGCACAGAGGGAGGAGAGGCATGGTCGAGTATGTGGTGATGCCAACGCTGCAGCGGAATTCGTTAATCTTGGTGCGCACATTTTTATTTATGTTTTGCACATTTTTCCCTTTGATTCTAACCTTTTCAATAAGCTGACACGTGATTAAACGGGGGAAAAAAAGGTGTGGTCCAATTACTCATTGATGAGGGAGTGTAAAGATTAATGAGGACTAATGAACAAGCATCACAAGTTTCTGTGATTAGTCCATCAATTGATAAGTCTTTCAAAGAAAATTTTTAGTCTGATGTTTAGTATTTTGATAACTGCTGTATCGTCTCAGTTATTTCTAAAGAAAAAATGCAATTTTCTGGTTCCAGCTGTTAGAATTTCCTGCTTTTCGTTGTCATTTATAATAGTGAACAAAGAGTCTTTGGGTTTTAGACTGTTGGATGGACAAAAGAAACAATCTGAAGATGTCAGTTTGAGCTCTGTGAAGCATTTTTCCACATTCTTTTGACATTTTATAGACTGAACCATGATCGATTATTCATGTAAATAACCAGCACATTAATTTATAATGAAAATAACCAATAATAATGACAGCCCCAATATTAATATTTATACTTTAATTAGTGTATAATCAATGCTAATGAAAGAATATTAACCATTTTTGAGTTTTCATTTGGTTCGCCTGAGCCTGTGATATCTACAAAGGGAACAGGTCCTCCTCCATGGAGTCAGCCATGTTGCCCCACCATGTTTCTACAGAAGCCTAGAATGGACAAACCAAATGCTTTCTCCAGAGAGGATCTTTTCACTTTTTTTGAGTCCTCCATTAGGGAAGGTGAAACGAGAGGTGATCCACACCACTACATGCCACTAAATCCCACACACTGGACCTCTAAGCAACCATTTCATTCCAAGCAGTTGGTTTGGAATGTAAAAAAAAAAAAAAAAAAATCTAATTTAACTACAATAAATGAGTTTGTTTTTTAAGGTTCAACATGACCATGTCATGACATTAAAGGCATTTTAATTATAACAAAGATAAATAAAACATCCCACCTTTATACCACAATGAGCTGTAATCCTTTTTAGCCGGAGGAATTAAGTGACAGTGTACCTAATGAGGTACCTTTACAGCGCAATTAGCAGAGAATGCCTTATCCTTGATTAGATGGCGGTTTAATTGTCCAGTTAGCATCGAAGAGACAGATGATGGAGTAACGTCGTAACTCTCGATCGAAGCATTAAGTGCTTCTACCAACAACAGGGTTAGAGGACTAAAAGCAAGGAAGAGAAAGGAAGAACGATTTGTCATCATTTGATTTATTACTAAATACTACTTATTGCTGATTAACAGTGAATTGATTGTTATTGGAAAATTGATATTGGAAAAAAAAAACTGGCTTTTTTCCCTGGGATATTAAACTATAAAAGAAATTCCACCAGATGCATGAGGTGTTTTATTCATGTGCAAGTAAATAATTAAACCTTACAGCCTTTAAAGAAAGTATTTTACATAAATAAATCCTCCTCCTTTTACCACAGTTGGTCTGAAAATGTGAGCTTACTCCTTGTGTATAGGAAATAAAGAATTAAAAGATAAACACTTTTCTTGTACATTGGTCTTGAAAAGATTATAACATTGCAAGTTTCAACATGAAGTGTTTGAGTTAATATGCCTTACAGAACAATGTGTGTCCTGATGCCACTGATGTTGATGCTGGAACAATACTGTATATTGTGCTGCCCTAGTGTCTAGTGCTAAAAAGAATCAGCCCCATAATAATTTTATCAATGTGTTGATTTTCAGAAAATTAATATACAGCTACTAGATAATCTGTAGATCATCATTTAAATTAGTTGTCAAACAAAAATGCTTTAACGAGTTCCTGCATTTCATATGGGATCATTTCCTGCTTGGCTCTAAATAGTTGTTTATGATTTTAAAATGGCATACGTTTGGATTTTGGACTGTTGGTCTCACCAAAACAAAAAAAAGATTTATTTTTTTTAAACTCTTGCCTTTTCTATATGGAAATGATTATTTGTTAATTTGAAACAAATAAACAAGTTGTTCCTCAATATATAAAACGCATTTATGTGTCAGTGATTACTGACATCAATGTATAGTTACAGTATATGGTGTCACTGGTGTAGTAATGTGTTTTGATTTGCTTGAATCTTCCACATCAATTTGACACAGAATTCTATTTAATTATCAATAATGCTGAAATTCCATCCTAAATCTGCTGAGATCTTAAGTCGATGTTGGCCTGTTCAATCTTGTATCTTGTTTCATGAGAAAGAAATATGGCAGCACCACTGTAACCTGGCTGCTATTTGTTCTATAAATGACGCAGTTGTGACTCGTATAGTGCAAGTGTGTTTGCCTCTAATTGTGTGTGTGTGTGTGTGTGTGTGTGTGGTAAACTAAAAAGGGAGCTAGTCAAAGCTGTACATTAGCATTACCCACGAATCAATAGGCCTCTGTCTCCTGTTGCGAGGCGACTGAAGTACTGATATTACTGATAGTGCAGTCTCCTTTATTGACCACTGTGGCACTCACCTGTGATGGTGTGTGCATGAGAAAATACACACAAACAGAGACAGAAGTTGTGTGCATCTGTTTTGTTCCTGCATGTCTTATCATGCGAGTATGTGTTTGTCAGTCTTATGGGGTTGCTGTGCAGAGATGCTGTATATGTTCTGTATACAGAGATGCGACAAAGGGAGCATCTTTACCATAGTTGGTTGATTGCATCTGTATTGATGCTCCAGCATCACATGACGCATGCAGATAGCGGCAAATGTCAGCTTGCATTACGCGACACTGCAATTGAACATGGCAAACAGATATGGCTATATTTGCACCCTTGCTGCATTATGGATGTATATTTAAGTGTCTGTTCACAGCGCTGTGTATAATGCCACATCTATATGTTTGAATGCATGAGAAACAGATGAGGCTGAGGGAGGAAAAGGCAGAAAAGCTGCGGAGAAAACAGATCTTCACCTCGTGTCTTTGGACGCAAATAATGCAAGGTCAGTGCAGAATCCAAATCCATTCGGTCTCTGGCAATACTGTGTAATTAACTGCTGTAATTAGGGACGGTACAGATGACAGGTTGTAAGATGAAAGGGAAGAACGGAAACGTGGGCGAACACGGAAAAAGATACAGAGAACCACAGGATAGAAATAGTGCAAGAGAGTGAGAGCAACAAAGAGACGAAAAGTAAGACAGACATCCGAGTTGTAACATCTGCTAATAACAGTGGTGCGACATTCATGCTCCTTCTGGTGAAGTGACAGCAGATATACTGTAATGTCCATATTTCAAAGTAAAATTTATAAATCATGCATTTTCAAACTTAAACACACACAATAGAAAATTAACATATTTAGGCATCTCCCCTTTGGGACACTTTTGCCCTTTTTCTCTTCCCCCTCAGCTGTTATTTGATGCATGAGTCCCATCGATATAAGCTAGGTGATGTGTGAAAGGTGACCCTAATGGAAAATCTAAATGATGCCACACTCTGCGGTGCATTTGACCCCATAATGCAATTTGTTCTATCTGTCCGTGATGATTGATGGCTGAAGCAATGTGTGTATCGTTTTTTTCCCCCTTTTATAATTTTGTTAGAATAACTGAGTGATGCAGAAAGGAGAAAAGGATGAATTGCAATTAATGCTCCTCACGCACCGTGATCAGGTTAAGACTTTACTTGATCCAGTACTTTTGTTTATGACCAAATACCTGCAAAACTAACAATATTCCCATCAGACTCAGGTTCACGGACAAATACATGCAAACCTGCACACGATATAGTAAGTGGTGAACATGGTAAGCATTATGCAGGCTAAACTGGTGACTAAATTGACCGTAGGGATGAATGCAAGTATGAATGGTTGTTTGTCTTTCTATGTGCGGCCCTGTGATGAACTGGTGAATCCCAGTGCCTGCTGGGATAGTCTCCAGCGCCTCCATCTGTTTGCTTCAATAGCATGTTATCACAGCTAAACTACACACTATGTACAGATTAGAATTGTAGAGGCCTGATTACTGATGAAGCTATAAAACACAGTAGTCATGGTCTACAGGGTGAAATATGTATTTGGGTTTATACAACCTCACAATTCTCTATTGTGACGAGAGTGGCTCAGTTTCAAGCTTGCACAGCATGTATCTAAGATGTGACACAAAGAGAGGGAAAAAAAAGACGTGAAAAATGCTCCATTTATACGGAGCCCCCCTAGTGTCAGTTGATAAAAAAGAAATCCATCTGTAAATCTGTACCCACAGTTTAGAAATCCGTATCCAAGTTTTAGCAATCTGTGCGCACGGATTGTGAACCCATGCCCTCCAATAGTGTACGTTCCACGTAGTCTATGTTGCGTTCATAACACATTAAATCCACCCTTTAATCTATATAAATTGAATTTACCGATGCGGTCGCCCTGGACAAGCTTCATGACCGAAAACTCCTGTTCTGCACAAAAACGTGGTTTGAACGCAACATAGACTATGTGGAACGCACACTATTGGAGGGCACAGGTTCATAATCCGTGTGCACGGGTTCATAATCCGTGAGCACGGGTTCATAATCCGTGCGTACGGACTGCTAAACCGTGGGTACGGATTTCTAAGCCGTGGGTACGGATTGCTTAACCGTGGGTACGGATTGCTTAACCGTGCGTACGGATTGCTAAACCGTGCGTACGTATTTGTAAACCGTGCGTACAGATTGCTAAACCGTGGGTACGGATTGCTAAACCGTGCGTACGTATTGCTAAACCGTGGGTACGGATTGCTAAACCGTACGTACGGATTGCTAAACCGTGGGTACGGATTGCTAAACCGTGCGTACGGATTGCTAAACCGTGCGTACGGATTTCTAAACCGTGGGTACGGATTGCTAAACCGTGGGTACGGATTGCTAAACCGTGCGCACGGATTGCTAAATCGTGCGGATTGTTAAACTGTGGGTACAGATTTACAGATGGATTTTTTTTTTTCCTCAACTGACACTACGGGGGCTCCGTACATTTATGTATCATGGCTGACTCATCAATTGTGTGAGCATTTAGCTGGAGAGAAAAAACTGTCAGTGAGACCCTGAGTGCATTTCTACTCCACAAATGAGGCTCGGATTTGTTCCATTATTTCTAGGAACAGTGTGGTCATGGTTTTCGTCTGATCTGCAAACCAGACTCCCCGTATCACTGCTCAAGGTAATGGAAGAATAAAACATGACTCAGATGAGAGGCAGGTTTGTAAAAAAATAAAATAAAAAAAAAACTGGAAAGAAAAGAAAAATGAATGCAGCCAGGGTCACATTCACTGGCAAAGTTTGTGTTTATGCACCTGAAACACTTTGTTCAAGGTTAGAGAAATATCATCGTCTGATGAAAAGTTGATGCACTTTTATATCAAAACAAATGAAGCTGAAATTGGTAGGCTTAACTTAGTAATACGACTGGAAACAGAAGGCCCGTTTACACAGCCTGTTTGATGGTGTGATGGGGGAGTCATTATTGTTCTGCCTCTGAGCCTGCAGCAGAGGCTCAACATCAGTGTGAGCATGCCATTAAGGCAGAAGGACAGGGCGTGGTGCTTTGACAACATATTATGTGTGTGATCAACACTAGGAAGGAACATGGAACCCACATAGAAATACATATATATGAAGACAAAATCTTTTCTGCATTCCCCTGCCATGCTCTTTTCTTTTTCCCTTGTGACCCTCCAATTCTTCCACATATATAAAATAAATAAATATTTTTTTAAAAATTTATATATATATATATATATATATATATATAGTTTTCAATTATTGATAATTTATTCGATTTGTGTTTCTGCAATGAGTGCATATATAATATACAATAACACCAAACTTAGTTATATTTATATTGTTTATTATTATATGCAAATGGACAGAAAGTGTCATTTTATGTTGTTTATGTTGATATAATTATGCAATCGCTGTCTGTTTGGCTTAACTTTCTCCTCGTCTTCCTCTCATGATGCGGCTCTTCATCATGAGCCCTCCTCTTCTCATGACCCGGGTTGTCCTCATTAGCCCTCTTCCTCTTGGGACGTGGCTCTTCATCATGAGCCCTCCTCTTCTCATGACCTGGGTTGTCCTCATGAACCCTCTTCACTTTGTGACGTGGCTCTTCATCATGAGCCCTCCTCTTCTCATGACCTGGGTTGTCCTCATTAGCTCTCTTCACTTTGTGACGTGGCTCTTCATCATGAGCCCTCCTCTTCTCATGACCCGGGTTGTCCTCATTAGCCCTCTTCCTCTTGGGACATGGCTCTTCATCATGAGCATGACCTGGGTTGACCTCATTAGTCCTCTTCCCTTTGTGATGCTGCTCTTCATCATGAGCCCTCTTGTTCTCATGACCCGGTTTGTCCTCATGAACCCTCTTCCTCTTGCTCAGGCCGCTGTTCTCATTAGGAAGACCATTGCTCTGAAGGGGGTGGGCGAGCCCCAAGGTGGGCTCCTCCAAAGACCTGTGCACAGCTTCTCTACTGTCATAATGTGTGATGTTCTGATAGTCGTGCATGATGTCGTAGGAAGACTGAGCATGGGCGCTGAAGGGGCGCAGGGTGTCCAGGTGGGTCCCGGTGATAAAATTATGGCGTAGCACCTCACAGGGTTTAATCCTTTTCTCGGGATCGGGTTCAAGCATTCCCTTTAGCATTTTCAGAAACATGGAAACATCGCTTTTTTCTGCATCTTTATCTGCATTATCCTTATGATTTATGGGATGGATATGCAGGAGGTCATCCAGAGAGTTTAACTTCCTTCTACTGGTCAGCCTCGATGTAATCCCCGTCTCTGCTTCGTGCTCCTGTGGTGTCTTAAGTCTCCAGCGACTACCAGGCTTATAGATAATCTTGAAATACTGTAAAGTATTGAGACCACTACAGAGCATGTAGTCCGGTGGGTGACCCAGACTCTCCACTATGTACCTCATTGTCTCATACTCAGTTTCACTGGGGTACAATCGTTTTCAGAGGAACATAGTTGCAGTCATACCCAGAGACCACATATCTATGGCCTCTGTGAAAGGAAGACCCAAGAGAATCTCTGGAGACCTGTATGAAGTGGGCTGCACATTGGTGCCCGCCTTGGCAGCTGATACGTCAATGGCCAGGCCAAAGTCAATTAGTTTGACTCTGTAGGGCTCCTGTTTGTGATTCACCAACATCACGTTGTCCGGCTTGAGGTCTGTATGTATTAACCCCAGAGTACTCAAGTGGTTGAACGCGTTGGCGAGCTGAGACAATGGGTCGAATCTCCTTCAGAAGGAGGTTTGCTTTGTCTTTTGTTAATGAAGTCATGAAGACTTTGATCGAGCTGCTCAAACACGAGGCAAAACTGTCCTTCGTCACAGAAAGCCTCGTAAAACCGAACAATGCTGCATTTGTCAGGGTCCAACGCTCTCAGTTTGGACATGACTGATATCTCTTCTTTTATCTGGGAGACTTGATACCCCTTCTTCTGCGTTTTGATGGCCAAACACAAACCAGTGTTTTTTTTCCCCTCTTCATAAGAGTTTGGTGTTTTCCTTTGAATAGAATAGAATAACACTTTATTAATCCCCCAAGGGGGAAATTCAGGGTGTCAATGTAGGACGATGTACAGAGTAAGATAAAAAATAAAGTGCAAGATAGAGTGCATGATGAACAATGAATTAAAAACATTCAAGCAATAATAATAATAAGCATTAAAAACAACTCCATCCACACAGCACAAAACATGAAAAACTACCACAAAAAATGCAATGATTGGTTTAACATCACCTAATAAAAATGACATATATATATCTATGTCAAGTCAGAACTTGGCACAATAAGCAATTTGACTGTTCCACTCCAAGGTAACAATGTCATCTAAAACAGGAAGTAGTAAGCACATACAGTATATCTAGCATAAATACAAAATAACCTATGAAATATATAACCTTGCTTACAATTTTGCAATGTATTGAATCATAACCCCTGTAGCACGATATGCATATTCATATCCCCAAATTCTTACCATTTTTTTTTCCTGCAAAACATTTTGGCTCCTGCAGACATACAAGTGTGTGTAATATAACCACACACACCACCATTTATTTGAGTTGTTCTCCTGATGAATATTATATTAGAATCAATATGAAGGGTAGGTAACGTAGAGTAAAGTATGTAACTTTGACAGTAAATTCTGTGTCAAGGTAAATTTCATATTCAAATCTCTCAATCTGACAAATGTTTGCCTCGCCATCTTAATTATGCTCACTGGCTTCTGCGCAGTATATAATCTGGCCCATTTATTGTCGTTACAAAGAATGATTAGCCTCTCCAATGGAGACACCAGAGAGAGAGACAGAGAGAGAGACAGACACAAAGGGATCACAGGCTGCAGAGAATGGCAGATGCACAGGAGAGCGAGACGGAGAGCATCTGTCTACTTTGCTCCAGGGCAGAACTATGTTTGTCACCACAAGCTGCTCAATATGAAACTAAGAGCCAATTACAGTTGATAGTAAAACGAAGCATATGCTAAGGTTACATTGGTGTTCGATGACTCCCTCAGAGGCAGACGCAAGGGCAGAAATCATTTTACAGTCCGCCTCACCCATAAAGTTTACCTATACTGCATGGGTCACATGTTACACTGTTGAAAGTTACCCAATAGTCTAAGCCATGAAGCATAATTAACTACTGCAGCCTAAAGGGAGAATTCAGCACATTTGTTGTTGTTCTTCATTAAAACACATTTATTAGACTGGAACAAGTCAGACACACAAGGTTTTACTGTAATTCATGCTGATTGCTAAAGCACCAACTCATTATCAATTAGTCGTGACAAAGTGAGTGCGAGAGACATTAACTACAAGATGAAAGGTGTCGTAAAACTTTTTGAACCCCTGGGTTGATAGACATGCAGACAGAAGAATTATGTAAAGTCGTGTTTAGACTTCTGGCGTTTTATAACTTCTGGCGTTTTATACATTTTTTCAGTCCTTTTTATGAAATTAAACTTCTGAAACTTAAAAAGAAAAGACTAAGGATTGATGGTTCCTTTTATTCTACATTCCTGACTTTTAAGATTTTGAGGACAAAAATGATCTCAGAAGACAAACACTAAGAAAATATGGAGATCTTTGTAATAAGCATTAGTTAACAGGCAATAAGGCCATTTAAAGATGTTTACTACTATTTTTGTGTTAATAAGACAATGTAAGTGCTAATAATGGCATTGTTAATATTTTAACGGTTTATGTTTATTAATACATTTATGGTTTATATATTTTTTAGGAATATTAATACTTTATAAAAGATTTAAAAGTAAAAACTGTTCGTAAAGTTCCTAAAAGTGTCCTAAAATGGCCACAAACACCTGTCTTGACATTAACTTGCATGCATTGCTGTTTAACCTTTCAAAGACCTTATTTTCTGCTTTATTCAGATTAAAACACTATGCATTTATTAGCAGTTAAATATGCACTTATTAACAGTTAACCATGTTCTGTGCGGCTACAAGACCAAGACCTTATGAAAGTGTATAAATCCTTTATTATACACTTATTTACAGCTACAGGAAGGACTCAGCCTTGAAACCTGGGATGTGCACTCAGTAATAATTAAATGTATTGTGCTGATATAATACATCAATATTGAGACATGCCGTTTGCTCATCTGAACTGATAAAGACCAGAAAATGTTGTAAATCAAGTGAAAAAATACAAAATGAACCATAAATGAAAGAATTTAATTTGATTTTTCCCCCCCAATTGTTCAGCGAGTTATGTTGTAAAGCAGCCGGCCATCATCTCATGGAGAACTGACACTGCTTCACACTGACTCGGATATTTCTCGACAGATTCTCAACACCTCACTGTGCAATTTGTCATGAGCTTTCCAATAAGACTCTGGATGAGGCTGCAAGAGCATAGCGAACAATTACAATCAAGAGAGTCATTTAGTCTTGAAACAGTTGCTGATGAGGGACTGACAGCAAGGCTGTGACAAATAGATATAATAGCAGTGACCTTTAACTGGGAGAAAGGTCTCAATTACAGAATACAGTCAATATAAACAAAAACATGAAAACATACATTTTAGGGAGAAATTTAGTTTTTTCCCCCATCACATTCTATACATTACAGTCACTTATTATAATTATTAATATTTTAATTTTTCTGTCTTTTTTGTCTCTGTCACTTTGACGCTGCATTCACTGGCTTCACCTGCATTTCCTGCTGAACTACACTGCACAGGTCCTCCAACCACATTGCTCGAGTACGTCCGTTTCCACGTGTGTTGGTGAAACCCCCAACAGTGCTGTGATCTAAGAGTAATTCACACTTATTTTGTTAGTAACAACTCTCACTGCGAAGCAATTTTCACAACATTTTTCAAGCGTGTAACTCTCTGAAGTGTTTCCAATATCTCAGTTCTTAAAGAATAGTACAAACAAACAGTCAGTATAAACTTCTGGCTACGAACTGCAGTGCCTGCAGTGACCATGGTCATGTTCACTTTACCAGACGGAGTCTAATCTCTTGCCTTAACGTGGCACAAATCTGATTTTTTTCAGGGACGTAAGAACACAAAAATCTGATCTTTTCAAATCAGATTTGGGTCATTATCATACGAGGTCCTGGATCGGACACATTTTAATGCTAGAATGGCACTCAGTAGATACACACCTCCGATCCTGCACACGTCCATTTAGCTTCCCTGGCCCATTCCCATCCCAACAGAAAGTTCTGAAGAAATCCATCTAGAGCTTTTTGTGTCATCCTGCTAACAAACAAGCCGTCCAACCAACCAAGCAACCAATGCACACAGGTTAAAACATAACCTCCTTGGCGGATCTGCAGAAGATTAATTGACTTTATTACTGCGGTGTGTTTGAGCCTTGTTGCACACTAAACTGTTTTTCATCAGAACGGACAAAGACGGGCTCAAAATAACTTCAGAGATACTTTGATTTCTTCATACACAGACCCGAAAAAAGATGCACAAGCTCAATACTTTTAAGAAGGTGAGCGCTTTCTCTGATGCTTCTTTAACATGGATCCAATGCTTTTGATTCTACCGCCGATAGCTGTTGGAGCTATTAATAGTGTGTGTCTCTGGGTTGTGTTAAGGGATGGGATGGAGGCAGCACTTGCACAGGATGGAGGAGCCAGCTGGTTCTACCATTACAGCCTCCACTCCTGAGGGCATCAGTGAAATCGTACACATGGGCCGTGAAATAAGAAATCTGCAGGGGACCTTTGGAGGCTCCCAGCTTCCAAAGATGCCCTGTCTTGAGGCTGTGGTCATCAGTCTTGGACCCAGAGCAAGGATGGGCAGAAATGACAACTTGTTGTTTTATGTATTGGCTGCCCTAGATACCAGTAGTTATGTCTCAGTCTACGGGCTGTCACCTCACTTAGCTTCCCCATATGGGTCCCTCTCAGAACTAATGAACTAGAGCGATAAAGAGATTCCTCAGCTGCTCAGTAAAATGATGCTGTCTCTCTTTTTTAGAGTGCAAAGTGGTTGAATATTACCCATACTTTATCCATAGATCCTACCGTGCACAATAGATGACGGTCTTACCTCAAGATATTCAAGACAATATGTCCAACCTGCTGGGAGATAGCGCCATTACTGGCCTACTGGGGAAAGGGAGAGGAGGAAGAGGAGAAACAGAAATTTAATCTCCTTTTAAAGCCTAGTGAGTCATGCCAGCAAGAGTGTTTGTTGTTTTCTTTATCCCAGAGAGAGATGGGCAATCCACTGGGAACAAGACAAGCCCACTCTGACCTATTACTAAAAAGGCATGTCTCTTGGTTTGCTTTTATCTCTGGTGGAGTTGCAGAGGCAAAATAGCCCCATAGCCCCATTTCAAGCCCCTCTTCTTCCTTCTTCTAAATAAAAAAATTAGAGTAAAGGACAATAAATAATAAATAGCATTTCCTGTTCTTTGTTTGCCTCATATTAATATTAATTAATTATGAATAAACACAAAAGGTAAATGTTTCACAAATTACTGTACATTGAGATACTTTTCAGTCGGTTGGAATGTGCTAAGACCACCGAGTCCTTGCAATTGAGCAAAGTGGAGATAGCAACAGATGTAATCAGCTAAATCTTCGCTTTCCTATTCAGGACTTCATTCTTCACTAATCTTGGCTGTGTTTGCTGTGTAAAGCTCATTTACTGCAAAATGCCATAAATCCACATCAGGACAGAGATAGGGTTTGAGCGTGGATTAAGACCACATAAGTCAACCTCCGCTCTTGACCCGTGTTGCAGGCAAGGTGGCTTATCAACAGCGGCTCAAGTGATCCACTGCATTGTTCGCTGACCATATCAATTTAATTAATGCATCGACTCACTCTCTGTGGCCGCCTTTTGTCTTCTGCCCCCCTCTGAACCAGCAGAGGTCTTTTCAAACGTCACCTACTGCGGCACACAATGTAGAAGCTCTCACCAATCAGAGCGTCTTGCGTTTTAGCCATTTGTCTTCTGCAGTTCCTGCTTGCTTGAATAATCAAACATGGGCAGGCATCGATTTAAGTCCAGCTTAGAATAAGGTGGCTTTAATGATGTCCATTAAATCTTCAAACATGGTCGGACCATAGAAGTAGTTTTTCTAATGACTAGCAGGAGGAGACTACAACAGGAGGTTTTCTAAACCTGATAACCGGGGCGCCACACCCTCCTGCATTCGGCGGGCACCCTAGTCTGTTCTTAAACAAGTGTTATGATGACAAAGAAAACAGTCAGTGGTCTTGATCAATAAGCCTCTCATCAAAGAAGTAGTTTGACATTTTGGGAAATATGTTAATTTGGTTTCTTGTTCTCATTAGATGAGAAGATCGACACCACTCATATCTGTCCTCTAAATATGAATCTACAGGCAGCAGTACAGCTTTGCAGGCTGAAAACAAAATGTCTACATCAGCACCTGATAAAGCTCACAAATAAACATGTTGTATCTCATCTGTTTAATCCTTATGAAAGAGTGAACCAGTTGTCATCAATCATTGTGAGACAGTAGTTTGTGGATTTTGTTACTGTTTGGCAGAGCCAGGGTAGCTGTTTCCCACTGATATCTTTGTGCTAAGATAACCAACTGCTGGTTGAAGTTCAAATTTTGCACATTTTGAAGACACAACTCATAGTGAGGCAAACTTAATTTCAGACCATGTCAGTTGCAGCAGTCACAAAGTATGTGAGCAGCATGTCTGCTTAGCAAACAATCCAACAAGTGGAGCTAATGTTGTGGAGCCCGTGTTCTAACCCCCATGACTGTTGCCGGGGGAGGCAGCCGATCTCCATCGAAGGGAACGCTTGAGCCGCATAGTTTACAGAGATTGAAAGCACACTGGAAGGGAAATCATGTATTCATGACATTTTATACTTTCTGCCTCTTAGCTGGTAGCAAGTTTGCAATGTTTTGTTTTTTTATCCTCAATCACACCATTTTCTCCCAACAAATGCAATTGAGACGGAGTCGTGGATGGAGGGCATTTGAAATGAACTCCCCAGAGGCCTTGCATAGGAAATGAAATTGCCTTGGCTATGGCCTTTTGTCACGTAGCTCCACAATGAATATTAATAATCAGTGACACGTGCTGTAGCACTGTGCTGCAGGATTCACACAGTGGCACAAGTCTAATCAGGCTGGCAGGACATTCATTGTCATTATTCTTTCTTCTGTCTCCTGTGTGTTTCGCTTGTTTCCTTAATAACCTTCCCAAATTCTGCTTTATTGTGAAGTCCCTCCAAGAGCCAGCAGCTATTAATATATTAGCAATAACACTGTTGTAAAAGCATCGTTCTTATTAGCAAGTCCATTAAAGATTTGCCTTCCCAATGATTCTTTAACACAGCTCTAATGAGAAAATAATAACTGATGAGAAAGCTGCAGCATGTAGAAAAAGTTCATCACTGCTGCCAAATATCACTTGTGACACGTTGTAACTCAAGCAGCAAGTAAAGTAGGAACATAGCTCTCACTGTGAAGGATGGGAGTTATTTCACTAATAACAGTCTCCAACTATCAATACTAGAGACAGTATTGACTTATGGCTCATATTCCATCAGGACACGACTGAGCACACCAGTGACTAAAGCAATTTGTCATCAGACGTACATTAAAAGTCTGCAAATGCAAACCGAGCTACCTGATGTGTAACATTAAAAACACCTGCAGAGTTTATAAATGGTGAAAGATTATCTCATTCACCAAAATAGCTTCTAAATAACATGAGAACCATGAACTTGTCAGTGCTGTGTGTGTGTGTTGATGTCATTAGGGCTGTAACTAGTTATTTTCATTATTGATCGATATGTAGTTCATGTTTTTAATTAGTCAAGTAATCATTTAGTCTTATAAAGTGTAACTAAATAATTAAGAAAATGAAGTTGAGCTCAAAAGCTCCATGAGCCCAAGATAATGCCCTCGAATTGGTTGTTTTGTCTAGAAGCCCAAAATATTCTCTTTACAGCGACATAAAACGGACAACAGCAAACTAATCCATGCATCTGAGAAGCTAAAACATTAAACAGTTCATTATAAAAAAGTGCCACTGGTTGCTTCTCTGTTGATTTACTTATTGATCTCAAAATCTGTTTTCTTGAGACTTGGCAAAAATCCATCCTTGCCTAATACAACAGATCAAATGCTCCAACAGATTATTTTCCCCCCAGAGTCTTGGAGAGCTATTAGTTTGAGTGCAAGACTGAGAAAATAATCTGAGATCAATCTCCACTGTGAATTAAATACATACCTGATAGGCAACAAAAAACACTGCAGAGAAACAGGACAAAACAAAACAGGTCAAAATCTACCTTATGGATGGGCCAAATAGGGTCAATGTGGAAAATGTGGCCAATTTGTGTTTGCATGGCAGATTGCATGGCATGCTTCTGCAATGTTGGAGTTACAAAAATGAGGATATAAATTTGAAAGAACTTCCCATTCATAACTTGGAATGTTTGATTTTTAAGAGAACATAATTGAATTGTAATTATAACAGTTACAATTATCTGCTGAGCCACCCTGCTCCCTCATCTGTGGCTCTCTGCGGATGCTCTTATCAGTCTGAGTCACTCTGTATGAATGATTTAACTATGCAGTCTCCCAAATGGCTCTTGGTGCATGGAGAGCCATTTCTCACAGATCTAAACGTGAGCCTATAATATTAAACTAACATTCTTCACAAATGAAACTGAACTTGAAAACTGTATTCATAGTTTTTGGAAGTAAATTGCTAGTTTACTATTCTTTTCATTTCCAGATAAATTTAACGACCCTGAGGGTTTGATTACAACCTTGTCTCAACGTTCATGCTAGCTGCAATTGTCAGCAATGACTTAAGTAAGCAAATTTTTAGCATGACTGATAAAACCAAACATTGGAGGTGAGAAATAAAACCCAAATTGCATTAAAACACTTTTTGCTTGGCACATGCTTCTTATTTTCCTTGGGCTGACATGCTGCTTTACTTGTCATCAGAGAAAGACAGTCTGACAGCTTGATATGGTTAACAGTCCCTGAGAGGACGATGTGCCTCTGTGGAATAAGAATGTCCACATATTTGTCTTGTCATCTGTCTTGCTCGCAAATTTCTCCAATCTCCCTGTCAGCTAAATATAGCAATCTAGCTGCTCCATGAAGGCTTCAGCACTGTTGACCCAGTGAAGCGTGCACAAACATACACACACACACCCACACACATATACACACACACATATACACACACACATATACACACACACACACACACACACATATACACACACACGCATATACACACACACACACACGTAATATGTCAATTATATTTGAAAGGAATCATTTCTGTAATTCCTTTGCTGCCATTTAAGAGAAGCGGTCATCGTGTTCTGCTGGTGACACTTGGTTTCATTCATGCCTGAGCATCTCTGTAACCATAAAGCTGTGTTCACTATTACTGCTTATTCTATATCAACCCAAGGAGCCGGCTGTTGACCACAAACAGTGGATCAGAATAAGAACAGAAGAACTCGTCTATTAGATGATCTATCTCTCTGACCAGCACGTATTCCAAGTTGCAAGCATGTTACCATCTGATGGCAGTTGTTTGCTTTTGTTGTCAGCACTGACTGCAAAACAACATGTTAGACTGTTGAATTTACAATGAAATGAGTATACAGTAGTACATGATTAATTCATATTTCTCTTGAAAATCCTATGTCAAAATTAGAGATGGTCTGATTTCATGTTATCTAGTTTACCTGCAAATAAGCAGTTTTGTAATGTTAACACAAATGTTGGCTACCTGTGACAGGTTTTTACACATAGAGGGAAACCAATTCAGATTTGATTGATTATTCTACATTACAGTGGTGATTATTCACATTAAATGTCTTTATTTCATTTTTAACTACATTTTAATATGGTTGAATAATCCCTTTGATTATAAATCTCCCAGAAGCTTCACCAAGCATTTGGGAAATCAAAATTAATTCACCGACTTGAAGGGCATTCGGAGAGAGCAGACCTTTGCCAAGGCCAGTAATCCACTCTTCTGTGATTTTTCTATGTGTCTGGATATATCTCCAAAAAGGATTATGATTATTAAAATGCGGTTGAGTGTCTCTGAGGTATCAGCTATTATTACTTTTGCTGTGTTGGGATGTATCTGCAATCCTCAAAGGTTGAATCAAAAGCAACTGGACTTCTTTTTTTTTTTTTAAGGTTTGAGGATGTTCCACCTCTCTCATCCACGAGGCATCCTCTGTTCTAACTGACCTTACTCCACCTAAGAGCAGCAGGTTCACACAAAATCCAGCATGTGGCACCTTGCTGCAGGGTTGTGTGGAGGTGTGGGCATGTCTATTTTGGCTTTAGAACATAACCGCCACGAAGCAATGAGAAAATAAGTTTTTATTTCTTGATTTCCTGCTTCTTTGCCCCGATGTGAAACTAAATCCAACTTGTTTAAAGGGAAAAATGATGTGTGCAACATCCCATATGATGCAGATCTGTTCCAAAATTTAATAGAACTGAGGCTATCAGGTAATTTTCAGTAAATTTAAACTCTGTCCTCTCTCATATGTTATTGTTTCAGTTAGAAATGTCTGGTTGAATGAACACTGAGCCAAAATAGACAGGGGTAATATATGTAAGGGGCACAAACATGTCAGGAAGAATTGAATATTACTTCCCTCTGACAGACAGGTATGAGGAAGGAAAGTAAAAACACAGACAAGGTGATGGTGTGGATTCTCCTGAGAGTCAGGTGGTGACACAGAGAGGAGTGACATCAGGAAAGAGTTGTAGCATCAGACGCCCCACCCAGCAACAATTTGATGTCAAGCTAGTGGCCGTGACCTTTCCTAATGCAATATGCTTGGGAGCAGTCAGCCGTGAGCCGACAGTCTACACCCTATAGAACAAGATTAAAAATCCAATTCCATACTCCTGAAAAAGAGAGCGGCACTGAGGTAAAGACTGCATGTGTGAGAGAGAGAGAGGAAGAAAGACTGAGCAGTAGAATAAAGTGTTTCATTTATCACCAAGTGAGAAAAAAAGACCCATTCATCTATAATCCATTAATCTAGGACACTTGTGAGAGCCTCAGTCGTGTCTCTCTCTCACTGTCATATGACAAACGGAGCTAATCACTGAGAGCAGAGAGCAGAAGCACAGCTCAGGCCACACTGTAAAAAGCACTGCGCTGGGAGGCATTGGACTTTGCAAAAATGCCCCGTTACAACCTCCCAGGGCACAAAAACACCGACATAAAACACACTTTTACTAATCAAATTTATTGTTGCAGCACAAAACAAAATAAAAAGAAGCATGACCCAAATATTTCCTTATAACCTAGGCCTATAAGAATAAACACAGAAGCCTCAAGCTGTACACATGTCAGTGCACCACAGCTAAAGCAATGCTTAAAACAACCTGGGTTTACTTTAGGGAGGTCAGTGTACATAGAGCATTGTCCCATAAGTGTCAGGGTCTTGGTGTCTTTGATTTCCAATCAGTTCTCCAACTCCTTATTCAACTGTCCAGTGTATTCAGGGGACAACATGGAGTTAAAACTCCCGTCACTTTTATCAGTGTGAGGCCTTCAGTGTAATAGAAAACAATGAAGAGATTCAGGGAGAAGGTAATCGGCTGCTGGGTGATGAGCCGGGGGATCCAGGGGCTCCTCGGCCAGCAATGATAAGGCCACACTCATCTCACTCACTAGCCGCTGCTGGGATTCAGATTCATGCATTGGCTTCCATCTAAAAATACATTTGTCTCCACACAGCCAACTCACAAAACAATCAATTTTTACAGTCTTTTCAGTGGGAAAACTACACGCCGACATCAACACACAGGCACATATCCTTTACTAAAGAGAGAAAACAGAAAGAAAGAGATAAAGGAGAACATATGGAGACACTGTAAAGACCACTTAAAATTTACGCTGGTATCTAATGACTTGTGGTGTTGGGTTCATTTGTATGGTCATCCTTTGATATGGTATACGTCTATACACGTCTCCAGGAGAATGGAGGATCATCCTCAACCCAAGATCATGCTGTAAGGAGAGCTGTCCTTTGCCCACCGTGGTATGGGGGTCTCCAAAGATGCGCTATAAAAACTACCTGAAGAAGTCCCTCAGGGCCTGTCACTTGGCCCACCGTCAGTGGTCTACTCCTGCTGGTGATAGCGAGGCCTGGACATACACCATCCACGAGGCCGTCTCCTCCTTGGAGGACAACCGCAGAGCTAGTCCTGAGTACCCCTATTCTGTCCTACAAAGGCAAAGTGCAGTATCTGCAAAAATGCTAAATGTAGAAAAAAACAGCTTGTTGTGGGGGGGTTTTTCTCCAAATGTAAGCATTAAAAGATAGATTAAAAAACAATAGCTCCAGAAAATGTGGAAATGGATCAATGAAACTGACAGCTTGATGAGATGATACGGCACTTTTGGTTGGGACAAAAAAAATTGAATTTCGCAAAAATTGCAGATATTGCACTTTGCCTTTGTATGGCAGTGTTGGAGAGCCACGAGCCTACAACCATCATGGACCACACCCTTCCTAAATCATCTTTCATGAAGCCAAGTTATGATGATGACGAGCAATTATTTTTGATTAAAAATATTCAAAACTTAAATTGAATTTGATTGATAAAAGAATTATGATAAAGATACGTACAGAGCAGAACATACTACAGCTGGAAAAATAACCTTGTCAGTGCCCCCTGGTGGACAAAGGACAAAGCACTTGTGTAGTTTCTTGTTGCTTAAAATTAGCGGAAACGTATATAGCATATAGCTTAACTATTACAAAAACAATGACATTTCAATTATTTTAATTTGTCCCTCCAACAGTGCATAACCCGACAATCAAGCAACAAATCATCATAAGATGTTTGGCATGTTTGCCTGATGTCACTGGCTGAAAAATGATTGAAAGAAATAGTTATTAAAAGCGCTGCATGTTATTCTGTGCATAATTAATTATGCACTAAAAAAAATCCCAATAAACATGCTTCCCTACTATAAACATTTCATATATTGCTGCTCTCTGAGGAGCCTCAGCAGATTAGCTTTGAAGCAGCAAGAAAGAACAGGCTGATAGTGTCGCTGCGACAGGATTCAATTAAAGGAAATCTATGGCGGCTTGTAAAATTTTTTTTAAAGCCCCTGGAAGAAAATCTCTTAAGAGTGACGGCACCAAACTGCCAACCTGAGCTCCTCTTCTCTAACAGGATTACTAGAGGGACTCCTCTCATCGTCTCTCTCCCCTTTACCTTTCCTTTATGCCTCCACGTCTCTCTCTTACTTTCGAACTCCTCTCCTTTCCCTTTCGACATTTCACCCCGTCACCCTTTTCCTCCCGTCTGTCTTCCTCCTTCCCCCCCACTTTTTCTCACCCTGACACTCTTTGCAGCATGTTTACCATCACCTCCTGAAAGCTAATACAAAGTCAGAGGCAGATAAAGGGACAGAAGCAATGACCTGGGATTAATCTTTATACAAGAAAAATGCACAGGACAAACAGGGAAACCAACATATTTCATATACATACTGCCTGGCCAACTGTACTTGCTGTGGTATATTCCTCTGGGGACTTGTGATGTGGACAATCCTGGAAATACGTATTTATGCATTAAATTGTAAAAATAAAGCAATATGAAAAAGCCCAGTTGAGATTTGCGCTGCACTGATCACAAGCTTTACTCTCGGAGCAAAAAAGCCATCATGCTGCTGGAAATAATGGGTTTCAGAGCACAGTGGCGCTAATGTCGCTTTGTGTCTGAAGGGACCTCTGCACTGTAATGGTTTTGGAATGCCTTAAGGAAGCCACCGGCCTCAAAACTCCCTCTATGCAGAGGGTCGCTCTTAATGGAGCACGATGGATGCCGCCTCAGCATGTGGCGAAATCCAAAAGCTTTTCAGCTGTTTGGTTGTTGTTCAGAGGAGGCATTTAGCGAATGAAAAGTAGAATATTTCAGCAGGGAGGCAGCAGCACTTGATGTCAACTCTTTAATGATATCCAAGACAAAACGAGGCCAATGTGCAGATTGTGGTGCAATGTCTCCAGGTTAATGCAGGCTTCTTCAAGAGCCCTTGGTTACTTATGGTCAGTCGATACGTTGGTTTAGATTGCTCCAATATGTCTACAGCTTTAAGAAGAAAGATGATGCACAACTCACCTCCTGCTGTAACCAATGGTATCTGAGGTGTGCCCATACCAGCTACACTATCATTCTGTGGGAAATACTGATCACACCGAAACATCACTAAGCTAGAATCCTTTGTGTTCTATATAACTTTTTTATTTTTTTATTTTATACATTAATATTACATATTTTGTTCTATGATTGATTGTGCAAATTTGCACAAAGGTTCCAAATAGCAGGACAAGTACCTTTTTTTGTGAAGGACATAATTCAAAATGTAATAAGAAGAAATAGGCTATTTTATGTGGTCATTTTACATTCTTTTAAATTACAGACAATGTGCTGTATCATGAAACTGTATATATATTCATCTGAATATGAAAGGACTTATATTGAGATATAACATTTGGTCATGTCCCACAACCCTATTCTGGTAGGTTAAAAGGCTTACCTTTAATATCTGTTCCTGGAAGGCTTTTAATTTGAAAATTCTGTTTGTGAAATAATATGAAATAACCTGTTTGATTATTCCTCAACATAATCATCTGAAACATTTATTTTTGGGGATTATTGTGCACACACACACACACACACACACACACACACACACACACACACACACACACACACACACACACACACACACACACACACACACACACACACACACACACACACACACACACACACACACACACCCTCCATCATCACCATTGCACAGCATTTTTGACTCACACAGTCCTTAACACTTAACAATGTCAATTTAAACACAATTAAAGCTAATGCTGCATTAGCATGTCTGGGCTTGTATGCTGTTTTTTTCCCCATGTCTGTCCATTCAGATGCGCTCTGGAGAATATCAGCTGTCAAACTGCTGCTCATGCTGGTGGATCCTCATCACAGGCCTGACAGCATCCTGCACAACCCGAGTCCCCTCTGAACAGCGTGGTGTCCCCCCCAGCAGGAACGCAGATATTCACACACTTAGACATACACACTAAACATACACAAACATACACATATGCTACTCGTCCATCTGCAGTTGACCATATGATGGATGATCCTGAGAGGGCCCACTTCACCTCTGAGCGCACACTTCCATTTCCTTCCTTCCCCCCCCAACGTTGCCAGGATACTGTGTTCACATTTGAGACTAGATATTGGATCACACCAACCTAAGGATGGATGACATTTCCCAATAATAACATTTTCTCTTGCGCCATGGAGATTTCAGTCAAATGTTATTTGTGTGCTTGGACAGTTGGCATACATACATGAACTGAAACGTAATCAGAAAATCCATACAGGAGTCAGAGAGTCAGCTAACCCCACATCCAAACCACATTCTAGAAGAAATTTGCCTTAAAAAAAATCAATATGGCTGTCAAAAGTCTTAGTCTCTGTGGTCTTGTGGCTCCTGTGTGTGTAGGGAAGAGTGAGACTCACCCCACCTAGTCTCACAGTCACAGACCTTAATCGATCAGTATATTTTTACATAAGGGTTTCCACATGGATATGTCCACCTGGGTCCAATATTGCTTTAAAAAAAACACTAAAACCCTATCAACAAAGTGAGCATTAGCAACAAACGCTATACAGTTTCTATTTACTCCAAGGTCCCCGATTGAAATAATTCCCTGAAGCAGTTAGATTTCCATCAGCCACACAGTTTCAGTTAAAATCCTGGATTTAGCCAGATTAAATTTACAACGACTATCGATTGAGGGGACATGATGCCCAGTTGGCTTCATGTCAGTGATGCAGCCTTCATCAGGGTTCGCCAAAAAAATTTGTCAGTGAACTCATCTTTGTTTAAAAGACCATGTGTCTTAACCATTTTTCCAGGCTGTTGCAACACCAGATGTCCAGTCAAGCCACAGAAACCTGGCTATACAATAATAATCTGCAAAATCGGGTGTTGTGTGAGCTTTTGCTTTGAAAGAAAAATAAAAAAAATCCAACACCGCACGTCTGTTACCTTAAGCCATTCATTTTTTAGTATCTGGAATTCTGTTTATCTCGGTTGGTGGCAGTTTTTATGTCACTGGCTGTTTGAACACTCGTAGATAATCACAGATGGAGGCGGTAGAGTAGTCAAAGTTGAGCAGTTGAATGGATTACTTTTTGTTTGGTAGTCAGCAAAAATTATCCTCAAGAAATCCAACAAGCGCATTAAAATGCCCTCTGTTTTTAAGTGTGATACCAGAGAGAGACGAAAGAAAATGTTATGTGGGGTGAGTTCAAGGAGAATGGAGAGTGTGGTAAACATGCTGTCAGTAGTGGCAAATTAAAAAAGCTGGCCTCCAGCCGGTTATCAAACATATCGACTCACTGGAAACACTGGGCAAGTGTTTGAAGTTTATGGAGCCACATATACCAAACACAGGGAGCCAGGCTGGTTAGAGGAGCCACATTAGAAACCACAACATGATATACTATGAAAATGAATATCGTCTATTCACCATCATTAAGCAGTGCATACAGAAGGCCACAAAGTTCTTCTGTCATTGTCTGTCTCATTATCTTTTTATTAATCTCAAACTAAATGTGACATTTCTGATTAAATCCATCCAATATATACATTTCTAATTTGTTAGTTTATTTAACTGCAACAATTCTTATTGATCAACAGAAAACATGACACGAACTGAGCCAGAATTAGCCTTACAGGCTAACTTTCATCCATTGTCCCCGACCAATAGAACAAAGCTACATATTTAGTCAAATCTATAAAATACCTCATGATGAATTTGCACAACATAACAAAGTACAAGCATTTAATCTGTATTGCATTCCAGTCATTGTAAAGTACAACTAAATTATGCTTATTTTGGAAGTTCAGAAGACAAAACATGGTATTTTAATAATTCTTTTTTAAACTTGCGATTAATCGTGATTAATCACAGTCTGTTATTGTGATTAACTCGATAACATTTTCTAATCGATTGACACCACTGTTTTAAACAATTCCACCATAAAATACTGTAATCAGCAGCTGCCTGAATCAATGCAATTCAGTTATTTACTTGTGGTTTCCAAGTTAATCAACAACCCCTCACAGCTTGAGGCTTGACCCAATTTAAAACAAATTATATTTCCAGTCCAAGAATGGACAAGAAATGCTTCAAGTCATGGCCGTTGTACTCGTCTCTTAAAATCCATAAACACTTGTGAATGGCTCGTCCATCTGTGTTCATCGATGGCGACACTCTCTGTTAGGAGTCTGAATAATTTAACACCCCCATCCCCACCCCCTGCATTGTTTGTGTTTTTGCGAGGGACGGAGGGAGTATGATAAAGATAAGTAACCAGAGAGGGAGGCGAGAGAGAGAAATCAGATGAGAGCATCAGTGACTGGAAAACAGTGAGAGACAAAGCTGGACGGAGATGAAAAGAGTCCTCTGTTATTATCCTCCATTGTTGAGAGAAAGAAGAGAGCGATGCAGCGGGGAGCAGAAATTAGCCAGAGCGCGTGGACTGGTGATGTAGATGCCATTGTTTCTGAACTATTAATAACTCATTGTTCCCGAGAACTGCAAGGGACATCATGTTACACTGTGCAGTAGCATGCTATTGGAATACTCGGTAAATTCCCTACTCTATTATTGTGCCAGGATGTTCATTAAGCTGCTTGCACATTAGAGCTTCCTGCGTAGATTAAAGCACAAGCAAAATTATTGAGCTCAGTCATCAAGAGTTAAGATCACATTATGTACACGTGGGGAAATCACTACACCAATGCATATTGTATGAAAGCAATCAGTTACCTGCCAAATGAGTAATCAATTGATAAATTACTCATTACCAATCATAATTAACGCTGACAACCAGTGTTCATCAACAGTGCATCGACAGAACAGCTTTCATTTTCGGTATTTTCTGCAGTGTTAAATGTGTAACAGAAGAAGGAGGAGGAGGAGGAGGAGTCACAGTGAACAGTTTATCTTCAAATGGGAGCAGAGAACTCATCCTATCTTCAATGTTTCTGACAGGCATACAATACGGAACACAAGCATGAATGGTGACAGCGCAGATAATAGAGCTGAAGCTGTGCAGTGACAGTGATGGCTGCACTGACAGGAGCATTAACGGGCTTTAACCCCGAGGTGAAAATCAGTGCATTATTTTTTTTTTGAAAGAAAAAGAAAAAGATAATCATGTTTAAAAGCACACACTCAACACTCCACAAGTGAAAGTCAAGTCACAAGAGGGCAAAAGTGAGTCTATACAAATTGTCACAAACTGTTGCGGAACAGGTAGTCTGGAGATTAACACACATAGCTACACTGAGTTTAGGTGGGATGAAAAGATTCATCAGCAGATCAATAAACAATGAAAACATTCAATTAATTCAGTTGATGTAACGTGTGGAGAGCCAGTACATCATAAGTAAGAGAAATAGCATTGCTAATTCAAACTATGTTTTGGTGTGAGCTAAGAATTGAAGCCAAATATGAAATGATGTTTTTTTTGCAGAACCGTGTGTGCGAGTGTGATTGTGTGATCGTGTGTGTGTGTTCATCATCAGTCATGTCAGCCCAAGAGTTTGCTTTTTGCTTTATTTAGTTTTCCTCTGCAGTGTGCATGAGCTGCACCACTGAAGTTTGCTAAAGTAGCAGTGAGGTAGCAAATTAATCAAACCTCACTTGGATAAAGATCACAAGAACATTATCAATCTGGAGAGACCAAGCTGAACCTTTGGCCTTTGGGAGCTTCAATTAAAAACTTTCCTCACTTCATTTTCTTGCGTTCCTGATGACCTGTGGACGGCGGCTGAGTAAAGGCCAATCTCAATATTTTTCTTCCTGGCTCTCTTTTTTTGTGTGTGAATGTAACTCAACCTTTTCTGTCCACACACTGTGTCTTAATGAGAAAATTGTTTAATATATTAAAATAATGCTAAAATTACAACCTTAATTCTCAGTGCACAGGTTTTTTTTTATGCCACCTTGCTGTTTCTGAATCCTTTTTGATTTCTTTGTAAGATATTTATTGATTTCAGAGATGAAACAGTAGATTATTGAAATAAAATGTTTCTGCAGAAGACGATTATTTCCCTCCTCAACTGCTATAGCTTAAATAAGTGTTTGAAGCAAAAAAAAAAAGAGAAAGACAGCTTCAGCATTCCCTCTTCTAAATGGTACAAGAAGCCGGTTAAACCGCCTTACGCTAATCCAGTTAGCTCCCCCATAATTCCTCTTTGTGCTAAACAGTTACAGCAGTCATCATCAGCCATACAAACATGCTATCCGCTCTACTGCCAGGTCATACATCTACATGCCGTTGGCAGTGTAGTTAGTAGCGGTATACTGTGCAGCACTCATTCTATTCTGCACTTAGTATAAAAAATAAACAGGAAATCATGCAAAATGTTCAATAATGTGCATCAGTCAAACTGTAACTCATTGTGGCGATGTCGGCCTTTCCATTGGCCTGACCGACACTTTTTAGGAAGACTGAAATATTACAACTATTGGATGGAGCGCCATGCAAATTTAGGCAATAAAATTTAGCACACATGTTCATGTCCTCCTCAGGATGCCTTGTGACAACGTTGGCGATCGTCTGACTTTTCATCTACTTCCATCATCAAATCAAAATTTCAATCTGTCCAATACTTCGGTTTTAGCTTGTGTTTGGAGCCAATTAGCAAATGTTCACATGCCAACATACTAAACAAAGATGGTAAGCATAGTAAACATTATACCTGCTTAAAAGAAACATATTAGCATTGACATTGTGAGCATGTTAGCATGGTGATATTGTGATTTAGCTCAAATGTCGATTTGTCCAAGTCCAGTCTTATAGAGCTATATGCATGGCTGATGACTTAGTCTTGTTTGTCTTTTAAAGATCTTCCCCATGCTATCACCAACCACACTTTAATGCAGTTGCGAGCGGCTTCTCCACTTTGTATTTATGGGATAGTAGTGTATAAAACTGTTACTTACAGTGTGACCAAACCATATAATCAAAGTTCACTTAAAAGTTTATATTTTGCATAGAAAACAGCTTTTATGTAATCTAATTAAAATTTTTAATCAGCCTGTGTGTATTTATGAGGGGCACTATAATAAGATGCTCAAGTTACAGAAATGAAATGTGAAAAACAAAAGGCGGGAAAAAGGCTATTAGCACTTCATGTGCGTTTTCACAGGATCTCCTGACTGTGGAAGAGTCTTCCCTGCAGGCACAGCAGCACATATGACGGCTCATTTACAGACAGTCCTTTGCTGTTTCATTTCAGTTTGTTTAAACTCAGTTTAAAATTGTTTTGCAATGTAAATCAGGCCAAACTGATCTGAACGAACTGAACAAACCAAGCTGATTGTCATGTACAATTTTTAAATCGTTTTTTTATACAACTAACAGGTTTTCATTGTCTTTCTGTCACGTAAACTCTTCCTGGACAAAAAGCAAAAACACCTCAAGTGAGGTAAAGCCTTTTTTTTGCCATATTGAGGAAGTTTTTTAACTTTTGTTTCTTCCATCCAGCTTTTCTAATTCCATCATTTTCATTTTTAAAAAGATGCTTGGATGCAAACATGTCTTTGTATTTCCCATTGCACATTAGATTTTGATGATAAAATGTCATTCAGCATGAATTAATAGTCATCAGCTGCTTTATTTGTAATATTAGGCCAGCCTACAAACCAGTTTTAGATGTTATTAAAAAAAATGGATGTGCAACAGATCAAAAAGTTTACTGTAAACTAGCTTATATTAGAGATGCGCCTTTGCAAGTGCATTTAGTGTATGTTCAACTCCCTTTTGCTTGTTAGGTGTGTTTTCAGTGAAACATGACTTAAAACAAGTCAGAGCGTCACGACCCATTCTCTTTAAAAGCCAGGTGTGCCTGCACACGCATTGCTATTTAAGTAGAGACACGTCTCTGCTGAGGGACAGGTATGGTAGGCAGACTCTCCCAATCCTCAGCCCCATCATCAGCTCTTCAATGCATAGCAAATGCTCAGATATTTAACCGAGGAGGAGGAGGCGGGCTGCTGCTGTGCATCCCCGTGTGTGAGGTCTATATTTATCAGAGAGGTGAGAGTCTTCACTGTGACTGATGGCTGCTTGCCTGTGCCAAGAGGGCCAAGTCTGCAAACGTATGGAGGCACTTAGCTACGCACAGAAACACAGGATTTACAAGTCAACAGAAAAAGACAAAATACTTTCTGACAAATGGCAGGTGTGAGGTGCTGAATTAATCCTGCAGCATGATGTGTTATTGTCGAGACCAGCTACACACTGAGAAAATGTGAGACTATATATGCAACAATGTAGCACCACGAGGTTGTGTGTGATTCATGCCAACACAACAGGTAGCAGGTATGTGAATGAATCCAGGCTTAACATAACTCGTCTGCCTGAATATTTAATCCACTGCTAAGCAAGTCACTATTGCTACTGCCGACATCCACAGAGGAGGTACATAAACAGCAACAGGTATTATCAGAAGACGGTCAAAAGCACTCACTGCGATCATGAAGGTCGATTACGTCACTTCTTTTTCATTTGTGAACAGTTAAAAAAAAAAAAAAGTAAAAAAATCAGTCCCTGCTCTCCTGCCGCTTCTATTGCTACAACCTCTGGCTCGTCTCTGTGTATGTGTGTGTTAGTGTGCCTAATCCCTGCTGAGTATAGTGGGTGCTAGGCAGCACATGTTCTCTGGAGAGTTAAGACACAAAACAGGGTTTAAATTGGGATTTGTTATTTGGTGGGCGCCCATTTTCTAATGTTGCCTCCGATAGACCTCCTTGTTAGTTTTATAGCATTTCACACGCCTGTCATTACAGAATTATTATGTTTAATACATTTAATTTAATGATCAAGAAATTTAATGATAATAAATATAACTGTCATATTTTCTAAAACTGTCATTATTGTCATCACAGTAGCACATGAGATGGATAATCTGGGAAAGAAAAAAAAAAATTTGAGTCTATACTCCTCCTCGCTCTGATTGGTGGTTTAGATTCAGGCCTGGTGCATTCTTGCAAATGGCATTAGGATGCACTACTGTGAGGACATAGAAAATATGCCGAAAAGCGATTTAAAAAAAAAAAAATTACCTACTGCAACTTTAAGGAAGTACCAATAAAAACACACAAAAAACTCTGCTCATTTCTCAACCAATGGCATTGTAACTAAAATCTGAAAAATAGTAGATAATTTCCACACAATGTCAAAATAAAATCTGATGGTCATTATTAGATCATAAATTGCTGTATGATTACACCCAGGCCGTAGCACACCCCATGGTGCTGTTGCTATGATGCGGATCTGCCTCACGCCAAATTTAGTAACACCACCTAATACCTTGACCCTGCAAACCGACTCTAATCTACTCCATTACCGCATTGTGACCCAATACATATTCCCCACCTCCAAATATAGATTTTAATCTCCCTGCTCCGGATTATGATCTGGATCCGATTGTGCATGGTGGTGGAACGCCATGAGTTGTCTATGCATGGGTATTTTCATTCTGTTTGGTCTATTTTACTTTCCATGATATTGGTAAAAGCTTAATAAAAGGCCCCGTCTTGCAATGTTGGAAAAAGTGATCCAGAATCTGCATCCGTACCGACATCTGCCTCAAAAATTATCAAGTCTTCCTTGACTCAAGACACAGAATTTCATCAAAATTCATTGACCACTTCATGAGATAACTTGCGGACAAACAAACGGTCATCACATAACCAACTGTTTACTGGTGGAGGTATTAAAACAGCATCCCACTTAAGAATCACATATGTACCAATATGAGATTGTTTTGTCCTGAGACTGGGTGAAGTAGATGGCTGTATAAATCTAAGTCCAGAGGAGTAGCCTTTAAGTTCAGTTCTTAAGGAGTTAAGCTAATGATTGATGGTAAACATGTCAGGCACTAGTTCTGCCTAATGGTATTTGCATCCTGTGTACTGAGGCTAAGCCCCTAGATCACCCCTGACCAATTTGACCCTGCATGACTAGTCTGAGGATTCATTTGTGCGAACTAGCACTAACACTAACACTTAACCAGCGTCACCTAGAGATTAATTAGAGAATCAACTCGCCATTAACTTGGAGCCATTGTGGTACCTCAGTTAATTCATCATTTGAGTAACGCCCTTTGTTTCACTTTGTTCTCCCTCATTTATCTGGTGTTAACAGAAAGGTCTTGATTGTGAGTTGCCAAAAAAAAAAAAAAAAAGAAGTTGAGTATGTTCTCAGTATGCTAACTGCTCAATATGTTTCTTTTATGCAGTTATGCAGTGTTGAATGTTGACTTTAAGGACTATAAACTAAGCACATGGTTGCACAGGAGAGTAGGCCACCATGAGGTCAGACGCATTTAATGACGCTAACCTAATTAGATGCGTTTGTATTGTTCTATAAACAAGGAGGCCACAAATCCTCTTCCACACGTGTAAAGGATGTAATCAATAGTTTATTACTTTGTCCAGATCTCCAGGTCAAAGCCATTCCTAATGAACACACAATCTCTCCCACGCTCACACACACACACACACACACACACACACACACACACACACACACACACACACACACACACACACACACACACACACACACACACACACACACACACACACACACACACACACACACACACACCATGAAGGTGTAAGTAGATTAGTGGGCTGTATGATGAGCCCTTAACAGGACTAGTCCTTGGCATAGAGGCCAGCAGAGCGGGACAACAAACCCAAACTGTTGCAACATGCCAAGGTCTGCTAATGCATTTAGGGACGATGATGACCTCAAGGCTTCAGAGGCAGACTTGTGGCCAGGCAACACTCAGAGTGTCATTGAACAACCATTACTTCATTTCACAAGTCCTCAAATGCACCGTTTCCAAAACTATAAAAACAAAACTAATCTCATTTGTTTTAGTTTTTTTTCTCCATATTTTTGTCCATGTCTTGGTGGGTGTACAACTGAGGCATCTGTGATATTAATATTCCCTAAGAGAGAGAAGCTAGGGACTGTTTTATTCCCTGTTTAACCAGGTCTGCAGAATAAGAGCAAATTTGTATTAACAGCAAGCGACTGCGAGGGCGTTTGCAGCAAGTGAAGTCAGGTTAAATATGCACACACAAATATCCTGGAGCGACACAACATCAAAACATACACAAGGCCTATGAGCAGCTGGGTTTGCTGGGCATCAGAGAGCCTCAACTGATGCTCCAACGTCTACCTTAATTTACTTAATATACTAGATTTTACCAATGTAATCAAAAATATAGTTTCTGGTTCAGTTTCCCCTCGGGAGGTGAACAAGAATTGATTGCTCTAGAATGAGATGCACCTGCTGCTGCTAATGCTAATGACAGGGTCAACTTCAAAGTGACCAAAAGAAAAAGAAATACAGAATTACATTTCTTCCACATGTTCTTCCAGGAGTCTGCTCCTAATCATTATGAAGCTATGTAGGTGTGACTCCTTCATGTAGACATTCAAACACTCAGATACAGCCAGAGGCAAGGAACAAAATTAAATAATGCAGTTTTTCCTGACGTTTTATGGAAACATTAATATCATGGAATATTAAATTTAGGGGGCATTAAATAAACTTTACACATTATTTTGTCCATGTATTGGTGAAAAGCCGTTATTTTTAAAGTATAAACCTACATTTTAAAAAAAGGATTCCTCCTCTCATGGATGACTGACAAGTCTTTTCCACCTGACTTCCTTGACACAGAGGAGTCATAACGACATGCTTTCTGTGGATCAGTGTTAAGATGCTAAATTCCCCCAGAGTTCTCTAAAACACACACGAGAGATTAATTGAGCATAAGTGTTCCTTCGTGACCCATGATGCACTTATGACTTCAAATTAAATATGATAATTAGGGATTTGTTTGTCATTAAACCTCAATTTGGACACTGATACTTTTATTTTTTAATTTTCTATTGTGTTACAGGGTGTGCACGTCTTTACATGCCCTGAAGTTTTCATTTTGTTTTCATTTTTCTGTTTCGCCTCAAACAGTACTTCAGTTTTCCCATTTGCATGACAAAAACAAGACTGATATCAATTCTAGCCCTTATATGACAAGATAAAGATTTTGTACAGTTTTCAGCATGTTTGAGGGCCTGTCCAATTATTTTCAAGATCGCTTAATTAAAAGAAATTCCAACTCAAGACATCAAATACTGGATAGAGGTTAATTAGTTCGCTGACTTTTCAAAGGGTTTGGCACTATTTTTACAGAAGAATTCTGCTTAGAGACATATACCTTTAGATTTTCCCAACAGCTATGCCCACACACCTGTGACTGCACACACCTTCTCAGAGGACTTGTGCTCTCTGTGAAGGCCTCAGATATTCGTTCGACCAGATCCCAGGTGACTTTAGATGGATTGTTGACACACTTTTCTTCTCTCGCAGTGAGGACAACAGATCATCTAAAAAAAGTGCAGAGGTAAAGAGCCGTGTTGCACAAATGAAAACAGCTAAGGGCACTCTTATCTGACAATCCAAATGGGAGCATGTGTCAACACAAATAATGCGTTATCTGTTATTTCAATTTATTCAACCTTACATCTAACCAGACAGATCCATTAAGATTTAGCGATTTGTAATTGATCCATTAGCACTGGAGACACTCAAGCCTCTTTATCTCTTTTCTTCTCTGTGACGTAAACATGAGTTTCGTCTCTCTGGGGAGATACCGAAACACTCCTCCACCCCATCGTCCAAGCCGTCTGCTGCAACCTTCCCCCGCGGTCTTTATCCGGTATGAAAACCTATCAGACATCTGTCTTTTTCCACCCAGAGGCATATCACGCACAAACAAACAGGAGGAAAAGTAAGGGGAGTGACAAAGGAGGGAAGCGAGGGGAGGAGAGAGAGGAGACAGACGATTGAATGCTGAGGGAGGAGGTGAAGAGCATCAGCAACACACCAAGTCACAAACACACGAACGTCCTCTAGGATTATGCACAGTGCACGGTAAATTAGCAGAAAGAAGCAAACATGAAAATTAGGCAGGCAGTTCTTTCAACATAATTTTTTTTTGTGCAGTCATGTCTTAAATGATCATTGCTGTCTCTGTGGTGGCTTTGCACTGCGTTGCACACTTGCTAGTCCATTTAATATGCACTTTTAGATTGGATTTTCCTCTGGTGATGATACCATTTCTTTTGGAAACGTCTTCTGTCTTCAGCAAGAAACAGCGTCCACTGTTGATTGAGCATTTATTTCTTATCAGTTTGCATTTCAATTTATTCTAAACCAATCCTTGCTGCTGCGAAACACATTAAATAACATTAAACTTCTGCACCAGGTAAAGGAAATATCTGCCAATGACAGCTCCACAAACAGATGAGATGTTCAATGACTGTTGTTGCACAGTTTCCCTTTATACGTTGTTATAAGGATTGTGCAGACCTTACGTGATGCATTTGTTTGTTTCAGATGTAATATATGAAATTAAAAGGTGACCGATGGAGAACTGTGGTTTTATTTTATATATATTTATATAGTTTTCTATTAGAGAGGCCACACGCATGTGAAGGGCTATTTAACTCCGGCGATCCTCCCCTACTGGTCAGCAACAAGCATTGTTTTTCATCCGCATCATATACCTCTGCCTCTAACTTACATCCAGCATCAGCATTTAGGGAGATGGAAGCAGCTCACTACAGGTGGAGCTAATTGGATGTAGAAAATGGGATGGTGAATGACTCCTGTGCGAGTAAATTAGAGAGTTACCTTTAGGCTTAATTGTTTCGATGAAGTGAACCAGGAAGTCGGTGCCTGTCGGATTAAAAACAGTCACGGAAGCATGACCATTTATAAAGCAGGAAAGTGAGAGTGTTGTCGTTTCAAATAACTGAGCTATTTTCATCTTTTTCTGTTCCTTTTCCCCCCCACATCTGAGCAGATAATTGGACTCACTAGATAAGCAATGAGGACATGGAGTCGGATCATCTTGGCTTCTGTTATGTTGGATGGAGCACCGGGGCAAGCAGTCTAACATCTATTTAGTAAGCTAAAACAGTCAATAAGATGTCCAAAAATGCATATAATTTCCAGGGAAATATCACAGTATGCAAACACTGGATACTTAGAAAGCATGAATATCCCACAATGCAATGCAGTAGTGATGACAACTACAAAATAACAGACAAATCAAGGCAGCTCTGGTAAATGTCAATGAGGCATCAATGAGAATAAGTCTAAGGTTTCACTTTGCTAGGCGTAATAATTGAATACATTTGTAAATCGTTGCCATGGGTTACCATGGTTGGACATCTCCAAAAGATAAGGAAGGTTTCAGGAAGTTGCAAAACAAAATATACTAATGTATATTGCACACATGTAGTGCATTATGTGTGATTTTGGATGCAGCTTGGCTCTTCGAGGTGGTGGGACAGAGCTTTTTCTCCTGCACCACGCAAGAATTTTGTGCAAAGAAACTCTACATCCTGCACTGGATACTCTAAGAGCCCGGGCATAAGTTTTACCGAATTGGTTCTAAGAGCAAGGGAGGGAGTGGAAATACCTGAAACTTAAAGAGAAGGGTCAAAAGACACAAAAGGGTGAACAAAGTCTGTGAAAGGAATAGAGAAGAAAGAGTGTGTAATGAAGAGAAAGGTCAAGGCCATAACTGAAGCCATTCATCGCGGGACAGTTTTAGGAGTATGTGTTATATGCCAATGCACTGAGCCTTGGCTCTCTGACTGGTTGATGATAAGAAGAATGTCTGGAGCCGTGCCGGCCGACTAACAGCTTCTGTCCATTTTACTGCTGCATAAAGCTTCACAGTATGGACAGCATGTGTGGCATCACTGCAGTATGCAAGATTACTGTTGCCTATTGGTCATTCTGTATAAATCAAAGTATGAAAGCAGGTGGTCAGTCTGTGAATGGGGAAGGTTTGAGAACAATAGATGGAAATTGACTGGGATTTAATTAAGCATATTGATTTTAATAATCGGGGAAGCTGTAGTTAAATAAGTGGAAAACGAGAAACTTTATGTCCAAGGACACTGGAAATACTCTGTGTGCTGATGTGGACAGACCATAAGCAATATCATGGGTGCATGTGATCAAATCACCAACGCCTAAAAATGTAAAAACCAGCGAATTGAAGAACGCAATTAGGATTTAGGTTCCTTACAAAGCATGTTTGAAACTTCATTGAATTCTGTCAAGTGTTTGTTTGTTTTTTTAAAGTTATTTTTTGGGGCATTTTTTCAGCTGAAGGGGAGAAATGCTGGAGCGAGCGAGGAGGAAGTCATGTGGCAAAGGGCCACGGGCAGAATCAAACCCGCGGCCGCCACTAGAGGACTGTAGCCTCAGTATATTGGCCGCACCCTGTCTAGAGGTTTATGAGGAGCTGTGGATGGACTACTCCCAGTTATGTACGGATGTACAAGGGTATAACTATATGCCCTCTTTGACAGGAGCATAAAAAACATTCTGTGAACCAACTTAAAATGATATTGTGTGATCTCTCATACCTTTGTGGCGGCTGAGGGTCACGGTAATGGGGATGACACAACCGACTGCAAGTGGTACAAGTTCATGGATGAATCGCTTAAATCCAAACACCGCATCAATCCTCCAACCCTTTTCCAGCCCAGTGAGGACACAGCAGTAAATTGTCCTCCACCACAAAACTCACATAGTAAAATAAGTAGAGTACGAGCCAAAAGGTGAAATGAGCATCAGTGGTGCTTTGGAAAGGAGTAAAAGTAGAAGATAAGGGGGAAAGGAAAAGAATAGAAGGCATCAGACAAATGAGAAGGACTGGAGGAGGAGGTGGAGAGAGGATGATGGAGGAAAAAGTAACTCGAGACCAGAGGCCAGTACAGAAGTATCAGGACAGACGATGCATTCTATTTAACTGATGCATGCAGCTTTGCTTACAGTATTTACCTGCTCACATAGTTCATATGAAACGCTTTCCTGCTCCTTATCAAACATTAATATATTACCCACAACCCTGTGTAGGACGGAGATTAGCCGAGTAGCTAAAATTAATTAGCTTGCTAATTTACTTCCGACTGGAGCGACAGTCTCCTGAGAGGCGATCTCCCGAAAGCTGCTCGTTGTGCATTAAAAGGGGTCATGTGAAAGTTGGCCATGGGTGTCATATAAGGAGGTGGTATTTCATAATGAATACATGCAGTACTAATTATCTGGACACAGCTTGAGATGTTTGCATTTATGAACTCATCTGCAGAAACAGAAACGAGTCTAATGATGCTAAATCATAGAGTTCAGGATGCAATTTTGCACACAAAAAATGCTGCATAAAATCTTCTTGGTTTACAGACACATTCACTCGTGCAATAACGCAAAAAAAAGTCAGTGCTTGCATGAGCATACTGTTGGCAATGGCCCTGAATGACTTCATGCATGTCTAGCTGAGGCCTCCATTGTACAGCGATGGGTCACATCTGTTCATTTTAATTTGTGGATTTCAGTTCACTGCTCTGTAAACATTTTTTGGTTGTCCTTGGACCTTGCAGCGCAGCTCTTAACCTTGTTGTCAGCCTTCCCTGTGGGACTGCTGTTCCAAAGGCTTTTGCACAGCAGGTCTCAGTAGCACCGACCCAATAAAATCTTATAACATGGACAAACTGCTGGTGGGCTCAGAGAAAGTAGTACTAGTCCTGCTGTTTTTGTCCTTTTATTTTGAAACAGAGTGGTATTGCTAAAAACAGCAAACCATGAGATACAATGTGTTCAAAGGTCAAACATAAAGCAATATATGCAGACATGGCACCACACCAGTACAAATTAAAACACAATATTTATGTCTTAAAATTAAAAAAAAAATTTAAAAAAACAGCTGAAGTGCCTCCTCAAATCGATGCAATGTGAAAAGAAATAGTTTGCACAGACCGAAAAAAAATTTCTCACACCTTCAGACGGGTTCAAATTGATCCACAGTGAGCATTTAAAGCAAACATAATGAGACCACAAATAAGGAAGCTCCTTTACAAAAACAGTGAAAACAGTCAAACACCCAAAGCAAAACTGATCACTGCTCTTCATCTGCATTTACAACCTGGTGTATAAACTTGGTTACCAAGTTCCTGACTCATGCCAGCTTCAAATATGTTGGAGAACTAAATCAGTCGAAACAGACAATAGACAAAACACAGACCTGTTGGAATAAGACAAACAATAGGGAATTCCTAAAAGAGGGAATACTGTGGATGGATTTTTTCTGCTACATGACAATTCTGCAGAAATCGCTCATCTCTGATGTTTTGCCGCACCATAAGAAAAATCTGTTACACAAGAGACAATATTTTTGTGTGTGTTCTTGCCTTTTACTTTCACCGTTGCAATTCACTAAACTAACCGAATGGGTCCAGATTTATTTCATTAAAAACATAAATTTGGTGTCCAGGCTCTGTCCCTGCAAGCAAACCCCAAGCTCAGCATAGCAGATGTTGGGGAATGGAGGTAATTGACTTACCCCCTGTAAATTGCATGAGCTGTAGAACACGATGGCAGCAAAGCGGAATCTACTATGTGAGGGCCAGGCTCCTTTTTCCATTATTTCCAGAAGGAAAAACACCACCAACCATTGTAGGCAACATGCTGACGAGCATATTAGGATATAAAAAAACCTAAACTGGGCAATCCAGCTGATAGGCAGCAGCAGGCTGAGACACATCATCTATTAAGCATATAAATCATTAAAATTCATTGCATGTTATGCAGCATTTTAAGCTCAGTAGACGACAATCAGTATGGATGTGATTTTAAGGTTGAGTGCAGCTGAGAGAAGCACCATAAAAATGGTTCCATAAAAGAAGAGCTGAGCAATTATAGAAGTAGTTGAGACATGTAAACAAAAGGGATTTAAAAACACACCAATCTGTTTAGTCAGAAATTTGCTTGGATGGTTTTTGTTGCATGAAAAATAAAAAGCTGTTCTTTGTTCCTTCTTAACTTTTAATGATCTTCTTATTTAAACGGAACCAAAAACGCTTAAAAGCACAAATGTAAGCACAATAAATTGATGACACAACTGGAGTAGACAGTATTCTACGCAGTCAGTAACTAGTGTGTCGCTTATTAGAATTGATTACAGCAGTAATCCTCCTCCTCATGGACTGGCACAATCTACGGAAGTCATCCTGTGGGATGGCAGCCAAGATGAAGGCATTGTGGCAGATTCTCTAAAAATTCTCTTTTCAGACTCAAGACTTCTCCCAAAATTCAGTCAAGTGTGACCAAACTTTGTATATCGATAAATATCACATACCATACCCTACATGTAGATGTTCAACCAATTCAAAAACAGAGAAAAGGTATCCTCAAACACCCTACAGGTGACAAAAGCCATATTATTGAAAAATAATTATGCAAATTCACTGAGTAACAGACAATGCTCCTGTTACATTTGCATGAAGCTGATAAGATTTACCCTTTAACAAAACTAGGATCTGTTTGCAACGAGGCCACAATTTAAAACCAATATAGCCAATAATAGACAAGACAACTCACATTTTGCCACCACATAAACCAACACAATGAAAGCATCATAATGCACATGCCTATAGTAACAATGCAAAAAGTGAACACCAGCTGAACAAGAGCAGGAATCGCCTGCTAGAGATGCAGGAAACTGTCCACAAGCAAAGCGATTAGCAGCCATTTAGCTTAGCCTAATGTATATCTAGCTGCTAGGCTACCTCACTGACAAACACAAACAAAAAGCATGCTTACCTTGCTCAGGTGCAATGTTGGTCCCCAGAATCTAATTAATGAGGAAATTAACCAACCAAGGTCCCAAAATGGCAACAGAAGTTTTGCTTCTGGTTTGAAGGGCAAGTTTAAAGCAGAGACATGCTAATCCTATGATCCTATGTGATGCTAAATGAGCAGCAGGTGCAGCAGAGCAAAACAGAGGGGTGAGGCACTGGCTGTTTAAATAGCCCGCCTCAAAGCAAAGGATGCACTTGATTTATGTCACCTGCGTGTCTGAAGCAGAGCAACAAACGGTTTGCTCCACCCTGCAGCTCTTAGCTCAATTAAGTTTGCCTTGCATAAAATGTCGACAAAGGCCCTATCTTCACTTGCAGTGAAGAAAATGAAAAACTGATCCAGAATCTGCCTCAAAATGTCATCAACTCCTCCTTGTCCCGAGATCCACTTCTACACAAAATGTCTTCAGAATCCATCGACTGCTTTTTAAGATATCTGGAAATTAGGAGGTAGGGGTGAAATACAGCAGATTATCATCTGATTATACATAATAAACTCCAGTGGTAGGGTCCTTTTTTGACTTATGAAAGAAACCCAAATCATCCCAGGCACATATTCAGGGCTTAGGCATCACAGTGATGGTTAAAACCTCTCCAGCTAAGTCTGTTTTAGACCTAAAGCAAACGCTGCCTTGAATAACTTCCTAACACTAAGCTTTCCTCGTTCTCCCCATGGTTCAGTGAGTTTCTGTTTGTTACCACACTTCTCTAATGCAAGTTGAGTTTGATAAATAAGTACCTGGGGTGGTAAAGGCTGAAACAGTAATTAGTTGTGAGAGGGGGTAGGTGGTGGAGGAATCTGCCTTCAAGGGTTGCTGGACTTCGTCAACCCTTCAGCCACGGGTTCTCTTCTCTTGCAATCTGTCAGCTTTGTCTTTTTTCTTCATCTGCACCTCCGTGTGTCCCTCTAGCTCTCAGTCTCTGTCTCTAACCATGTGGATGACTGGCTGGTCAGAGGGCTAACTGCACCACTCAGCTGGAAAATGAATGGCTTCTCATGGGTGGCGCTAGTCAGGCTCCGGCAGACAGTGTAAAATCCACCTATATACAGTAATTAGTGTATGCATGATGCAGTATTTAGGTTTACACTATATAAGATTACAGCCGACAAATATAGGACGGCAGAAAACATTACGAAAGTCTCTGAGCAAAGGATAAAGTTTTATGAATACTAAACTTACGCTCCGATGTAAATTAGCTGTATATCAACATATCACCTCCTTATCACTAAGCCAACCACTCCTTTTATTATAAGCTGGCAGGTATGCATGATTTCTCTCTGCTCTATCGTAGAGGGTGAGTGTGCGACCCGAAACACCAAGATGCTGAGGACTGGAGCCAAGTCAGGCACTTCAGAGTCAGACTTTCTCAAGATTGTACGACTGTGCTCAAGTGTATGCATTTTGAATTTTTGCTTGAATGTGTGAGAGGAGGATAAGAGAAGACGGAGAGGGAGGACGTGTCTTTTTTTTTCTTCTTTTTTTTTTTTGCAGCTCATGTTTTTCTCTCCAGACAAGAATCACTGCAGCAAATCTTCCATTTCATACCAATATCAAGGGGATAACATGTAAGTCTGACTCCTGGTGCAGGAGCTTTGGTATCAAGTTTGCACACAAAATGTTTTCCTCACCCGGTATATTAACTTTCTGCATTGCTTTGAATATGCCAAGGAAAGCATTGTGAAAGGAAGATTAACACAAATAAAGCCCTGCACGCTCGAAAAACAGCAATATGACTGCATGAGACAAATGTGTCACCAAAAATACATCTGCAGTGCATTCAGAGAGCACCCGAGACGTCTTGTAGCCAATCAAAGAACTCATCAGCTGGGCTTTATATCATCGCCTCCAGCTTTGCCTCCTGATTCATCCTGTGCTATTTTGATAGTATTTGCACACAGGATGACCACGAGTGGCCCAGCATTTAATGTTTTGTGGTTCACAGAGATGTCTGAGCCCTCTGAGGGAGTTACAGCACAACCCTCAGTGAGGCAGAGATGAGTAATAACACAGACAGATGCAATACGTGACATCACAGAGATTTAAGATCTCACTTTATATGCTTTTTAGTGTTCAAACCTTCTCTACACCATTTTAGGTAACCTCCTTAACTCCAAATCAGTCCCACTATCTTAGCATATGTCAGAAAATGAACAAAATATTGCCTTTTCTCAAACATTATGTGTAGATTTAGTGCACCAAAGGCCCAGTAGGGGCACACATGCTGGATCTCCCACCTTCACCATGTAGCAGAGCATTCAGAAATGTATAGATTTATAAGAGCAATCAAAAATACACGTATTAACCTTATTACACGGGGACATTTAACGCTTAGATACATCATTGTAACTCCATAGCTCATTGTCTGTGATCTCTGTACACATGTGACTTTAATATCGACTGAATCACTTTGACAATAAAAGGTTGCTCACATCCAGCTGTGTTTGAGGCTCTGCTGTTTTCTAATAAACCGATCTTTGTGTCTTGCTGTCATCCTCCGTTCGCCTGTCCACTGCGGACATCAGAGAGTGTCTCAGACCCAGGGAGCCGAAACGACGCTTGTCACCGTTCAAACACAGGACAACTGGCAGATTTGGCCTCTGAACCACCTGGCCTTGTTGTTTGCTCCCACTGGGCCTGAAACAAACACAGAGGGTAGACAAGAAAATGTCAGAGCACTGATGGGAATTGTGATGTAATCACAGAAAGGTCAGGAGGAGGGAGGGATGAAGAGCGGATGTCAACCAAAGGAAAACTATGTATAGAATCACACACATATTCTAGTTTATGGTTATGTGATTTAATATTTGGCAGTTTGTCCACATGTTACACCACAATATACACCACATCCCTTTCCTCCATAGACATAGGCTCATTAGGATAGAGCAGTTTTATATTTATCACCACACTTTGCAATGAAATATAAAATATTTCAGCACCGTTTCATTTGTGTAAGTGTTTCTGTCAGTAATGTGGAGTTCTAGACAAGTAAGGGATGTGATATTTAAACAACAGTTCAAGGGAAACAATGAAAGTAAGGACAAACAAAATAATAATACACAACATATTTGATTTCAAGGCCTTTTAACACCTAATGCATAATTTGTAAAGCTGATCTTATGGCTCACTGTATGTAATGTGTTTAAGCATCATGTGATTGCAGCTTTAATGTCACCCTCAATAGCTCCATGTGTATATACATATATATATATATATGTACATTAAAGAGTTGCTTCACAGCCTGTCTGGAAGAGATAAGATAAATTCCGGGTTGCAGCACAAACAAGACCTCTACTGCTCTAGAGCTTGTAGCGGATCAACCGTTTTCGATATAGAGCTCTGGATTAGCTAACCTTGAAGCCGCTGCAGCCTCTACCAGAGGTGAAGAAGGCTTCTCTTTTTGATGGAAGATTTGTCGTTGCCTGTATACCCTGAATTATCCACACAGACAAAATCATTATTCATGAGAAACGTCCATTAGAAGTGCCACCTCTGTATTGTCCTGTCATTGTCTACTCCCCCCGTAGCCGTCTCCGTGGCTTATTTATTCATGTGTTGGGCAAAGCTGTAATGCCTGGAGATGAGTCCAAGGACAATGTCTCATTAAATAGTCATATGGAATGTCAAAGAAACTGCAGTGGCTCAAGGACATGTGCTGTTTTAGGACAAAAGACTAACAATATAATCCATGACAGAGGTGGAAGAGGTGTGAAATGGTCTTTTTGGATTTAGATGTGTTGGTTTACGGTGTCCTGACCAAGTTCAAGGTGTTCTTCTCACAGTGGGTCGAGGACCAGCATTTAGTTTTACTGATCTCAATGAACACCTTCAGCTAACACCATTTAGAGCATGTTATATATATATATATATATATATATATATATATATATATATATATATATGCATGTTCAACAATGCTTTAGACAAGGAAATATGCATGCTTCTAATCATTATTATACATATTCCATAATAACACATGTACACATGTACACACTCTCTCTCTCTCACACACACACACATACACATACACACACACATATATTAACACCTTGAATTGAAAGCTCGTACTTTATAGCACCTGCAGCCTCGCCTCTCCAAAGAACAGAGCTGTGGTGGGATGTGACATGTTGACAGGAAAGTCTAGATAACCCAGAGGCGGATGGTCCAGGACCCCACTGAGACACATGGAACAGAAACACACACATGCAGACACACACAGATGTCCTTGAATAAAGGATAAAGACAACCGACAAGGTGCCTGGTTACAAACCAACAGAACGTCTTTGGTGACGGTTAATGGAAACCGTCTCTCCTGACCTGCTGAGCAAATTTCACTTTACAAAACTTCTTGGAGCTTTGCATGTTAAAAAATTCACAAGCAATCAAATACCAAGGCAATTTGTACCCCTATGATAGCATTTATGGTGATGAAGACTTTGACATTCAACTGTAGATCTGCTCTAACTCTAAGGCTAGACCCTGAAAAACCTTTCAAATCAAACACTGATGAGAATATTGCAAATTCTTGAGGGTAGAGCAAATAGATTAGCTCGGGATGACTGGCAGCCAATGAGGCTGATTAGGTGAAGGGGGGCTCCTTAAGCCAGAGGCTGTTCTGGTACGGAGAGAGTGACCAGAGACTTTTTTAAGAGGGATTCATGTTGAGAATAAGAGATGAAGCTGAATCTAGTAGGACAGAAGGTTAACTGTGTGTGGGTTTAGTTAAATAACCCAAAAAAAGATAACATCAGCTTAGTATCATTTTAAAAAAGCCTTATATTAATTTTATTTTACTTATTTATTATTATTATTATTATTATTATCATTATTATTTTCTTGACCTTCACCTGATGCTATAACTTCCACAAGAGAGTGAGGTGAATAAATGTTAAAACATTACCATGTTGAATGTGTCTGTCTTAGAATCAAAAGATAGATTTTTATGTGCATTGGTGGTTGAACAATGAATACAACTCCCATGATCCCACGGTACTTACAGCACATCTCTTGTCTAGTGGCTGAAGTGGCAGAAACTATTTACGTACGTTTAAACATTATTGTTACATGTAACATTTAATTATACAGGAAAAAAGGAACACTTACATCCCTTTTATTGACATTTCTGTCCAATAATAATTTCTAATTGGGCCAAAATTAATGGATGAGGGGAAACTGAGAGCAAACTCATTAACAAAGAATTCAATAATATAGAACATTTCTTTTAACAGAGAAAAAATGGTAATCACTATACAAAGGCTCTACTGCTGAAAACACATCCAATGTAATTTTAAGGTTCCTTCAGGGAAAATAGATGTGGAACTAATGAAAAAACTAAGTCAATACTGTAGCCAGTAACAAATTAATGAAATTAATCAGTGTCAATGCTCTGTTCTGTTAAATAAAAAGAGAACACAGTACAGAACCATATTATTAAACACTGACATATAGAGTAAAGTGTGGTGTTTATAGCAAAGAGGATATCTTCATATACAGTATGAAGTATGAGCAAAAATTACATTTGGAGAGTTAAGAGGTGTTTAGCATTATGTATGTCGAAAACAACAGACTCAAACATTCAGAACTATAAGTAGAAGTAAATGAGCTGAAGCCATAAACATGAGTGTGACACTGACCTGATGCTAATTTTTAAAAAGTATTCTTGTGGCTGAGGATTTTGTCTAAGCTGGTAAACAGACACTGGTTCTCTGCTTGTGTAATTAAACAGCTGTTAGAGGTACAAAGTTTTGATCACCGCTGTGGCAAAATGGCTCGATAAAACTGACCAAATCACCATTAATGAGGATTTTCGCAGCCTTGCCTCATCAGAGTGTATGTTGACTCCTCACCTACGTTTAGATCTATGCATCATGTTTCTCTCTCTCAGACTGTGACTCAACCTAAATCTGCTTTCATCACAGTGAGCGTAGGATTTCAAAACACAGGCCAGGGTATTTTATTTACTGAAAGTGGCTATCGATTGTTTCTTGGAAGGGTGAATCCCTGGACATGTCGGAGCACACCAAACCGAGCAAAGATTGTGAGACGCCTTCTTCTGAGTCAGATGGGATTGCAGTAATACGAGCCTCGGCTCAGCTCCTGGTGTTCTCTGAAGCTTTTAAGAGGCTGCAGGTCTTCAGTTTTCATTCTACATCTTTCCGCTGTGCTTTTTTTCAAACAACAAGACTGTCAATGTGTACAATGTGCAGAGCTTTAACAAGATCACCTCCAAATAACTCCAGCCACCAGAGGATTGGATGTAGGAAGAAATGAGCTTTATCTGTGCTGGGTAATGATGTTTTCTTCTTTGCAGTTACCGGACTACTTAATTTCCTAATTCCAGAAGGTATTGCATTAAGTGAGGATGATGATAAAGATGTTGTAAAAGCCTTCACTGGTATTACTTATGCTGATATCAAAGACAAACAAAAGATTTAAGAACTTCCTCAGTTGATGAGCTGCAAAGGACCAAACTGACACTAATATTTAGCATGTGACAGTGGCATGACTGGAAAAGTGGCATCTTAAAACCATTTTCATTAAAACACTCATTTATTTTTCAAAAAGAGGAAATATATTGTCAGAAATTTGAATCTATTGAAAATAGTTTTTACATTTCTAGGCATTATTTTCAGAAATAACATTTTAGTTATTGAATACTATAATTTAATCATGAATTTATTTATTTTAAAATATATGATTACACCCTAATAGCTATTCCCTCATAACAAATGATCAAAGAGGCCTTAATGTAATGGTAAGGTTGATATGTGTGGATGTATTCTTTATTTATTTTACTATTTTGATATTCTTATATTGCTGTGGCAACAACATATCATAAACAAAAACAAAAAAACAATCCTGAATCTGTAACCAGAACCAGACTTGCATCAAAATCGAATCAACTCGTCCTCGGCCTTACGCTCATCCCTCCACGATATTTCACTGAACATTCTGTAGATATGTTACATAAAAACAGGCGGCAAGACGGACAGACAGACATGGATGATCACATTACCAAAGTCCATTGGTGGAGGTAATGAGAAACAGGAGAAGACATTATGTGAGGTCTGCCAGATAAAAACAAGTGGTAACACACACACACACCAGTATTGGTGAGGTGCAGGAGCAGGAAAAAAACAAAAAAACATGGTGCACAGAACGTTTAAGACTAAGAAGACTATGGAAAAGGCCAGATTGTTTAGTGCACACAGACTGACAGGAGCGACGGTCCGTCCTCAAGTTGTAAATACCAGCTGCTTTGTATTTCAGCAGCACAGAGTCTGTGTCGTAGCCCTCATCTAAACAGAGTGACCTGTGACCTTTTCGGTCCCCATGTGATGAAAAGAGGCACCTGATTATCTGTAATAAATATGCAGGCAGACAATGAGCAACATTATTACATCAGACACGCTCTGATGCTCCGCCATTTGTCCATCCTGACATCCTGTACCTGATTACAGAACACCCAGCATGCATTTCTCACTGTGGACCCTGGATTTAAAATGAATGGCCACGACATTCCCACACAGGACCCCGTCTGTATGGCCTTTGAGTGAGATAAAGCGACCAATCATGTGACTCAGAGGACAGTCACATCACAGTGAATCACAGTGAATGAAAACAGTAAGGGTGTCTGCTCATCATACTGAGTCTGCATCAGTGTCAGTCACTGCTGTCTCCATGGTTTTAATCCAGAGCCTTTAACACAACCCTGGTTAAAATACATCACTCATATAGTGATTACAACTCAATGGCACTGCTGATGTGTGAGTTCATTTGCTTCTGTCTCAGGGTCCTGGAATGACATTTTAATGGCATATGCAAACTAATGTTTCATTTCTTTTGACAAGCTGTTGGCACATCCTATCTACTGCTAATAATGAGTTTTAGTGTACGCTTAAGGTATCATGATAATATCTTACAGTATGCAAGTCACAGCTGAGGAGGAGAGGAAATTGATGAAGAAAATGATCATTGATTTTTCAGTGAGTGTCAGGGTTTCAGAACATTATCTCTCATTCAACTGCAGCATAAATCTCCATCATTATAGTATGAAAGCTACATGTGGCAATACAGGACTCAACCTGGTTTCCAGATTATTTTAGAATAATTTCCTGCTGCGACAGTTCTTTGTTTTATTTAAAAAGCAAGTCAACTCAAAACTATGTGATGAAAAAAAAAATATTTAAAAGAATAAAAATTCAATTTCTAGGGTAATTCTTAGCTTTTTCTTTTATTTGCTGACATTTTGTCAAGCAAATAAAAGCAGATTATCTTCCTCTTACTTGCTCTACAAATAAAAATGCAAGTGATTTCAAGTCACCATATACCATACAGAAAAAAAATATAACACCAGATTATCTCCTTGTCAATATGGCCAGCTCTGCTCTAAGCCCTCCTGTCTTTGAAATAGGAAGTGTGTCACACGGTGCTTGATCTCTACCATATATATTAAAAAGAAGGCCCTATAACTGATAGGACTGAGAAATATGAAATCCATTTCCCATCTCGGATTAAGGATATGATGAAAACGATAACACCCTGCTGTGAGATCTGTCCCGCGTTCAAAGATGTTATGTGCTTTAAGATCCATCTCTCTACCTTCCCTACAACCTGCAGAGCTTTTTGGGGCTTTAGGATTGAATCATCTGAGCCACACAGGTAGCCCAGTACTTCAGAAGGCAGAGCGATATGTCGCAGCTCTCTAAAGGTTCTGCTGATGCCTCCTTAGAAAAATAAGCCTCTAAGGTATAGAGAATGTTCAACTTGACAGCATGGCCTCTAAACTGCAACTGACATCATTTACATCTTTGTATGCAGGAGGTAATTGTTTCACTTGGGGTGTTATCCAGGTCCAATCTGGCTGTATTCTGAATCATGATCTGCTTCTATCAGTTTATTGCTCAGAGATCTGCTGTTTGTGCTCCTTTACATAAGACCGGTGGAATGCAGAGGAGGCATTTCGCTGGATCCGAAACACCAGCAACTTCAAATGTCAATCACTGACATTTAAGACATTTCTTTTTTTTTACTGACCATCACTAGAAGCAACAAGATGCTGAAGCAGTTGCTGATCTCTTGAGGTCCCTACCGGACGATGAAGAGGAGTGAAGAGTCAGCAGTCAATGCCAAACTGATACAGAGAAAGAAAAAAAAGGATATAAGAATTATGGACCAAACACATAACAGAGAAGAGAGTGAAATATCTCAAATAATCTCTTGACACTTCCAACATTTAGATTAATTCCAAATGGTGCTGGTCAATCAGCCTATGTTGGTTTTAACTCATTCATTTCCCAAGTCTCAGTAATTTCATTGTCACATCTTTTGCTTTGAGTAAGCATTGCAATCTAACTCAAGTCAATGACTCTTTCCAACAGTATGCAGACCACTCTGCTTTCAAATGCTGAGCTATGGCGACTCCAAGTGGAGAATGAAGGTAAGCTGAGGTCTTCAGCTGCATGAAGTCGAGGCTTCTTTTCATAATATTGATGGTTAAGTGTTTATTTTATTTTCAAGCTTGCATCGGTTTGCATCTTTGATCATTCAGAAGTGATGAGACATGTTGGTTAGTTGTTGAGTTGAGCTTTAATTACAGACCAACCGGCAGGATACGACAGCTGGATGAACAAACTCTTCCCTTAACATCTGGCTGCAAGATGCCCAACCAGATGACCTGTGTCTCTTTACTGCTGTCACCTATTCATCCTGGTTTTTCTCCACATGCATTCATTTCCAGTTAACTCTACGATCCTCTGTCTCCTCACTGCGTCTGTCCCGCTACTTCATTCTTTTGTTGGCTTGGAAAGCGAATGTCTTTTTGCCCTACAAGCAGAATGCAGACCTATGATAAAGCACAAGATAAATAGAGTATCTGCTGCACACCATAATACATGAAACATAGGAAAATATCAAGTAGAATATAATCTTACAAAAACTAAATAGACTTTCTTGTTGAGAAGGTTGTTGCAAGTCTTACACGTTTGTGCTCATTATGTGGCAGGAAGCACAGCTATTTTTGCTCAGAAGCTGCTGCACCATCTATAACATAATGCCTGTAAAACCATAACATGTTCCACCGTAGATACACTTTGGACAGAGCTCTGCTAGCTGTTCCCTTCTGTTTTCAGTCTTTGCACAGATAAGATGCCTCTGTCTGCAGCCTCATGTATAAAATTAAAGTCTTGTGGATGATGTCATTCTTCTTATCTAACTCTCAGCAAGAAAGGAGGTAAAACTACCTCAAAAATCATACCTTTAATGTGGGAAATATAACACCTCAATCTTAAAAGCACACACATTTTTGGACACGTTCCTTGCGGGGCGACACAGTGCTGCACCGGTAAGCTCTGTCGCCTGAACTAGGATGGGTTCGATTCCAGACCCCGGGGCCCTTCTGTGTGGAGTTTGCTTGTCATCCCCATGTCTGTGTGGGTTCTACCCATGTGCTCTGGCTTCCACCCAAGGTCCAAAGAAGCAGCATAAGTAACTCGGTGACCTTTCGTTGCCTAAAAAGTATGAGCCCTGTGATCAACTGGCAACTCATCCAGGGTGTACCCTGGCACAGTGTCAGCTGGGATAGGCCCCAGCCTCCTGTGACCCTGCTCAGGAAAAGTGGGAAGAGAATGGATGGATTGATGGTCCTTGTCAAATATCACCTCATCAGTGTAGTGTTAGGATTAGGGTTACATCCTGTTTAATTTGCCCTTATTTCCGTTTCATATCTGAAAAGACAGAATTATTCAGATATATTCTTTCTTCAGCATGTTGTTTACTTCTTCTGCAGACTTTAGGCTTCTTGTATTAAACTGAAAACGTACAGGTGGGTGGATATCACACTTTCAAAAGCATCAAAACAGAGAAGAAGACTTCACAGACTCCTACCCCTTGTTCCTGACAAACCAGCTCCTCCTGGATCTGCGTCCAGATGTTTCCTGTCCCCCAGGGATTCAGGACAGCATCTCATCTGTATGTTACTCTCTGTGTATTACAATGGAGATGTACACCGAGTCCTCAGGGCTTAGGTTTACACAGAGTCCATCGTTTTCTTTCCAGTCTACATTTCATTATGACAGGAATCTTAAATCACATGAGGGCTTGAGGGACCAGTCCAACAGGAGAGTCCGGGGGGGGGATCTGGACCTGATCAGAGGAAATAGTTTGTCATAGAGAAAGAATCTACCTGAGACTAATTCATCCTTATGTCTGGGAGATCCATTACATTAGGTACTTTAGAATTTTAACTACTTTTCACTTAGTAATATGGTACCACTTACTTTAATCTCTTCCTAATGTTTTTAATAGTTTCCCGGAAAGAATGATGGATTTTTTTTTTATTATAGGGAATATGGAGACAGATAAAATGTGAAATTTGTTTTCAGTCAAAAGTAGTTTAACATAAAAGTATAATGTTGTCATCCATCCATTTAATGGTGTGCAGGGACGCCGGGGGTGGTGGAGCCTATCGCAGCTGGCATTGGGCAAGTGGCGGGGTCCGCCCTGGACAAGAAGCCAGATCATAATGATGTCATAAGAAGTAAATCAATAATGAATATTTATTTGGTTTGAATGAAGGAATTTATCAAGGAACGTCAGCACAATGTTACATAATTATTTTCCAGAAACCCTCAGAGGAAGTTATTGTGAAATGAGGTTAGGTAATTATGCATTGTGTTTTGAAGTCATGGCATTAGGCCTATGATTAGTCATTTTGGAGCAACAGGTGTTTAGTTTAACTTTGTTTCATGTTCAGTTTATAATGCATTTAATACAGAGAAATAACAGAACGTTTCCTCATACTATGAGGACAGAAATGCAATACGTCCATGCCAAACTAAAATGTCAAAAAGGGAAATACACACAAAAATGAGTCATGCCTGTGCTGAATTAGCAGTGGCTTTACACGTATATACAGCATAACAATCACTGTTAATTCACTACAGATTTTTGTCTTGTTTCATCTCCTACTGTATCTTCCGTGCTACGACAAAAGACTTTCCTTACTCTCTGTGCAAATCTTGTTTTAATGTTAGACATGATTCAACATGTTGAACCACACGACTCTTTGCATCTCATGCAATTTGCTTTATCAGTCGAGCCAGAGGCAGAAAGATTGTGGACAGTTTCTGGTCCATTTCACACATATGTTACACACATTTGTTTACAGTACTCTACCACGCGCTCTCTCCCCAAAGAGGCCCGGGACCCCTGCTCGGGGAGCTGCGGCTGGGTGAGCAGAGAGTAAGGCAGAGATAGCGAGTGAATGACAGGAGTCCGATCGGGAAGGACTCCCTGGCCGAGCCGGACCTCAAGCGTGTGGACCCTTGGATGGGTGGGTGGATGGATAGACAGGAGGTTCTGAGGACTTCAGGGATGAAGAGTGGCCAGCTGGAGCGGCAACAGAATGGTATTGTGAGCTGACTGACGGACGCCTCATTGGAGCAGAGACGCAAGGCTGCCAGGGTGGCCTCTTTCTGGGCCCCACAGGGCCTCTCTCTCTGTGCTGTTGCACTACTGGAAGTGGGTCAGATAGACACAAGCGCACAGTGGAGGGCAATCGGAGACAAAGAGGCATCTTAACAATGAAGTTTGTACTCGAATGAGGGAGGCCAACAGAATATTGTTGTATCTGTTAAATGTAAATAAGACAAATTCGAAAACGATGTGTCCCCATCTGCACATGTGCTGGAAATCATTCAAGTTGCACAAAAATTCAGCCAGTTACCATCTTTATTTTTACCCTAAATAAGCTAATGATGTAACAGCAACACAGTCTGTGTCCCTGCTGCCTATGCACGAAGTAACGATCATCATCATGAGGAGCTGGACTAGTTTTGAAGACATGAAAAAGATGTTCAAAGCAAGAGGCTGTAGCTCTTCTTGCCAGAGGGAGGCAGTGTTCTCATTCAACACAAATTAACAGTCTGCACAGCATCCATTTTGCCTCCAATTCTCTGCAGCTCTTAAGCTGTAAAATGATCGCCAGCCACAGAAACAGAGAGCAGCTTGTTATCTTGATAGTGATGTGGGCACTTTCAAGAAAAAAAAAAGAAGGGCTGCCATATTCTGTCGACAGAGGTTTGTGAGCAACAACAACACAATAAATAAAAAAGACCCAAGGAGTCAAAGGAATGTGAAGAATGGGAGAGGAAAAACCTCCCTCAAAAGCAGCGTCATACTTAAACCTGATAAATGACTGGAAATACCATCAACTTATGAGTTTGCTAAAGGGATCATGACCACACACAGCAGAGTAGTGATTGTAGCAGAGGTGTGAGGTGCACAAGACGCATCAAACAGATGTTAAACCGAAAATAGTTGCAGGAAAGTTCGGGTATCCAGTGTGTGTGTATGGAGGAATAACCGCCTGTGTGGTTATGCTTTACATGTGTCCTGGCACCCTGTCAGAGCGTCATCTGTTTACCCGTTCTGTTTGTTCTGAAACTGAGCATGCATTGTATTTATCCTCCCACACGCACTTCAGGACCCCAGAGGAGTTTCGAGAATAAAAAAACGTCTTTTATCCAGGATCTGGCCACAGCTGAGATTGAATGAAGGAGACAGGAGATGTGGATTTGAGAAAAAACAGACCATGCCATCACACGCTTGCATCTTGGTAAATACTTTATATGCAATTGTTTCTTGATCTCTGCAAACACTGTATAGAAAACACTTAAGGTAACATTTGTCAAACATTTAAAGCGCGTCTGAGCTTTCAGACAGACATGACACAGTAATCTACAGCTTTATAAACATTCTCCCCCCCCCTCCGGCCTGTCCACACACACCCCTTATCACGCTTACCACCACATGCAATCCCTTCCAGACACACAGAGTCACGCACGCACAGCCGCCGCTATCAGGCTCTCCACTTTTTATTCACAGTAGGCTTCATAACACCGGTTCTGTATCGTACGATGCTTCTCCACATTTTTTTATTATTATTTAAAATAGCTAACAACATTTATGCTGCATTATTTGGAAATCGATACATTTGTATTTACAGAAGCTTATTGAGCGAGATTCAAACATGATGCACGTGTACATGTGTATAATCGTATGCAGTTGTGTATAGGTGAGAGTGTGTGTTGACCAGAGCCACCTGATCTTTCCCGTTCTGATTTCCACTGATAGCATCCGGTCTGTTTAACACAGTCCAGTTAGAGAAGGAGAAAGTGGCGTGGAGCTCTGGTGAGTCTTTCCCACATGGCGCCTCGGTTGCTCAGAGAGCAGATGCAGGGCAGCAGAGCATAGTGAAGCCGGTCACTGACTGTCCCTTATGGCTGTCTGTGATGTCATGAGGAGGTTATGGGCGGACTGGAGGATGTAGCGAGGAGCTCACAGCACGTTGGACTCGTCATACATTCAAGCAGAGGCCGGGAGGTGTCAGTCATTGTCTCATAGCCTGCAACCTCAATGACTGGCACATTTAGACTCTCGTGCTCATTTCAATCAAGATAAAAGTAAGAACATGTGGCAAACAGTCACAGTACCATGTCTGATTTTAAAAAGCCTCTTAAGCATAAAAAACTGATGCCTCTGGGGCGATGAGAAGTCTCCACTTCCAGCTGTTTTATCTTTCACACAGATACAAGCACTCACATGTACATTCATATGCACTAAGTACAGGAGTAAGCGATTAGACCTACACACAGAAAGACAAACAAACAAAAATCAGCACACACATACATGGTCACACACACAAACACACACACGCGCTGGGACCTGGGTAATAGACCAAACTAATACGAGAGGAAAGTGAGGCACATAATCTGACAGGCAAAATCCCGCCTGAATTTTGGTATACTCAACAGAAGTCAGATGTGAGTGATTAAGGAGTCGTGGACAGGCCCAGGCTTTCAGCCCAGTGAGAACTTCTTACATGTAACATCTATGTAGCACCTATACTCTCCCAGGTGCATTATACATACTCTGACTCTTTAAGTACCTACAAGACAGAGAAGCTCTGGCTCCGTCGTCCACTTGAGAAACAGCCACGCCGGCCAATCATTTTGTACAAAGGTACCATAGTGATGATATGAATAGTGCTTAAAGGCTTAGCTTTTCTTTTACCTCATCATTTACTATTATCAAGGTCGAGATCCACATGATTAAAGATCGAAAGAATTTATGCGCTCCAACAGTCTCATAAACTCTGGGTTGGGACCTGAAATAGGTCGCAGGCCTATTTCTGCTGGGTCCCTACATGGCAAGAGTAGCAAATAGGTTGGCATGAGCTGGGGTCGGTTTGTTTGTTGTTGACCGTTTCCTAGATGAAACAGCTTAAGGACCACAAACAGTGTCTCTGCTGGGTGCAGGTGTGGCAGTGGTTGGAAATGGAAATGTTGAGCCAATCTCTTGAGGGCGTTTGCAGAGGTGTTTGAAAGGCCCCTATTGGTTTTTGAGGGCCCTTCATTCAAAGTGACAGCACTTTCCTTTACCTGTATGTAAATGCAAATCTTTTGAACCTCTTTTTTTTTCATTTACCTTTGCTTTACAGTATTTGAAAGCTACTTCATTATCCTGGGAATGTCGGTTAACAGGGTCCATTGATTTTGTTCCAAATTGATAACAGATAGTTGGGCAGAATGAGAGAGAGAGGAGGTAATCTGTCCATCCTTCCTGTGACCCCTCACATTTTTAGGATGGGGATCAGGAGTTTAGGTGAGTTTCAGTTCAACCGTCATCTGGAGTCGAGTCTTCAGGGGTGGACGAGTCCTCAGCAAAGTCGTCTGACGAGCCACTCTTGTGGATGCGGCCGTCGCTGCGCATGCTGTGGAAAGTCTTGCGGAAAGCCTCCATCATGGAGTGCGCCAGCTTCTTGGCCTCCAACTTGCTCTCGCACTCCACGGCGTGGCAATCCATCTGGAAGGACAGGTCGTCGTTGATCTCCCGGTAGATCCAGGCGAATACGTTGGGTCTGACGCTGTGGTCGGCTGTGCAGTAGGCGATCCGCGCCACCTGGTAGGTGTCCATGGTCACCGAGGCCTCGCTGTGCTCATCCAGGTGGTGAAGACGCACCTGGAAGGGCCGAATCTCCAGCAGAGAGTTGCCTGTGGGGAGGGTGCCCTGTTGCTGGGCGAGAGCACGATGCTCCACCAGACCTACCACTGCCGATTCCGTGCAGCCAGACAGGAACTGGGTCCCAGAGATAGTCACCTTGCCCAGGTAGGCCACCTGTAGGAAACAAGATACACAAAGATCATTTTATTGGTAATAGTGGTAGTAACAGCAGCAGGGGTATTGCTAAATATTTATTTTATAATTATCACTTCACAGACTGAACATAAACCATTTGGGGTCTTTTCACATATAGTCCTCTTTAAAGAGAACTGAACTCAGTCCTCTAAAGTGGATCAACAGAAAAGAGACTCAGTTCGTTTTGTGTTCACATTGTCAGTTCATTTGAAAGAGGACTCAGTTCTCTTTCTGATCCTCTTAAAGCTCTGATGGGGCCTCAGTCCTCTTTCTGTGAACCTGGAGCACTTTGTCCTCACAATGCACAGGTTAAGCGAACCGTAACAAGGACCACTTCCCTGGTGGTCTGAGTTCGGTTCGCTTTAAAGGGGTCTGAGTTCGTCTGGAGTGTTCACATATGGGCAAAAAATGCTGAGTCATCGACCAGAGTTCGTTTTGAGGGCTGAGGTGGACAAAGTGTGTTAGACACACATTGTCCTGTTCCGTCAGTGTACATCCAGCAAAGATCTTTCTTCTATTAACGTACTACTGATGCTGAGTCGCTGCCACGATGTGAGGCAGCTATTGTCAGGCAGCTAAATAGGTCTTTATCTTATAAAGAAAAACATTAACTGTGACAAGCATGTGGATTCATTTACAATTCAAATAATTTCAGGCAGTTTTCAATATTAAAAACGTTACTGGGAGCAAATCAACCTGGAGCAAATTGAGAACTAATGCTTCAGTGTGTGTTAATTCATTTCATGCTCAGTGTAATTCTTTTGCTTAGTTAACCTTAAAACTGAGGTGCTTCAATTCTCTCCGTAGTAGGGTTGAGAGGCTTTTCTAATTTTCTGCATTAACTGTGCTGACATGCTGAAGGCTGTGCGTTTGTTACTTTCCAAAAGAGAAAAGTAACACTATGCTGACCCGCGGCTGCAACAGGGACCATTAGAATACCATAGTAATGACAGTACATTACAGGAGAGCGATGGACTGAGGAGATGGAGACGGATAAGAGCAGAGAGAGTTAAGACGTGAACAAAGCTGGAGTTTTCTACGGGAACCGGGCCAAGGCAAGAGCGGTCCAGGAATAATGGCTGACTTGTGCGGTTTCTCAACATGGTGTTCTTTATAACTTTATAAAAATACACAGAGGAGGAGCCTGCTATGAGTTCAACTCTCATAGTTTTCACTCCTGTCTGTGTTTATACTGGGCCTGGGGAATACTTTGCTCTCTCCAGAGTTCGTACAGCTGACTTACATGTATCACACATCTGATAACAGATATCATGAGTGCAATAATAACTGTGAAAAACCAAAGGAGAGATGTGTATCAAGATCTGCACTCACGGCTCAATGAACATCTGTCCTCGATCAAGCCAATCTGCTGTTTTCGATAGCAATACGGTCTAAAGAAATGTAAGTTGAGTCTTTCCAGTTATGTTTTAATATCAGACAACAGCAGGTCCACCTAACAGATTAACACACAATAATGCCAGACTGGTGTACTATAGAGCACCAGAAAATAATGCACAGCAGGGACCCTGGCTCCTATTTTGATCATCACACGATCTGACGGCTTCTCTTCTTTCACAGGTTTTGTTTAGTCTGCAACTGACAAGTCGACCTGCCCTCATTCTCCGCTATGACTTTGACTGAATGGGATCTTTCAGGGTGAGCATGTACAAGAGTCAGAGAGTCATTGCTCTAAGCTCTCCATTAGAGAGGCAGCAGCATTTACCATCAAGCTCCAAAGAGTCACAGAGGCTCCAACATCTCAGGTTAGGGATGGACTCAAGACTACAAAGTTGAGTCTTTCCAAGTCCGTCTGTACAATCATGCGCTCTTAGTAACTCCAGAGATGTTGTCCCCTCATCAAGTTAGTTTTATTACAAGATAATTAGAAGATCTTCTTTTGGAAAAAAGGAGGATTTTTAAGCGATTGACAAATGGAAAATGATAGAAACACTGAGCTACGACAGAAAGATAGAGAAAGAAGAATCTAGCTAGAGATAGAGAACAACACAAACCAAAAACAAAAAGTATCTTTAGAACATTATTGTAAGGAGGTATTTCATCTTCACTCCCTGTAAGTGAGCAGTTTAACATTTTAGAAAATATTCCAATTCCTTTTCTTTCCAAACGTGATATGAGAAGATAGATATCAACACTGTTGTTTTAAGGCTAGCTTATCATAAAGACTGGAAGAAGGAAGAACTGGCTGTCCAAACATTATAAAGCCTATCAACAAGCTCATTTATTAATACACTGAATCTCCTTTGTTAAACCTGGACCCATACAAAAATGAAAAAGTATTTACATGCTCTCACTATGCAACCACTTTGGTAGATTAGCCCCTGATATACGCTGATTGCAGCGTGACATGACACTGATTCCCAGTTTCCTATAGGCAGGTTGTAAGAGATCCAAGCAGTGTAAGCAGCTGACTCCTCCATGCCTGGCTTTCATTAGTGGTGACAACGGGTTGGGACTTAAAACTTTTGCACCCGATCCATCATTCAGCTCAGTGCCACAGGTCTGCAGCAGGATTCTGAAGGCAGGTCGGTTTGCTAGTCAACCTCACTTACACCCTCTCACAGCCAAAACCCAGTCAGTCAACTCAGCCATTCAACAAACCCAAAGACCATGCCAAGATATATCAACCATCCACTGTGTGCCGTTTGAATGTAAAACAGCAATAAAGAGTCATTGTGGACTTCTTTTCTCCCTCTCCTGGTTTGATATGTAGATAAAACTGTGACTGCTTCTACTGATTACTTGCTTCATTTTGGAATGAAGGCTTTACCAGATTCAATTCTCTCACGGAAACAAGAGAGTGGACCAGAACACAAAAAGGCAGTTAATGTTCTCTTTCAATATGTGTTGCTCTATTGTGTCTTGTGTTTGAATATTTGGAAGTGATCTAGTGCCTGGTTAAATGTTTGAGAAGAGGAGCCAGCGAAAAGGTCTTTGTGGGGAGTTAGAGCTGCTTGATATTCAGACTGAATTACAAGAAGGAACTATTTACTTGGAAGCTGCCTTCTTTTCTCCCAGGGAAAGACTTGCCCTAACCAATCATTACTTAGTGGTGTATCCACCACAGTTAGTGTTAAAGTCGACAATAATCACATGAAGGTAAAAAGCTCCACTGATCACCAATAAAATGTGTGAACACCAGCCATCAGGAATCGAAACGAGTGTATTTGCACGAATATAATCTCTTTCAGTTTAGCAGTCAGTTTGAGATAAATATCAAAGTCATGCTGATGAAATATCAAGATAAAAATCAAGCAAGTTGCGACACGACCCGAGTGGCCAATGAGTGGCCTGCGGCCGGCTTGATCCCCATCTGTAGCCCTTTGCTGCATGTCTTCCCCCCCTCACTCTTTCACCCATATTTCCTGTCATATCTTTGGCTGTCCTCTCAAATAAAGGCAGAATACCCCCCCCAAAAAAATCTAGCAAGTTCAAGTGTCAAATGGAGAACAGATAACTTTCACAATGCTTTTATGAGTCACTTTCTCAGAGCAATCCACACAAGTTTGTGATCTGACCGGTAACAAATAAAAGTTAAATTTTTAATTTTATCCCCCCAAAAATGAATAAAATGAAAAAATGTTAAAACACTAAAATACCAAATTGCATGTTTGATGTGTTAGCCAAGTTTCAGGACAAAATATTGAAGGGTTCTTCAAAGTCCAAACCAAGCATGCAGCTGAAGAGGAAATTGTGAAACTGCCTAAGAAAAATGAGGAATGGATAGAAGCAGACAAAAAAAAAATGCTTTTAAGGCTGCACAAAAAACCCTATACACCACAAAAACTGTGCTGACATTTCTTTCCTTCAGGGCTTAGACAACAATGAGTCCATTTACATCTGTCATTCAGCCGAGGTCTGGTATAAAACAGAGCTTCCATACGAGGACAGTTAAGTGTTTGGTCATTTTATTTATCAGGTTTGGCTGCTGGTTAACGGTCATGGACAAAAAGAGACACAGGTTTATAGAATTTGGTTATAACTTAAAGACTTGCCAAGCATGGACAGGTAGACTTTTGCTTGTATATATTGCCACCATCACCATCAAACTGACCGTCACGTATCAATTCGGATGTACAAATAACATCTGTGGCTCATGGTTGTTGTGTCAGGAATGGTACCGAAAGCACAGATTTATAACCCCTACAATTTATGGATCATAGACGACAAGATCCACTGACCCTCACCTCTTGAAGCTTATTGATGAGGTATTGCCTCCTATTTGCAAATCCTTTTTTAAACCAAAATGCCACTGAATACATCGCAAAGACAAGATGTTTAATGTTTGAATTGTTTTTATAACCCAGATTCTGAATTTGATGCCTGCAACACATTTCAAACAAGTAGGGGCGCGGGTGTGTTTTGCATTGTGTTACATCCCTTTTTCTTTTAACAAAAAGTTTTTGGGAACAGAGGACACTAACTGTTGAAATTTTGATCTTGATCAAATCTTGTACATTACCAGTTCCTTGTAAAAGTATGGGAAAGCAGATTTGGACTATTAGATCTAATCACTTCATTTCATTTGATTCCCAGCTTTTCAGTCTGAGCAGCAATGCAGAAAAACACTTTGTGTCTAGCAAATTGCATGAAATGGGGATACATTTGATTTGACAGATATTACACATGGAAACAGTAAAGCCAACAAACAAGAACTCTTCTGAGGCAGAGCCAAAAACTAAAAAAACTAAATCTGGAAGACAACAGGAATAATGGCCTGCAGAATTAACACAATAAGAAATATGTTAGAAAATGAAATGGTTTTTTTTTCTTTCTTTCTTCTCTTAAAAATTTGGTTGAGACTTAAAACAAAATGCTCTGATAAAATACTGGAAAAAAAAACCCGGCAACACGGCCTCAGCTGTGCAGTCGATCGCCTGAATCTCTCTAAAATTGAAAGAACAAATTATTGTCTAGTGTGTGACATCACATGAATACCTGAATTTAACACGAGGCATCGCAGCAGCAGCAGCATGCAAATGATGACAAAAGCATGAGGGACTCTGTGCACAGTCTGGACTCGAGTGCATTGCAGAGGTGGACAGATTTGTGGGTGACTTTTTACAGCTACAATGCGTAAGTGTCTGTGAGAGTGTGTGAGGTGGTCACCACAGTTCTCAAAGACACAAATCATGGGTTGCGACTGGAACAATGAAGAGACACACTGACTCAAATGATCGTAAAATCTGCAGACGAAGTGGAGACATGATTCGGGTCGGACTTGGTTACAGAAATGAGCTGCCAACAGGGCCTTGATGCAGACAACAGGCACCTACATTAGTCAGTGTTTGTGCAGTGCATGAGGCAAACCACAGCTCCTGCTTTCTGCACATCGAGCTCTGGATACAACTGATACATCAATCCATCAGTCCCAAGACCAAAAAACATCTGCTGTGCTCTGCTCTGACAGCCTCTTCACCAGTCATCTCACTGCTGACAAGACGGACAGGCGGCTTAAATCATCGCAGAGACCTCCCCTTTGTTTCAACTTTCCATGTGTTTCTCCTCGGTCCTTCCTCCACTCTCTCCTCTGTCTTCGTCTATTTCCTATCATCTGTATTCCCCCCCCCCCCCCCCCCCCCGCTCTCCTCTCCTCTATCCTCACATCCCCTCTTCTGCCCCGCACTCCCTTCCACAGCTAACTCTTACCAGTTCTATGCCGTCAGACTGGAATTATTGATTCCATATGAAGCCATAGAGAGACATAAATAAAGATCAGTTAGAGGAACGAAGGCCCTCGGGGGCTGCGTAGAAGGAATGCTGCGAGGAGGACGGGAGCAAACATCGACAGGCTGGCTGAGGGATGAAGGAGAAAGTTGAAAATAGCGTCCACTAGATTGGTGCTGCAGAGGGGGAACTAAATGTGTACAGTAAGGAGAGACAGAGCACGAAGAAACTAAGAGTAAACTTTTGAGAGTGTGACACAGAGAGGGGAGGACCATGGTTAAACATTTGCATATGTGCTGAGACATGTGGCCATCATTATCTGACTCCAGGCTTGTGGAGGATAGTGTCGGATTCTATTCTGTCTCTCTCCTACATTTGAAGACTTTTGACAGACCTGCAATGCGAAGATCCCATGACTGACAGAGGCCGGTGAAGTCATCAGCAGCCTTCTAGACTGTCTAATTGTGTGTTAAAATAGAAAATTTTATATTTTAGGCAACGTGGATCGATACCACTCAGATGTCTTTAGCCTCAATGTGAAGCCACCAACAGCAGCCAGCAAACTTAGCGTAAGCTAAAGACAGTACATGGGGATTCATTTAGCACGGCTCTGTCCAAAAACAACAAACAATGGAGTTACAAGTGGATAGTGCCAGATTTTCAGGGGCCACAGGGCCATGAGAGGGTCAGTTCTCTACATCCCGAGGTCTTGGTTAATCTGTGGGACATGTACAGTAATGATCGGGTAGGTATGTGCAAACGCGCACAGAGCGCTGCAGCACATGCATGCCAACACAGTCACTCTGCCACCACTGATTATAAGTAAATGCCAGTAACAATGGTTTCCGTGTTTCGTGATAGAAAAGGCAAACAGATTTTAACATTTAACATTTTTTGACAAATAACTGGATGCAAACTGAACAATGCTTGAAAAAACACAATTATAGAATGACAAAGGAGAAACAGACATGCATGAAGGGAAAGACAAAAGAAAAAAATCTGTTGTAAACAGATTGACAGAGGAAGTGATGGAAAGTAAATTCATGCAAAGAAAGTCACAAGAAAGTGAGGGATGCACAGAGGGAGACAGGAAAAACATCCGCCGTTGGGAAGAGAGACAGGAACATCCTGGACCATTCACACACACACTGTCTGTGTGTCTGTCTGTGTGAGCAAGAGTCTGTATTCATGTGTAAGCGCACAGGCATGCATGTGTGCAGGAGAGGTGTAGAGCTAGCGTAGCTGCTGCCGCTGGAGCCACAGCTGTTTCGGCTATCAGCAGAGAAGCGAGGATGAGACGAGGAGGTATGGGAAAAAGGAGGAGGAGGAGGAGGAGGAGACAGAGGAATCGATGAGGGGATAGATACCTGCCCCAACATGCTGGAGAAAGAAGAAAACAGGGGCTGTGATTACAGTGACAGGGGCTGGAGGCAGAACAAACGGGCAGTTGTTAAGGAAATTGGTTTGGTACAGTTGGATCAAGTCTGGGAACAGACTGTGATATGAAGGTAAATCAGTCAACACTGCTGGAACGTTTCAAAATGAGGCATTTTCCCAGACACTGGTCCAAGGACAAAGCCACGGTGCAGACAAAACACGCCGTCTAATCTCTCAAGCTGTGCCTGTTTTCTGTTTTGCCCGCATTTTGTTACAACTCGTAAAGGTGTGTTTCCCCCCCCTGAATGCCATGAGATGAGATGTCAGTATCATTTTAAGCTTCAATGACTGCAATTTATAACCCTGGGTGGGGTGATATTTGGCTGTATGCTGAAAGACAAGGGCAGGGCGATACAGCAAAAGATAACAGCTGCATGATTTATTAAATCGGCACAAAAAAATAAGGTTGAAATAGACAATTCAACATTTTACATGGGTCTGTTTCTGTGCTTCCATTGTGTGGTACAGCTTGGTTTGTCTTTATCTGGTATGTAAAATATGAGAAATTATTGCTGAAACTCAATTCTTGTCCTCTGTGGCCACTCCAAGCACTGGTGCCTAAACAGCACGGATAGTCATGCATCGAGATCCACAGGACAGCTGGTTCAAATGTTTGTTTTTTTGCAAATGACGGCTCACTTGAGTGTAGTGAGCTAAAGTAAACATGCCACAAAGAATGTGTGATAGATTTATAGAACAGCACAATATGAGAGCATCATTAATGCCTCCATTGTCTTTCTTTCATATTTATCGGAAGCCAAAACCATAACTGAAAATAAAATCATATTAATCATTCAATCCTCAGGCTGCCATTTTTTTAAAATCTGGGTTGAATGGATGAAAAAAATATGTTTGCATTATGCGGTTGGTGTGCATGCTTATTATTATGCATTTGCTTATTCTGCATACATCGAACTGGCAAATAAAAACACACCAATATATAGGAAATTGCCAGGTAAAAAAATATATCTACATTTTTAGGTAGAGTTTATTTATAAAAGTTAATTTTTTTACATTGATAATTTACCTTAAAAACCGACCAAAAAATAATAGGCTGTCTATGTTTTTACAATATGGTGGAAAGATCAGGAAAAGAGCAGTTTGAAACCAATGTGCCTTAAAATGGAATTACCTCTTTCCCATTCCAAGGGCCACCTCTCCAGGAAATGTTATTGCAATCCATTCAGAACCTTTTGAGATATTCTGCCACAGACAGCGATGAAAACAGACCTTTGTTGCCAGTGGTCATTACAAACATATGGCTTGTTCAACAGAGAGAAGTTATAGTAGTTAACTGTAAAATGTCCCTCTTTTGTATTGGGGCTGCAAGATAAAACCATTTTGATAAAGGATACTGACAAAAATTTGCATATATATATATTTATTTTTACTTAATATGGATAGAAACAACAGCCACAGCCATCACTCAGCAGAAACGAATGTGAAACAGCCAGTCAGTCTGCCGTTTTGGCTTACACATCAAGTCATACGCTCAGTTTTCCAGACGCAAAGCACTGCTTGAGTTACAGGTGAAGAAAACGGCTGTGACTGTGAATATCTCCTGGAAAAGAGGGGGGGAAATGAGTTAAACCAAAAAGCATGAAAGCATTTGCAGGGGTGCACGTAACAGTTTTGGTCTGGTTCTCAAAGGAGCACCTGGAGATGTTGCTTGGTGCTCACCTTTTGCACTGCATGAGGCGAGACATGTTTTAGGTCACTATGTGCACCCCTGAACATTTGCCTCCATCCGTCTATGCTCTCTGTTGTTGTTGCCTGTTTGCATGGTGGCAGGGCTGAGCTCTTCCACACACAGTGGACAGCAGCTTAACCTCAGAGCAGAGGCCACAGCAGAGGGAATGAAACCAGACTTTAGGACAGATTTTACTGGAGTCAAACTGCTCATTATCCATATGTGCAACACAAGGGAGTATAGATACATATGCATCTATGTATGATGTTTATGATGACAGTACGATGATTCATCAAACATGTGTTGAACAAGCACAAATGGAAAAACAAATGGCCACCATCCCAATCCAACAATCTAACAATCCATACATAGGGAGAAATATCAATATTAATCAATCAGGAAAAAAATGTCATGGTCATATTTTTTGCCCGAATCTGGGTCATAATTCGGATTTGCATCAACAATGTGTATGCACTGAATGTTTTAATAGAAAAATGAAAATCCACCAGTATATATATATATATATATATAATATATGATTTAACCTTTAAAATATTCATATGTGTTCAGTTTAGGCTCTGAATCCTGTCTAAATATGGTACAGTATGTTGCACAGCTCAAACACAGCCATACCACTGTCAGAGACGGCGTTTATCCAGGCGTCCTCCCTCAGTCGGCCCCCTAAGTCTGAATGCAGCATTCCTGAGGAGGTTGTTAACATTCCTCTAAACTTATTGAATCAGCACAGTACAGCTGGCTCCGCTTGCCAAGGCATGCAAAGATGGATGAGGTTGTTTTGTTTTTTTAAAACTGCTATGTGTATTTGCTTGTTTGTGTTGCATGGTTAGAAGACGATGCTCTCTCTCTCTCTCTCTCTCTGTGTGTGTGTGTGTGTGTGTGTGTGTGTGTGTGTGTGTGTGTGTGTGTGTGTGTGTGTGTGTGTGTGTGTGTGTGTGTGCCAGTTCTAAACAGAGTCTTGAGTGTTTCAATGTTAAGTCAAGACAGGAGCACCTCAGTGTATATGAAAGAAGCTTTCATATTCCCATCCCGTTCCATACGGCCTACTATAGGTTTGGATTCTCCGCGCTCCAATGATGGTCCTACATTTTGTCCGATCATTCACTTTACAAAGTAAAACAGGGTACTCTGTATTTATTCAATGAACACACTGTGTTTCCCAGTGAGAGTAAATCAGTGTAAGTGAATAAGACATAGACAGGAGATGAAGATAAAAATGAGACAGCACTCACTATCCAGAAAGCACTCAGTGATCTGGGAGCAGCCTGGGTCAATCAGAGGATCTGAGGGAACTCCTGAAGTGCTGCCCGGTCTACAGTAATGGTGCCAGCGGGAACAACACACTAGATAACCTGACCCAGAACGCAGACTGCCTTTCAACACCTCTCCCCTCCAGTTTCCAAACACACATTTCAATATTTCACTTTCTGCTTCCAGTACAAAAAAAAAATAACCAACATATATAATCTACAGACAACCACCAGTATCCTGCAAGGATCCTGGTGGTTGTCTGTAGATTATATATGTTGGTTATTTTTTTACAGTATCCTGCAAGGATCCTGGTGGTTATCCTATAGCTTTCCTATTTCTTATCCTTGCATTACATCTGTCCATCAGCAAATTCTTCACTATGAATCTATGGATTTGACCTGTATTGGGGAAGCGGCTGATTACATCACACTGGAAGAACTGGGACCACACCGAGGAAAACAAAATCGGAGATCGGAATAAAGTCAAAATAAAGTTGCCGTCTAGAGAGAAAAAAAGTCTCTCGCCAGCGTAAAAATGAAGCATCTTGTTAAGCTGTAATTTAACATATATTTAAGTAATTTAAGAAATACTGAATCTTTTGGCACATCAACACCAGACTACTATACTGTAGGTATCAGGAGGAGAAACTGAACCAGAAAGACTTGGAGGAGGAGATGGCTGGTGACTGCAGGGCTATCATTGGTTGTATCAGCGTGTTCTTATGACTTTATTTTATCCCATTATATTCTAATTTTCTCATATAATTACAACTTCATTCTTGTAATATTATGCCTTTGTCTTAATTACGTCATTATTCTCGTAATATTTCGACTTCATTCTCAAAATCTTCCCTTTTTTTTTTGGCCCTGATACTCCATGTAGGAAACAGGCAAAACCACTGATACAAAGGCTGCATTAGACAAGATCCACATATCCAGCGGGGAGCTGGCACCGCTGCTTATCTCACACCTCAGAGGTTGATAATCACTGTGTGTTCTCTTGGACAAGAAGCGATGGTACGTCCAGCACAGAGTGACATCAGAATATAAAGTGCAGAGAGACAAAAAGTTCCTCAGCCTGACAGATTAGATAAAGACATGGTAGGAACAGCATGATCTGAGCTGTTAGTGTGGGACAATCACCATAACTGCTTTGTTTCACTAATAGAATGAAGAGTGAAATTATGCCTACGGCAGAAGTAGCAAACCCGGTGCTCTTGATGTGCATTCATATTAACCGGGCCCTGAAACTGAAGCAGCTAAATGGAATTCAGCCGTCACTAATTTCATTACACTAATTAGTCTAATGACTTTCAATCCCACCTTAAAGGCAAGATATTCTGTTGATTCTTCTTATCTTTCAAGCTCTTTCCCTCCAGTGTGACGAAATAATACCATAACAGTTTTAAAAATCTAGCCTCTGACTATTACACAGCAATCTAATAAAATCTGAATTAAGAAACACTGCACTGATGTCGGTCATTTGTAAGACCTTAGTCATTATTAACACCTACTTAAATCTAATTACTTCTGAGTAACTGATAGCACTTTTACATCTGAGCCTTAGGGTCCACTTTCTTTGTTGTTTTTAGTTGTGTGGCATTATTTCATACTGATTCAAGATATTTCAATGTATTTTAATGTGTTTTAATGTTTAATTTCATTTTATTTTTTTCCACATTCCCATTGAGAATATCTGAATATTATTAAGAAATCAAGTTTATTTGCTCTTTGAAAAGGTGCACTTGCATTATTGTGCCACTATATTATCATTAGATGGGTGGATTGTCTTAAAATGGCGATAACATTGTTTCATTAATTATTTCTGGGACAATATATAGTCCAACAAAGGCAGGTATTGTGATAGGCCTGGCTGTTACAATGTGAGTCAGACACTTATACGCTCATTTACTCTATACAACATATTCATGCATAGATTAGGGGTCCACACACCAAAAAGCAAACATTTCTAAAATGTAACTTGGAAAGGAGAGGTTCTAGTCCGTCAATCTGAAAGCATGAGTGTGTGTGTGTGTGTGTGTGTGTGTGTGTGTGTGTGTGTGTGTGTGTGTGTGTATTCCTTTGTACAAGACAAGCGAAGAAAGAAAGCAGAATTTAAACCCAACAAAATGATCACGAAGGAGCTGTGTTGCATTTTGAGGAAACTCCAAAGCAATTTCCCCATTGTCCTTTGACTGTGGGGCTGGTAGGGCTGTGAAGTGCATTGAAGACATTTTTCTAATGTGAAGCGGCCTGCTTTGACAGGAGCAGGCCAGGCAGGGCAATGAGAGGTGGTCTTTCATCCTTGCAAGCTGTTAGCTTTGGCAGGGAGACAGCAGCCCTCAACCAGCCTTCCTGCCTGCCTGTAAACTGGGAGCCTGGAGAGAACGGAGTGAAGGAGAAAGTGGCGAGAAATGAAAGAGAGAGGGGGGGGGGATTATATAACATTCCACAAGGATAATAAATGCTATTAGATTGTATTGTAGCGTATGAAAGCCAAGCAGAAAGGCTGGCAGTGTGTGCAAGAAGACCATTGTTTCCTTGGTTTTGTCATTTGAAAAGAAATAATGTCTCAGTCTAAGCAGAGGTGCAAGAAGCAGGTGGGCAGACAGGTATGCAGACGGGCAGGTAGTGACTCAGACAGGAAGCTGCACATGCCAACAGATGCAGGCGGTGAGGCAGACAGACATGCAAATAAGGAGGTCGCAGACAGGTGAGGGAATTTTTTTTTTTTGTGTGTGTGTGTGGCTGGTATTCTGCACAGATTTAATGGTTGTGGCACACAGATCAGTGATTGGCTGCTAAGATTCACATTAGACAGAGAGGGATGGATAAAATAAATTTTAAAAAAAGAGGCTGCTGTGGACTAGGAATATGTTGACCTGGAAAGCCATATGTTAAATTCTATGCAATTATGAGCAGTTTAATGAAAACATTAAGGTAATTTTTCCCCCTCATTCATTTTAATTTTAGAATTCTTTATGTAAATCTCAATAAGATCAGTGAATAAGTCAGTCCAAAACAATAGCTATATTTGAAACATGGCTGAACAAAGACAGACTTTAATATGGAATTAATTAAATTTGGATTTAAGTTCTATTACATCAACTGAGTGCAGAGAAGGGGGAAGGGGTGTTGTGTTGTATGTGGACATCATCTTGAAATGTAGAACAGTCAGATGTACCGATGGTGTTTTGAAATGTATGGCTGTTGAAATTGTGTTGGAAAAGAAAAGAAATGTTATCTTTGGAGCACCAGGGTTAAAAGTGGAAACTTTCAAAGCAAGATCTGAAAGTTCAGTAATAGAATAAATGATAGGAAAAAACCGTGTTGATGTGTGGAGATTTTACTGATCTACTGGATCCATGTAAGCATAAATCAACTTTTGGATCTATTACATAGCCGGTGATCACTCAGCGAGAACAGACGAGCCAAACTCTGGCTCTGGAGGAGGCCCTTCTAGTTTTAGCAGCCACCGTGGGAGATGGAGAGACAAGGGGTGTCCAGTTGGATATCAATAAATCCTACATACTGAACCTTTAAGAGACACAAAGATGAGAGCAATGTAACAGGTCAAAGGGTGTCATCTGTCAGCTCCCATCACAGACAAAGTTTTATGTGTTCTTTTGTGTTCACATCTTAATTCACTGGATTCATAATAGATCATATTGTTATGATTTAGTAACCACTAGAATAGATTTGCTGCGAGCCAAGAGACGACAAGGGTGGAGAAATTTGTACACTTTTGATTCGATTTTGAGCCGATGAAACCCCTGCTGTTTAACTTCTTTGTCTACATGTGTGTGTGTATCCATCCCAGCCAGACAAAACTGTTCTGCATAGCCAGTAAAAAGTTGTGTTACTTTCACTTCTTGTTCTACTTCAGGCGATTTAGGGAACTGCTGACGACAAGGACTCATGTGTTTTGCACTTAGCTGCCTAGGGGGAAAAGTTTGTACAGTATGTGTGTGTGTGCAAGACTGTTTGTGCACAATAGTGTTTGTGTGTGTGTTTCCGTTGGCTCCTCTGCACAGTCATCCAACAAGCGTGGGAAGTCAGAATCAGAATCAGGTTGTCTTCCTGTGCTTGTCGTCGGGTGCAGCTGTGTCAGTGCTCTCTCCAGGGCTAGCTTCCCTCCCCTCAGTAGCGGAGGAGCTATTAGCATCCTCGCCACTGGTACCAAATTCAGGTTGGGTAGTGCAGGTGGCGTAGCGATGCGGAAAACAAATAAGAATAAGATAAGATAAGAAAATAAAGATATTTTGGCCCGGTTTGCACTTTTTATTGCATGTAACGTACCGACTTCGTCTTAAACTCGGGTTACTGTCACTCAACCAGTCTCCTCTACTTTGCTCGCCGTGTCTGTGTGTGAAGCATGGATAAGCCACGCCCTCGGTAGGAGCACCAGACCAGAGCAGAGGAGAGGAGAGTCATTGATCACGACAGAGAATGGCATAAAAGACACTCATGCTCTGCTGAAATGAAACGATATACACATATAATTACGTAAATTCCAACAATAAATAAATAAATAAATTCGTGGTGATAATTTAAAAAGTAATAATTTTTTTTACTCAACTTTAAAGGCCATTATCGGATTTTAGTTATACTGGAAAAACATGCCTGTTCGTGACACAGCTCAAGAGACCAAAATATCCTCACGACCACTAAACTTCTTGAAGTTTTCTCATATGTGGCCACTGTCACCTCAGTTTATTTTGTTATGCTTGTGATGGTGTGGCACAAGGCAGGCAGACACACACACACAGACACACTCAGTTACTTGGTTGGAAGTGTTATGTGTAATAACAAAGCATGGCGGCTATTTTAATCTGTAGCCCACTTTGTTTATTTTCTGTTTGGAGGGCAGAGAAAAGAGAATGGGGCTGTGAGTCAAAGGGCTCACTGGATCAAAGTGGGGCTGAATCGGACACTAAGCAGAACCAGGGAGAGGAGGAAAACAAAGACACCCATGCCAGAACACACACACATAAACATAAACAGGTGTCTGCGCAAACGCATTTTATATTAATTATTCAAGGATGTGATTCAGACAAAAAAAAAAAAAAAACATTTCAAGAACTCTGTGCGGGTTGGACGAGTTCACAGTGGAAATAAATTGAAAGTGTGTCCAAACAAAAAAGTGAAAAAGAGTTGGATTACGGTTCCGTTAATGCTATTATTGAATTACTGGCGAGGAGAGGAGGTGCTCTGGGGATTATGAGGTTCATGTGATCCTACCTTGTATCCAGCATGGCTCCTGCTCTTTGTGAGCGGTGTGGTGGAGCAGAGCTCGATGGCCTCAGGCTCGTGAAAGATCACCGTGGGCAACGGCTCCTTCCTCAGCGTCAGCACATTTAGCTTGGTCTTCAGCATGGTCTGGAAGTGCTGATGGAGAGAGGAGACGGACACAAACGTAGAATCAGAATCAGAAATACATGTGTATGGGTTCACATTTGTAGTTTCCTTGTTAGCACTGCTGGGGGCTCATAAATGCAACATCCGGGGCACAATTAGCGCAGTGGTCAGAGCGTGCGCCCCATGTACCGAGGCTATAGTCCTCTAGCGGCTGGCGCGGGTTCGATTCCAACCCGTGGCCATTTGCCGCATGTCTTCCCCCCCCCCCCCCACTCTCGCTCCCACATTTCTTGTCAGCTCTTCAGCTGTCCTATGAAATAAGGCATAAAACTGCCCAAAGAATAACAACAACAAAAAAAAAGCAACATCCATAACGTCAGCATTTTTGTGGGTTTAACATTTATAGGTATGTAATACCGTACAAAATAAGAGATGAATGCCACCTTTGAATCTAAAAATATATGAGAATCATACATCTATAAATATAATGGTAGGAAGAAATGCTGCTATGGGATAAATGACCACATAACAAAAGCCATGAGGATATTTTGTTTTAACCTTTTGTAAACATACCAAAATGAAATTCAAGGCCGGAGTATTCCAGATTTACACACACGCTCACACTCACACAGAGAAAACAAATCTCAGTGTTGAAAACTGGGGATGAAGACTGGAAGCGAGACGTTTATTCTGCCGAAAGTGGAATGTGAGGAGTAGATGAAGGGAGATCTGCCCCTCGCCGCCTCCGTCAAAACAAGAGAGGAGAGACGCTGGAGCAGAACCACATGGTGGATATGGGACTGTGGAATTTCTGGGCTTCCGCAAAACAGTCAAGGCAAAACTGATTAGCTAATGAAATGCCAAAATTGCTGGGCTGTGTGTCTGCAGCCTCCCTCTATTATTAATGAAAAACCCTTTCTTACACAACTTGATGAATTATGCACCTGCAGGTGTTTTTAATCAAATATTTTTAATATCAGCCTCTTCCTAATCTGTTTCTTTGCAGCTTTGTGTTACACAGTTTTAACAGCTTTGTTGAAGTCGGTGGAATATGTTTAACAGTTGCCTGAAGGGACGGAAAAAAAAGATACCAAGTTGGGGAACTGTATTCATTATGAATTGCAAGCTTTTTAGCTGCATGTCAATGTCAATGTCTGTCAATCTGTTGGTTGACTGAAATGTCAACAACTTGCAGCCCGGTCTTCCCAAAGGAAGTTGGACATTTTCAAAGCGGATCTCTAACGTGTCTGTAGGCATTTCCTGGCAATGAAACAAATTGAAATTGATTGGAAGCTTCTGCCAATTTATTTATTTGCAAGTAAATGTGGCATTGGGAGAGCAGTGTGGATTTTTATGACTGAATTTCTTTATTATACTGTTTCATAAAAAACAAACAAAGCTGATTTCCAAGGATTAGCAAAAAGCACAAGCCCTCATATGTAGGTTTAGGTCAGACCTCATCAGGGGGAGGCTTTACTTTCTTGACCTTTTTGCAATTGAAGACCGCTGCTTTAGACCGTTATCCTTGTCTGGATGTGATGCTGGCAATAACAGATAGTAATCCAGTCGTCTGTAACTAAGAATATATTTGTTGGATTGGCCACTGTTCTTTACAGATTACTTCTTCCATTCATTTTTTTCCTTTCATTTCACAGGTGTTTTCAATATTGGACCTGCAAAATGTCAATTTTTAATGCAACAGGCAATGGAAACAGTCAAACCTGCCAACAGAGGCTCAGATCAATCTTTAGTGTTAGTCTGTTTGCTGAAGCCAAGTAGAAAATCCTCAATCAACTTCAAGATGTAGGTTTGGTGTCCAGTTTCTAAATTCTACACCACTGCATCAAAACAATACATTACCCATATTCATTTCAATATATGCGAGGGTTTACCTTACCGATGGCTGTGGCGCAGCTTCTTTAATCTGACTGCAGATTAATGGCTACAAAATAAATGTATTTATGCTATATTATTTTACTATTTCACAATTAATAATAACACAATAAGATGTCCTCGTAAATATCATCATTAGATAACAGATTAGATTTTGGGGGATTTTATGACTGGTGAAATAGTGGATGGACAAATGACAAGAATTGACAAAAAAGAAAAAGAAAAAGACAAACACCCGAAACACCTAACCAAGTGAACTCTAAGAATAATAAGAAATTGGGGGGCTGTCAAGACAGAGGAAGATGAGGCAAGACAAAAACAAGGAGCAGATGAAGGAGAGAGGCAAGATGGAGTTGTGAAAGTAAAGCCACATGTGTGTAAACGCTCGCTGACCTCCGCGTCAGCACTTTACAGCTTCCTGACAGCGGCTCACATTCCTGCGGTTGGCCCCGCTACGGAGAGATGGGGGAAGGAGGGCTGGAAAGGGCTTGTGGTGGACTCCCCTACTCCTTCACCCCCCACCAGGAGGAAAAGGCCTGAGCTGAGGGGCCGCTTGAGGAGTAACACTGGAATCCTATTCATAATATTTTCACTGGATTTTAATGTTTTTTTTTATTTCTCCAGTCCCAATAGTCTCCTCATCAAGTTACTGCTGTTCTTGATTCTATTTCTGACTTTAACGTGGACCCTGGCAGGTTTTCTGTCTCCATCATCAAGACAGCATGGTTTGGTTTGTCTGAGCTTCAGATGTAATTGCAAAACAATGGCTGCTGTCAGAAGAAAGCCTCAAATCTAAAATAAAAATGTCCCTCTTTCAGGATTATGAAAAACAATCTGGTTTTAGGATTGACACTTGAGCAATCAATCTTCAGAATAAACTCCATACATACTGTAGAAATGTTTGATTTTATATGCTGAATATTTATATATGATTGACACACACACATTAATTCTGATGTCACACTAATATGGACAAAATGCTCTTCTTCCAGTGTATCTATAACTCAGGTACTTCGTGATATAACAGGTTCATCTCTGCAGCAACTGACATGATTCACTGAGGTGCTTAAGGGGTTTTTAACTTCCTTCTAATGGCGCCACTTTCTATCATTCTGATGATAATAAACATTTCTCCCTCATCATCTGCATGCATTATATCACATCTTTTTTTATGATTACTAACTACCATTACATATTTTTATATCGACAGTACAACATTTTTATTCACTCTTTATATATGTGTGTTTAGACTTTCTGTAAATGCAATCAAACTATTTGGTCATTTTTAAATCAGTTATGACATTCGCTGTCATAACATTGAGGGTCTACATTTTTTTGCAGTATGGCTGTAACGCCAAAAGTAGCAACGGTGACGCACGCCTGTGCTCATGTGATTGACCCAGAATGCGAATTTTGAGAAGATAAAATAAGAAAAGAAAAGAAAACTTGGATATTACAAATATTACCAGATCTCATACTCTCCGTGACTTCTACAACAATTCAATCATTATACTCATATTTCTTAAACCCCAAGGCCCATATAATATATAAAATCAGTTTTACATTTTCATTATTCTATATTAATCCAGATTTTATATTTCATTTATTATGGATATTTTTTTCTGAGATACGTATCAATATTAAAAATTTGACAGCGAATAAGGTCACACACTTCATACAGACCCTTTGCTGCCAGTTAATTCTACATGGACTCTCCCCAAGTAGAGTTTCCCCTTGGTTTATTGGTTAGGGGGGCGGGCGGACTGGTCGAGGGGAGGAGGACATAGATATATATACAGTATATATTTCTGAAATATCAATTTGTGTGCTTGAAGATGTATGGTGTACTTAACTATACATTTACACCAAACCTTACCTATATCTGTCTTGTAGAGCTAGGAGGAGTATTTCCTCTCTGACAGCCAATATGGGTCAAACCCTGTCTTCCTGTGCTTGTCGCTGGGTGCAGCTGGGTCAGTGTTCGGGGCAGGGCTAGCCTCCCTCCCCTCAGCAGCAGAGGAGCCATTAGCATCCTCACCACTGGTACCGGGTTCAGGTTGGGTGGCGGCAGGTGGTGCAGCAGCGACACGTTTGAAATATGCAGATATTTTGGCCTGGTTTGCAATTTGCGGTCGACACTTTGGGGTTTCTATTGTATGTAATGTATCGACTACTTCGGTCTGTGTCGGTAGGAACACCAGACCAGAGCAAGAGGAGAGTTGAATCATTGATCAGAACAGCCAAATGCATCAAAGACGCTCATGCTCTGGTGAAATGAAACATCATCATGGAGAAGATGACCAACCTTCAGAGTCACCTTACAATCCTCTTTCCAAGGAAAATTCAAAAATAAAATTTGATATCACTAATTATGAATTCTGCATTTAAAAATATGTAAATCCAGGAAAGTACTTGGACAATCAAGTCCACCAGATAGCAAGCAGACAGGCTTTGGAAAGTGTCTTAGTGCAGTTTGCCTCCTGCAGTGATGAGCTTAACAGGTAACACATGGTAAATTAAACTTTAGGCCCCCTGAGGGAGCGTTCTAACAGGAAAGAGGTTCTTGGGTCAATCTCATGGTAAGACACAGGCCGAAAGCGGACCTCCACCACGCCTACTGACACGTACCAAATAGGGGTTACAGGGATGTGATCATGACCAAACGTTAGAAAACAGCTGGAAATAATGTGAAGACACCATCAGAAGCAAAATGGACAGACGCTCCGTGTCTAAAAGGCATGATAATCTGGAAAAGAAAACACACCATTTGGATGCTGCTTCAGTCTGAAAACTCAAAATGTGGTTTGTCATGTTAAGAATAGTTTTTTAGACAGATTTGCATACACTAACCCCAGACAGACATAGTGGGGTCCAACATGTGCAGAGTTCTGTACCAGATATTGCAGGTCTGGCTGGTCACCGTCACTCTTTGTTACGAGGTCTGGAACTTTGGCAAGTCAACTAGACAACAAGTCAGAAAAGACTCCATAAACAGTCGAAATAAGCACAATTTAATCTATAACGTTAAACATCTTCTAAAAAGAATTGCATTATAATACATCTTAATGCAACAGTTAACCAGAATTGTTACCATTAGTCATGGATCTTGGCACTAGGAAATTCAATTTCTGTGCAGATTCATTGTGTAATTTAAATGTGCACAATGTTGCACAATATGGGGGGGGGGGGGGAATGACAGAGCAATATTTTCTTATCTGCGATAAAAATTGCAATATAAAAACTGCCAGAATTTGTAACAAGGGGCCTTGAATAGCAGGAAAAAATTAAACATTCTAAAACTTTGTCATAGCAGTTCTGACACTTTTAAACTCCTGTGATTGTGTGCATGTAACAGACTTGACCCACAGTCCCAGAGTTTAATCTACTTAGTGAAGAAGCCGTTTTCTCCACAATCCCAAAACAGTTGCAATCCCGTTCGAGACCGCAAAAAAAGAAACCACTCAAAAATCAGCTGTGGGTTTTACAGATCCAACAAGACCAACAACTACGGAAAACACACACATCCACCAGATCATTCCTTGTCCTGACACAGACTCCAGAGCTTATGTTTTACCACCAGATGACTACAGTGAGGTGGACCTTACAACCCAATCTGATGCTGGGGTACCTCTCCTTTACTGGAGCTGCACGATATATCATTTCAGCATCGACATTGCAACGTGTGCATGTGCAATAGTCACATTGGGGGGGGGGGACGTGTGATGTTGGAACCTGCATTTACATCCATGTTTGCACATTAGCAGTCTTCTTGTCTGACTTTTGCTGGAGGGTTGCCACATTCCTTGGCCACCTGTTGATCAGTGGAATCGTAGGAATCTATTGACAGGTACTGTGTGAGCACATCCTGTCATCCATGTGCTCGTGCATCCTTGACCTTGTGCATGAGACGATAACCAAATGAGGAAACAGTCATAAATTATATTGTCACATTGCAGTATTGTGGCCAAGACCTCCACACGATACTTTTAGAGCAAGGACAAAATATTTTATTAACAAAAATGCAGACAACAAACCATCATCCATCACACATAGATCTTTTGTGAACGGCTGAGAGTCGAGTCATTATTTTCCTCTCTTGTGAAATCACCAGTAAGTAAACAGCACACAGGCTGGAGTTACATATCAAATAAACTGGTCATGAATTTGCTCCTCAATATGGGCCCAGTTTAACCAACAAACCATCTCAGTTTCTTTACTGTTAACAAACCTTGCGTCATTCTGGACTGGCAACCGTCTCCATCCTGCTCTGGTTTGTACCTCAGATTCCATTTATACACACAAACACATCCTTCCCTCCAGGTCCACAGGTGGAGCAGGAGGAGGAGGAGGAGGAGGAGGTTCACCCACCATGCAGTGGGAGTTACTTCCACAAGCCCAAAGTAGGATGCACCCCTCCATTTCTTTGCATGGTAGGGATGGGGAGATTCAAACTTTCTAAGCTTTTCCCTTCATGTGTTTACAGCCTCCCCCTCTGATCCTGGGACAGTTTACAAGAGGAAATAAGTCTGAATGGGCTCAACCCAGAGTGGACTGTGGGAGGTCCCTACGCAGAGAAAGACCTGTTTTTCTCAACCATGATTGGAGCCCTGGGGCATGTAGGCGGGAGAAAGGCGCCGATCGGATGTTGTGATTGGTGGGTTCCTACTTACAGGAGGAAGTGGGTATTAAAGTACCCAAACCTCAGATCCTGGGGGTGGCAATCTCTGTCTGGCAGTAAAAACATCAACAACTCTTTTATGTAAACAATGAACCCACAGCGACGTCTTAAATAGACTACACAGAGCCAGGGCGAAGGAAAAAGACCTGCTAATGACAAAAAAGACAGGCGACTGTCACGAACATGGTCAACTTCAATGTTTTCCATTATTCACCTATACTGCCAGGTGGACAAGTGTTTAGAATATCCTAATCATCAGGGAAAAGAGGCTACATTTAATCCCTAGAGTTTAATTTCCTTAAACTTAACCCAAGGTCTGATAGGATTGCCAAAGGACAGCTAATAGTCATGCTAACAACAACAATGGTGGCTTTCAACGATGACATTCAGCGTTGGATTCATCCATTATCAGTTTATTCGACAAACTCTCCGTAAAGACACTGCCATTCAATGCTGGATTACAGAAGCCTTTTACAAGGAGACTGTGCAATAGCACAGCAACGAGGATGCTTTGTTTATTTACATTAAACAAACCAATGGCAGCATGAACCCACTGAAGTGTGTGTTTTTTAAATTGCAAGCTAGCTTTCCGTAGGCAAAAGAGGCGAGACGTAAAACACAAGGGCGTTGACAGCTAATGTAAGGTTTTACATACCCGCCTTGAACAAGCTGTGTAAAAGGAGGCTAAAGCTTCTGAAAAGAATATCCAATAAAAAAAAATTTTTAAACAGTTCTTGGTGTAATATTTAAAACTTGTTAATTAATATTAAGATTTTGAGTAAGATGTTCGCGTTTTTCTCCTGTTTGTTGTCCACAACCTAATGGGAGCTGGAAAAATCAGTCTGATAATAATGAGGTAAAAAAGTGACAGGTTTTTTTGACAGCTTTGGCAACCTATAATATAATATAATATAATATAAATATATATATATATATATATACCTGTAATAAACCAGCCTATTGGGCACATCTTCTGAGCACCACAATCTGATCTGAACCCTGCTAAAAACAAAGACACAACAGAAACAGGACGATAAGGCTAGAGAGTACGATCTATGGTAGAGTTCTGTACAAAAGACAAGTACAAGATAAAGAACAAAACCTAAATTACACAGCTGAGACTGTTCCATTTTGACTAATAGGAAGGATAAGACTCTCTGTCAAAGGCAAATCCTTGAAAAATTATAACTTCCGCTGACAGGAGATTATGCCTATTCATCAAATACAAAGAGCCAAACCAGTCGGCCAAAAGCCATATGTTCACCAGAGGCAAATGTGTGCTAGCTGAAAAAACAACCAGTCCAAGGAACTATGGGAATTTTGTGCCAGTCTGCTCGTGGATTTCTTTAGCCACCAAAACCATAGACTTAACAACATAACTGTGGCCTCAAAGTAACCTCAGGCAGACAAAGAGACAGACAGACTGACTGACTGACAGACCAAAGAACAGACATTAAAAAAAAGTAAAGGCAGGCTGAGATGGTCCCAGTAACAAGTGAAGATGCAGACAGTGGTGAGTTATCACTGACTCTGAATCTCAGTCAGCCATTTCTGCACTGTCAGGTCTTTGTCTGTGCTCAGCGGTGTTTGTCAGTGTCACACACATTAAAGTCTCAAATGTGGAAATCATGGCTGAAGAAAGAGCTGCTGACAGAGCAATAAATAGGTTTGGTCGTCCAATAGATGGTAAAAAAAAAAAGGAAGGATGTTGCTGTGTGTGTGTGTGTGTGTGTGTGTGTGTGTGTGTGTGTGTGTGTGTGTGTGTGTATGCATGCTTAATACGCCTGCCGATGCATATTGTGCAACCTATGGCTGAACTAACATGGCCTCTGCCTCGGAAGGAGGAGTCCTTGAAACTGATCGAGGCATGTGGTCAGTGAGAGGTCTGAGGGGGGAAATGGACACGGAGACAAAAAGAGAGACATGGCACATCATCACCACACACTTCAGTCCCAAAACACTCCTGATCGTCATTAAAAAGCAGCCTGATATTGGGGATGCGACCTGCATCGCCTCACTCACAACACCAGCATCCATCTCTTTTTTGCGCTCCTCTTCCCGCCTGAGTGTGAGACAAAAATGCAGCGAGACATCAAGTGTTGCTATGGCAACAGAGGACAGCACAAGTGAGAATAATATGGACAGATGCCACAATGAATGGAAACAACAGAACGGAAGATTATAAACGCTAGTGCATTCGAGATAAGCTACCTGACGTCTTCGGCTCCGGAAAACCAAACAATTCTTGACCCAAGAAGAGGAAGAAGAATACAAGCCAGGCAATGAGCAGATCTAGAACCACTTTTAAATGTACAGGTTTTTATTCTTATACTCTTATTTTGAAAAAACCCCCACACAAAACACTTTTATTTCCTGATTTAAGCCATCCTGGCACTCGATGTGGCCATGGTCCACACGCACTGCCAGGATCGTTATTCATAAAGGTTTCTCCAACCTGGGCCGGTTTTATTCTTCCAAATTCTCCTCCAAAGACATCAATCATGTTAAATGTCACCAATCAATGTGTCATGGTTAAAGAGTGGACAGCCAAAGCATGCCAAACTCTCTATGAACTTTGGGCCACAGCTGGTCTCCAGGAGGTAAGCTGGTAAGCTGTGGGGCAAATGCCAAAAGTAAGTCAAATCCACCTTTATCCTGCAACAAGCACGGCACTTCCATATTTCCCACAATGCAACTGGACACTCTGTCCTTCGACTTTTCTTGCCTACTAATGCTGAATTCATGTAGGATCGTATGGATGGGAGGGATTCACAACATCAGGGAAAACTTAGACTTACTTATTAGGAAGTTGGATACAACAAAACGTTTCAGAAGCCTGAGTATGGCAAGTCATTATTACAAACTGGATATTGATGTGAACGCAATTGGCAACTTGGAATCTCATAATTATGAAAAATCCAAAGTGACAGTTGAGAGAAACCACAGCTCGCCACTTTTAAAGAATACGAGCTTCACATAACGTTTTACATGGAAGTTTCTGAATCTTATTTTTTTCTCAGATGTAACAGTAGACCCATATTTGCACGCGCACATACACACACACACACACAATGGTGATGTCACCGTGATGATGTCACATTACTCGCATGTTTGTTTTTTGTTGTTTTGTTTTTTAAAGATTGAGTATGCGGAGCTTTTGAAAATTTGAGGTGAAAATGGAGCCACTTGAAATTCAAAGCCGTTTAAAGCCATCTATTTGACACAAATTAGCTATTTCGTGAGTAATTATACCGTTATTAATAAACAGACATATTATTGACTGGTATTACTTTAATAGTTTTACTAAAAAAACGTCTTTTTAAGGACACCTACATGTTGTGTAAAAGCATAATGTACGGCATTTAAGGCTAAACGGATACGGACGAAACGGAGCAGTTCCATCAGAAGTCATTGGGGGGGGGCAGTGTAGCCATAATTCCAGGAAGATATGACAAAGGTGAAAACAACTCTCACTCCACAAGTCGTGATGCATTTAATGGCCCCACAAACCTCTGCAAAGTGCATCCCTACCTCCACTTTTGCAGCTTTTTATCTTACGAGGTACACAAACACAACCTCCTCCATCATCTGCCTTTTATTGTTTTAAACCCTCTGACTCTTCGTTGCCCTCTTGTGGATTGGCGGACACATCCTTGGTATTTATTTTTGAATGTTGAGGGGGCAGAAATGAGTCAGATGCACTACCCACGACTTGAATAAACAAAGTGCTCTCACAGTGCAGTGTTCGATTAAAACGAATCAATAACTGATCAATAATAATTTATAAAACGCTGTCCACACATGGATGTTGGATGTTTCCATGAATCCAAAGCGTCGGGGGGTCATGCAGATGTGTGTTTATGGGATCATTTTACTAACTTCACATCAGAACACAGGAACTCTCCGTTTTAATCATTCGTGATTTCATCTTCTTGACGCCTGAGCAGAGGAGGGGATTGTGCAAGTTCACTTGGCAGGCAGGCCGACATCTGGAGAGCATTACGTCTGCAGGAGACGTGAAGGCTCGGTGCACGGCTTGCCCCATGGATATCAAACTACGTGTCATTAGCGGTGTTTTAACACGCTGCCGAGCAGGTCACTGACCAGAGACTGCGTCAGTAAGGAATTTCACACAGGAATGGAGATTAAGCATCCTGATGTGACAACATGAAGGGAAAATAGGAGTCACAACAGGAGGAGGAGGCCTGAAATTACAGTCAGTAGGTTAGTGTGAAGCTAAAACGTTAGTATTGGATGAAACAAGCCAGCCATTTTTTTTTGTAAACAGCTGGAATATGCTCGTCTTTGTCATTTTAAGAAAACCTCCAGACGTATATCAGCACAGGAATGTAGCGGAGGTACAAATTGTTGCACTTGCGTAACGTAAATAGCTACGTTTACGCGCAATAGGGAATCGACTAGACACACACACAAAAAAAACATCGCTTCAATACAAAGAACCGGTTTCTAACATTTAGGAAAAGATAAGACAGCGGTTAAGTGACGAAGAACATTTATAGCTGCTCAGAAACCCAAGTGTCGTCAGGCTGGAGCCATGCACAACACGGCGGGGTTTAGAACACGGATGGATATCGACAGGAAGTGTTTCACATGCACCCACATCTTACCTGCAGTCGCTCCGACGCTGGTTGCCACATATTAGCAGAATAAAATGGTCTCCGTGTTTACTACAGCGTGTTCTCTCTCTGTAGTCCGGCTCACATCTGTTCGCTCCTTCGACTTGCCTCCCTGCCCTCCTCTCTGGACTGCTCCGTAATAAAGGATGTGTTGCTCCGCCTTGGCTGTGTTTATGACGCTGACCAGCAGGTGGCGCTGCTCCAGCTGCTCCCTGGTTGGTGAGCGCCAGGCTGTTTATTTGACAAATCTGAGATTAAAGTCAGAGACCTGAACGTATTCTTAGAATTCCGACTTTATTATTACAATTCTGACTTTATTCTCAGACTTCTGACTTTATTCTTAGAATTTTAACTTTATTCTTAGATTTCTAACTTTATTCTCTGAATTCTGACTTTCTTCTCAGAAAAGAAATTTCATGTTGCCCTCTAATCCTCCTCCGTAATTGTGAGATAGGGCATTTTTCAACATTTTCTTTATTTTCTCCGGGAATAAATAATGGATCTTGACTTAAAAAAAAAATCATATTTAAGGGTTTGGTGCAAATCTAAATAAAAATCTGGATGCACCACATTTCAATGTTTGGCTATTAGAGCAGATCCGGATAAAGGGGCAGATGCAGGAAATTCTTTATCATTGTGAGATAGAGCTGGTCTCAACATTTCTGTCTATTAGGCATAAACTACCAAACGGATTGTGATGAAATTTGGTTAAAGGGTTGGGCTTCTATGGAGAATTAATTCCTTAACCTGCTCATTTATCAGCAGGTTTTCTTTTTTCTTCAATTGCAAGATAGGGCTTTTTAAAATTTTATCAATTATGCATAACCAACTTGACGGATTGCAGTGAAACTGGGTGGGTAAGTGAAGCATGTGCCAAAGAAGAAAACATTTCAGATCTTTGCAGCATTTTTATCAAATATGCACAAACTACTTGAGATATTTTCATAAGTGTTGGTGGAAGAGTAGGACAGGCACCATGTAAGAAGGGAGCATTGAACTTCTTTGGAGTAAATACAGATTAAGGGGTGGATCCATGATTTTCTTTTTTTTTACCTTTAACATTGCAAGAAACCTGACGTCAGTCATTTTGATGGTGCACATGTGTTGTTCGAATTAAGTTTAGGGTTTGATTTAATTAAAAGAAAATGTTGGACCTCGGAGGAGGTATGTGCTCTACTGAGTGCTCCAGTATTAACAATGGGATAATGACTATATATGATGTGATAGAGTCGTAGAAAACTACCATCTGACCCTGCAGCTCTTTTCAGAAGATTAGCCATCCAGACCAGAGTTGGCAGCCAGTAAAGGAATGCAGTTAAATGTAAATGGTCATATAAAAACGTAACATAAATGGCATGGCCTTATTTCAGAGGCTAGTCACAACAAGACTTTGGTTAGTTAAAATTCCCCATTCTCATAATTCCCAAGTTTCACAAAGGCAGCTAAGCACAAAGTCTAAAGTGAATTGCTTCATTCATCCCCACTAATTTTAATCTTCTTAGGTTTCTCAAAAACAAGTTCTAACAAAAACATTTTGTCCGCCTGATTATTTTGAATCGTGATTGGCTTGGTATGACCTTGTAATTCTAAAATTGAGGTCTGGAAATCAACAGTATTTTGTGGAAAATGCTGATTAGAATATGTACATATTTTAACCATCGGATTTTTTTTTTTGACATCACAGCCCAGTGAAGGGATCTCACTTTATCAAGAGAGAGACCATGAAAGTGTCTGAGAGTCTCTGTAATAGACAATGTGTTCTGAGACTCATGTCAAGCCAAACAGTGAATACTCCGACCCCCCAGGGTATTCACAGGGCAAAGGTCAACCACAAAGACTATAACCAAAGGTGAGAGCCATCAATAACATGTGTTGTTCCTGCAAAGTGTGCGTATGTATGTGTTTGTGCACAGACTTAATAAATGTAGGTGTGTTGAGCAACATGGCTCTGCAGTCGCAGTCTGTATTTAGATATGTTTACATGAGGAACATCTGGATAAAGCCTGAGGTCAGTGAGGGTGTTCACATTACCAACACTCCATAAAAGGTCTTTCCCACGGCTGGTGGTTCAGTTTGGTGGGTATGACCTTGGGACACTGCAGAAAAACAGACCCTGCAAAGAATCAGCTTTTTTTTTTCCCTGGTTTTTGTTTACACTTGAAAAAAACCAGGACCCCAGTTTTCAAAACAGTTAAATCACACCCAAATCGTTTTGCTGCATGTTATTGTTTCATCAAATCATCACTGAATTAAAGCAAATTTCCAGTTTATTTCAACCTTGCATATTTCTCATAGACGTGGCTGTTGTGGCTCTATGGCTCGAGCTAACTTTGTATTCTTGGACTTTGGGAAACAAGGATTTGTGCAATAAATCATACAATGGTACGAGCTGTAGCAGCCTGCCATAGCTTTCCAAAAAAAATAAACCCACAATTTTTACATTTATCATTTCAAAGGCTTGTCACTGAGAAAGTGACCACCTGCAAAAGCCATGATAAATAACTGAATAGAGATCTACATAAGGGGAAACCTTCATTGATGTCATACTGTCTTCTGCTAAAATTCAAAAAAGCTAAATGTATGGCGTATGATCATGAGCCATTTCACTTTTGCTTGACTGTATGATGAGGTGAGGAGCTGAATCAAATGGAAGAGGAGATACGCAGAATAGAGGCAGAAACAGGTCACTCCTGAGAGAACATGCACTTTAGGGAACCGGTGGTGTTCCTGCGGTCAATGCTCTCCACGGCCAAATGAGGGGGAAACATTTGCTTCAGAGTGGGATGTGTTGATGCCAGTCTTGGAAAATATGATGTGTCCATGGATGATGGTTATCGCCGAGCCTCCAAAAAGAGTTGGGGGAGGTTGTGTTTGTTTGTATCTTGAAAAATTGTCACCAGATTTTGATGAAATTTGGTGTAAAGGTGGATCTTGGTTCACCAAAAAATGTTTCTGGATCCAGATCCAGCTTATGATCTGAATTTCCCAGATCCAGATCATAATCAGAGTCATTCAAATGGATTTCATGTATCTATGAAAGATGTGAAGTTAAATCTAGAGGAAAAATAGATCTGGATTTGCCATTATGGAAAACCATAAAATAAATCAAATTATTTTTTGACAACTGTTGACAGTGGTGTTTGATGGGGGTTTTGCACTCTCTGGGTGTTTTCTAGTAAGCAATGCCATCTTGCAGATTTTGTTTCAACTCCCGAAAAAAAGATAAAGGTTGGCTGGATGTTAAAGTCTTTATAGGGCTAAGAAGTGAGTAAGAAGGAAGTGAGACAAAATTATAAGAACAAGTAAAACACTATTTGAAGGATTACAATATTTGTGTCTCACTAGCAATGTAAAATACCATTTGGTTGTGTTGTGTCTTGGTCATCTTGCAGAGAAATTAGCCACAACTGAAGTAACATCCTCCAACAGTGGCATCAGCCTCTCATATTATTCTTGCAAATTAACAGGCACTCATTTGCCACTACTCTTCTCGCACAAGAATACACACACAATTAGAAGCAATCCACAGCCTCACACATGTAAAGAAACCGATGTGCAAATTGAACTGGATGTATTTCCCTGTGTATTTAGCTATAACAGCTGTTTCAGACGCCCTCTTTCTGTGCTCACTTTATCAGAAACAAGTGTTTGAAATGAGTCCACATTCCATGGAATCTCTACAAAGGAGGAGGCAAGAGCAAAGTTAGTATGACCCACTGGGTCACAATAACCACATTTAAGGGAAATATGCCAAGTTGAGATAAACTGCAATATCTTTTAAGGAACAAAGGGAAATACACATTTGGTTAAATTCACGCAACTGTTGTATATATTTCCCCATAATTGCACATGTCTTGTATGGCTGCCTGTGTTTAGACAACATGAGACACCAAGTGAGTACAGTAGATTGTGTTCAATTGAATCTTTATTGTTACATTGTTCAACATAGATAATAGGTAATCGCGTGATTGCTGTGTTTAAAATGAGCGACAAAAATTCTGAGGATTAGCTGAGTCTATTGGTAAAACATTGTTTGACCTTGAGAGGAACAACACAGCTGCACAGACAGAGTTTTAAGAAGCACATATATTCTGGAGTAGATAGTCAGTCTCCTCTTCCTCCTTCTCCACCCTAAAGCCAGCAAGAGGCCTCACCGCCAAAGAAACTCTCATCCGGAAACAATCCAACATGATTGATACTAGAGTATGACTTTGTACACTGGCATAAACAGGTACACTGAAAACCAGCTATTTTTCTGTGCATTGAGAAATATACTTACCTATTATCCTAAATATCACTGAAATACATACAGTAGTATGGTAGGGTCACAGTACTCCAGTAAACTGACTTTCTTTACTATTCATACACCATTGAGGAACTTGCATGTAAAGAACAGGACAATATGTATTCAAAAAAGAAAACTTCCGTGACTAGTATTTTATACATGTACGTATTTGATCTGCTAACCACAAATTACCCCAAAGAAGGAGAGAAATACAACTGCAAGGGAAAAATATAACAACCAAATACAAAAGAATTAAGATAACGCAGAGAGAACATCAATATAACCATGCACGAAGTAAGGCAACCTACTGCAGTTTTTTTTTAGATATAGAAAAAGATACAGTGTATACATCAAGAGGAATGCACCTATTTCTACGACACCTGTAAGGACTGCTGTCAGCGCTGTTTGCTGAGTTTACACTTTTAGGCTCATGGGTTGCTGGTAGCCACCAACAGACAGACAGACAGACAGCCTGGTGAAGACTTTAAGTCATATCTCTTGTACAGCAGAGGTTACTGGTAGTGTTGCCCATTATTCATAACTTAGGTAATGCAAAGTTTGCTCTTATGCTACAATAAAGCCTTATCATGGCAGGAAAATAGATGTATCAAATTCCAGATTTGTTGTCTACAGAGTATGTTCTGGATTTATTTTCTGCACTTTACATTCAATTTTGTTTTGCTGTTATTTTTTTTAAGAAATACTTTAAGATGTATACTGACATTCTGTGTATGTTTAAATATATATGTGTGTGTGTGTGTGTGTGTGTGTGTGTGTGTGTGTGTGTGTGTGTGTGTGTGTGTGCACATATGTAGTTGTCATGTGTAAAGCTTGTGACGTGCTGGTATGGTTGTATTTTACAAATCCTTTGTCTTGATGAGGGTAACCAAAGGCTTGTCTTCAGGACTGTAGTCTTCATAGGCGATGGGGGTGGCATCGTACATGGTGGGCCTGGCCTTCTTGCCAAATCTAATTATATTTTTTTTAAAAGCAAACACCAACAGTGGATCAATATTGCATCATAAAAATGCATTTTTGCAATGCAGCCTATTCTTGGTATGGTAAAGAGTCGACATAATCAATGTTAAATCTGCATGCTGATGACACTCGGCTGTATGTGGCAGTGTTTCCTATGGACACAGGGATGACTGACTGACTGACTCACTTGTAAGCTATATTTTAGATATAAAGGCCCGGATGTCATTGATTTCTTATAGCTCAATCGGGATAAAACAGAAGTTCTGATTGGTTCAAAGGCTCAGAGGGAGAAACTGACCTTCAAATGAACTAAATTCAAACCAAGAAGCAAATAATCAATAATCAGTGATTCAATTCTGTCACTGACCTGGCATGGCGGATGGAGGCGATTGCATTGCTGAACTCGCTATCGATGCTGCGGCAGTTGTAGAACTCCTGATAGGCGTGGCGCGACGAGCCCTGGTACTCAATGCGGCTGATGCGACAGATGCCCACGATGAGGATAATGAGCATTAGGACGAAGGCCACACACAGCGCTCCGATGATGATATAGAGGGAGTGGCGGGGCATGTTGGTCAAGGTGTCCTCAGTGTGTGCTGGCTTCCACTGCAGGTCTGACTCAAACACACACACAGACACACACACACACACACACACACACACACACACACACACACACACACACACACACACACACACACACACACACACACACACACACACACACACACACACACACACACACACACACACACACACACACACAGAGGCATGCAACTTTTCACCTGTCAGATTTTAGATTAATAGCTGGACAGGACTTTACTGACAGGCTGACTTACGGATCTCACAGCTGGGACCCACCCACCCAGGTGGACAGTGACAGGTGAAGCCATTTGATTGGTCGATGCAGGTGCCTCCATGGTGACAAGGGTTGCTCTCACACTCATTTATGTCCACCTCACACTTCTCCCCTGAGTGTAGAGGTGAGGTTGTGTTAAAGAACAGCTTGAGCAACAAAACTCTCATTTTACACTATCTAAAGCTTGAATGTAGTCTTTTTAAAATTATTTTCATTAGTCTATTAAAAGCATCATTTACCATATTCTTGCATACAGTCTTATGTCATGTGAATCATACTAATAGGCAGCTACAGTCTGCTGCTATTCATGCCGATCACGGTACCAGAGCTCACCCAGGTATCCAGGTGGGCAGACACAGGAAACATTGAGTCCTGCACTTTCACAGCGGCCTCCATTTTGGCAGCGCATCTTCAGACATGGATCCTTGTAGATTTCGCAGTGTCTGCCTGCACACACACACACAAACACACACACACAAAGAGGAATCCCTATGAAATCATAACACGTTATAGTCTATGTAGAAGTAAAGCTAATTTACAGATGTCTTCTTTTGTCTAAAAATAACTCATTAATACACAAGCATACCTTCAAACTGCGCTGTGCAGACACACTCATAGGCATTGATGAGATCCTTACAGGTGGCATAGTTCTGGCAGGGGGCCGACAGACACTCGTTGTACTCCTCTTCACAGTACAAGCCATGGTAGCCTTAATGAGATGCACACATGCAGTATATACAGTATATATTAATACTGCAGTCAATAAAGAATCAAGCAAATACCTTTACTGCATTTCCAATTATGTTCCCCCCCCCCCTTACGTAGGAGTGTTCCTGCTGAAAGGTTTGCTTTGAAGCTGCTATCAGCATTCAGAGTTTTTGTCATGTTGTCATGTGTCAGTTCAACCTCAGATACATTCAAAGTATCTGAGGTTATCGGGGCAGTGCAGGACAGATTGTGCAGTTTCATTCAGTTAGAGGTTTTTCATGACAGAGATCCAGCCCTCCCTTTTTATGTGAGTCAATTTAATTCTACCTTGAACCTTATTCTGCGTGTTTTGTAGCATTTGGTGGTGCAGCGGGTTTGTTTTACATGTCAGTAAACCAACCTCAACCATGGACTTTACTCATCATCAAATTAAGATCAGTTAAAACTGATCTTGAGTGTATATATGTGCATGTATCATGTTATTGGCAAGCATAATTACTCCTGTAGCAAGGTGGTTAAGAGTGAACAGGAGGTCTTTGCATAATCACTTCATCCACCGCCTGATCTGGATTTCCCCTTCAAACATCTTAGCCGGTTTTTCTCTGAGCTGGTCGGAGCTAATCACGTACATGGTTAATCCGTGCCTCTCCTCTTATTCACTATTAACACCATGTAACAGTTTCCCACCAGAGAGCTTCCAAGTGAAACCATAGCATCAATATGGTAAGAGCAGAAAATACAGTGTGACGTGTCTTCCTCCTTTAGAGGTCATGCTCATAGTTCCTGTTCATGATTCAGAGATTTTAATCAGCTACTTATCACACTTTGAACTACACTCATCAATACTGGTTCTAGCCTCAAAGAAGTATTTGGTAGCCTGTATAGTACTGTACATAAAAATATGATATCATCATGGAGCACAGCTAACAGCGCAAAACCCATCTTTGGATCTGCCTAGATACAAATAAAACACAATTAAACTACATACATCAACCAATTAAACCATTTTTAAATGTCCAGGAATAGTTAGAATTTATTAGTTAGTCCAGTATTTTGCCAACAAGCTTCAGTAATAATAAGCATATGGTTAAATGACATGCAGTGCACTCTGTTTTCCATGGGATGGCAGCTGTGTACTGAAGCAGAATAAGCTTGCAACATCTGAAAACATGGAAAGCACATGAGTAACAGACAATCAGTTAATTACTCCTGTGTCTCTAATGATATTTAGAAAGTAAAAGAGAAAATCAGTTTGTGTAATGAACAATATATGGTGTAGCTGACTGTCTATTAAACATAGGTAAAGACTGGAGGAGATAGTGGAAGTCTGTGAATGTGTATGCTGAAAACATGCTTTGTAGAATTCACTTACTTTATTATGTCAACTGGTTCCACAAAATATTTTTATTCAGATGTATTTTAAGAGGAAAAAGCTAATTGTTTGGTCATTTTAAACTGTATAACATCAACTCAATTTAGAGTCACCGATTCACCTGTATTGCATGTTTGTGGCCTGTGGGAGGAAGCTGGAGAAGCCGGATGGGACCCAAGCTGTCAGAGGGAGAACGTGCAAACCTCGCTCATGCTCAGATGGGACGAATATAGACATAAATTTGCACATATTTTATTTCTAATTACTTTAATTAGAAGTAAATCGTAGTAAATCCTGAATTATTAATGAGTGAAATTGATTGAACTTGTTTTAATAAAGGGGAGCACATTTCAAAATTAATTAAAAAAAAAAGATAAGTAGGATTTAATAACACATTAAAATCTATTGAAATAAATTAGATGAAAACATTTACCTATGAAATGTGTCAGAATTATTTTTTTTTTATTTGTTAATACTTCACCTCATAAAGACTGTGAATTTACATTTTCATTAATTAAGCTGACAGACAGTTGTAATACAAGTTTGCGCTGATCTAGATGTACCTTCATATACCTGCTCACACTCCAAACATAACTGCTCTACTTCATAGAAATCTTCCCCTCATCTATGACTAAGACCCAAAACCAGATTCTCTTGAGTTCCTACATGACCAAATGATCTCTTTCATTAACTCAGCTCCAACTTTGACTACATTTCTCAATTGGGTCCTAGTGCTGACAGAAGTTTCAACAAACCTTCCCTGGGCCACAGCTAACACGTATTTATGGAGGGGGGAATTAACGAGGAGCCCAGTTAGAGGCTCTAGGGTCCTCTCTTTGAAATGCCAGTGAAATGTCAAGTGCCTTTCAAAGACTCTGTCTGCATTCGGTGGGATGGCTGGTGGGCTGGCAGCTTCTCATGTGAGCTGGATTACAGGAAACTGGAGGAGGGATCCTTCTACATATCTGCTCCCCAGCAGCTTTCTGTCAGACCGCCAACAGGCACTTGCGGGAACCCGACACACACTCGCACACGGGCAGAGAAGCATACGATCTGCGGTATTCATGCGTGCACGCACAAAGAAATGCAAACGTATACACACCTCAGACACCATCTCACATTCTGATGAGTAGGATAAAAGGTCAATTTGGTCCTAAACATTCTGTGTGTCTGCTGTAATGTCTGGGATGCTAATTGCAAATCATCAATTTCACCAGTATCATTACAGACCAACGCCTGAGTAGAGATATTAGATTGTCTGGCAGCATCTGCTTAACCACCATATACACAGACAATGGATTGGGAGGCACACACACACACACACACACACACACACACACACACACACACACACACACACACACACACACACACACACACACACACACACACACACACACACACACACACACACACACACACACACACACACACACTCTCTCTGGTAAGGCACCTACATCACCATGGCAACCAGACAACAGAGGTTGAGAGGGAAATGAGGTGAGGCAAACGGCAGGGAGACAAAGATGAGGAAGGGCAAAGCAACAAGAAGAAAAATATGAAAGAAATGAAAAGAATATAACTGAGGCTGCAGGGGTGAAAATGTAAGAAACTGGAAAGCAATGGATGTCTGCTCTGCACGCAAGGACACAGCAAGACTGAAAGAATTTGAATAAACATGAAGAGCAAGATGTAAAGGTCAATGATCACTCAAGCAGTAACGTCTGTAGTTTAAAGATTTAGGACATGTTTTTCTATACAAACGCTATTTACAAGCTCAACTGAAATACATCATTCCAATCAGAAAGTGAAAAACCAGCTGTGTAGCAAAGCCATCCATGTCCTGCAGAGACACAACTATCAAGACATGCCAGCAGGGTAAACAACCACAGATTCTGATTCTGAATGTTTCCCTGGTTGAGCCACATTGCAAAGGAAGCAACTACTTTGACAGCTGATCCAGAAAAATGAATGGCAGCATCGAATAAGAGATCAAAAAGGCGTGTAGGGTCAACTGACAGATGGTATAGACACAGAGCAAAAGGGGCAGATAATGTTTATGCGCCACTCTGAAAGTCATCTATCTCACAGCAAGGTAAATGCTAGACAATGGATAATGATAAGCCATTATTCCAGTCAATTGAGTTCATGAGAAATGTGTCGTGCATGTGCTGTGAACATCCTGCCTGAAAATAGCTCATCATGCAGCCATGTGATATTTTTTGCTTACCTGGGTCTGAGCCAATGCTAAAAGTCACTGTCTTTCACTTATCCCTAAGCTTTATGTCCTGACTGTAAAAGCCAGATTTAAAGTGGTGAAAGGGTCAGAACAGGATTCAAAAGGCATCTATATTTCTGAATGGATGTTTTGGGCACAGGCCCAAAGCAATAGCTTCAGATTGGAATTACTTTATTAAGACTTCTTAGTGGAAAGTCCAATAACTGAGCCAAAAGTAGGGATTTTTTGATCATGCTTTTTTTTACTCCTGATCCTTTAACATTGAACATCTTCCAAAACCAAGTTTAAATAGATATTTATGTTTTGCATATTTGAGTACCAGCGTGGAACATCTGTGGTTTGAAGCTTTGGGAAAGAGTTTGACAACCTCCCATCTTTAGCATGAAGAAAATGCTTAAGTTCAGAATCTGTTTTCAACCAACGGTGCAAATTTGGCCTGCAAAGTACGGCAGAGAAAGATGCAAAACAAAGGTGAGTGATGCATAAGGTTAGGTCTACCTGCCCTGGTAGCAAGTGTGGTGGTCCAGAGGCTCATTATCTGATGAGCTTATGCAGACCCCATTGACAAAGACAGACACTTGCAGCACAAACACACACAAGCTCTATCAGTTCAGATTAAATTCATTGTCCAATGGCACATAGCATGTGACACTGACATATAATGTTTAACAAAATTATCAAGAATTGTGTAAAAAAAAAAAGCTCTTAAGAGCCAAGGATTCAAATAATGACATGGGTTTTATCATGTAGATACTGTTCAAGAAATAAATTAAAACGAGGTGATCTCTCTCACCTCTAATTTGCCTCCTTATGCCCACAGCACCATGTTATCATCAGTCAGCAGCGCTCATTTAAAGCATCAGTCACTAACACGATTGACACAGCAGCTCACCTGGGACACACAGACACCTGTAGCTGTTGCCCACGCTGCGGCACACTCCGTGGGCACAGGGGTTTAGGACACAGAAGTCCACCAGCTGGGCACACGTAGGGCCGGTGAAACCTGTTGTGCAGCTGCAGCCAAATCCCAGGGGGCCGGGGCCTTGGGCGTAGCATGTACCGTTATTATGACAGGGGCTGGAGGCACACGGGTCCACCTTCTGCTCGCATCTAGCACCCTGGTAGCCTGCAAGAGGAGTGAGGTAGAGATAAGGTTGGGAAATGATAGAACTCAAAAATAATTTCTGTATAAGAACAAGGCCACTCGGGCTCACATGACTGGAAGAAAAGCTCTGAAAAGATGGAAATGCTGCCAATACACTTCATTATTTACAAATATTTCTCCAAATGTCAGTATCTACAGATGTCCTTATCTACTAGAAAAGATTAAGCAATTCTTAGAACAGAAAGTATAAGAGACAGACTGAAAGGCAGAGAACCACAGGCAGGCGGTTTTCGGAAGTGATGCTCGTTTCTGGGGAATGGAACTTTGTGTGGACAGCCAAAACTTGAAGAGCAGACACTGCTGCAGTTGAATAAAATTTGCATGATAGACTCTCCCAACTCTACTCTACCTGTGAAGCATGTGTCACATACTAATTCCTGGCCCTAAGTAATCTAGCTCTGCCTGGCTCAATGCTACCTGTCTTCACCGCTGGCAGCCCTAACCGGCATGCGAACTGCACTATAACACCCAGCAATGAGTGCTCTGCTAGGCTTGGCTGTCCAAACAAAGCTCTGAACTGGCTACCTGTACTCAACTCTCTCCCTTTTAAAGTCCATCAAGCACAGGTGCAGCCACTTTTTCTAATTAGTGTCCACAAAACATCCCACAGGAGAACAAGGCAAAATGCAGCTGTAGCATAAGTTCAGTCAGGAAGACCAAACCTTTGCACACTTCGGCTATACTTCATTTATCACGCTATTCTGTTATTCACATCTCTCATGCATGCTCAATCTAATTTTGCTGCATCATGGTCTGGGCCGTCAATTGTTATCAGCTGTTCTCATCAGCCATCTTTCATGCTACCGTTTTGCGCACCCTCCACCTCCCCATCACCGCCCAGTCTTCAAAGATTCACCAACTTCATCATTCATCAGCTTCACCAGGGTCATCAGCCACCACCACCAGTGTCTGGACTCCAAGGGGAGATATATATCTTGCTGCTGCTCAGGACAGATGACCTTCGAACTCAATCTTCATGAAGTGTCTAAGCGCCAAAGCCTTTCTGACACCAAAGTCTTTCATACATACTGATTATCACATATCATTTAATATAATAAACATTCTTTTTTACTTCAACAACTAGTCTCTCCTGATTGAACTGCAGGTGTTAGCTGTCATGCCAGTTTGTGGAGCTTCTCAAGTCCAAAGACACTGGAGCAAAAACTTCAATTTACCATCTCCTGGGCCTGTCTAGTTTATATGTCTGGTTAGCATCATAGCTTGGCAAATATTAGCATTTAGCAAACACCTGGAAAGAGACTAAACCAGCAAATGGGGGGAGTTGCATGCTGAAACAGAGCCAAACAAGCGGTTTCCCCCAGCTTAAAGTCTATAAGCTAAGCTAAACAAACAGACATAAGAGTGGTAAAAATCTTCTCATGCATGTGGTGGAAGAAGAGGTGGCAGCACTGATCAAATACAATATGCTGAGAAAAAGACAGAGGCTTGGTTCTACCACACCAAATCATCACCTTGTGCAATTTGCATGTTTTTATCCTTTCCTCAAGAGCTGAACAGAGAATGAATTCTTGCAGTTCAAATGAGAGTCTAAGTATTGTGTTGTAACAGTATTTCTGCAGAAACATGGTTGTGCTTCCGTCATTGTGATCTATTTTGTGCAGAACCATACTCTCCATTTCTCTTTATGGGTTACTGATTATGTATTTAAGCCACTTGTTTCTTCTTCGCCTCCTCTTATTGCCTTGTGCGATTGCTACTTTCACCTATCCTCCTCATCTAAAAATAACCTCCACCCTCTTGTATCCACCCCTTCTCCTCTGCCTTCACCTCCCATGAGAACTGCTGCAGAGCGCAGAAAGACTCCGCTGGGTAGATGCATATACCTCGCTGGGTGACTTCTGATTTACAGTAACACTGTAGTAAATCCCTGTGCTGACTGAACCTGAGTGCACAATCCATTGAGCTAATGAAGAGATGACTCTCAAGCATCCATTGATCTCCAAGACTTTCTTTCACCGAATGAGAAGAACATTTATCATTCAGTAGTGTAGAGACAGGAGTAATTTGCGGCATACAGGAGAGAATCTCACCTAACGCTCTCTCCTTCTCTCTGCATCTGCTGCCTCAATCTGCTTCATCCTTTCCTCTATCACTCCTCTGCCTCCTTCCAATCTCCACCACCTCCTCTCTATCTATTATGCACATGCAAAAAAGACCACACACTCTATAAAGTTATGTTGTGATTTGTATTTGTTCTGTCGTGCTTTAATTCTCTGCTTCCCTCTATGTTTAGCTTCTCTGCTCCAATCAAAGTGTGTTTGGAAAACTTCCACATCTTCAGCTCAATTCCTCTCTGTGTCTTCCTCTATTTTCTGAGTTTATTTTCTGTTTATTTGTCGATACACCTATCTATCTGCAGAAGCACAAACCTGGCTCACATAGAGAACTCTGTTCATTCTGCTTGCATTGGAAACTGCCAACATTAAAAGCTGTTAACAGTTTAAATTTAGCTGCCCCTCGCCCTGCTAATTCTGACTGGAGGCAGGCACAGTACTGACATTCACACTTTCTCCCCCATCCGTGTGGAACTGTGGGTGAGAGAGAGGATGATTAGGTTCAGGCGTGTGAGTGATGGAATGTTAATATGAGTGTCAGAGTCTCCGAGGAGTCAAAGTGCAAAATTTAGTTGAGCACAGCCATGAAATTCATATTATTACTGGTATTCAGATTTGACTTCTTCATCACTTTCCCTTGAACTAAGAGTAAGACAGTGAGACCCCAGACATTTGTATCATTTTAACTTACACAAATTGTAAAATTGCAGCAATAAGCTCTGATTACAATAACATCCCATATAGAAACAACCAATCAAATGAAGTATAAGAATTTACAATTTTTACTTTCATTTATTTTACATCTGCATGCCTTTAAATAGATTATATCCAGAACAATCACAGATCATTATTAGGATATTTATGTTTTAAGTGGAGTGCTTATTTACAGAAGCGTATTGCATTCACCTGAGATTTTGCCCTGTTTTTCTGAATTAATGAGATAATTATCTTAGAATGGGTTATGGGTTAGAACCAATTATCTGTGGACGGATATCTCAAATATTAGTTCTTTTAGTCTTTTTAGTCTTTTTCTCTCTGGAACTTGCTGGTTTTTGACGTATTCTGCCGACAGGGAGAAATGCAGGAGTTAAAATATCTTCTTCTATCCCTACAAGGTGAATCTATTTAAATATCCGTGCCTCCCTTCAGATAGTCTGGTACTGAGCTCCTCGGGGGATATGGGGGAGGTAAAGAGAGATAAAGCACTTTTGCATTCTGTCACAAAACTTTTGCAATCTCTCACAAAGCCTTTCTTGTTTGTTTGTTTTCTCACTGACTGGGTATCACTACTCTCATTCACACTTTCCCCGTTCCCCCAGATTCCTGGCCTTTTAGCACGCATTCATATACGGAGGTTGCTGCCAGGGAAAACATGGCAAATTCTGTAGGCAGAGACGGGCTCTCCTGGCGGGATGGTTCGGTCCTACACTTTCCAATGGCAGGCCAGTGTTTGTGGGTTTCGACGCTGAACCAGAGTGCTTTGAAAGGTTAGGTTTGTCTATACCTAGTACACACTATACCGGGTTTACTGTCTCCTACTCTGCAAAATGGTCTGCTCTTGCATGCTGGTACCCTCTGTGTCAGATGTCAAATTTCCTTCAGCTGTGAGAGAGCAAAAAAGTTTTGCAAGAGAACACAAAGGTTTTTATCTCTTTTTTTTCCCTTCCCAACTTTTCCCCTCACGTCCCTTGAGAGGCTCCATAGCCTAGTGATCACAGAGTTGATACATGTCTGATGGCAGCTGCTACAGCTGTTATGCCATCCATCATTTTATTTACTACTTTTGTCTGTTTCAGACACACTGAGAGAAAAAACTTGGAGGTGATTTATGGGGGTGGGATGGCAGATCCTGGGGAAGCACTGAGTAAGAAGAATGAGAAAAATGAGAATGTGTCCTTTACGTGTTCATTTGGTTGCTTGAGTGTGTTGTCATTTCTTTACCAATGGAGGTCACTACTGTGTAAACTTCCTCTATTAACTATTCAACTCTTTTCTGCCCTTGAGCAACATGAACAGAGAGACTGACTAACTTTTAGCTCCTTCTCTTAACAAAGAGAATGAAGGAAATATATTCAGACAGAAAAACAGAGAACAATAGATCTAAAACTCTAATAAAAGTCAAACCTGTCTAAGAAGACTATTCAAGGGACTGCAGAAAAGGGGCCACCTTGGGCAGGTGGTCTTCTTATAGGGAAAGCATACAAACGATTTATGTCTGATTTTATTTCATTTACAGTCCTGTTAACCCAAACCTTAACTTAACGTTAACCTGTCTCGAAATTAAAAATGAATCACAGCGTACACAACGTACAATGAGACTAAACAGAAAGCGAGAATCTGTATATGCAGTGTGTGTTTTCCTGCAGGAGAGTCAGAGTGTTGTTCAGCATTCTGATTCAGTTAGTTATTGATCACTTGTTAAGCAGCATGTCCTATAATGAGACGTCGCTTAGTATGGATTTTCTATTCTGAGTTTGTGTGTGTGGAGCTCTTCTTTTTTTCCCTGGTCATTTAATTCAGATATTCCTGCCCGTCCTGAGATTTTTATGTATTTTATTTAAACAAATTCACCATCTTCACATCGCGTGCGTATTTTGCACTCTCTTATTTAATTTAAATAAAATTAACACAAAGAATGTTTTCTATGGCATAATTACCAATTAACTCTGGGTAATAATGCGAAACAATGTTACACTGCCAAACTCCAGGTTGCGGGTCTCGAGTTTTGCCCATACAAACATACTCTTTTGGTCCTAGACTGCATTACTGTTAGTACACGAGTATATGTTTTGTAGGCCAGTTTATATATTACTTTTGTGTATTTTTGGAATGCAGATCTCTGCAAAACATCAGGTACCTGAATATGCATTTATAAAAGCACCTTCTACCATCACAGGTTTTTTGTTCACAGCTGCCAGCCATCGATTTCTGCGGTCTGGGGAACGATTTCTCTGTGGAAAAGTAAAAAAACTGTACTTTCCCAAACAGCTTATGGGTGCATTATGGTTAGGAATGGCTGTCTGTTGGGGCATTGTTTTCACCGACGCGTCTTGAGAAGGTCCGGAAGTAGGTCAAAGTACCCGTATGATCCCGGACGCGAATACAATGCAGTCATCATTTATATCAATGTCATCTGTGATGTGTTTTTAAAAATGCTCTATTAGGTGTTTTAGATTGATTAAACCTGCTGTTACCTGTAAATAAATACACACACAAAGAGACATCCATCGAAAATATAAAGTTCTCTCAGACAAAGAATCATCTAATTAACTCATGAAACTTTTAAAACCATTCTCTCAACAAAATCATAGCACTAATTAAGAGGTGCTGGCACCATTCTCACCATCACTCTCACCACCATTCTCACCATCACTCTCACCACCATTCTCACCGCTGCTCTCACTGCTGTTTCTCTCATTTTATGAAAATAACTGCTGGCAGATAATAAATTCCTTTCCACCTTGTTTTTTTGGCAGCTGCAGATTAGCAATATATTCAGGTGCGAGTGAACCCCACTCCAGATCGTGAATGATCTCACCACTGAGAGCTATACCTGGAACAATGAAACAGCCTTCCTTCTTTTTCCTTATTTATCTGGCAAGGTCCACTGTAATACACACACCGTATTTTTGTGTATGTGTGTGTGTGCACATACACTAAAATTTGCACATCGGTCTGCAAGAGAGACAGACGACGCCATTACAACGCTTTTAAGCATCCTGTATATGGATCTCGAAGGTTGTAAAACACATGCAAGACTCCTGTTCGCACAGTTCTCTTCTGCATTTAATACAATCTGTCCATTAATCCTGGCTGACGGACTGTGGGACCGGACTCAAAACTAATAATGGATTTTGGATTTCCTCTGGGGCAGATCCCAAAAGGTACGGGTAGGCAGCACCATGCCAGAGTTGCGTTTTGCCTCAACTGGCACACCATAAAGGCAGTGTGCTATCGCCTTTTATGCATTGGTTGTCGGAGCAGATACCAGGTACCCTTGGTACCACATACTGTAGTCATGTGTGCAGATGACGCCACATTGCTCAGCCTATTGGAGCAGGATGAGATCGAACATGGTCTAGTTCTACATGACTTTAGTCAAGTGATGTGACAGCTCACATTTGAACCTGAACGGTCTCAGGTTCTATCATGAGAACACTGAACATTCTGTAATGAGAACACTGAACATTCTATCATGAGAACAATGAACATTCTGTAATGAGAACACTGAACATTCTATCATGAGAACACTGAAAATTCTGTAATGAGAACACTGAACATTCTGTAATGAGAACGAACACTGAACATTCTGTAATGAGAACACTGAACATTCTATCGTGAGAACACTGAACATTCTATCATGAGAACACTGAACATTCTGTAATGAGAACACTGAACATTCTATCATGAGACCACTGAACATTCTATCATAAGAACACTGAACACTCTGTAATGAGAACACTGAACATTCTGTAACGAGAACACTGAACATTCTATCATGAGAACACTGAACATTCTGTAATGAGAACACTGAACATTCTATCATGAGAACACTGAACATTCTATCATGAGAACACTGAACATTCTGTAATGAGAACACTGAACATTCTATCATAAGAACACTGAACATTCTATCATGAGAACACTGAACATTCTGTAATAAGAACACTGAACATTCTATCATGAGAACACTGAACATTCTATCATGAGAACACTGAACATTCTGTAATGAGAACACTGAACATTCTATCATAAGAACACTGAACATTCTGTAACGAGAACACTGAACATTCTGTAATGAGAACACTGAACATTCTATCATGAGAACACTGAACATTCTATCATAAGAACACTGAGCATTCTGTAATGAGAACACTGAACATTCTGTAATGAGAACACTGAACATTCTATCATAAGAACACTGAACACTCTGTAATGAGAACACTGAACATTCTATCATGAGAACACTGAACATTCTGTAATGAGAACACTGAACATTCTGTAATGAGAACACTGAACATTCTATCATGAGAACACTGAACATTCTATCATAAGAACACTGAGCATTCTGTAATGAGAACACTGAACATTCTGTAATGAGAACACTGAACATTCTGTAATGAGAACACTGAACATTCTGTAATGAGAACACTGAACATTCTGTAATGAGAACATATGCACATATGTTGCAGTATTCTCCCCATTTATTTGTTGGAATTGATATTTATAATGAATGCTACAGATCTATTGCTGCTTTTTATCTGATGTGATTTCCTCTGTACTGATGTGTCTCTGCATGTTCTGTGCTGTACCACAAATTGTCTCTTGGAGTGCACTCTAGGCCACTCTGTGTTCACTGTTGTCGGTACACGGTGTATGTTAATCACAAACTAGCATGCTCCTGTTGAGAAATGCTGTTTCGGCAGAAGTTTCGCGGTCAAAGATTTCCCCAGAGGAGCTGATGCAGGTTGTTGAGGCTATGAAAACTAATTAGACCAGAGGAGGAAGGTTTAAATTAAGCATCTCAGTGGCACAGATACTGTTAAACACGCAGCAGAGTCACTGAAATCAGGCACTATTGCAGGATATATCTGCTCATTTCAGTCTATAGGTTTTTCTCTTTCTCTCTTTCACAAATGATTTGTGCATAGATGCTTGTTCAGCCAAAACAGACTCTTTTGTATGGCTATTATCTATCTAAAATGGCATTATATTACTGTGCACCCATGTCTATTATAAGCATACAAACCATGAATGTGTGACACTCCAAACCCTTGACTCACTTACGCAAACACACAGATTTGTGGAAAAACATCATTAATTGTTGTCCTACCTTCGGGACAGTAACACCTGGGCCCGGCCAGGCTGCTGAAACAGGTGGCTCCATTCTTACAGGGCTCAGAGATGCAGTGGTCAACCAGCACCTGACAACGGTCCCCTTCATAACCTGAGAAACACACAGTTCACAGTCACACAACTTTATTTATTTCATTATATTTGGCCAAAAGCAGCCCAAACTGTTTAAACTATAAATAGTGAAAAACAAAAACAGGTATTATTACATTTAAAGTTGGGATTTTATTATGTTTTTCTTACTTTTATTTGCTTTTAAATTTTTTTGATTGAAATTATGAGCAATAACATAACAAGTTTTGATTTCTATTGACATGTAAATGTTTTTGATAACAGCTGATGGGGGTCCTAATAAAGAAAAAAAGATTCAAATAAGCCTATATGACAACGCTGCTTCTCATTAAGTACACATACAGTGCATGTTAGCACGATTCCCTGATAGGAAGTGACAAACAGTCAGCGGTCACCTCTAACATTTGCCGTCCTACCAGAGGCCCTCCCTTCAAGTGCCTGTCCTAAAATAAATGTGACAAGATCAGAGGTTCTATAGACTCTCCTGGGTTCTTATTCAAAGATGTTCTAAAGTAAAGAGAGATGGTCTCAGTTTGAGCAGAATGTGATTCACACACCTGGAGGGCAGGTGCATGTATAGTTGTGTCCGTTGTCCCCCTGTCTGACATCGGTGCAGGTGCCATTGTTGCGACAAGGTCGGTGGTGGCAGGCATCCAGTTCTTCACAGAAGATTCCAGTGTAGCTGTCCTCACACTCGCAAAAGAAAGTGCTCTGTGAAAAAAACAAAAAACTTTGAGATGCCAAGTCAATGAGGCGTGGAGGTGAAACAGTGGGACACAGGGATGAACAGTGGAAGATGAGAAGAAGAGAGACTCAAAAAATAGTAATGCAGATTGTAAAATATGTCAATGTCATAACATTGCAATAACAAGCAGTAGTGACACCGTTTGATTTGTTGAAACAGTGAGCTGGAATGATGTCTTTTAATGTGACATGTGGATAGAGGAGACCAACTTTCTCTGTTTTCAAGGGTGCTGCTGTTCTTACAGTTTGTATTTTTGACAATGAGAAACAGATAATGAATTCAATCTGCACAATTAAAATGAAAAAATAGCTTTTGGACACGTTGCATTTCTGTAGTTTGTGACACTGAGTTGTGATGTTCTGTTCAGGCTTTTGTTCTTTGGGTCTCTGTTGTGCTCTGCATTGTTCTCTGCTGCTGAGAGAGGTTTTTTTTCTGCTATATATACATTTGTGAATAATGAACTAAATGTGCTCGCACCACTGGACGCAATGATGCAGCTGCAGTGACAATGTTGGGTTATTAAAATATATGGAAAGTTAGCTTTTCCTTATTTTGCATGTTGCATTATTGTTGGGTTACTAAGGTGAAGTGTGTGATTACTAAAAACATCCTTACACAAATAAAGAAACATGCCTGAAGGAAGATGCTGAGTGCGAATATGAAAATGTGTTGCCTTGTGACAAAATCTCTATTTTCTATTTTCCTCCAGTGCCTTTTAGCTTCTGTTGTTTTGACATGAAGGAACACTTTGTGTCTGATGATTTTGCATCTGTTATCTCTCACCTCAGAAGGCTGTGTGATACATTTGCCTTTCCCAGAGCACTGGGGGTCACTGAAGCTGCTGCCGGGCTCCACGCAGCTGCTGGCCTTCACCATCAGGTTGAGACGCAGGGTGACCTCCGGGGCCATGGGGGCACCAACGCGCAGCACACCTTTCACAGGAGAGTCGAAGGTCTTATGAAATATTCATGCTGCATTTCTATTCAGTCTTTCGTTTGATTTCAAAATGTACCACATTTTGAAATGTGCTCTCAAAGGATCTAAAAACACACCACTGTGTTCAGCTGCAAATTTGCTTGGGCAGTTTGTGTCTTATGGAAAAAACCATCTGAATTTTGTTCCTTATTAACATTTAAAGATTGTCTTAGCATAATCAGTAGCACTATACATGGACACTTGGACAAAAATAGCCTCGTACTGAACATTAACGAGCAAATTTCAGAGCCTGATCTGAAGCCTGAAGAGACATGCTCCTCAGCCAATCAGGGGGCCGATGAAACTGTCACCTCTGACCAAATGATCATTAGCCCAATGACGCTGAGTGTTGGACCTGCAGAGTCACTGTTCAGATTTGTGGAAGCACATTACCAACAGTGATGTGTGAGGAGGGAAATGCAATGTCACTGCTCCTCCCTCTTTATTGATGCTTTACATGCACCCTCATCTTCCTTGTGTCGTTTGACCTTCACTCTTTCCTCCCTCTCCATCCTCTGTCCTTTCCTCTAATTCCTTTCTATCACGCCATCTCTTCTTTGCCATCTTCTCCCCTCCTTATCTGTCTCCCTCCCACCCTCCATTACACTTCCTCCCTTATGATTTAACTCCCCAATGTCACCCCCCACTGCCAGTCTCTCTCTCTCTCTCTCTCTCTCTCTCTCGCTCTCTCTCTCTCTCTCACTCTTTCGCTCTCTCTCTCTCTCTCAGGCGAAGCAGAGGTGTGTTGCCAAAGACTTAGCAGACACATCAAGGACAACAGACAGGCAGTGTAGTGAAACAGCATCAGGTATGTTGAACACACACAGAGGTCAGCCAGCTTTTCAGTCAAAGACTGATATTCCAATTACCTCCCTCCAGCATCCACTGCAGCTCACAACATGTTTTCACGGTGTGTGAAATCTGTGTGTGTGTGTGTGTGTGTGTGTGTGTGTGTGTGTGTGTGTGTGTGTGTGTGTGTGTGTGTGTGTGTGTGTGTGTGTGTGTGTGTGTGAACCTGTGGTAAAATATCAGCATAAATAACATATTTTTTTAAATATTCAAATCCAATATTCTGACTCATATAGACAAATATTATGCAACTCTCCCCAATGACATGTCAGAAATAAACACTGTAAAGATTATTGAAATTCATTAATCCTCAGATGTTTTTGGCTCAGTTATAAATGAGCCATATGAAGGTATTTCAGAATGTTTTTCTATCTTCTCTGTGGTTGTTGAATGAACAATCCTGAAAATTAAATGATATAAAGAGAGATATAGTAATCAATTATAATACAAAATAAATAATAATGCAAATTGTCTTAAAATTTGATAAAGACACTATATCTTTCAGGATTGCTATCATGAAAAAGTTTGTAGTCAAAACTAAAATAAATTTATCAAGGCGGTCAAATCTCAATCAACTCTGTTTTATTTCAATTTTTTCAGTCAACCCTAATAAGTGATTGACCAATATTGGCCATCACACTGTAATGAAGCCATCCTGTCATTCACACCTCTAATGCATGCAGTCTTGGTCACATCTATCCAATAGCACAGTGCCACACCTTCATAGTTAGCCAATCCTATTGCTGCTGTCTTTTTAAATATGATTCTCTCTATACCTTTAGCTCATTAATGCTGCTGTTGCACACCCTCCACCTCCCCATCACCGCCCAGTCTTCACAGATTCAACAACTTCATCGTTTATCAGCTCTTCAGCCTCATCAGTCTCAGCAGAGTCATCGGCCACCACCACCACCAGTGTCTGGACTCCACAGAGAGATAAATACTGTATCTTGCTGCTGCTTAGGGCAGATGCCCTTCAATCACAATCTCCCTGAAGAGTCTAAGCGCCAAAGACTTTCTGAGAGACTAATTATCACATATCATCTGCTGCAAAACACATATATCTTTACAGTCACTTGTCTCTCCTGTCTGAAATCTATCTCTTTTTGAGGAAACAGTGAGCTTTGTTAAAACGAACTTTGTTAAATCCTACAGCTTATTGGGAAATAGGAGGAGACTTACTAAGGAAGTAGTTCTGTCCCAAAGGCAGCAACTTGTCTGGCACCACCAGTCCATCAGGGGCCTGCAGGAACCACATTGTAGTGCCGTTCAAAATGGAGGAACGGAGGAAACCCTCCTCATTCACACACCACAGCACTGGAGCTCCACTAGTATTTACCACCACCCTGGTTGGACACACAAAGTAGAGAAAGATAGAGGGTGAGGAGATAAGGGAGAAGATGAATCAGAAAGAGAATCTTATTAGTGTGGGTCCGAACCACAGGTTTCCACCTAATGACATGATCCCTTTTTAATTAATGAGAATTCTCAGTGGATTTTTCGGCTTTTGTACTACAGGATTATAAGTAATTAGAAGAAATATATTGAATTCATCAAATATTCTGCACTGTCACTTTTATATCCTGCAAAAATGGGATTCATCCCTCTTTTAACAGTATATAGTATGTAAAGTTCATTAGTATAATAAAATACCAAGCTCCATTCTCCACTCATGATGGTCTGATGCACTTTTTGAATGCAGGCTGATGATTAAAATCTAGATTTAAATTTGATTTGATAAGAGAGCGAGAGCAATCTCTTCAACACAAAACACCTGTGATAATTAGCTCTCTCTCCCTAACACCATTCCCTGAACTGCTACCATTCTCTCTCTTTCTCCTGCCACTGAGCTCTGACCAAACCCCTCTGCCAGAATGCTCCTTAATTTCATGTCTTATCTCTAACCAAAGTCTTGACTTGTAAATGATTTCCCTACTTTTCATGTTAATTGCAGATCGGGATGCAAATGCATCCAAGGCTGTGGTGAACTACTGTATGCAAGAGCTGTATGCCAATTGTGATAGGAATTGTCAGTTAAAGGTGTGAGGAATTAATTGCCAAAACATGTTTGAATGTCAACACAGGTCTGTTTGTCTGCCTCACTTCTTTCACTGCAGTGCTTGCGTGTTAATTCATTTAACTTAACTTTCATATCTTTTAATCAATCATGACGCATGTTAAACACTATGGGAACATGCACAAGTTAGCCACAAGCTTTGCAAGGTAATAAAAAGATTTCTTTTTCTTAAATAATAAATGGCAATTCATGAATCTTAATCAAAATGACCATTTAGAGCCATAAAAGGAGAAAACTTGACATTACTCCTTAGAGGAGCCGAATTCAGAGCTTCAGAAATGACCTGCAAGGCACAGCTTAGGTCATAAAATGAAATGTTTGGGGTTGAAGGCAAGTTGGAATGTCACAGGTGGATCAGCCTGACAGCAGTCGTAAAATGTTGAGGTGACGGAGGAACTGAGCCTGAGGTTCAGACTATGAGCGATGACCAAAATAAGATGGCAGACAGGCGGCTAGAGGCTGACATTAATTTTCCTTTGCAGGGTGTCTGGGGTCAGCCCAAGGGATGGCATGAGGAGCTCAGATATCAGAGGAAACTATGGCTACTTCAAGCTAAGATGAACCATCTGGCTATATTTTAAAATTAGAGTCTGAGTTTTTTGTGTTAGAAAAGCAGAAGGCCTCATTTAATTTTATAGTCTTGGTATTGTCATCTCATTTGTTATACTTACTTAAGTTGATTTTGTGGCCAGTTCATACAGAACGTAATTCATTATTGTTTTAAAGCAGTTACATCAATGAGGCGATTATTTAAAATTAAGTTAATACTCATCAGCATCAGTGTTGTTGATATTGTTATGTGCTTGAATCTTTAAATAATTCCATTCTCTCAAGCCTCTCTGGAACACAAGAGCCTCATTACTTTATTATCAGCCTCTCTCATTTAATGTCACTTTTGGATCACTGCTTTATTTCCATGCGGTCAGAGTCCATGTGGCAAAACACACACTCTTCATTCGTTACTTTTCTATATTTACTACTGAAATGCACTCAAAGTATAAAAGTTTTGGGGGGGTTTTTGCAACAAAAAAAGAAAAAAGGTTGTTTTATCAGAGGGAGTTTCATCTGAGATCGATTTTTCTGAGGCCTGACGGAGGTTTTCCTGAGACCTGATGCTTTTTCATCTGAGGTCTGACACCTGACTCTGAAACCCGAGGATGTCCTAATCGTGGCTGCCATTTATAATGAGGGGCCACGTCAAGGACGTCCGACATCCATTTTGAAAATTGCTTCTGCATTATTCATTGACCCTCATTCACTGGGACATTGTAAGACTGTTTATGGGCAAACGTGCTCTGAGAAGATGGAACACACCTGGAGTGGGTTAATACAGGTAAATACCAAGGCTCCGGTTCCAGAGGAGGGTCATGAGGAGATTCAAATGGATGGATACTGGTTATAATTTTGTGATTTTTTTTTCTTTATGGTGACAATGCAGACAGTACAATATAGAACAACATGCTTTGTTGTCATACTTGTTGATTAGGATCCAAAAAGCAGACTGAATTTTATTAATAGGGAGCATCTATCACCTGTGACCACATCCTGTGAACACTGTGATCACTCGGGTAATCTCACATTCACATGATGGGTTAGACTAATTGCCAGCAGCTAGCAGCAGTAGTTGTACTTCAGAGTCAGAGATATCAAGAGTTTCTGGTGCTCACATTTCTGTTTATAGGAACACTAAGAATATCTTCTAAAGGTCCTCAACGCCTACAGTGGTGTTTCATTTATTCTGGCTGATTCCACCTCCGCTCAGAGTGGAGGGATTTGACATAATAATATAATGATTAAGGTGTAATGGCCAGCAAGTGGAAGAAAACTAACAGAAGAGTTCAAAATGTTCATCAAGCAAAGTCTGGACACGCCCACATAGTCCTGAGAGGGGGTCCAATCAGGAACAAGTAATAAAACACCTGTGTGAGGAGACTGAGAGGATGTAGTTTTAAGTATTTTCTTAGGTTGTTTTTTGTTTTTTTTGTTTTTTTTGTTTTTTTGTAATGGATCCACCTTGACACACAGAAGACTTGAAGCAGGATTGTGTTCAACAACAGTATTAGTGTTTGGTTTCTGGGTCATTGGCCAAAATATAATGAAGCTGCCATTTGTTTTAAGGGATAGGAGTCAGTCAAAGAGATGCTCATTGTTAGACTTACTTTACAGCCGTCTCTTCAGGCACCTCCAGAGATAGAGTCAGAGTTCCTGATGTCAGTTCACACAGCTCTGGACTTACACAGTGCAGACCCTCTGTCACCTGAGACACACACATACACACACAATGTGTTAGCTATTTATACACAAAAGTATAATATATAAAACCTGCAGGAGTTGAAATGTAGAGTGGAAGTTATCTCACCCTCTCTGCCTCCCACGGTACCACCAGCAGCCTCTGCCCAGCTTTGGGTTGCCATGGCTGCAGTGTGGGAGGTACCGGCGTCGTGGTGGAGGGAATGGTGGTTGGCTGGGATGGCTGAGTGGCAGCTATGGTGGTGGAAGCTGCAGGGGTAGCTAGCTCAGGAGCTGAGGGGTTGGCAGGGTCCCAGTTCGCGGCTGGCAGGTCCAATAGGATCTGATCACACCTCTCCCCCTCGTACCCTTCGAGGCAGTCGCAGGTGTAGGACGACTCCATCTCCTCCCCACCGTCGTTACGGCTGCAGTTTCCATGGAGACAGGGGCTGCTGGCACACGGGTCTATGAAAAACTGAAATAACAGAGAAGATAGATAGAAACAGGCAGAGTCAGAGGAGGAAAGGGTGCAAAAACATTATTATTTTACTACACTGCTGTCTTCTACGCTACGTCTTTGTCTTTTTATACTGCGAGCCCAAATCATGGGATACAGGCTCATCGTAAATTGGCTCAAGGAGAGTAGTTGGAGGATAGTCGTGCAAACTTCCTCTTTTATCTACAGTAATTCAGCGACTTCAGTGACACGGCTGCACCCCGTGCAATTTTCTTTAATTTTATTACATTCTGAGTCCTTAAACAATTGTTCCATGACTGCATTTCTCCTTAATTCTCTCCACATTTCCACTCTTTCACACACAAAGACTACAATATGCATGTACTCATACCCACACATACACTTGCATTTCGTGCTCAAACAAGGTTTCCTCTACATGCAGCAATGAATAAAATGCACCTTGACAGCCTCCTTCATGCTGGTTTTCCCCCATTAATAATTGATCATATTTGGAGGGAAACATTCTGTTACAGATGCTGAAGGTGAAGGAGGACAGAGCCTACCTCACAAAGCTTATTGCTTGACACTGTGTTGCATTTTGCTTGGCTTTCAGAGCCTTCTGAGGCTTAAGAACGTCTATTATCCTGCAGGCTCTTATTTTTTTGGCAAACTCCCCGAAACAACCTCAGGTATCTGGAGCTCCAGCTGTTCCATTAGCACTTATTCAGATAGCATTTTAATAAAAAACAAAACCCATGCAGGAGAGGGTGAACAGAAGGATGGTAATGATGCTGATACTGAATCCCCTGGCGCGTATAGATGCGCCTGTGAATGCACACGTGTGTCTGAGAGCGTGAAACAGTCAGAGGCAGAAAAACAGAGGGTCATTAACAGTCTGCTCTCTCCACGATGGATGGAGTCACAGCTCATTAGCGCTAATCTCTACGGTTTTTACTCGCAATGCCTCCATCAAACTTTCTCTCTGCTCTGAAGCACAGCAGCCCCATCAGTCCCAACAGGCCACCGTACACAGACTGACGCTCTTATCTCCACTAAACGGCAGCAGGGAGGTTATCAACCTTTAGAGAACAGTAACGTTGGCTTGTCTTAGTTAGAGGAGGGATTAGAGTCCACCTCATGACCTTTTTCTTCTTTCACTCTTTGACTTCCCTTCCACCCTCACAGTCTCCATCCAGGTTGAAAGAGTTTGCTGTGGCAAACCGCTGAGAAAAGTCCAACAGGACTTATGAAAGGGCAGAAAAATACGACCCAAAACCTGTTGCACAATCACATCGGCACTTTATATATTATATTATAGCACATTACATTTGCTTTTAACGTTCCTATCTTCCAGCAAGACGTGCCTCCAGCACTAAACGGCTCAAATGCCTCGGGCTCTGGCATGAAAATCAATTTCTTCAAAGCAGCTGATAATAACCCACATTAGTCCCTTTATCTATATTCACACATGGATTACCAGTCAGAACGAAGAAACGATGCAACGCCAAATTAATTGCTCCTCAAGGTTCTGTGCTCCATTTGCAAACTTGGGATGGAAGCTATTGGCAGCAACAGTGTTACCTGGTGGAGGTGCTGGATGAACCTGTGTTTGTAGGGCACATGGAAATATTCACATGCATTCCTGCACATTGTATTTTAATTGGGCTGGATTTAAAGAAGGCGAGAGGAATGAAAGAGACAAACAGCATAAAATCACAAAAGGAAACAGAATCTCAACCGTAGGTTTATCCATTTGGAACAACAGAACTTAAAGAGTACTAAAGATGTAACTACTATATTATATCCCAGCCTCCACACTTGTAACACATTAATAATGGAGTCGAAGGAGCTTAGACACACACAAATGGGTGAATAAGACTGCTGAAATGTTTTTGCAGGTGAAAGTCTTTTGTTCGCTTCAGCTGCAGCTAAAATACTGAGTGTGTGAGATCAAGCGAGTCAACAGAACAATGCTGTTTCAGGGGGCTGTTTATCTGCACGCCTGACAGCCAGAAATCCTCTGACTATTAACAAAGATGTTTTGCCGATGTTACATTTTAGGAGGATTTTACTGGAGTCTTGACAGGAAGGCAAATCTTTATCGTCTGACAGATTTCACGCGTCGTGTCTCTGAGTTAAAGCTTCATTAGTGAGGATGGAAAGAAAAGATTTAGTTTAACATGGTTATTCATAAGAGCTAAAAAAAAAAAAAAAGGAATGTTCAAGTCAAACACTTGACTGAAATTCTGTTTCTTATTGCTTTCACATGCATTTCTTTAATCTTCCTGCAAACCATCATTTGGATTTAAAGGAGAAATCAAGACAGTTTCAATTGATGCACTTCTAACTAATTAATTTCTGTGTCTTATGAAGAGATGCCTTATTTCTTTCAGTCAGTGAAAAGCACGCATAGTTATTAAAGAATGGGACATTTGTCAATAAAGAATCTTACAAATCAACCTTTTTTTTCATGAGTTTAAAGGAAACATTTCTCTCCATGCCAAATGCATATTTTTTTATGGAAACATTTTGGGAAATTATTATGAAATCTTGGAACCTTAAATGGAAGCATGCATAATTACTTACATGGTGTTTGGCATTGTGCTGTTTACGTTTTTACAGCATTAAAGAGACGTCAGCTTGGCTACAGAATTGGGTATTAATGATATATTAAAAAAAATAACTTTAATAGATTGGAAAACTGACAGTCAAGTGTCCTTGAGCAAGTCTTTAAAATAAATCCAGCTCAGTGAAGAGAAGTTCTCCTCACAGAATAATAATCGTTACATGACAGTCTAAGTTGAGTTATATTGCAGCATGCGGATGGTGTATGTGGTAAACTGATCTTCTAAAGTAAATTGGTGGTGAAAAGCAGAAGACATCATGAGAAAAAGTGATGCAGGGAGGAAAAACAAAGCCGATGGTGGATAAAAACTTGTGCTGTCTCGTTTGTAGCCTGACCATGACTGAGCAGTATGTGATCCTTCATGTGAGGGTAGAGAAGGATCCACAGCTTCCAGTGTGTATTGTTTGAATCAGCCCAGGACAAAAAATGTAAAAATACTGTATGTGCAAAAACAGTATGAATGTGGTGCTTTGCTCCATTTGGTGAATTTTAAAAGTTTCCTATCTACCCCCAGCCCCCATACGAATGCATAGATGCATTACATATAAGTAGTAACAGAGGATGACAATCATCCCACACATGTGTACAAGTGCAAGAACACACACACACACACACACACACACACACCTACAATCACAGGAAATGGTGAGTGGGTGTGAATGGGAAGCTGATATGGACATTCAGCAGTTTGCCTGAAATTGTTACAGCTACAACGATCAAGATGTGTTACCATGGAAACAGTAGCTAGGACACATGAGAGCAATTAGCACACAGTACCATACAGTGTGTGTGTGTGTGTGTGTGTGTGTGTGTGTGTGTGTGTGTGTGTGTGTGTGTGTGTGTGTGTGTGTGTGTGTGTGTGTGTGTGTTTTCATGCCTCCACCGCACCTGTTCCCTGCACACATATTATCAATGTTTGCTCAATATTTGCTCGTCCCCTCACGCTGCAGTGAAATGATCCGTCATGTAATCCACTCATTTCCTCATCTGGGCTGCTTATCACCAGTTTTCCGCCTTCAGTCAGACTAATAGCTCCCCCCCACTGTGGAGGGAGAACAGATACAGATAGCATTTCCTTAATCACTCTCTCATCAAAACCCTTGCTCACGAATAAGGAACATATCTCTGCAGGAGCTCAGAGAAGATGGATTTGTCTCAGGAAGTGTTCCTCCAGAGATGAAGGGAGACGGATTAGTTCTTGACACCATCTGAATGGGTGCTTTTACTGAGTCACCTACGGTGTCTGTAGGTGAACTTTGACCTGAGACTGCACAACATCTTCAGTCACTTCCTTATTGTTTGTGTCATATGAAAAAAACAACCCGTATTTTGTTCATTATTAAATTTGAGTGATTATTAAACTTTAATCAGTAACAATAAACAAAAAAAGCAGCAAAACTATAAACACCATTCATTTCTAAGGTGAGTATACAGCATTTTGCACCCTATCTGAAACGATCCCGTTGGCACGGGAAGGTGGTGACGACTTGCAAGCAACATAGTAATGTCCTCATAATGAAGTCCAAGGTCAAAGTTTAGCCCAATGAACTCCTGTACTGTTATTTCCACACAGAAACACTGTGGGCTGAAATGCACTATAGGTGGTCGCCTGTGCGCATTGTGCTTTTCTCGTAAGCACAGAAAAAAACATTTTCCTGCCAATGGAATAGTTTTCCACATGCACAAGAAACTTAAAGATTTTTTTTTTTTTGGCCCTGTCCCTTCAGGGCCTCTGTAGAATAGAGTATTGTAACATATTAAACTTTCCTATATGCGTACAACTAATATATATAATACTTAACCTAATTCCATTTTGAATTAATAACTTAGAATTTCTATGCTAGAAGACATCCAGACATTCATCAGATTTCATTGGTACAACTATACGCACACTTTAACTGACTTGTAGTCAATTATTCCAGATGTTATTTCACATCCAATAGGCTCCATACACTGAAAAGACAAAAAAAGTGGAGAATCTTAACTTTCCAGTGTTTCAGGTTATGATTATGCACATGGCTCACCGCCGTCTGACTGTCAGCAGAACATCTATGTGTCTACAAGGGTCTTATATTTCATGTATTACTAATGAGAGCTGTGGTTAAAAATTGATGCGTCTGATCTGGATCCATCTACTTTTTCAGACTGAGCATGTCGAGCATTCACCGTCTGATGAATTCAAGGCTACGGAGTGAAACTGGAGCATCTCTTTGCACCGCGCTCTCTCCGAAACACGGAATGAATATTCACAAATCTCAGTCTGGAGAGAAAGTGCAACCCGGCAACACACGGGACATGTTCCTTCCAAATACACACAGCTTTAATTATTCTCCACAAATGGATGGCTGTGAATTACACTACATCACCACAGTGGGTAGGAAATTACAACCAAACTATTCCAGTCAGGGAACAAATACACTGTAATTACATAATCAATCACACAGCAATTAGCGAGATGAACCAAATTAAACTTTCATATAGCCAGCAGTAATTTTTTATCTCGAATGTGCAGTGCTTAATGTGCACTCGCAATTCCACTTAAAACAAGATATTTAATTCATGATAGTGACAAAATAATACTTGAAAATCATCCCTCAATGGAGGATTTTCCTCCAACAGTCTACTCTCATGAGGTTTGAGCCTTTGGAACGTGATCATATTGGATAAAGAGGAACTAAAAAGTCCAAACATTCAGGAAATTAGGAAAAGTGCTGCTGGTACATAATTAACTGCACTAATCAGGTGAAAAATAGACGGCTGCCGAAGTATCAGCTTTCAAGTCCCTGGAAAATTCTTCACTCTTCCCGCAATGCATCTCTGCTTTATGAGTAGAATGATTAAGCCGTGCAGGAAGAAATTGGCCCAATGAAGCATAAAATAAAGCAAATAAACCGAAGAGTAAGTAATCAACAAAGCAGAGAAACGGTTCGGATTAAGTTAATGAAGACGCAGGAGCTTTGGAGCGAATACGGTAAGGAGGAAGATGAGAAGAAGATGCCTCTGAATGCAAACATAAGAGAAAGAATCAATAAAATGATAAAACTGTTTTGTGTGGCTTTGTTCTCATAGACAGTCAAAGTGTTTCATTTAATACATGATTAACTTGTTGAAGGCTCCAGCTCTGTCTTATGGTTTTTATGCAGTTCTCACATCATGATGCAGGACTGTGTGAAACATTTCTGCTCTTAGAGGGAAGGTGATGGTTTCTGTGTGCAGGCCCAACTTAGCAAGAGTTTATTCTCTGCTCTTAATACAACAGACTGAGAGTCAGCTGAGAAACTGCTTCAGTGTCAAATAGACCTCATAGACTTGATGAGTCACTGTTACAATGAATATTTTAGCTTCTGGCTGGTGGCTGACCTTAATTTGAAACTTTGTGAATAAAACTTTGGCTCAGTACCCTTCGGTCTTTACTGTTGAAAAGTATCAAAAGAATGCAATGACTCTGTTTCGTTCCACGTTATAACATGATAACTTCTATTGTTATAATATGAAGCTTTTCACATTACACTGTACATTGTCATAATCGCCACGAACAAAGTGCTGACTGTTTCTGGAGCTTTACTCAAATACTGTTGGATACTTTTTCAAAAAAACGTTCTACACACAACCAACAAGTACTGAGTACTGCCTTTTGCTATTTAGGAACTTTTTCCCTTTATATTTTTCTTTCTTTTTTTTCCATTTGTGTTTTTTCCATTTATGTTAAAACTTGAATTCCAGCTCATCCTGTAAATGAGATTTGTCTCAAATGAGGGTTTGTGGGGGCGTAACTCAAAAACTGTTCGATGTTTTTTTCACGAAATGCACACATTTTAAGCATTTTATTGATTTATTTTGTTTTATTATTTATTTTGTTTGCAAATATGCAATTGCAAAAAATTGCAATTTTATTTTTATTCAGTACGGTGCATCAGTATTTACCATCTCACCATAACAGGTCCTGTTTCTTCCCATAATTCTACAGCTGTCAAGTCAGATGAAGGGTTCTTAATATCCTGTACGTTTGTCTATAAAAGCCCAGTGATGAACTGGAGACCTGTCAGACTTTACTGGGATAGGCTGTGGTACATCTTTTGAACTGGAAAATTGGATAAAAGAAGTGGATGGTTGACATTTTTTAGCTTCTGTAGAAATAACTGAATGTCATAACACTTTTTATTTATTAAAAATGTATTACCTGGCCAACCGTTGTCTTAAGCCGTTGACAATATTAACTCATTACTATTCAAAGATGGGATTATGCAGCGTTATGAGCTCTATGTTTAGCATTTAAGTAATATTCTTTCAGCATCCCGGGCACACATTATTCTTGTTATGATTTATTACACCCGTCAGTCAGAAAACCACCCAGCGTGAAACCCCTCGTGATCCGGCTTCATCACGTCGGCTGGCAGCACAGACACAACTTAAAGACTCTGTTTTAGCACAGCCTGGAACCCATAATATCACAGTCATAACTGGAGAAGCAGGCGATTGGAAGCTTGAACTCGTATAAGAATATTTTTATTATTTAAGCCTTTTCCTGTCACAATATACCGACAGCATTTTTAGACAATAAGAGCACAGACATCGTCGTCTTTCCATATCATTACAAGAAAACAACATCTTAATCTCATCAGCCTTGGAGTGAAACTGAATAATTATGTTGTTGTCGTGGGACTCGGCCTCATTAAAATATATTAATACTCTTGTCATGTGGAGAACCAGCAGAAACAGACCAGTCACCCTTAGTTTAAGAAACACAACAGAATAAAAGTTTAAAAAATGAATCCTTATGAGAGTTACATAAAGCCCAAACAAGGGTGTTCAAGATAGAAAAAAACATGTTCCATTTACTTCAAGACACAATCAGTGTACTTTACTAAATAAATATGGTGATAAACTTGATCAAAGGAACACAAAATAGAATTGTCTAGTGATCCTTTTTGCATGCAGTGTGTACAAAATGAGATCAGTAAAATCTTCCCCATTGGGAAATTTTAAATGAAAATAAAAACTGATCAGAGCCTTTATTGTGTCAGGACGATATGTAATGTAGTAATGCTGTAGTCAAATTTAGCACAAGGAGAAACTGAAAATAGCAACGACCCACATGCCCACATGTCTTCTAGTGGTTCAGGCAAAGTGGGACAAGAATATTTTCAAAGCACCTGCAGAACCAGCAGCAATAGTTCCTGTGTAAACTGAGCTCTGCAGCTTCATATAATCTGCCAATACATTTACTGTCTGCATCTATCTCCTTAAGGATGTTTTCATCTCTTCAATAAAAAAAATTTAAAAAGTCATCATGTGGTTTAAAAGAGGGTTCAGTCTTATTTGATTCTCTTTTATCCTCTAAGCCAAACTGGGCATAACGTTAAAGTGAAATGAAGAGTGTCAGCTGTCAGTCCTGCTATCTGTTGGATGATTGATGCGTGTCAGACAAAGCAAAAGCAGGAAGAGGAGGTGACTTCACTGACACCAAGAGGAACTGGTATGAGTGAATGCATTAAAAGCAGCTCTGAGAAGCTAGATTAGATTTGAACATGGACAGATCAGTGCCTTCTCAGATGGGTTTGGGGAGAGAGTTCCAGAGGAATGGGAAGGCTGTATCTCCCCCAGGTCGTGTGTTAAGCGCTGAGTGATGGAGACAGAAAGTTTGCATCTTAGGTGCTCAGGCTGCAGGATTGAGTGTAATGGTATAGGAGGTTTAGTTAAGGAAGGCTTTGAATTGGATCCATTGTTGGACACGGAGTCAGGGGAGGTTTACGTTCTGTTTAGTTCTGTTTTTACCAACTTCCATGGGATATCTCTGTAGGTAAATGCTCCACTATGTTCACCAGATAGCTGCTGACATTGGTTATCTATTGTTTGGTGCTGGGCTGGGAGTGTACAGTGACTTTTAGAGCTCTGTTATTGAAAACAGCAAAATTGCAGGCCAAAAAAAAATAAAAAATAGATGAAAGACCCTAAAAAAAATATTGATGTCCTCTATCTATACAGCTTTATGCAAAGCCTGGGCAGAGCTATTCACCAGATACCCAGAGTGAAAAATGTGACATTGTTGAGATGACCAACAAGCCAAATTCCCAGACAGTTTGTGCAGCCAATCATGCAGCCTCATAAAAACACATTATTATTCACAGCAAAGCCAGAGGGAGTGTAGCAGCAGAAAGATAGATGGTGCTCATTCACTCAGTCCTAAGAGCTGCCTGCTTACACTACTAACCAGCCATGTGCACCTAAAGTACACATTAAACACATCTCGAGGAAGAAATGATGTCCCCCAAAGTGATTTTGTTGCCATGTCTCCAACGGCAAAGACAGACAGAAGGAAAGACATAATAATAAGACTAAATACTTTTATGTTATCATCTCTCTTAACCCTTCTGTTGTGTTCTGGTCAAATGTGACCGATTTCAATGTTTTTTCTCTTTAAAAAACGTGGTCAATTTCATCTGTTTGTCAAAAGGGTCCATGACTTTGTTCATACATGGCATACAACTTTCTCACAGCTCTGGTAAATAGAGGTTTTTTGAGGCATTACTCACAGTTTATTCTGTCACAGCGCGATGGTCAAGTGATATGAGCTCAGGTCAATTAGGCCTACAGGCCATAAATGGGATATAGAAGTTCAAAATTTGTAATGTTCACAAGAACCTGAGTTAATAAAGAAATGAGACACAACATCAGGTGATATGGATTTATAATCAGCTAAAATGGAGCGGCCATTTTTGACCAGGAACACCGAACTAGACTAGTTAACAGGAAACGAACACAACAGGAGGGTAAAATATGAAACAATCGAGGGATTCAATCCAAAAAAAAAGGAGACATAATTGCTTAAAAAAAACGGCTCCCAGAATTATATTGTTCTTTTATACACAGTATTTATATCTACAACATTTTCCAAAATCACATCCCAAATCATTCTGGGATAAATAGACCTCAATCTGCAACCATCTGCTTAACAGTCATCCAAGTTATTGTACCATCCAGTTAAACAGAACAGCTCTTGTGTTGTGGCCAGAAAGGGTGTTTTTCTTTTTTTTCTTCTTTTTTTTTCTTCTCTTTTTTTCAGCGAGCCTTTAATGTTATCTATTTCTGCACATCAAAGTGTCCACCATGCCTCCATCTCTCTCAGACTTCCTCATCACTTCCTGGCCCAGTGGCTTCAAAGAGCAACTCCCCTTTCAAAATCGGGATCCATAAAGCCTTCACAAACATGTCCGAGCACTTTGATAAATTTCAATCTTGCCTTGGTGCATAAATAGATGGAAATCAATGAGCAGTGGGAAGATAGAAGGAAAAACAGAACATGCTAATGAGGTGAAACTGTCCTTTCACATCACCGCACTTTTATTCCTCTATTCCGTTTTTATTGGAGCTTCATTGTTTTTGCGCAAAACCTGTCACTCAAAAGCCGACGCGTGGCAGGATAACACTTACTTTGCTCCACAGAGGCCCCTGTGCTGTCATCAAACAAATGACTTTAAATACCCCCCATGATTGCCCAACACCATCCCTCCAAAAACAATTACCTCTCAACCCTGCCAAACGCCAAAACAGACAGAGAGATAGAACGGGATTGATGCAAGGAAATGAGATCAAGAGAGTAGGAGGAAGAGAAGAGGAGTAAGGAGAATACTAAGTGAGAGGAGAATGATTTAAGAGAGGAGGTGCTGCAATGCTCTATTTATACCTATCCGAGTAGAGCCGGGGCTGCAGGGGACTCAGGCGTCTCTTTTTCAGAGTTGGGACACAGCTGTCTCCTTATTCTATCAGACAGGCACTAGAATGGATCCGGAGCTTTCAGGCTCTTTGTGATTTTATCACAAGCTGCTCTTGGAGTACAAGCACTGACAGATAGAAGTTGTTTTTTTTCTGTATTACATCTCCCGTTTGCCGATTTTCTCACATTACAATGACAGCAAATCCGTCTGCTTGATAGATAATTTCTGTAGTGAGGACACTTCACAACACTACAGTTATTCTTGATCAGCTGTGACTTAAATATGAGCCCTGTGTCAGAGTTGAGACTGCATTTTTTTTTTTTTTGTGGATGTCTGAGAATAGAAGACTCAGATTTTGAGTATATTGTGTGTTTACTTTTTGCACATGCATAAAATTGGGAGGTAGCAAGAGACAGATCAAAATAGAGTGGTGTTTCTAGTTTGGGTCACTGCAAAAACACAGGGTCCTGGGTTTACCATAATGACACATGATGAATTTAAGCTCCTTCTTTCCAGTTCACACTGCTAGTTTTTAGTCTCCGCGGTCAAGCCGAGACAACCCAGGTGATAATCAGGGTTATTTTCTCAGACTTGCTGAAGCTGCTCCAGAGCCAGAGGCCACATTATGCAGCTGCTGCACTGCCTGAGGAGTAATAGACAGGTAAACTGACCTTCAAGTGGAAAACCAGTACGTTCCCCTATGCATACTAAAAAAGGGCTTGATTCTTGAGTATGCTGTTGGTGTTGACTGTCGTGAGACAATGTGAGGATGCCTCAGAAACAAAAAAAATATTTCTATCTTTTTCTTTGTGCAGTTTAATGGGCAGTAGCAGTATGACCGATCTATGTGGCCACACAGTAAAGCTCTCGTCAGGGAGCCGATGACAAGATGTCACATGGATTTGGCGACAATTTATTCATAAACAGTGCACAGGCTAATGTGAGCCATAGCCAAAACAATAAAAACAGCCAATTATGCTGTTAGCTCGCCTCCCACATAAGGTGGACAAACACAACACACCAATCACTGTCATATAGTGACTAGGGTGATTGACAGCATGTTGACTGACACCCTGAAAACCTCAGCAGCTGAACTAACGTGTGAATCCTGTTATTAGCATAACAATAACTTTTAACATGTCACTCTGTTGGTTATACAACAGATGGCAAAAAAGTTGGAACAGTGTGCAAAACATAAAAAAGTCAACATATAAATATAGAATTTGCCTTGTTAATCATTAATTTATTATTAATTCAGTCATCATCTAATTTGAATGTCATAATAATAATAATAATATAATGATAATAAACATTATTATTATTATTATTATTATTATTATTGTGTCAGATGCCTCATCACAAAAATACTGGACTTCAAGTTCAATTGCTGTGATACAGATTGATTTAATCATGATATATCATGGCAACCTTTTCTCTGGACTGGAGAATCAATATTTTTACTTGATTTAAAATAATAAATGGTTTAGACAGACCATTGGTTATCCTGTATTTATGATCTGTGGACTGTATGAATGTACAGTCAAGGGATTTAAAAACACACCACTTTGCTTGTTTGTGTCGTATGAAAATAACAACCCATATTTTGTTCCTTATTAATTTTTTGTAATTTTTATAATTTAATGATTATCTGAATTTAATCTGTAAGAAAAACAAAGAAACAGACTAAAAACAACATTAAAAAAACACAAGCACCGTGTATATCTCAGTATAAAACCTGTCACACAATCAGTAATCAGTGTGTGTCCCCTATCGGCATTGATTGCAGCAGTAATCCTCCTCCTCATGGACTGGTACAACCTCTGCGGGAGGTTGTACCATCCTGTGGGATGACGGCCCACTCTTCAGTCACAGCTGTCTGGAGTGGCTGCTGGAGGATGTTCACGCTGTCCCCACAGGTTTTCAATGGATTTTAAGCCGGGGCTCATTGCTGGCATTGGCACGCCCCCAGCATTGGCACGCCCCCAGCATTGGCCCGCCCCCAGCATTGGCACGCCCCCAGCATTGGCACGGCCCCAGCACGCCAATGGCACGATCCCGGTCATGTTGACCCAACCATGGCATTCTTCCAGAACTCAGAACTTTTTTATAAGTGGTGGCTTAGTCTAACAAGAGGGTGGCCATTTGGGATTATTTGGCTCAATGCATTGTGTCTATTTCTCTTGAAAATTGTCATTTCAGAGTCAAAACTACTCACAAAAATCAGCCAAGTGTGACCAAAGCTCGTATGCTGAGAATTATCACAAACCTGCCCTATGTTTAAAATAGAGAAAATGTTTTCTCAGTGGTGCTTTTTTAATCCCTTGAGTGTATGTATCACTCATCACACGTTAAGGACATTATAGCAATAACCCCACTGGGTGAGCAGTTGTTTTTTCCTGTTTTTTCTCTCTTGTCTTGCCAGAACCATTAAATCAGATGCAGGCTCCGCTGCGCTACACAGAGGACTTAATGATTTGGATAGAAGCCCTCCTCCTGGTTTTTAAGCTGTCTCTCTGTATTTCATGCTGTTTCTTCATTACTTTCAGCATAAAACGTTACTGCCCACTGTGATCTGACTTAGCGAGTAGCAGGAACATGACTTATTAATGTTAAACATAGTAGTAACATTCTATTCTGTAGACACTGTGTGGTTTGTGTGTCCAAAGAGTGAATTATAGTATAAATAAATGTCTCTCCACGGGAGAAAAACCATATAATGTTATATGAAAGTCTCTCTCTGATGGAGATGGATTTAATTCTGCGCGGTGATCTATGAGCTAGCTGTTCACTGTGACCTACATACACAGAAGGTTCCTTGCTAAACATGACATCCACTGTTTGAATGAAGGTGACACCTACTGCTGACATGATTAAATGGGCGCTGGCATGAAAGCAAATCAGTTTCTGCAGCTAAATCAAACACATGAGGTGTCTTGTGGGTTCTGCTGCCTGTGATTTTCAGATCACGTTTTTATTGTTTTGGATAGGTATGCAGCAGCTGTTGAGGTAACCATATTTCCTCTTTGCTGCATGTCAGGCTAAAAATGGGTCTGGAGCTGGTCCTGCTGCCACAGGGAATTAGTCACCGGAGTGCGGGAGGTGGAACATCCTGTTCCAGTTGTCACACAAAAGATCTGACGTAAATTATCACCATTCATTCTACCTGCCTCTCGGGATGTGACAGCAGGAAGGCCATTATGTGCATGAGTGCATGAATCGAACGAAGGAGGAACATGGATGCTTAATGTGGGTCATGTGATTTCATCTGTTCCCTTTCTGAGTAATAAAAAGTCATCAACAAGGTGCAAAAGAAGTCACTCTGACATTTTATGCTCTGCTTTATGCACTCTCAACCTGTTGATCTTTTTAGTTCCCCTCTGTTTCCATGGAGACCCCAGACAAGGGAATGGAGGCAAAGCAATAAAAACTGGGTCTCACAGCAAGGGGGGTGACACCGGACATGTGTCATCGCTGTTCTCCCAGCGCCTTTGTGCCTGAAGTGGAAGGAAACGCTGTCGAAGCTACGACAGTGAGGACGAGGCTTTTAATTTTAAGAGCTTTAGACCATCTGACCACGATCTGCACCACTGCCTGCAGAACATGTGCGAACAATGACGGAGGGAAGGGGAGGGATGACGCAAAGAACCAACAATAGCAAAATATGACTGAGGAGATTTTTTTCTGGAGTAGTGTTAACTTCATGGAGGCCTGAGGTAAGCTGATGTAAGCTTCCCCCCCAAATAAAGATTCAATTGGTGTCCCATAAAGGTAATTTTTACTACTTTCAACATCCCATGAAAAGACTGAAACCAACAGCGTTCATATCAAAATATATTCTGACTTTCCTACTCTAACTGACGGCAGAGGTTATTTTTAAAAGTAGGACACAAATTCAATTTATTGTTTCATTTTTTTTTTTTTTACACAAGGCTAAATAACTTCCCAAAACAGCTGGGACTATTTTCAGCTGTGGATTAACACACATTTGGTGCTCTTATAAGTGTCTAAACATTATGAAATAGAGAAATACTGAGTGTCTCTGTTTTTATCTAATGAATTACTGGACTTGATTTAAGTAGAATTGTATTATAAGGATAAACCCCTTGAGATGAACCATCTCATTTTCAAGGGGGTCCTCAAGCACCAGTATACAAAAAATACAACAACACACAAGACAAACAAGCAAATAGACAAGAGCTTAGAATTTAGTGAAACATTCTATGAATTTCCTTGTCAAGAGCTCATGCATCTGGGTGAAATCTGTTAAATTGTATAATTAAATTATTTCATTATTTGTCCAAAATTGCAATGTATATTTTAAAAATTTCAGTATTTTTGTTGTGAGCATTTTTTGAAAAGCCAAAAGACGGCAACATAATAAATGTGTACAACCCCCACTGATAAACATCAATTGGCTGCTGATCAATGAGGACTGACGTGATCAGAGTGGATGAATCAGCAGGAGACGTCACTCTGATCGATTCCCTCCGGCTGAGAGATCGACTCTCCCCCACAGCTAGAAAACTCAAGTTTGACGCACATCACAGCTCACCTGTTACCCAACACACCGAATATAAGATTTAAAATAATCATAAACATTTACTGCTCTTATAAATACAGAGATTGACTGTATAGAAGCTGAAGACCACTTTGGTTCAAGTATTTCCATAATGTCTCCTTTAATAACACGAGGAACATGGAGACCACTGGTGGCCAATTTGTTCATCTAAAAAACAAAATTATAAAAGCTAAAATTTCAAACATGAAGTATGGATCTTGAACAATGAATAAAATATTAATGTGACCAAATGCTAAATGGAGTTGCATTAATAAACATGTCGCATTTCACCATTCACACATTCACATTCATACACGGTGGCCATGATATTTCTATGCTCAGTCATTCACACACACACACTCACATACCAATGTAAACGCCACTGGGAACCATTTGGGGTTCACTATCTTGGCCAAGGACTCTTTGACATGCAGCCAGAGCCAGGGATCAAACCACTGACCTAATTTGTGTCCAAATTTGGAATGACCTGCTTTATATATTTTATTAAGACACTTAAACTGGCTCAAATTATATGTGCATAAGTTGTGCAGTTCAAATGTAATTAAATAGGAAGAGGTTTTAAGTAATTTTCTTTTTTAGTGCTTAAGTTATATTACAGAATGTTATTACAAAACATTAATGTTGTAGGTAAGAAAGATCCTTCGGCTGCTCCCGATGCGGGGTCACCACCGCCGATTTTTCCATCGGGATTGGATCTTGGCACAGGTTTTACGCCAGATGCCCTTCCTGATTCAACCCTCCCTGTTTGTCCAGGTTGGGATGAGCAATGAGGGGTTCAGCATCTTGCTAAAGGATACTCAAGGATACTTTGACCCGTAGACTGCAGAGGCTGGGGATCGACCCAAAATAAAAAGTAATAAATAATGATAAAAGTAAATTATGTATTTAAGTTAATCAAATTCCAATACGTGCTCTTAATTCTGTTTTGATTGAGCAACTCTCAGTCAGGTTTTATAAAACCCAATTTAAGGTGACCTTGTTCATTATTTCAGGCTGCAACTTTACTTTTTAAAAATACGTTTCAGCACAATCCCCAACAGACAGCCACATTTTCCTCTCCTATTGACTGGCAGACATGCCCAGCTGTTAATACAAGATAATCTCTGTGTCTAACACCCGAGGCTGGTGACTGCGCCTCGCTCCTCTCCTCTCCTTGGTTTAAGCTGGCATTTATTGTCAGCAGCTAGCAGAGGATACACACACACACACACACACACACACACACACCATAGCCTAATGGCTTGTCTCCCAGTTGGCTTCATTAAATAGCCCATTTTCAGATGAACTTAACTGACAAGTTGTATGTGTCTGAGGGGGAGACAGCAGGCTTCTGTTCTGCATCTGTTGCTGTCGTTTTGAAGTAAGAGGGGCAGCAGAGCGGAGGATGATCCCCTGAATGACTGTCAGACCCTCTTTCACATACTAAAACATGGATCAGAGTCTGTGTCATGTTGAAGTCTGTGTCTCTTTCCTTAAGCCCTAACTATGTCCCAACCTGCAGCCTAAACCCAACTTCTGCTTTTACGCCATCAGTAATTAGTGTGTCCCCATATCTGCAGTGATTACAGCAGTAATCCTCCACCTCATGGACTGGTACAACCTCTGGTCCTGTGGGATAGAGGCCCGTTCTTCAGTCGGAGCTGAGTCTGTGGAGGACCCCACAGGTTTTTTTAATGGGGCTTAGGTCGGGGCTCATTGCTGGCCAGTCGAGACCTGTGACCTCACTCTCCTCCAGATATTGGGCACACACACAATCCCAGTGATGGCATCCCATCAGCAGTTGTTTTTTTAGTATGCACAGTGCTGCTGCTGTCTGGAGTGTGGGTGGTCTGTCGTTGTTCCTCTGGATTCATAAACACAGGAGTAACCGCCCTGCTGACTCGTCTGGTGGACTGCCCCACCTCTAGCACAATACCAGTCATGTTGACCCAGGTATGACATTCTTGCAGAAGTAATTTTCTTCCTAATCTTAGTACCTTTTTATAGGGGTGGGTAAAGCCCCATTTCCACTGCGTGGTACCGGCTCGACTTGACTCGACTCTACTCGCCTTTTTTTACTCGTTTCCATTCAGTAAAAAGTACCTGGTACTACTTTTTTAGTACCACCTCTGGTGCGACTCCAACTGAGCCGAGCAGGTACTAAAAGGTCACGTCAAACATTACAGACCACTGATTGGTCAATGCCCGACAAGCACGGAGTATCCTGCAGAGCACAAATCAATGGCCGCCACACTCACTTTTTTTTTATTGCATCTACTATATTGAGGGGGTGCAGACGTTCCTGTCTTAAACAGCTGATCTGAGGATCATGAGAGGTGTGTGTCTTGTTGAAGACTACGCCACGGCGGTTTCGCATGGCGCCCATCTACCCTGAGGAGGTACAACGAATTGGAAATGCGTTTTTTATTTTAACAAGAAAGTGGTCATTTGGAATTAGTTGGATGTAGCCAGCTAGCTGCCTATATAGCCAGATGATGTCTCCATTCAGAATCCCCATGAGCATAAGAGATACTGTGAATAAACTGAAGTTAGTGGCGATTCAGATGTCTTGATGACTGTATGGGGCAATAAAATGTCACAGAGGGCCCAAACTTTGACTTTAGCGGAACGAAAATGAAGACGAGTCATTAGAGGCGACAGCATAATGATGGTATGAGAGCAGAAGGTTATCAAAGGGGTGAGCTGGATGGTGACACAACTGGCTGCACTAATAGAGCAACAAGGACAGACAGAAGCGATAAAAACACCTAAACTAAACCACTGGGAGAAATGTAATGATTTCTTGTCTATCCAGAACAAAGAGGGAAGTTTCATTGTCAGACCTAAGAAAAATTAAGGAGCCAGTGACCCGGAGATAAGAGCCCCTCGTCATAATGAGCAGCGGCGATAAAATAAGAAATACGGGCTGCAGAAATGTGAGCTGTCAGGACAGTTTGAAAAATGCAGCAACTAATTAGACTGTAGATGAGGAAGTAAAAATTAAAAAAAACAATAAAGAAGCAGAGATGAAACATGACTGTAGTCAGACAGATTTTATGCCTCCTACTGAGCTGTGTGCACATACATTGGAATGAGCTGTAACTAGTTGTCTTGTGGATAACATTTGACTTAAACTGTCTTATGATGATTCATATGACGCCGTCATTTTAGGGCAACAGGTGGTTGTGGCCTGAAATATAGTCAAACAGAAGTTTTCATAATTCTACACGGCAGCCCATGAGGCTTTTCACCAGAAAAGTAACTGAGCTAAATGCTAATGCTAAATGTTCACAGTGACAATGCTAACAAGCTGCTGTTCAGCATGTTGATGATGTTCACCATCTTAGCTTAGCGTGTTAGCATTGCATTGTATTTATTATAGGCTGCTGATTCTATTTATTATCTCACACTGATGGACTTTATTAAAACTTGGGTAGACATGTTTGCATGCAGCAGCAATGTTTGGTTATGTCCGGAGTGAGGATGTGATTCCGGCTGTTTCTGTGAATTGCAGGGATCCATTTGCTTCACTATTCTTTCATCAGTCTGTAAAACGATACCCCCGACTTCTTGTTGAATCTATTTGTACAGTCAATCACACAGCAGCTCTTTTCCCATTTTGATGTGTTTTTTTCAGGCCTGCATTGTCCATATGTATCAGGCCTCACTAACCCATCATACCACCATCTCCTCGGGATCAAAAGGCCAGGTGATGTGTGATATGGAAATGAGCAAAGGAACTGGCCATGAGCCCTTCTGCTCAAAGGCAGCATGGTCCATCTTGTAACGTCGGAGGACATCAACATGAATATCAATGATAGAGCGTGATAATAGATAAGAGCCTCCTTTTATCGCTGATGGGTAAGTGTGGTGGTTAGAAGCAGAATGTTACCGAAGTAAAACCTCTTCTTTCTTCTTTCTGTTCAAAAAACAGGATACAACATACTCATGTCCATTTGTTAAATATTGGGATTGACCCAATAGATGGTTAGCTTTGGCGGCTGTGGAGCGGTCGTTCACGGAACAAAAGATTGGTCGTTAGATCCCCAGCCCCTGCAAGTCTACAAGTTGAAGTATCCTTGAGCAAGACACTGAACCCCAACTTACTCCCCCGGGCGCCGCAATGTAGTGGCATCCCACTGCCCCTCAGGGATGGGTCAAATGCAGAGAAAGAATTTTCCCCGGTGGGATTAATAAAGTATCTAAAATAAAAAAAAGTAGTGAGTGAAGTGAAGTAAGTGATTACATGATGGTACATGTGGTAGCAATAGCTCTCAGCAAAAACATGAAAATTCACATTTGCTCAAATATCAAACTACACCTTTAATAAGGTCTCAGACAGTCACCGGTGCTAACTGATAATCACAGTGACTGAATCACAGACTTTGAAACAGAGGAACTTGTGAGTGAGAAAACAGCTTTACAGAGAGGTGTTGAGAGAAAAATGGTGATGAATCCGTCACTTAAGATCTGAAAAATCATCAACACAACAATCAAACAGCCTCCAGTCTGTCACGCTCTGGCTCTGATTGTCTGAGCTTTTTAATTCAAGGCAGAACAATCTGCTGCAGAAACAGCGAAATGACTTCACTGGTTCCTCAGAGATATTTCCCTTCCACCACCCTCAGTCCCACATCCCCTCTCCAAATAACAGTAAAATATATGTTTATAATACCAGGGCTATAACCCTCACTCCAGTCTCCAGGTTCAGCAATGATCCACTGCTTTCATTTGCTGAATGGCTCAGCAACGCGGCGAGAGCTCCCTGGACTTGCTTCCAGACAGACGGCTATTTTGTGTTGCCACAGCCCTATTGTGTTGTAAGGCAAGTTGCCAAATCCATCATGGCAACACAACAGGCCTTTTAATAATGAATAAGTTGGAGCATTTAGAGGCTAATAACTCACAAAAAGACCAGCGGTGGTGAATTCCAACAGGACAGCACACGGGCTGCTATCCAGAAAAGGTGCGGGGTGATATTAAAACTAGTTTAACAAGTGTAGCGGTTTTGTTTCCCCTGCTTTGATTTGTGCAGTGTAAGGGGGGTCCACAAAGAGGGATTAGCTGTTTTGCCAGATGATTTAAGAAAATGCTCACAATTATTATGAAATTAACCAGCATGACTGTAAACCTAAACCTACAAAACAAATTTAATTTTACAGATAGATCTTGGTTTTTGCTCTTATCCTGCTTTGTGAATGGCGCCTTAGGTTTGACACAGAATATGAGATAACATAAGAGAGATGGAGGGAAGAGGATGAGTGCATGACACTCATTTACTGTACTACATTATTTCTTCACTCGGCTCCAAACCCAGGACTTTACTCTCTTTAAGAAGATATCCATCTTCCTCTTGCTCTCCTCTCACTTTTTCCTCATTCTCTTTTTCGCTCCTTACTCCTTCTTTCTCCACTCATTTTGCTCTCTTTTCCCCCCTATCGCTTTCTTCTATCTTTCTTCCTCCTTTCTCACTGGACCATCTGTGCTGTGACGCATACAAAGGACAGGGGAACCTAATCACCACCAATAAGCTCATTTACAAAATCCCAATTGATTGTTACCATTAAGAAAAACAATCAGTAGGAGGGGAGAGAGACAAAAATCAACCTCCTTGGGGTCCGGCTTGGGTTCGTGCCGGATTTGAGATTCAGTGGATATTGGTGTTTCAGGATTTCACAGCAAAAGACAACCATGCGAGAGTTGGGTTTTTTTTTTCCTCTTCGGTAAAATAAAAAGAAGAAAATGTCACCCCTGTACATGTAATGTCCCGATTCAGCTCAAGCTTATCGTCCTCTGAGGCTTGGAGGGAGCAGAGCTAAAGAGCTGCAGAGGTAACAAACTGCAGCTGCTCGCTATTCTGAGACATGAAACCAGGACAGCAATCAGATCCCTGGCTGAAACTTCCACTCAAAGACTTCATCTTGACTGCACATCCCTTCCACCGTCATGCATATGCAAGATAAACAAGCATTCTGTATGCATAAAAGGAGGCTATGGCTGCCACCTGTTGGTGATTCTGCTAAAACTCACCCAGTCACCTTGCTGTTTTCCCCTCGGCGAGACTCATTTATCCTCTCTGCAGCTGGCAGATGCTCTCTTTCACCCCAGCATGACTCAGAGGCCCGGCTGCCCATTGAGCCTATACTGCTTCTGAGGCTCAGCCACAAACCATTCATTTTAACGCTCAGATGTATTTTATGAAATCCTGCAGAATAGCAGGGTTAACTTGGATGTCAGTACAGAGCTCTTAAAACAAAAGAGGGCTGCTTCAGAACTTTTAATGTCCTTTTGAGTCTATGCAGAGTGTGTGGGTCAGTTTCAGAGGCGTGTAAAGGAAGGCATCAATGGAGGTGGTTTATCTCTCTTGGCCATCATCTTTTTTTAAACCTCCAAACAATCATTTTCAATGTCCAGCAAAGTGAAACAATCCTGCCTTCAATATCAGCCATATTTCATGCATTTTTCCAGGGACGGCTGTAAAACCCGAGGTCTCCTGTCTGACATGATAGGAGCACAGAAAAACAACATTTTGCAAACTTCCACCAAACAAAACTGTTCAATAAAATCATTGGCAAACCAAATCCAAACATGACAAGAGGCGGACTGATGCCTGTTTGTGCAGACTTGGTCCAGCATCAGTTTGGTCCATAATAAGAGGTAATAGCTGATATCTCAGTGATGTAAAATCACACTCAAAGAGACAGGTAGCCTCGCAAAGGTGCCAGCATCGCCCAGACAGACATAAAAACTTTAAGAGATGTTGTGAAACCTGCGAGACAGCAGCACTTATCTTATTCACGGCTGCCAAGATGTTCAGAAAATGACTGCAGTGTGGAGATTAGTCCTTTAGCCTGACCATAAGCTTTCCATGTGATGACAGATTCACACATATTTGAGGTCTTATCACTGTGCAGGTCCAAGTTAGAGCACAGCACAGGTATGTACATTCAACATTAACGAAGGATTTACTGAAACTTGACACAGATTTACTCAAGTCACACACTACATGGATATGAACCCACATATATACACACATGCACGCAGACACACAAATGCATCGTCTTCACTTGCATCTCGCTGCCGCTGCCCTTCCTCCTGTTGCCACAGCAACGCAGCACTTGTCTCCATGTCTCATTGTCAGCACATGCTCCCTTTAAAAAATATCCAACAGCAGGGAGCAAGAAAGCGCTCACACATGTCTCCATCTAAATATCTGGAAACATGCAAACCAAAACACAGGTTTGATGCAGGTTTCGTTGAGGGTGAACCCCCCTCGGAGAGATGATGGTGATATTTAATGTAAGAAAAAGATGATGATGGATCCCCAAAAATAAAAAGGAAACACCAAACTGAGATAATTTCTGTCCGTAGACAAATAATAAGCAAATACAGCTCTTTATATCCCTGCTTCATAAAGTAATGAACACATGGAGTGTAAGCATGTTTTCTCTGCAATTAAAATAACACACAAAAAACCCTCAGATCTACTTCTTCATAGTCCTCTACTCTATGTTTTTTTTTGTGTTCACACAGGTAGATAACATTCAAAAAAAAGAAAATTCTACCTCACAGTTGCGTCCAGTGAAGCCCTGGCTGCACGTACAGGTGTACTCCCAGGTGTCCTCTGGCCTGCCGGGGGATGGCAGGGCCAGGCAGAAGCCCCCGTTGAAGCAGGGTCGGCCTTCGCAGGGGTCTGGACGAGGTGTAGCCTGAGTCGGGGTGGGCTCAGCTGGAGCCGGGGTATCCGGGGCCAGCTGGAAGGGAGAAGGGACGGCCCCGATGCTGATGCTGCTGCTCAGGAGCAGGAGGAGGAGGGTAAGCGCGGGGAGCGTGATGCTCCTCGCAAACTGTGTGGGACGGCAGCCGGGAACAGCTGGCACACTGTAAACACTCATCCTCATCTTCTTACTCTGGTTTCTTCTCTTTGTGTTGTAGTTGTGTGTTTCTCCTCTTTCCTCAGATCTCACGCTGCTCCTGTTTGTGCTGGCTGGGCTCAGCACCAACCAAGAGGTGTGTGTGTGTGTCTGTGTGTGTGAGAGAGGAGGAGGAGGCAGTTAGGATGTTGAGCCTCAGCTGTGCGAAGACAGACTGAATGAGAGCAGAGAGGCTGATTGTGTGGAGGCTGAGGGAGAGACGGCAGGGATGCTGGAGGAGAAAGGGAGGGCACTCGGCCGTCATCGTCATGGTGACGATGTGGCTGACGACACACACACCCCCACCGCCACTTTGATGCTCGCCCTCTTTCTAACACTTACCACACTTTTAATTGTTCAGAGTAGCAGGAGGAGCTCTGCACCCTCCTCATTGAGAGTCTCATCATCCACAACCTCTCCTTGAAGCAGGGGCGCTGCTAGACACAGAGCTCTACTGGGGCCGAGGCCCATTCCCCCACTACATATATGAACTGAAACAACTGCTGTAAAGGTGAAAATGTAGATATTAATCTATTAAATCTATTTCAACATAGACTGCATAAATATTTGTAACAAATAATTTTCACTGTGACAATGTATTGTGCAGAGTATACATTTGTAAACATACTAAAAATGAAAATAGACAGAGAACATCACACATGTCCCTTTTCCACCAAGGCAGTTCCAGGGCCGGTTCCAGCTCTCGGCCCTGAAAACTAGCTCCAGAGTGGCACCAAATTATTGCTGGGCCGGAAAAAAGAACCAGTTATGTCAGGGGCTGGGGGCGGGATTATCCTAACCAACCTAGTTTGTGATGGATATTTTTTAAAGAATCTGAGTTTGTGTCATATATATTCTACCACAGAGGTCACACAGGCAGCCATGCTACAACATGCACACTACAGTGCATGGATGTATGGCTGCCGTGTTCGGACCTGAACCTCGAACCTCAGAGCTTGTATTTTGGGTTTGCTGTGTTGCCTTAACATTGTGAATTATAAAAAAAATATTGATTCTTGGCCACAGGCCTGCAGAAGTGTGTTAAAAACTCAAATGTGAGACTTTACTGGGGCACGTGTCCCAGTAAAACGGGTCTGGTGACGCCCATGCCTTGAAGCCTGGGTTTAAAGGAGGAAGGAGGGAGGAGGCTGTCGTCGGAGAAGACGGAGCAAAAGAGAAGGAGTAGAGGTGGAGATCGATGTTTTGTATTTATATTTCTTTTCAGTGACAGATTTTTCCTCCTCCAAGGAGGCCTTGCTTTCACCGCCATCCATTTGTTTGTTAGTAGGATTACAGATGAAACTGGGTGGAGGGGTGGTGCATGAGAAGAAACCAATAAACTTTGGAGGGGATGGATAAAGGGGCAGATCCCTTAATTTTTTTCCACTTCCAGTAACTGTCACTAGTCTGTTTGTCTCTGCTGTTGTTTTTTTCCACATAGGACCGGGCTGGGTTTAATTTCGCTTAACTGACGTTTATAGTGGTCTGGCAGAACTCCACTGGAACAAAGTGTGTGTGTGTGTGTGCCCGATATTCATTTCAGCCAATATAATTTTACAAATACAAATGTTTTAATGCCCTTCTTCAGTTCAGGTCTTGTTTTCAATGCCAGTTTTATTTTTGATGCCTTTTCACTTTTCTAGCCCCATAGAATTATCTTGTATTTTATGGGAATTAATTTATGGACAAAAGTATTGTTTTGGATTGTTGGTTGGAAAAGAGGGGGATGAAACAGGGCCACATGCAATTACTTCACTAATCCAATCAATAAATTATGAATTTTGGGGCGGGTTCTCCTTCGAGGACAATAATCTGATGCAGCGCTTTGCTAGAAATCCTGCAGTGGGGGTCAGTTTTTTTATTTCACAGAATAGTCTCTCAGAAATCAGTGGATTTGAAATTTTCTCAACTTTAAGAGCACCAATTTGACATGTTAGTTACTAGACACAAGCTTTAGAAAATTTCAGGAGGGTCTAGCTCAACATGCTATAGAGTAGCATTTATGTGAGGCACTTTGGGGCTTTAATTATACGATGGCTTCATAAAAGCTAATGTCTGTCTTAAAGCATTTCTCTTTACAATTCAAAATTACCTTTTCCCCAGTGTTTCCTTGCTGAGCTGCAGAGGAGGCTTTATAACATTATCTGTTAATTTGATCAACTCAAACTGCTGAAGCAATCAAGTTTCAAATTAACTTTGAGTATAAATTAGGTATTTTTTGGCAGAAAACATGGAAGGATAGTTGATTTTCCCCAAAGTCTTACATTGATAGCTTGTTAGGAAGGAATCTTTTAAGGACCAGTACAGAAAATAGGAACAACTACAGCAAGAAAAAACTTTGCAATGAAACTATGGGCACATAATTCAAAAAACTGAGCCTATCCTTTAAACAGGGACTAAAAGTCAGGATATTTGTCTCTCAATGATTCACACTTCCTCACATAAAGAAAGTCAGCACTTTAAAAAATAATGACTGCACTAACGCAAGAAGTTTTATCGGTCCTTGACTTTCTCCATCAGAATATCAAGGGTTAGTGTATGATTTATAATTTAGTTCCAAGTATTGCGTGTTTAACAGAGGTCAGCGGTTTCTGTGGGATCAAAATAAAAAACCCAATTATTGATGAGAATTACCCTGAATTAATCAATTTAAACAGATTACTGGCCATCTTAAGGAGGAGACACTGAAAACATGCATAAAACATGTTTAAGTGCCAACATGGCAAAGCAATGGAGGTTTGGATAAACAAAACTAACAAAGATGAGTCAAACAGATACTTTATTTATGTTCAGGTAAAAACATGAACCTGATGCAGTAAATTATTGCAGATCTTAGAAACCAGCACATGAACGATTGGGCCAGGAGATAATACAGTGGCGCCCTCCCCTGGCCACAGACTGCAGGTGCACACCACGGTTTGTTCCAAGCCAGCAGTGCAAAGAAAAAAAAAAAAGAAAAAATCAACTACAGCAAGAAATAAAGACAATATAGAAAATTAAAAAAAAAAAAAAAAAAAAAGGTAAAGCAGACATTCCCACCTCAAACAGGGTGTGAAACTGCATATAAACTTTACTCCATAAATGAACTTGAAATGATATCTGGCCATGAAACAATTGAATGCGACCAGTCAAGATTTTGTGTCCCGCTACATTAGAAATTGAGGGTTGCTCAGAGTTGGATCTAGCAAGATAACCCTACACATCAGTTAGGGCCCAACAGAAAGACACTAACTATCAAAATAAGAGCAAAACAAATTTTACCTGATCGACACATTGGTTACAACTCCTCATGAGTTGAAGCTCTATAAATGAAAAAGGAGGCCAGGACAGCATCTCACCTTAGGTAGGCGGGGGGAAGAAAAAGGGATAATATGCACTCATCACCACCCACATTCAACCAAATGCAACTCTCATTTCCGCAACTTGAAGCAAACACACAAAGACACACAGGAGGGGGGGGACCAAACCAAAATTCAACACACTAACTGGGGCCAATATAATACAGAACAAAATGCGAACAGACAAACTGAGGGATGAGACATGAGAACAAAGAGCTATTCTATCAAATGTGTAGAATGAGCAAAGTCTGCAAATTTGTCTGTACAAATGATCTTTGGAGCTAAAGTAAACCTAGCTTGCTCAATGGACCCCCCACCCCTCCCCTTCCTCCCCGACAGTCAGTGACGTTATGTCCACCAGTCTGGAGAGGAGACATCCCTTTTTAAATATCACATAGCAATGCAATTTAAAATGTCACCCAGATGTTTTCATCTTTTTTTTTAACATTACTCAACTACTAATATAAGTTTGACTCTCTTTTTTTATATTTTAAGTTCTGTGAGTCATGGAACACCTTTCCATTTTTTTACTTTTTAAGATTTTTTTTTGAGAGACAGGGGCAGCAAATATATATTTAGAGTCTTAATTTTTCTGCAAGCTGCTTTCTCTAACAAGAAGGCTGTACATGTAGCCTTAATGTATGTGATTACAAAAAAACTAAGAAGGAAGTCGTGATTTCATCAGTCGCTGTTGAAGGCATTTGAATGTGAGATGTGGGGAGATCAGGAGAGGTGGAAAGACTGCTGGCCCTCTCGAGCTGCAATCAACAGTTTCTCTCGCATGGTCTCTATGCTGGAGTAGTCAGGCAGCTTCAGGTAGTTGACACAGGTCATGACTGAGGGGAGGAAGTCGTCCGGGTTCTCTGTCGACTCGAACGTCTTCCTCACAATCGTCAGAGGGGGATTCAGGCTCCGGAAACCTTAAGACATAAGAGCAACACCAGGTATCAGACACTGATATGGTGCAGACATGGTTTCACATTTTATACATTCATGTTAAGATAACCTGGCATTAGCCAGAGGTTAAGTCAGGGATCAATCTGCTCATGTGTGAAGACTCTGGGTGTGTGATATTGACAAAAAAAGTTTTATCTCAATATTTTCTGGGATTTTGTCGATAATGATTAGACGATATTTTGATTCCTTCGAAATGTGTTCATAAAAACCTTATATTGTTCTAGCTCTCTCATGTTGACAGGATATTTGTTGTTGCCAACTAATGATATCAAAGGAAACATGTTTTGGGAAAATATATACAATTTATTTACTCAAGTGTGACAGTGTTCGTTATGTCTAGCCATCTGTTGCTTTTCTTGTCATAAGACATACTCAGCACACAAGTTTGTAGAGTTTTTTTATGCTGGAACCTTGGCTGGTTTTGGCCTGTCGTGGACAACCTACCTATCACACAATGCATGCACTCTCAATGTGCATATAGTAGTCTATCCTACTACTAGGCTGCACTCGGTGTGTGCAATATGCTTTGTAGATGATACATATCACATATCGCACACCCCTCATGAAGACAGCTGTTTAGTAAATGGTAACATCCGTTTAGATGCATTTGATGTTTGTGCTTATGTGTGTGAGGTGACTCACCTCCGACGGGCAGTCTGGGACTCCCTGTGACAAACTGTAGAAATAGTCTCTGCTGCTCGGCATCAAAGCTGCTCAACACCTCAAACAGGAACCGTACGGCACGGCTGCAAAAACACAACATGGAGTTTTTGTTGGCTGGATGATGGATAAACTCACTTGGCAGCGCTAAACGACTGAGGCTTATGTGACTTTATAGGTATGTGGAGGTGTCTCTTTCCTGTCATAAGTTTAATGGTTTTCACCTGTCGTGTGTGTAGCCGTGGTCCGGTCGACAGCACTCCATCAGAGTTTTCACGTCCCACGTCTCAGACTTACTGCCACACAGCAACTGGTCAAGCTACAGCAGGAGAGGAGGACCCATGAACAATAAAAGAAGATTAAGAAGGGACACTAATAGTAATTATCCTGTATGTTAGATTAAGGCATACCACAAATAGACAATAAAACAAAGATACAAACTTTGCCAACATTGTGGTTAAATACCACTGATTTACAGATCAACCAAGACTATACTAAGAGTTAATGCAGACCTGCTAACTTTGGGTTAATATTTTGAGTAGCAACAACAGTGCAACCGTAAGACTTCCCATGTTTCACATCACATGCGGTCATTTACACTGACAGCCATATCAAGTCACTTTAGAGAGGCTCAACTGCAGTTTCAGACCCGTCTCTGAAATATCTGCACTGGGCTATATTAAAATAGACAGTGAAAGTTAAAAGTAGGGATGGGTATTTCAAGCAAAAATTCTAATTGACTATTATTTGACTACCCTTACCCCACAATGTGCGTCACCGCCTTTTTGCATAGTTTAGAGTGACAAATCCTATCAGCTGCTATGCAAAATGCTTAGTGGTTGGCAAGTCTCTTAATGTACACTACCAGTCAAAAATTTGGACACAGTTTCCCATTCAAGTGGATAGGAAACTGTGTCCAAACTATTGACTGGTACTGTAGTTCTAAGTGTTTTTTTATTGATGGCGTCATTCAACACAGTACCATGACAGACTGAAAAGAGTTAAAAACATAAAATGTGCTTACCTCCTCTGGATAGAAATACTGCAGGTGATGCAAGGGGAAGACCGACTCAAACCCTTCCCTAAATGACTCAAACTGTCTGGACACTCCTTCATTTAGGGTCCAGTACACCACCAGCTGGAGGGAGAGAAAAGGAAGGAAGGATTAAGAGTAATCTCAAGAGAGAAAATATCAAGCTATACAAAAAGTATAAACCCAATTGAGAGGTTCAAGAAAAACTGCATCCTTACCCTGAGGTACTCCTCCAGGTTGTAGATTGTGACTGGGACGTCTTTGCCGCCCTTTTTCAGCTCAATGTTCGGGAATCCTGGAAGGGTGAAGTCCAAACCCAGGTCCTCCACTGAGCAGCCGTTCATGTTTAGGCTCTCGAGTGCCTGCTGTAGGGTCTCCCTCGTCTGTTTGACACAAAAACAGAAACATAGGCAAACATAGGTGTCGAGATCAGATTAAGATTTCTGTGATGTGGAAGGATTAAAATGGAGTGATTTTCACAAATTCTAGAACACCACTAGGAGACCACAGGACCACAGAAGCCCACTCCACTGTGCTTTACCTGTGAGCGATCCTGTTCCAGCCTCTTCTTCTGGCGGATAATATCCTCCAAGTGCTGGATGGACTTGGCCACGCTGGGATCGATGTTCACCAGGTCATGTGAGCTTATAGACATCTCATGCCGTAGCATCCACTTATAAAATGGCAGCCCCAGGGGCAGGTCCAGCTGGGGAAAATAAAATAAAAGTCAATAAAAAGTCAAAGATAAGTAAATAAAAGATAAGGATGTTTACATTTGAAGCAGACACCTTGCTTATACATGAAAGCTTAAGACAGTATGTTTAAATGAAATTTTTTTTGCCACTTACAGAAGAGCAATCATAAATGTTTAAGCTCAGTAGAAAATACATGTCCATTAAAAAAAGGTTTACCAATCTGAAGTCCATAATGGCTTTGGCCATTAGCTTTCCTAAGAAACGGAACTTCATTTTGATTTTGGCTATATGTGCTGGTTTGGTTGTCCGGCCGAAGGGAACAGCAAACAGTCCTCTGGTGCTGAACATGTACTTGGTTCCCTCTTGGCTTCCTGTTTAGGCAGAGACGCAAGTGTGGAGTCGGGTCACATAACAACATATACCATCACACAAGCATTTCTATCTACATTGAATGAAATCACACTGAGACAAAAAAACATTACTAATGACAGACGAACAGACATACTGATGTTGTTTGAGGGTTTACAGTTGCAGAGATAAATGTGGTACCTTTAGGATTGGCCAGCGTGACCTCTTCACCCCTCCACAGGCCTAGATCAGCCCGCTGGAGCTCCTGTGACACCAGAGCGTAGAACTCCAGAGTGGGGCCGAGGCCTGTGCCAACCTGAGATGAGAAAGATTAGCATCACTTCTCTGAAAAATGGCTGAGAAACATTTTCACTGTACCACAGTGCAAGTGATGATTCATTATCAGTAGGTATTTTAAATACCTCATTCTCATACTGAATCTCCAACATTGCCCTGGAACTGCCAAGGTCTTGCATCACTGACTCAGCCTGCTTCAGCAGCTCATCGCGGTTTACCGTCCTCTGAAAACAGGGCAAGAAAGAAAGAGGTGAGGTTCAAGTGAGGTCAGTGAGATGTTTGATGTCTTCAGTAGTAGATGACAAATAAGAAAAAATATTTAAGAACCCAAACATGATGAGACAGAAGTAATTCCTATTCCATTCAGATACACAGGAAACTGATGACTGTGTATTAAATATGGCAACAGATTGTACCTTCTTTCTGTCAAGACGTGGTGCTACTCTGCTGTCCTGAGAATCTGATTGGTTTATCTCAGGGTTTGTGTCCAGCAGGCGCTGCATGGCTCTGTCGCGATCAAAGGCAGTAACATAGAACAACATCTGCCGGGTGTCAAAGGGGAAGAAGAAAGGACTGGGGGGGGGAGACAGAGAGAGAGTGTGAGAGGATCATGTAAGTGAGAAAGAGTTAAATCCAATCAGCCCAACATATCAACACCTCCTTTAGGTCATAAGTATGAAACATTTACCAGGTCTTTCCAAGCTCAATGAGCCAAGTCGGGATGTTCCCCGTCATGATGACCAGCGGGTCTTGTAGCTGACGGTTAGCTTTGGCTGTCAGCTTACTGTTGATGAACTCACTTGTAGGGATGATTTCCTTACACACAGCATTCTGTATAACAACCAAGGACAATACATGAAATGGAACAGTATAAAATTGCATTTGTCTTAGTGTATATTTCTACAACTTTCTCTGGATTATGACAGCTTCATCAGCACACATAAAGGGTGAAATCATGTTTATTACTCAACTAACTTAAGAGTTTGCTAAAGATGTACAAGAGAATATTACACCAGAGAGACTTACATCATACAAGTAGAACCAGTATCTACTGATGGAGTGCAGGACCCTCAGCAGCAGGTTGACCTCTAAAGAGGGGTCATCAAAGGTTATGGTCTCTGGTGGCTCCGAAGTGAGGTATGTCTCTAAGGGATTGACGACACTTGGACACACACCATCTGCAAGTGATGGGAATCAACAGTGGTAATGAAGTTGGCTATAAACAGATTCAGACGTGTAAGAAATACATTTTAACATGTCATATGTACATATTTACAGAAGTATCTAAAGATGCAGCTCATTTTTTCTGAATCAGCACTAGAACAGCTGTAATGTTTCAGAGCAAATTGGAAATATTGACACTAGTTGGAGAAAACTTTCACCATATTATTTAAGATTCTCACCATGCCAAAGCTCATCCTGCTTCTTGGCGTTGCGAGGTGAGGTTTTGGTGGGAGCAGTCTGGGCGCGGCCCCTCTTTCCACCCACAGCATCTTTGCTGCCGTCCTCATCCTCTCTCACAGGCTTATACCTGTCGGGAAACAAGGCACCACGGTTTGCTTTGATAAGCATCAACAGTTGGAAGCAGAATTACTCAACCGACATTGTAGAACAGTGTAATTGGTCAATACTACAGATATTACATGTGTTTTCCCCCCAAATATAACACAAAATGCTACTTTCACTGACTACTGCAGTGTCAAACGTGATGCCAGCTTCTGGCAGCGTTCCTGAGGAATATTCCTTTACGCACGGCACCAATCACCTTCTTCAAAACATCACGAGAGATTTTCTTTGGGATTCAAGTCAGGCAAACCTACAATGTTCCAGTACTTCTAAAACCAAGCCTCAGTGGACTTGGTACACACTGTCCTTTGGAATGTTCAATGACGGCCAAGCTTCAGCTTCCTCGCAGATGTTAAGACGTTTTCGTCTATGATTTCCTGATACTTGATGGAATCCATTTTACGCTCTACACAATGCAGGTTTCCAGTGTCAGGGGAAGCAAAGCAGCCCCAGAGCATCACCGAGCCACCGCCATGCTTCACTGTAGGTAGGATGTTCTTTTCAGTATATGCTTCATTCTTCCTCCTCCAGACATACCGCTGATCCATCAACTCGGAAAGTTGCGGTTTTGTTTCATCACTCCACCGAACAGCATCCCCAAACTTTCAGTGGTTTATCTAGATGATTTTAAGCGAACGGGAGACGTTTCCTGTGCTTTTTGGTCAGCAGTGGTGAACGTCTTTCAGGCATGGAAATGTATGCTTTAACAGAAAAAAACTACAGGACTTTACTGCTCCAGTAAGTCTATGAAGGCTGCCATAGTGTTTTTAACAATACCTGATGTCTTATGAGAGGATGCTGTATAAACCTCACATACACAGTGGGGCCTCAATGATTTTGCTTCCACCTGTATCGATCTTCTTTTTTTTTTTCTGGATGACCCATCAAGGACTGGCTAATGAGATTCAAACATTGTTCCCTTTAAAGTGACAGTGACGTTCAAGAACAACAGAGAAATTAAGAAGCACAACATCTCTTCTGTACAAATAAAAGTTAAGATTTCTAGAAAAGAAGAATTTTTACCATATTGTGTGCGTTTTGGTCCAGATTCCAGCTCGCCCAAGCGGGTTAGCCTCATCATCCGTCGACTCCCTTTCTTCTTCTGCCTGCAGACTGTACTGTCGTACAGCCTGGTATACTGTCATGTTGTATGGTAGCAGGTGGTCACCAATGTAAAACTGTAGTCTGTGACGAACACTGCCAGAGTTCAGGAACTGCGCCGCCTGGGTAACAAATAAATTACATATTAGTAGTACATACACAGAGATGAGCCTCAGTTTGCAGGAACCGTATCTCATACCAGTGATTCATCGATTTCATCATCTGAACCGTCGTCATCACTGTCTTCATCCTCTTCTCTGATTCTGCCATAACCTGTACAAACAAGATTTCAAGTTATTAACCCAACTGAAAAAATACTGAATGGTCCATTATAAGAACAGATAATGGATAACTTTTGGCCTTTCAACAAAATGAGAGAAAACCAGCGGCCTTTGGTGAGCTCAAATATCTGACTAGAGATCAGCTCTACAAAGATGTCACTCACCTCTGACAACAAGATATCTCTCAATGGCTTGCACAAGGGCCAAAGGGTCTATCTTCACAGGGCCACCTTTCCACTGTTTAACATTAGTGCAGTCCGGGTGTCTCTGCAGCTGACACTTGAGCTGATGTGTGTTAAAGAACTTCAGCGCCTGAGAGCCCCTGGAGAAACAAATTAAAACCACATTTGTTAAGATGTATACCAAACTGTGTTTAAATGTAACGTTAATTTGTTTAAACCAGAAATAATGACCCCACAGACCTGCTGCCATTGCCGTTGCCACTGGGAAAATCATGCACTTTGACTGGGAACTGCTCCATTTGGCTCAAGCAGCTGTTCATTTTGTGCACTACTGCCAGGTACGGCCCATTCTCTGATGGGTCTAATCGACCTACAGGCTCCAATCCTGGAACCTGCAAACCAAATGGAAAGAGAAACTCAAATTAGGGCCTGTGTTCACATATTTGTTTTTTCTGTGCCAGCATCTTCTTTTAAAAATTAGCTCCCAATGAGAGAGTATGCAGCAGCAGTGGCTGCTTAAAGAAAAAGTGCTGTGCCCCGCGTCTTTTATTCAGAGTGCTTTGCTGTGTTTGTGCAGCTTCTCTAAGCCCATTGAGTTGAAAATATCTGAACATTTCGCCTCCCCTTTCTCTTTCAGGAAATCAATGATATATTACAGCGGTTGGAGTTGTCACCCTGGTACCTAAGAAAGGGGACACTTGATCTGGAAGTTTGTTTCTATCCTGAGCTTGTTTTCATTGTAGCAGAGAGAGGGAAGCCAATTTGTGGTAGGAGATCAGCCAGATACTGAAAGCCACAGGTGAGAGTTGTCCTTCATTCTATGAATCTCTGTATGAGTTGTAAGCTTGTTCTTTGTAGTCAGTCCTGAAGGTCAATGTCAACAAAACCAATGAGCTTGCTCTACTACTACTGTATGTCTCCTACGGTGGTAATAGACCAGTTTCACCAAGCTGCGCTAGCTGTCCCTACAGTGGGCAGCAGCTCCATTTTTTTCCGCCCCCCAGTGTACAGTAATATAAAATGTTCTTGTCTCTCACCGGACAGCCAGCGAACACATGTAGGAACCTCTTGAGCCGCACATCGCGGCTGAGTAAGTCCCTGTCGGTGTTTGAGGTCAGGTATATCAGGAGCTGCTTCACCAGCCCACTGTGCTGGATCTCAAACGATGACACATCTGATTCTGATACAATACTGGAGATCTCCACCAGGCACTCCATGCCACCGTCCACCTGGGAAGACAACACATCAGATGAATGTCACAGTGCTATGATTCAGCTTGAATGCTGCAAAAATGCAAAAAGAGCAGGAGACTGGAATCATCAGGCAAATAAATGTCAGGAAACTCTCTAGGTATCACTTTTTGCCAAACTTGTACCTGATGAACGTCTGTGAGTTACCAACTTCATATAATTTGATTATTTCAACTTTAAAAGGTCAGTTTGTAAAGGCATCAGCAGCAGGCAAAAACAGCATCTTATTTGGTGAATCGAGGATTGATTTCAGCCAGACAAAAGGTAATTGTGAAGGAAATCTATGACGTTTTTTGTTCGTTATTTCCTTTGTCTCATTTGTTTCACGCTCATCTCATTATGGAGAGAACCCTAAATTCATTAGAATTTATTTTTCTGTTGTCACAAGGAAAACAGGTGGAAGATATTTCCTTTTCCATTTTGTGAACCTGGTTTGTATGCCTTTAGACTAAATGCTAAGAGAGCTTGGTTATACTATTGGACTATGACCTCTAGGTACAGATTGGTATTACAAAGCGAGGAAGTGTCAGGGAATTTTAAACTAAAATTCTGGCCATATCTTACAAATTGCACCTTTACGAGACAACCTCTAAAACAGCAATAAGTGTTCCTACATTTGTTGAGAAATGTTTTCTCTTATGCTTGTTGCTAATTAATAGGGGATTGTATGTTGTACCTGCAAGTTGAGCTGCTCAGTGGCTGTGCAAAGTCTCTGGAGTACATTCAGTGCAGGGTTGCTGCCATCCACATTTTCAGAGTTGAAGTAGCGCTCCACAAACTTACTTGCCTGCTCTTTGATCCAAGCCTTAATTTTGTCTCTACAAAACATTAAAAAAAAAACATTTCACAAATTACAAAATAATAGTCCACACACTCATCCCACCTCATTCTGTATTTACACTTTATATCAATCATATGAATGAGAGTGTGATTTGGATATTACAGGAGTTGAAAATATGGAAACTTTGTTTATTAACTCCAATAGGCATACCTGTTATTTGAAATTGAGTCCTTGGGAGGTGCCCTTGCCAGGCCACTCACCCCTGCTGTACGTGAGGGCTCGGAGTTGGCATTATTGGTCTGGGCACCCAGCTTGCCCCAGGTTTTGGGATTAAGACTGGCCAAGAAAGACGATTTGGGTGACTGAGTACTGGTGGGGCTCTTAGCTGTAAAGTGACCAAAAGGTAGATTAGGAGGGCTAAGAACATATCCAAGAACACAAAATGCCATTACATTCATTTCATAACCAATGCTGAACAAATCAGCAGCAAGTTACTGAAGAGCACCAGAATCTGCTGTCTGTCTTGCACTTACAAAATTAATCACTCATTGCTAAAGCATGTGCTAGCTGGCTGTTAAAGCTGGACAATAAATATCTTCATAGCTGCTCCGTATATATAAAAACATATTATATAAAACAGTGGTGGCAACAAGTTTTATCCAATGTGTTTTGGATAAAAGGTGGTTCTATATTGGCATATTCATGTGTCAAGTGTGGGTCTTTAGACATCACATACACAGTGAATTCAACACTTTAACTCACCCTGATTGTCTACTTTATCATCATCTCTTGGGGGAGAGTATTTGGGCCTTCTGGGCCCTCTTTTAGGTAGCCGTTTCCTCTTAAGGACATCGCTTAACCGCCTTGGTGGGGAGCAAAATAAGTAACAGATATACATTAAACTCCATTGATAACAGTAGCACACAAACTATTTAATAAATGCATACAGGCTAATATGTACAGATTTTAATTTTAAATATATTTTATTGAGACACATGTCAGGTAATAAAATTAGGTCAGGCTGTTTTTAGGTGAGTCAGCACCTAAAGCTATTTAAATTTATGAGCTTAGTTTAGATAGTGTGACACACAATTATTATATTACATTTTTGAAACACTTTTAAGCAGCAAAAGATGGCCATATACTCACCCCTGTGGGCTGAGGTCAAGTGAGTCTTCCATGCTGTGCTGGAAGCTGGGTGATCCGAGATCAGGAGTTGCATTATTAGCAGATGTGGTGGATGCAGTGCTGATGGTGGTAGTGCACAAACTGGCGGTACCACTAGGGCAAGCCTTCGGGGGACTAGTGACTAGAAAGCTCTCAGCCTCTGACAGGTTCTTCACCTGGTGCATCACACCTTGAAGAAAAGAGAGAAAGACAGGCATTAAAAAAAATGTATGAAGCCTTAAATAATCACCACCAGTACAATGCAACTTACTGCCACCCAAGAAAGAGTGACTTGGATCTGGCTGAAGATTGAGGATGAATGTAAAGGAAAATACTGGTAGTGATGCATTTTACTGCCAAAATAAAATGTTTACAAACTGCAGGAAACAACCGCCTCATGGACTTTTTTTGTGTAATCTGGTGAGCAGACAAGGAGGTACATCAATTTTTAATCGATTATACACCACCTTCTCTTCTGAAATAGACACTGAAGACATCAGGCAGCTTCTGCATGAGGATCTCTGCCATCTGCAGAGAACCTACTACAATCTTCAGGTCCTGGCTGGATAACATGGAGGCAATGTGACTGTAGAAATAAACATAAAAAATTAAGACAAATTACATTCAACTTTAGAACTGTCACCAGTACCTCTAAAATGTATTTTTAAGACGCTATTAACATTCATAACCTCTTCAACTCCACTCTCCCTGTCTTATCTCGCTATGTCATATTCCTTTAGTAAACATGGATTCATGTGGTATTGCCAGAAACAAGGAGACCACCTCCTTAGAAATAATGTCCCTCCAAATGTATTTCAAACATAGTTTACAATGCATCAGAGATGCCTATTATTGCCATTGCTTTGACTGCTCTGCACCAGGATTCTCAAATTTAGATGGCATTATGACTGATAGTGTGACTTGAGCTGCTTCTGCACCAAAAAAGGGATGGAGTGGAACTTTCTAATCCTACTTTGTCACTGATGTTAAAAGTAGCCCAACGCTACAAGCACTGTTACCTGGACACAGCATGGTTCCTCAGCACATCCTTCAGCAGCTCTGCATCAGCAAAGTAGATGATCCTGAGGATGGCTCTAAGGCACTTGTGTCTGACAGCAGGGCCAGCCGATGAGCTGTACACCTCATACAAGACCCCAAACAGAGTTTTGATAAAGCACTTCGCCAGCTCAGGGTCCTCCTTCATCAACTGGGCTCGTGCATCTTCTCGACGAACCTCCTGGTGACTCCCTGGAGAAAGACAGTGACCAGGTTTATTTGCTGAACCAAACTGTGACAGATCTTTTAATATAAGAAAATCCAAAACCTGTATTACCTATATTGGGGTTGGCAAGAGGATTCGGTTTCCTCTGGATACCACGTGCTGTTCCTGTGTCTTCATTGATCTGCTGCATAGAGTTGAAGTCAATTGTGTACACACGGCCCAGGGTTGATAAGCTGATCTCATCCTCCCCATTCTGGTGGGCTGTCTGTAGGGCAAGGTAATCAACAAATATATCCCCCCACACCAGTGTCACATATGGATATGCCCCACATAACTGTGTGTGTGTAAATATACTGAGAGATGCTGACATAATGTAAATAGACTGAATGTTGTTATTCAACATAATGCAGCATTTTAAACACCTTATTATTTACCCTTTAAATAGTTATCTTATAATGTAGCAGAGATTCAGAATGACTGACTAGAATAAATTAGGTCATGTAATACAACACATCACATAATATAGATCTCCAGCAAAGATTTTTTTCCTCACAAATTTGGAGGTTTTAAAGACACAGGGGTGAAAGTCAACTCTGATGCATTTATACCTCGATGATGCGGCTGTCAATGCGGTTGTAAGGATGCCACAGTCCCCGGTCATCCCTCCACTGCCAGATTGCTCCCTCTGTTGTCTGTGCACTTCCCTTCTTCAGCATTACATCAACTGCAAAGATACCCTCTCTAGGTAGGCAGGGCATCAGCTCACTATGAGAAGAAAAGTGGTTTCAGAACAACAGAATTCAGTTTAGTGTGAATATATTGTAACCATCATCAAATGAAACTAGCTAGACTTTTCTCTAACAGTTTTACTCAAACAAAACTTTCATTGATAAAACAACTGTATCTGTGGGTCAAGGTCTGGGCGAAGCAGGAGTAACATTTGATAAGAGCAGAATACAATGTGAGAATGTTCTGAATGTTTCAAAGTCCCTTTTTGAGTCATTCATGCTTGAAATTTATTGTTATTATATTACCCTGTATGATCTTAGCCCATATGATACTAAACATGAAGGAGGTAGATATATGTTACCATATGAGGGATGTCAGTTCATAGAGCTCCTGGGGACTCCGAGGTACCAGTTCAATCTGCTCCTGGCAGCTGCCATTTGATGCACCACACAAGAGGAAACGCAGAGTTTCTGCTATGTCTATTGAAAAAGATAACAAAGACATTTCTGTTGTTAGTTTGACTGTTGTTTATTCCTACATACTTCTAAAAGTATGTCAAAATTTTAGAGGCAGTACGTGAGCACATCTAATGAAGGAACATGTTAAATTTGTAGCTTGTCCCTTGTTGTTCCTCAATGATCTCTGGGTTAAACGTGTCAAGGTTGTTGGTGCCAGATGGGCTGGTTTGAGTATTTAAGAAACAGCTGAACTGAGATTTTCATGCAAAACATCCCTACGATTTGCAGAGAATGGTCTGAAAAAGACAAATTACCCAGTAAGTGGCAGTTATCTGCCATGATTCAAAATTTGAGAATAAAAACTGCATCCTTTGCTTAAAAACAACCATAAAGTTTTCAGGCTGCATATACAACAATGCCCTATGTAGTGGGTACAAATAATATGAATGTACAGACATTCACATAACTGTAATGACAGAGGAGGCAATTAACAGTGGAGTGGCAAGAGTGTGACCCACTGACGCAGACATACATGTGTGTGAGTGAATGTGAGAGTGTTACTCACTCTGCTTCATAAGCTGGACTGCCAGGCAGGGGCAGTTAGAGCACATGAGAGAAAACATGCGCACAACCATGATAAACATCCCCGAGCTGAGCACAGGAGGGGTCACTACCAGCAGCTGCTGAATGTTGGTCAAAAGGTCCCGTGATGCAACTTCCTGCAGCAGGTTCTGTTGACAGACACATGCATATTAACTGATCCGTTGCATGACAAATGGAGGAGACAAAACAGAAATGAAAAAAAAGAAAAAGAAATGAGCAGATGTCTTAAAAAGAATTCGAGGAACAAACCTCTTCATGTTGAAAGTTGTCCACCAGTCTGGCAAAACACAGACAAGTGCTTTCGACAGATTTTTTATCCTGCAAGAGTTAAACACAACCGTTATCGAATCTTTACAGAAGATTACACCGACATTATTGCAATAAATACCCTTTGAAGAACAAACTCATCATTGTGTTACAGAGGGGTGTGAAAACACTAAAATATTGGCGTGAACTCATATCACTCATATTAATGCAACTATAAATGTAGTTTTTGTTGAGGTGGACTGTGGTCAAAACCCCTTTATCTAATGACTGACTAACACACTAAAAGAAGTAAAAAGGTGGGGTTTTTCCAATTTAAAATCAGGTTTATAGTGGTAGTGATAAATTAGAAAAGCATATCTTTCCTCTCAGTTTTGCCATCATTTTTCCTTCAGTTACAAGACTTCAACAGAAAAATTAAAGTGATGAGACGGCCTCACTGGTCAAAATTTGTTCTGTTCTACAGGCTGTATTTATCACCCTTGATCATTTTATACTCATAAAGCTGTATGTGAACAGAGAAGAAGGTGAAATTAATGAAATAATAATAATAATAATAATAATGAAATTATCTGTGTTGTGTGTGTTGTGTTGTACAGAATCGAGGATCTCTTATCAAGTCATGGTCCTCAACGGTGTGAAAGAAAATGAACGTACCTGGTGTGTGAGTCTCTGAGTCAACAGTGGCAGAGAATCAGCAACAAAGTGGAACTCATCTGGAGTAATGCTCTGGCAGCAGTTAGCTGCAATGGCCAAAGCATTTCTCTGTGCATTGATGCTAAAGAATTCCAGGTAGAGGAGGCAGTCAGCAAGCCCACCCTGTGACGATGATGAATAATAACAGGTGTGTTATTGTGGTGTAATTGTGGCTAACAGACAGGGTGATTTAAGGGCATTACAGTGTGACACTTACAGCCTGCAAAATGGCTTTGCTATGTCGCCTTGACAACATCTCCAAAGCTGTCAGGGCCTGCTCTGCTACATCAATGAACTGGATAACTTGAAGCTAGAAACAAGGTGGAACAGGTTATTAGCACACCAAAAGGCCACCCTTGCAAATTAACAAGCAATTAGGGACAGATAGGAAGGCCGCTTCTTACCTTCTCCAGGAAGACGGGAATAGCATCAACCACCACAGCAGAGGAGCGTGGGAGTGCCTCCATCATATATGTGAGTGCACGAGAGGCATGGTTCATCTGTGTATAGAGATCAAGAAACATGCAAAAATGGCAGTGGCATTACAAAAGTGAATGAAGCAAACAAAAGGCAACTACAGTTTCAGCAACTGAAGTCCATCATACTCACAATATCAAAGTTATTGTCCATTTGTAACAGTGTAATCTGGAAATGAAAGTTGAGAGTATGATTAAAGATTGATATTAGTGGGAAATCCTATCACACAGACAACATTTTAGAAAACCATCTTTATACACAAAGCAACTTAAATACAGGTGAAAAACTCATATGACAGCAAAGTATAGTGGAGTGGTTTGATAACCAAATAAAATAAGACCAACCAAAGCGGGCACCACACTCTTGACCGGAAAACCACCAAGTGTTTCCTCATTGCCCATCACCAGAAGCTGGCACATCTCAATAGCAGCTTGGAGCTGCTGAGACTCGTCACCTGTGGCCTGTAGGCCCTGTAGTAGCTGCTGAGCTTTGGAGCCTAAAAAAGAAATTTACATTTATTTAGAGCTCTCCAAATGCAAAGACCAACGACGTAAGGTTAAGAAGTTTGCACTCACTGGCGCCACTACCAATGGTCCTGTGAAAGAGCTGTGACATGCGGGGTCCCAGGGGCCCGAACAGATGTGGGGGGAGACCCCTGGCCTCCAGTAGGGCTATCGGGATCAAAACACTGAGGTTTAGAGAGCAACTATACAAGAGATAAAACTTGGATAAAACTTTTATCAGGTCTTAATACCTGAAGTTTAAGCATTAAAATTAGGGATATGCGTTTACTTTTTTGTTTACTTTTGTAGAATAATCTACAAAATGGTGAGTTTTGTAGATGTAAAGAGGGACTGACTGCTAAATCAGAGAGAATCCTACCTTGAAGTCTTCCCATTTCAGAGTCATCAGACTCACTCTCTCCAGATGTGGTCATGCCCACTGCCCCAGCAACTGAGCTTGAAGCTGGATACAAAAACAGTATTTAATCAAAATTCAAGTTAAACACAGAAACAATTTTAGGCCTAATAACCCCTTTGGGCAACAAGAGGCTTAATTCCATTCAAATGAATTCTCAAATAATCAGATTTAACTGTGCATAACGTTGAAAGGTGTTATGCTGTCAAACAAGAATCGACAGTGGTTGCATGATGGGTACCTGAAGCCCCTTGTGATGCCTCATCAGTGCGAGCGGCTGACGAGTTGGCCCCATCCTGGTTGTTGTCAGAGTCGGCCATTTTCTCCTGTCGGCGAGCGTCAGCTGCCCCGCGCTTGCCCAGGCCTGAGCCCCGCCGACTGTGATAAAATTAAAAACAGATCAATAATAGTAGCGACGACAAAGTAATCAATAAGTACAGAGCATTCCATGTTACCACTGTAAAATAAATGAATACAGTGCTTTCAACACAGTATAATAGAAACATCACAAGAGGATATCTTACTGCTGTCAACAGAAATACAGTTACTGATCTCTTCCTGATATAATATTCAACAATCGATCAGTCAACAATCCTGTAATGCCAAAGATCATTAATTATACACCTTTGTTAGTTAAGTTCCGTGGTCGTAGTGAGTTTCATTTGTTTTTTTCCCGCCATAGTGTCCCGTCAGCGTAATCATGTTTGACGCCTGACACGTTGCTGTGCTTTTTACTCTCAGCTGACGATGACTGAAAAGGTTTTTCAGGCGACTTACACTGCCGGTACATCAACTGGGACATGCCCCGCATAAGAATTTCACTTCTGTCTTGCAACTTTTGCAAACTGTCATGGTTTTATCGACTGTACTGTCTTGAGTGAACCCAACTGTTGCCACATACGATTTTCCCCACACATTTGATTCAACAGGAAAGTCTTTCGTCGCCATTTTGATGCAAGAATACATGATGTCTGGGGTAAAGGGGTAACCAAATTCCTATTAACTGGTATGTCATATCAATATATATCCTTTTTATCACGCACCCCTGGTAACTAATTTCACAGTGAATAAGACATTGTAGCAGAGAGTGCTATCAGTGTTAAAGCTAATACAGTCTACTGTAATACCTATATAAGACATCGTTGTGGTCACTTTGGGGTTTTTTTGTTTGTGGAGCTGCTGAATACTTATTCTGAGAGTTACCTCCATTTTTTAGTCTACCTACATGATGTGAACAAGTCATGAAACTAAAGAATCCCAAGTTTCACATTTTTAGGCACCAATGTTTACACAACAGTCTAAACCAACCCGTTCTTACCTGGTGCTGGCACAGGAGCCCGTGGTCTTCTGACGTGTGCTCCGCCGAAAGCTGGGGAGCTCTGCTGGAGGAGACTCGCTGCGCTTCTTAGTGGATTTCCTCAAACCTACAGTCAAAAAAGGGACATATAACACTCCACCTGGAGGACTTGGCACCAGTACTGTTAATCAATAAAAAGTCTATCAAAATCAATACGGTATTTGTTTTGATTTATAGGCAAGGCAATAGAAAACATGCTATGTAACTATCGTAACTATGATAAGAATCCATAAATTTCAGAGAATATTTGGGTTAAATTATGAAGTTGTGATAGCATATTTTAAAGCATATTTCTGTTGTGGTACCACATAAAAAAGCAACCCTCCATATCATGATTATTGAAAAATCTAGGTCAATATAGGTGCTAGAGCAAAGACTAATTCTGAGCGTTACTTTTCACAACAGTAAGTCTCTAATGTTGCCTGTTTAGAGTCCTGTACCACTGACTGGATGGGTATTAATAGTAACACAAACATGGCCCTATAACAGGACAACCTTCATGCTAGATCTGTGACTCATAATTCAGTAGTATAAAAATAAACATTTAAAAAGACCAAATGAAATCATTTCATTTTATTATTTCATTTGGCATTATCTTTGATTGAAACCAGGGCAAATATTAATACCTCATATAGATTTCAGCACAAGTTTGCCGGACATTCCAAATAAGTTCAAATTATCTAGACCCACTCAGAGCAATCACAGTTGTTTAGGCTGTAGTAATTGTACTAATTCAACATGATCAAAATGGCACCAGTGCAATGAAAAACAATACAAAATCACTGAAACACAAGCAAATTAGATTAAATGCTTACCCACCATTATGGCTGAAATATCTGTGGTGTTAAAGATACAAGAGGCTTACAGATGAGGATATTGAGAGATAGAGATGAAGACATTTTCTCTCATGACAGTAGCTGTTTGAGTCCCTCCCTGTCCTCAAACATACCCCTGGTCAGCTGATGGGTCAACAAATCAAGCCAACTTAGGAGGGGTTGCTCCATTTGGGCCTGTGGCACAGAGCCCACTTCGGTTTCTATCCATTCACCAACCTAGAAAAGCTTGAACCCAAACTGACCTGAGCAGCTCATAATCACTTCACCATACACATTAAAAATTAAATTTCTCCTGTAACATCCCTATGTATCACGACGATTGCCTTGTTTCCTCTACTCAGATATTTCCTTATTTAAGTCAATTTTTAGCTGATCGTTTACTGTACTTTAATTAGGCTTATTTACTTATTTAACAACCACAGTGTCTTTAGTATTGATACTACAGTATATCTGACATTTCTGACCGATTTTAGCTTGTGACAGATCCATTGGTGTGACACATATATATATCTGCCAATGTGTAAAAAGAAATTCAAGTACGCAAATGCAAAAAATTTGTGAATATTGTAATTTAGACAAACTATTGCCAATATTACACTTTGTCAACTAGACAGCATTGACAAAAATATAGGATCTTTATCAAAAATGGTTATTTGATGAATTTAAAAAAAAAAATTTTTTAAAGTATTGAACTGGCTGTCACTGGTACAAAGCCTTAGCTTTCATCGCCCATAGTCATTCAAACTTCTCTAAAAATACTTCGCCAAATTTAGATGTACGTGAAACATTGAATGCAATTCTAACGCGACAACCTAGCTACTAGGATTAGCTCCAAAACACCACAATACATCTTGATAGCATTGAAAGTATTCATGAGTCAAGTCCTTGATTAATGCTAAAGTTACACAACTATATAAAGACAACTAGAAAGGCATCTTTACTGTGTCTACCATACAAGGGAAATCATATATTTACTCCAAACGGACAATTTAATGTCCAGCAGTATCTATTTTATGTTTAGCTATTCTTCAGTTTCTGGCTACAGGTGCTTCATTCTGAAATCTTAACCAATTTACCAACTCAGTATGGCCAACACTCATTACATGTGAACTGGATATGGTAGTGAAGACATGCAATAAAGCATTATTGTATTCAGTATGTCAGAGTCACCAACTGTATTTATGACTCATCACGAGACACACAGATGTTTAGCCTTCTACTTACCTTCTGCAATTTTATTCTGTGGGGGTAAGTGTGTACGCAAAATGGTGCCCAAATAATTCCACAATGGAACAAAATCCCACCATGCAATCAATCGCATTCAATGCGAACATCATCTCTGTGTGACGACACTAATTTCCTTATTAGTGAGTGTGTGAAATCTCGAGTTACTGCTCAATATTGAATCAAATATTCAATGTCTATCATGTGGGTAGAAATGAATGAGGGTGTGATCATGGACACTGTTTGTGGAATGTGTAAATAGACTGCACTATATTTAATGAAAAGTTATGCATCTATCTGTATGTGTGCTGTAATGGGTCTAAATTGGGGATCAATTACACCAAACATATTTTCTGCCTTAGATTAAGATGGAGGTTTTGTAACCGATGCTGTGATGCTGCTTGGATCATGAGTCCTGTGACATTTAATACCAGAGGTGTAACCTCTATCCAAACTCACAAGAGCAAGAGCCATCAGGAGATGGCATATTCCCTAACCTGCGCAAAATCGAACAGAAAGTATTTGCATGAACACAAGCTCTTTCAGTTCAGCATTCAGTTAAAAGTAAATATCAACCTTGTGCTAATAAAAACTGAAAGATACATTTCGCATCATTCCTGGTTTACAATTCCTGTACAATTTGTCAAAGTAAGAATACACAGATGTGCTTCAGAAACAAACCTCATCCTTTTCTTAAAAAGCAGTATAAACTATTGAACGGAAATGCAAAGAGTAAAAAAAAAAAAAAAAAATCTAATTAGCAAAAGGCACGTTCCAGCATGTGGTTGATGTGAGTGCAAAAGTTGTTGAAGATATATGAAATTGTTTTAAAGTTGCACTCCGGACAAAGACGCCATACTCAAAATGGTCTAAGTTGAATGTTTTCCCCCAAAACGAGATAAATTAAAGTTAAAAATCCCAAAATACAAAAAGGCACCACTCTTGCAGATGTTTGACGTGTTAGCAAAATGTCATGAAAAACTATTGAAACGTTTGAGTTATGCCCCACAAAAAAACAACAGACGGATGGACAAACAGAGGGATACCAATATCCTCCCACATCATATGATGGGGATGATAACGTACTGACGTTCTACAAGCCAATCATAACCTTGTTTAAACCCCTAACTATTTCATACAATCACAGACCAGTAAAAGCAAACCCTTTCCAACACAAAGTGTGATATATGAAAAAAATATCTAATATTTCTGAAATAGCAAGTATTTTGTGAAATGTCTGTTGTAAAAGATAGATGCTTCAGCTCAATCGGTGGATTAGATTGAGTGTTTTTATGAATAGATCTAATGAATAGAGGATTCATACATAGGTAACCTGACTCACTTGCTAGTTTAGCTTGTAATCCTGATGGCCCAGGTTTGGAGGTCTCAGTTTTGGAGGAGCCGGGCAAGGACAGTTTGGGTTTTGGCAAGTTGACTTTGGGGTTGAAGCGTGTTGCCCACTCAAATTTTGAAGAGCTGGCTGTTTTGGCCTGCTCCTTGTCACGGGTACTACGGCGTGGAGAGGGGCTTGAGGCTGAGCGAGAGCGCCGTGCCTTGGTCTGATCTTTTCCTTGTTTAACTCTGGCACCCTGCGTGGCGGTGTTGTTTGTGCCTGTGGTGGAGGAAGAGGACGAGGTGGAGGCAGAGGAGGACGAGTCTGTCACGTTGCTACACCCAGCTTTGGCTGAGGCGGCCGATTTAGACGCCAGCTTGGTGGGTTTTGCAGTTCTGCCCTCAGTACGATTGCAGAGGGACCCAGCGGTGCTACTTAGACCGGGGAGAGAGTCCGCTTTTTTCCGTTTCTGGATTGGTGAGGCCCCAGAGGCCCCACTTTTCTTGCTTTGGCCTCGGCCTGACGGTGCAGGCGGTTCTGAAGCAAGTGATCTCTTCTTGGACTTAGCTGGGCTTTTCTTGGTCTCTGAGGTATTGTCTCGGGGTGGTGGGAGCGATTTGGACTTCTTGGCAGGGGACGGTCCAAAGGTACTAATTTGGTCAGGAGCTTCGTTTCGCTTCAGCCCTCGGGTGCCTTCACTTTTTGACTGGTGAACTGGTCGCTCTTGTTCAGATGTCCCTGCAGCCTCTGGCTCTTCTTGCAACACAAATGAAGCCACAGACAAAGTAAGACTGCTTCTGCCAGGGAGCAAGGGAGACAAAAAAGACACCTTCTCAAACCATGGACAGTGCTTAATTACACTGTCACATTCATCGTGGTCATTCAGATTGACAACAAAATCCAGAGGTGTAAAATATTCTATGTTCTTCTTTATTGTGAATTTTACTTAGTTTGACATATTTGGATAAAGTACAAATCCACAAACACACGCACACACAATAAGCACCAAGTAGAGAGGAGGGGTACCTTTTTGAGCTGTGCCCTCTGGACTGGCCAGTGGCTGAGCTGGCTGTGGCTTTGGAAGCCTTAGAATTAGGTCTTCTACTTTCAGGTGGGGAATTCACTTTATGTTTTACCTGCTCTGACTGCAACCTGTAAGGTTGGAAATTCAAGAGCAAGTGACAGTGTGGGTTTCTGTAATTATGCCACATAAAAGAGAGACTCAATCAATCCCCAATTCATTTAAGCTTACTGCATCTACATATTACTATGATCATTAACGCCTCTGGAATAGCAAGAAAAAAGTTAAAACAGAGTTAATCACCATTTTCCTGATGACTAAAGAACATAAGATAAGCTCCATCTTTGATCAAATAGGCCAAAATAACTGTTTGAACTTTAAATTAAAAACAAACACCATTAATCAATTAAGAACAAATATCCCTTTGCTAAGCACCCCTCATGAGTTGCCTCCTTTAAGAAAACTTCCAACTGATGTTCCCCCAAACCATGATTACCTCCTCTTTCTTTGTAATGAGAATTTAAGTAGAAGAAAACAGTCTGTGTGCAGGTAAACTCACCTTCCTGCGACTGTGTGGTCTTGTGGCTGGGCCGCAGCAGTGTTCCTCTGTGAACGGCGCAGTGACCCCCCTGGATTGGAATTAGGCCGGTTGGACATTGGCACCTCTCTCCTGAAGGGACATACCCTTTCTAGACACTACCATTCACTACAATAAAAGAGCAAGAAACCACATAAGAACACTGACAAAAAGCAATGGTGAATGATTTATGTATGATCTCCAACAACTTTGACAGGTCAGTCAGTTATCCTCAGTCTAAAATAAATCACTATGTTGTGTGTGATTGCTGATAGAGCTTTTGGAAGCTCAAGATCACCTGTCTTGATAATTTTAGAATATCAGGGGCATGAGAGTCTTTTATTTCGCCAATTCTGTACATACAAGGATACAAAGTCCCTCCAGAAAACAACTGACAATTTTATTAATGACACCATCATTTATGGAGAAGCCAAAACAGACAAAAAGATTATTAGTGAGACAACAGGCAATTCACATTTGAAACTATTAAAAACAGAGCTAAGACTTAAAATGTTTTCATCAATTTTAAAAACTAAATCTATGACACATTTCTATATTGAAAGATATTTCATCAAGACTATTAAAAGCTTGCTGGAAAAAACCAAGCTCCACATAGCTCAGTTTGTTCCAAGTGCCCTGTCACCTTCTTCAGCCTGCACTAATTCTCCACATAATATTTATATTAAAGACTAAATTACTTATTGTTTGAATCAAAAAATATAATTGTTTCAAATGGAAGCACTTTCTGCAGAATTTCAAGTAAGTAAAAACAACTGGCATGATCATTATTATATTACAACAACCTAGGACTCCTCTGAGTAATAATGCCCAAAGTGATAGACAACTCAAAATAAACCTACAATAATGCAGACTGCAAATCAAACAACTACAAAAAGAAAATTATCTTTCAAAGTTTCAAACTCTTTTAAGAGGTTAAACTACTGATGAAATTACCATAACATTCCAGACCATTTATTGACCTGTTAAGCAAAGCTTGTTGTTGCACTAACTTGCCATATTCAATCTATTCAAGCTGTGACAGAAAATGTCGTTTTCATATGAAGAAATACAATTTAAGTTTGATGAAACAATGACATGAGGGTACTGAACAAAAGTAATTGACGTCTGAACACACACAGAGCAAGATGATATTATCAACTGATACACAGACTATTAAATTAACTAAATCTGTTTGTCCCCTTGAAAATAAAGAGTTCTAATTTATCAATTTTGTTAGAGTCTAAACCATGATATCATTGATCATACAAATACGCCACACTTGGCAAGCTGAAAGGGCCATTTTAGGCCTACACTTACAGTGCATCCTAGTCTTTGTTAATTCGTCCATTCTGACAACTGGCGCACAACACTCACGTAAAATATTATGAGTTAAGCACATCAAATGATCGGCATCTTAAAACACTAGCCGGTACTAAGTTTCTATTACTACATCACGAAACACGCACGACAGTGTCCAAATTTTCTGTGCATGATTTACAGAGGCCTTTATTTCTGACGTAGTTCCCTACCACCTACAACTAGCATGTTTAGCCACTCATACCCTAGCAAGACACCATATATTTTGACAGTAGCTTAGTCGCATCCATATCCACACAAAACATTTCCACATCCCATATCTGAATCTTGAAACCGCTAGATACTGAATACGATGCCAAGAAAATGCTAAAAAGCAAGAAATCACGTACCAGAGACTCGTTGGTTAAAGTTACGTTGGCTAACGTAGCAGTGGTTACATGGAAATGCGTAGTTAGCGTACCGGTGTGTCAACCAATTTAGGTCTCAAACTAAACACAGCCAAATTCGAACAGCTTCCTTGTTTGAACCTTGTTGTGGCATGAAACGGTGAAATTTTTACATAATAGCCTAGACGAGACCCATACATGGGAAATGACGAACACGTTCAGAAGACGTTAATTTAGCTAACGTATAGATCGAAAATGGCAGCATCGGCTAAACCATCGGTTGAAAGCTCTTAATGTAATAAAATGTTAGCTAGCATGCTACCAGTAACCCGACGTTAGCTAACTTAGTATTATGACTGCCATGACACACTGCTCTGTCTGGCTGACCATCTAGTCTAAAGAAGAAAATATAGCTACACGTCTCTCACACATACGTTAGCTCCCAATCATACTGCTTGGTGAAATTATCAAAAATGACTTCCAAGTTGAAAGCTAACCAGACAGATCCGAAACATACAGAATCATTCTCGTAGAAACTGTCAACGCCAAAGTTGAGTACAGAAGTAACGTTGGAGTTAAGGCTAACTAATGCTAGCTGATATGAGGATCCTAATGTTTCCTGAGCTGCCTTAAGGCCAATGCCTGCCTCCTAATAGAGTACTGGCTAACATTTTAGCCATTTTTGGCCATTCAGAAACAAGTTACAAGTTGTATACTTCCTATTTATAGTTGGTTAAATTGTAACAAATAACAAGTATCTTATTTAGCAAAGCAGCTTTGCCGGAGTGCCAAATATCGGGCTAATTATTTGCAAGCTAATGCTAGCTTAGCCAAATATAGCGAATGTTTCTCAATGATCGTAGACTCATAAACAGTAAACAGACAAAAATAAACACATGACTGTTAGATAGACGAGATATTGTCACTGATTGGTATTAGTTCATCTAACTGTCCGATTGACAATAAACCACTGACCTTATCAATACCGAATTAGCTGCTGCGGGACAGTCACGTAGCTGACGTTAAGCGTTGTCAAATAAAACAAGAGCGTTATAGCTACTACCAGCTAACCTTGGCATGCAAGCTAATTAATATTAGCTAGTCTTGTTGCTAGCTAACGCTGTGCCAGCTCGACAGAATGGTAATGGGATTAAATCAACAAACAACCTCTCTAAAACTCAAATTAGTCTTTTTAGAATAATTTTGTCAAGTTTGGTTGAAATTTACAAGTTGACTATTTAGCAGTTAGCATGTTAACTAGCTAGCAAAAAGAAATGGCCTCTGATACCTTTTAGACACAAAAAACAGGAAAGCAGGAACGTAATTCGAGATATTTTCGCAGCACTGAATCATAATTCCTCCGATATGTTTCGATATAAAATAGTCTCGAGGGTCCAAGAGACTATTGGCTGAGATGTCACAGAAAAAAATCTACCTTTTGTATAATGTTGTTACCTATTTGTTCCAGTGTTGTAGTTGTAACAGACAGTGCACCAGCTCCTTTTTTCTCTCTCTACCCCTGCTAGTTTCACATCAGCTGAGGGGCCTACAACTGCAATATACATCCGCGTGATTCATCCGCTTAGGGACTAGTTACTTATGATTTTTAGCTTTCGACATTTGCTTGTTTTTAGCCAACAATGTCACTGAGAGCTCTGGATCTGTAAATGCGTTGCTCTATAATGCATATGTAAATCTTAAGACAAAATATTTCATTATATTTGTTGATTTTCCAAATATAATCACTGCAACACTTAAGTCATTGGTAACATAAGCTTGTCACAAATATAAAGTATCAATCCGCTGGGTCGTGACCCCCGAACACACATACAGATAGTTATCTAAATTCAATGTCCTGCTGTTCATCATTACATTACATCAATGCATCATAACTGTTTCCACTGACGTTGACTGAATTTCCTTGAGTTGTCATGGATACAATCCTGCGTCCAAAATGGCGTCCTTGCACGGGAAGCAAGTGATGAAGGTCCACCTACCCCAAAAGATTATTTTTCCAACTTATTATTTCAAAAGCTGAGAATTTCTATTAATAAATCAGAGTCTAAATTGGTAAAAAGTTAAGTGTGATAAAACAATTTTACATTATGTAACTGAAGCACACTTAATTTTCACCTACAAAGTTAGTTAACTAGCTAGCTTTAAATAATACCTTCTTAATCAAATTTTAGATACTTTCTAGGGTACTTTCTGACCAGCTGAAAAAAATAAGACCTGTCCACCATCTAATAAAATATTTATATCTCAAGTTGAATTGAGTGATGTGATTTTGTGTAAATTGATGGCAAAAATTATACACTACAATTACAATTACAACAGATATTCCACTTTAAAAAAAACTTTATTTAATAGAGACCATGAAGATTTCTGTGTCAATGCCAGGGAACTGCATCTAAACAGCTTAAAACATCCCATCACTATGTCCCAAATCAAATCTTGTAGATCCAGATTTTTATTTGGATGCGCACCAAATTGCAAACACCTACATATGCCTGATTCTTTTCAAGATCCATGCATGAGCCCTTGAGGAAATTTTTTTAAATGCTGAAAAACACCCTATATTTCAATTGAAAGAAAGTGAAAAAAAAAAAAGAATTCCTGGATCCAACCCTTTATACAGATACACACTAAAATTGAATGAGGTCTATTCTGGCCCAAGACCCATTCTCTCACCAAGCTTCATGGAAATCCATTCGATTGTCTTTGCGTAATCCTACTGACAGACCAACCAGCCAACTAACCGACAAGTAGGTATGGCAGAAAACATAACCTTGTTGACGAAGGTAAAAAGTTGAAACGCTCTGTAAAACATAAATGAAATGGAATTTTTATAATCCTTTATGACAAACACTTAATTGAAAATAGTAAAAAGTCTTATATTTAATGTTTTACTCAAGAAACTTACTAGACTGTTGTTATTCTTGTTCTGATTGCACCACATGTTTCAAGCAATTTGGGACAGGGACAACAAAAGATTGGGAAAGTTACATAAAGTGCAACATGGATATCATGAATTTGACGTCCAGGGTGTGTTTTGCTTCTTGATATCAGTAGAACAAGTTTGTGCTGCTTTTGGGGGAGAAGATCCTTGAAAACACAGGGTGAAGGAAAGTTTGCTTGCCTGGAGCACCTATACCTGATTACATACATGTTCAGAATCCTGTTACCTACAGATGAAAGCTACAGCACTGCTTGCTCAGGCTTCACATTGATGATAGATCTATAAAATATTAAATGAGGCAGAAATAGTATGTTACTTTGCAGTTTCTCTATGTCTGGCTTGTACGTTTGTGCTGATATGTCTTTGTGCACTGATTTTAACACCTGTAAAATCTGCTTTGTGTTTTGTTGTTGGAGGAAGACCTTTTTTACCGTTTCACCAATATCCAATGATAGATGCCATTACTTGTCAGTTATGTATGTTGCAAAGAGTTTACATTATGTAATATTACTGATAAATTAAATGAACATACTGTATAATACAGTATTTACTGTTGTATTGTGTTTCCTGAACGATCAACCAGTAAACCCTAATCTAAAAACATTTGAAACAAAAATCATTAAGCAAGTGGAGTGCAGCTGACATCATATAAGGATTAATGGTCAATTTTAACATAAATTTCCTGAATACATTTCCCACTGAACTGTGATGGCCCTGACCACACAACACTGTCTCTGCCGTCTGTGCTGAGTTCATTCAAGCAGCCAGCAGAGGGAGCAACATGGCAATGGAAACTAGAGCCTGGGAGGAGGAGGATCAAGCAAATAAACCCTTGGGTAACGTGTGCAAAACAAGTGTGATACTGGTTACCAGATCCAGGCCTAGAGAGTACACCACGTATTCCGGAATGAAACCTTGTATAAAATACATCTGTCATCTGCTACACCAGTGCGACCTCACCTGAAACCTGTACAAGCAAGATACAGTAACATATGACAAAGGTATGCACTGTTTTTTTTCTGTTTCAGGAAGGTACTTTAGTGGATAAGAGACAACACATGATACAATACATTATAACAAAACTGCTAGATTATAAAGCGTTGTCCTTGATTCTTCTTGTCACAGAGGAATGATAAAATAGAAACACAAACAAGTCATTCTATTGTCCTCTGTTAAAGGACAAGAAGAACGTGTTGTTTTAATGCACATGCCAAATGTGGTTAATGTTAAGTCAAAACTCCTCACAATATTAAATATTCTTCTTCCAAAATGACAGCTGGGTGTTGGAATGATCTAACATGACGACATAGAGCCCTGACTGGCAGCTACTATGGCCTATTATTAGTCACTGAACACTGAATACCACCTTCTCAGCTGAGACTGGTCTATGAGGAAAAATATTCATTGCGTAACAATAAAGGATCTGTCTCCCGACCCACTTCCTGAATACCACAGCAGAAACTCGGCCCCAGCTGAGGCAGAGCGGAAGCCTCATCCATTAGTTTGCTGGAGCAATCTGAAGCACTGGTGCTTGTTTTCTGCTTATCCCTTGCCACCAATCATTCACCACGCCACCCCTCCTTCTCAGCTTCTCTTTGTGGGTCAGTGATGCAGCGAAAGTGACGCAGCTGACTCCACTGTAGGAGCAAGGAACCTCTGCCAGAACCATAGTCCACAGGCAAAATCCAGACAGCAGTGAGGAAGGAAGATGGTAAAGGCCTAATCTAGGCCAGAGGGAGAACGGCAGCCGGGCAGGCTCTCTCCTCTCCTCCTTTAAAGCAAACACCAGAGAATCATCTAAAGTGGCAGACAGACCCAGCAGGACCTTCCGCACAGGAGCATTTTGGTAGGCAACTTATAATATGAGTGTTAAGGCAGCGACACAAGTGCTACCAGGGGTGAGTGTCTTTGTATGCTAAGTTTATGAATGCTTTGCGAATGAGGATGAGGCCTACTCAGCCTTGTACTATTTTCTGCATCTCCCTGCTGATCAGATCTCTGCAGGCCGCAGCTGAGCTTACTGAGCATCAGAGGCACAGAGGCCTGTATATTTTGTCCTGTGGTTTTAAACACACCCAAGCTGTGATATCTAATGTGGGCGACAAGGCGCTGCTTACAAAAAACTTAATATGATCCACGATACAGTGTTATATCGAAGTATGGGTAACACATTTTTTCCATTTGCAGTCTTCATTTCAAATTTATCTTGAGAGTGAGATGGACAGTTTCCCGATGCCTAACATAAATGATGGATTTCAACACTCTAAACTGTCGAATTAGTGAACAATATTACAGATGGACTTGGCGTTTAAATGGTACAGTTGTTACAATGGTCCACTGTGGTACAATCTTTTAAAGTTAAAAATAAAAAAGATTTTTTTTTGTTTGTTTACCACAGATTCATTTCAGCCAACATGCATGGATAAAAAAATTTAAAGGGCATATTTTAAATCTAAATACAAATCACTGATTGGTTTATTTTAGAAAGACTAAAAGCAGACGACGAGATAGACTAGACTGCACAAAGAGGCAACCCTTTGGTCTCCCACTATCAAAAACTTCAAGTCAGTGACGTTACTGAAGAAGACTGAAAAACTGGTCTGGATGCTGACAAATGTTCTGTCCTAAAGAAGTTAGGGTGAGTTCATTTGACTTGTGTCTTTGCTGCGAACACGAGAATGACTGTAATCCTGACTGACAGGAGGCTCACCGTCAGTTGTGGTGGTTGCTGCATTCAACTCCAGTCAGACTCCTAAATCTATTTTCTGGCTTTAATTACAGAGTTTATGCACTGAAGCCACTTCTACCTCATCACTTGAATTGTAAAGTCTTTTTTGGGTTTTAGTTCACACCAACCTGGCCCAGTGTGGCACACATTTTAACCACCATTTTAATCAGCTGGTACACTGGCTGATCCCTAAGCAAATATAGGGGTCCACACGTAAGCAGGTCTTGCTGTCAGCACCAAAAATAGACATCTGAGCCTGTGGTTAATTGTGTATTAATGAAACCAGCAATGTAATATTGGATACAAAAAAGGAAAGGATAAAACAGCGTAGGGTGATCATTAAGTGTCTCTCAAGTGACTAAATCACAAACACTCCTTAATTAGCACATTTTCTTCCTTTAGGGCGATGCATGAGTGCATGCATAATGATATGGCACCTGCTACTCAGTCTTTTGAACTCAACAGTACATGAAATTACTGAAACTAGTTTGAAGTGGGTCTCAGCCAGCATGAGATGACCTGCACAGTCATATGACTACCCTGAGTTGTGTAAATAAAAGAGCTGCTTCCGTCCTCAGAGGATAGCGAGAGGCTCACAGTGCCATGTCGGGTACAGCTTCCTCCCCTCCCCCTCGTCTGCAGTGCTGATGCATCTGCTGCTTTTTGCATCAATCAGCAGCCTCTATATAGGTATACCGAGAGCCCCTGATGACAGGAGCACTCTCTTTTCCACGTCAGCCTTGCATTCAGTTTGCACGCTCACTGCAATTGTGAGAGAATGCATCGACAAGCATCTGTCCTGTGACTGCTGCGATACACAATAAGCCACTTCCATCTTCTCTCTGGTTCTGCATTACCTAACCACAGAGACTGCGTAAGCACAGACGAGGGGCTTTGGTGTAATATGCTGCTGCACATGCAGAGTCTGGGTGAACACGGAGGGAACAGATGGTGTAGCGTTATGCTTTCAAGGTGCATGTTTATTCTATGAGGGCTGCAGATAATTTTGCTTCATGCAAAAGACATTTTCCCCTATGGTTAACATCGATGCATTGAGATGCTGGGGAGATTTAATATTGCATTTGTTGCACGCCTCACTCTTTGCTACTACCAGCAATTCAGCTGAGCGTTTTCTCTGGCTGTGGCATCGAACACAGAGCTGGTGTGTGATGTAGCACCCAGCATCTCTCCGCTCTCCCTACAATCCCTGACATGCTTAATAAAAGTTGCCGTTTGCTGCTCTGTGGCTACAGAACGAACGCCTCAGTTGCCCAGCTAGCACAAAGGCAGACCCATACTCCGGTTTAGCTACATGCTGTATGATTGGAAGAAGCGGTGAGATATCCCTACAGCTGTAGCAGGACAGAGGAGGGACAGAGGAGTCAGAATCAGAGGAAGACTAGTCCAGGACCTTGGCTGTATAGATGGAAGCGAAGGACGTTGTAGCTGGAGTCAGCTGCACACAGAAAGGGAGGGAGAGGAAGAAAGACGTCAGAACAAGGTCTGCTTCTGACAACACCACTGTTCAGCGACCATCATTGAAAAAACTACTTTCGCCTTGCTCTCATAAAACTGTTAGTCAAGTATAGTTGGGAATATTGAGGGCTGTTGAAAAGGGATACGACACAACACTTTTTCCTGTTCGTCCTGCATCATTTTCTCTGATTTACTAAGGTATGTTTTGCATGGCTTCCCTCAATTTATAACCTTTTTTTGCGGAAGTACGCTTTGCAGAGGTGAAGTGGCTTTTGCTTTGACATTTCACTCTTTGTTTTCTCTGTATGCTATACTGTCATTTCTTGGTTTGTGGTTTAGTATTTGGAGATATCTGTTTTAAAGGTCGAGACTTAAACGATAATTTCACATCAGCTTTGAAGGTAGAGTAAGGTTGGGTGTGGCAAAACCATAAGTACGGATGACAAATTCAAAATTTCCGCTCAGAATGTGGTGGCAGTGAACCACAACACTGGTATTAATTGTGAAAAATGAAAGTGCATAAGTGAAATGGCAACCTAGAAGAAGATATGAAACTGTTTCTGTGAACAGCACAAACGAAGGCTTTAGTGTAAAGGCAGTGGCACATCACTTGCCGTTATCAACGCAGAAATTCCTTTGGGTAGCTTTTCTGCTGCAGACAAAGACACACAGACCAACACACAGACACAAAGTATAACAAACTATATTCAAGCAGAGACAAAGGCAAACCTCTATGGTTCTGTAGACTGCTGTGTGTTGCAGGTTCTCAGAGAGGACAGGATGTTTGTGGGAAAGAGGGCACCGGATACCCGGACAGCTAATACAGTCATTTGCCATCCAGCTGAATCCCAATAAGTGCTGCGCCATAGCATGTTACTATGACAACAGAGGCCCGTCTGAGAAAGAAGGCAGGAGGCTGGCCGTGTTTTCAGCAGCCTCAGAGACTGTAGAGAGCAGCGGCCATATTGTATTTGTTGCATGAACAGAATAATGGAAATGAGTGAAAACACTAATATAAAATGACATAAGTGATAAATTATTTAAGTAATGTTGGCATGAAGAAAAAAACACTCTAAGTTTGTTACCTTTAAAATAAAGGGGAAAAAAACAACTAATTTACAAATGATGCGTAAGGCCGGACAGAAATAAGCAAAAGACGAAAGAAAACTTGACATCAGCCTGTACTGCCTGATGATTTAATATAACATGATATTATTATACATCATTAAATACATGCCTCCAAGCGAGTGGATAGCCAAAGCATCTCAAGAAGAAAAACAATTACGGTCTCATGCTAAATTACACTATCACTGTTTGACTGTAACAATGAAAACGTAGCAATAATGTGAACAACTAACATCTCTCCAAGCTTAAATTGTATAATTAAACATGAATGCAGGAGCTATGATTCATCATGACTCAGTATAGTCTCAGATCACACCGACTCTGACATCAATAGCCCACAATTAGAGCATCATGCTGTGTGATACATCCTCTTTCAAAAGGAGAATGAATGCACTTGAAATTCATCTAAGAGTCACAGATGATAGATCATTGTGTTCTGTCAAAATCAAACTGATTCACAAATGCTGCTTTGTCACAACACAAAAATGATGTCATACCCGCTCTAACCGAAAAGTGTTCTGCCTGTCTAAACAATGCAACAGTGTGTGTCTGTGTGTAACAACTAGAAGACGGTGTGTGTTCCTAAAATATCATATTACAATATCATTAGTAGCTCTGACACTTTGAATAGGTCAACTACGTTAATGTTTTCACTTTTCATAGCAGTGATTGTTCTACTTCTGTGCTACTGTACATCAATGGTGCCCTTCCTGTCCTTCACTCATAGGATGTTAACTAACTGTCCCCTGTGTGTCAGAGCTTATAAAAACTGTATGTGTTAATGTAATGAAGACTCTGTTCTGCCAATAGACAGAACTGAAGAAGGGAGCAAATGAGTCATACATGTCAGTGTGTAACTCTGCATGTCGATTTCACATTAACATGGGCCTTGGGAAGAGCACGACTGTCATGACAACTGAATCAGATCTAGTGCAGAGCTGTGGTAGTGCACTGAATGAATTACCACCAAAATGTAATAATTAAAAGTAATAATAACAAAACAATCTTTGACTGAGGGAGTCGTGACATATTTTACCATGTGAATGCCATGTTTTATCTGGGGCACTGTTGTTCTCATGACTGTGTTCTGGGATTAGTCCATAACCTACTTGAGTCGTTCATGTTGAGAATATTCTATGTGTAAAAAAAAACCAAGATAATCTGCAGAAAACAAATCAGCATTGGAACAGGAAGAAAATCATGTACATGTTTATCTGGTTTTTCTAGTGACAGTAGCACCAATTTGCCTTTCCACATATTTTCTAAGAGCTGGGATTTCAAGCAGTCGCCTTTTTCAAACATAATCCCATTACTCAAAACAATCTGTGCCCAATATCATGTTAATAAAAATTTATGAACAACTCATTACTTGAATATCATAACAAATGTATTCTTTATCACAGTAGTCCATCAATGGGGTCTTCATAAGAATAAAAGAATGAGGCAGGCTTTTAAGATTGTCTCATTTAGACAGAAAAAGAGATTAAAGATGTCTTCTACACAAGAGATAATAAGCATATAAATTAAAATAAAGGGAGAGATTAAATATAGTCATGTAACAATCTTGAAACAGTTTGTTAAAAGCGTCCAAATTTACGATGATCTTATGATGATCCTATAGTCTGTCTTAAAGTCAGTTTGTGATCCATCAATTAAGGTTTAAATTTATTCTAAGGTAGGTATTGTATTTTTTTTAAATGAAACAGAATGAGATTATGATGGCTTAACTCACCACAACTGTTTTCATTGAGTCTCATCTATTGAGATATTACTGCCATCTAGTGTTGAAACACTAGAAGAGCTATGTAAACACATCTCCTGGATCTCTTTAACAACATCAGTCTGTTTTTGTGATAATCTTATGTAATTATTTCCTCTTCTTTTTTTAGATGACTGTGGTGTCCCCATGCACTCAGAACCTGATGGATAGTGCTCACCCTCACACTGTGCTTAGCAAACTCAATGAGCAGCGCTCACAAGGCCTCTTCTGTGACGTCACCATTGTGGTGGAGGACGTTAAGTTTCGAGCCCATAAGAACATCCTGGCAGCCTGCAGCGGGTACTTCAGGAATGCTCTGACAACTCCTGAGACACTGACCTCCAACCAAGTGCTGGAGCTGATGGACCTGAAGTCTGAGGTGTTTGCCAGTATCCTCAACTTTATCTATTGTTCAAAGGTGATATCACCTGGTGCAGAGGACACTGGAGGGCTATTGGCAGCTGGGAAAAGACTTGGGATTCCTTATTTAGAGAAGCTTGCAGAACAAGAGAGGCAGGAAGTATGTGTAAAATCCACAGACCCCAGCACAACCCCGCTATATAAGAAAACTAAGAAGGAAGCTCCCAGGCCTGAGGAGATAGACAGTGCCAAAGGACCACGCATCACAAATGCGTTTTCCATCACTGAAGTGTGTCCTGGAGACAATCTTTTCACCCCTTTGGTTCAAATCAATAGGGAGCGGCCGTCACCAGATGTGGGGCACCTCCCGTCCAGTTGCCCCACAACCTCCTGTCTCAGTGGGAGCAATGAGACCACCCAAGCCCTTTCAGAGCACTCATATGCTGTGAACAAATCTACTGAAGGCAAAGATAACAATCATTGGGACAACAAGAAAGTCTGTAAGCCAGCAATGTCACAGCCAAAGCAACTCAGTTACAGGAATACAGGGCCTCTTAAAAAGCGCCACAGGATGAGAGGCAGTATAGGTAGAAGTATACTTCCCTCACCAGCTGAACCTAATACAGATAAACCAAATGCAATAACCACCACATTACCTGATGGCGTTTCTGTCACACCTTTTGCAGTCATGACACCACCTCCTCTTTTGTATGAGGCAGAAACAGAAAGAGTTATGGACTCAAGACTAACCACTGATAATGTTCAAATGGAGTTAGGGCCACCAACCCTTTCCTCTCACACAGAGGACAGCATTTCAGTCTACAGATGTGAGCACTGTCCAAAGGTATTCACAAATCAAGCACTTCTCACCATTCACTCAGAGGTACATAAAAAATGTTTTGTCAGTCCTTTGTTTTGCAAGTTTTGTGACAGAAAGTTTATACACCTCAAAAGGCTGCGCAACCATGAGCAAATCTGCCCCAAAGCTTCAAGACGCCCATTCCAACTAGATGCAAATGACATATCAACCAAAGAGGTGGACCTCCATTTAGATGACAATCCGAACAAGGAGAGAATCGTGACGCAGCTTCATTCTGCTGACCTCTCCACCCCATACACCCCAGAGCCCCTTCAAGTGGACCAATCAGCACCTCCACAGGATGAGAGGGCAGTAAGGCAAGGAGGCAGTCAGAGGAGATACAACTGCAGTGTGTGTAAACGGGTCTATGTCACCCTATCCAGTCTGAAGCGGCACGAGAATGTACATTCCTGGCAGAGGGCCTATCCCTGCCATTATTGTAACAAAGTGTTTGCCTTGGCAGAGTACCGCACTAAGCATGAAATCTGGCACACAGGTGAACGCCGCTATCAGTGCATTTTCTGCCTGAAGGCTTTCCTGACATATTATATCTTAAAGAACCATCAGAAGTCTTTTCATGGCATTGATCCCAGTGTAGCAGTTAAGAAGAAATCTGCTAACAGTGGGCTGAAAACCAGCTTTTATCCAATCAAACTCTACAGGCTTCTTCCAATGAAGTTTAGAAAGAGACAATACAAGACATACAGTCAAACATACGCAGAGAGTGTTGAAAGAGGTGACCAAGCTTCACAAGACTGCAACTCTAAAATCCCTCCTTTTGAAGAAAATGGTCTGATCAGCCACGCTGATACCGTTTCATTCCCTCTGACATTCATGGCAACGACAAAGATGGTGGCACCTGTCATGCCTCGCATCAGCTTTGAGAAGCCAAGTGACCAAGATATTGACCAACGTCTGAACAGTGAATTGGACATTCAGACAGGCGCAAGAAAAGGAAGTGAGGATACAGATTCACCGCTCATTAACTATGACAGTAATTTTTCTTTGCAACCTGATGGAGAGTCTCCAGCAGTGGATTACAAAGATGATCCTCCAGCACTAAGTAACTCAGAGCACATAGCTCCTAATGTGCCATTCTTAAACTCTTTGAACACTTTTAAAAAATTAGGTGAGCTGTCAGCTTCTGCAAAAAGAGTCGAGGACATGACTAAGGAGATACTTCAATCGAGCACCGAGAATTTGGTGCATGATAAGATGAAGGGGGCAAAGACAGAAACATATATTGCCAAACCTGCGTGCCCAGGCCCATCTGTAGATGGCGCTGCCATGCCGCTCTGTCAGATAACAGTGAAAATAGGTAACGAAGCAATCATCTGCCGCCAAATCAAAGGATCGAAGCTCTTCCCCAGAAAGAAAAGAAGAATAAGAGTACTGAGTGAGGTGGAAACCCCAAGTCAATGTACTCCAACAAGGGAGAACTCAGAGAGCCCCAGACTCCGCAACAGACCAGAAGTCATTGCCACCAGAGAGCCAGAGACATGCGACGATCCACATGACGGTGACACGGCTGACATGCTTTGGCGTCCCTACTACTCTTACAAAGCTAAAAAGAAAAGGAAGAAGCTGAGATTCAAACACAGAAAAGCCATGTTTCACCGTTATCCTGAAACATCTATAGATAGAACCGCTGCCAGTGAGGGCCACCTCGATAAAATTTGTTGGCTGACGGATGAGAGCATCTCAGGTGGCAGTGGAGAGGTGAAACGTAGTCTCAGCAGGAACTCCAGCCCGAGGGCCACCTACAACTGCGACATTTGTGACAGCTCTTTTATCACGGAGACCGGTCTGAGAGCTCATGTCATTGGTTCTCACCCATGTTTCTGTCGGACCTGTGGTAAACAAGGTCCTCCTGGTGAGGCACCAGGTGGTGGTGATTACATCTGCAACAGCTGTATGGAAAGTGGCTCTTGCTTTGATAATACACCCCGGAGCCCCAACCCGGAGAAGAAGTACCGTTGCTCTTTTTGTCCCCAGCGTTTTCTCTACCTTGCCACCAAGAAAAGTCATGAGAAAAAACACCAGGGGACAAATGAGGAGGGGTATAATTATGACAAATTCATATCATGTCCTAAATACTCAGCACACCTGAGTGACGACGATAAACAAGACACCATCAAAAAAGAAGACAGCGACAATCAAGAGGGCCCTGACATAAAAAATGAAAGGCTAGACGGAGGATATTTTTCCAGTGATAAAATTAAGCCTAAAATCGAGGATACGACTGACTGTATGTCTTTGAATACTTACCAAGACATGTCATATTCCAACATTGAAAGTCCATTATCACCCTGTATTGACCCATTGCTTTCCCTCACACCTTTGAAGGGGAAACATAAAATGGCGAAAAAAAAGGACCAATGCGCACCACTCTATGCATCGCATCTCAAAAAACCAGGCCTGTGACAGATTGGAAACAGGGAAAAAGAAAAAGTGAAACTCGCCTTTGAGCAACACTAAACATGGGGGATCTAATATCAGAGCAGGCTGCGATTCCTTCTTCCCTAAACTCAGCTACAGAGAGATTTTTCATCTCTGTAGATTTGTTTGGGACCTTCTGACACAGACTGTACTTTGCCCATTGTCTATGCATATATAGCAGACTCAGTGATATGAGTAACTTTAAGAAATTACATGAATGTAGGTAAGGCTTCCTCAAAGGGTGTGCAATTTAGTAATGGGGGTAGGATGTGTTCAACAACTGAAAAGCCTCCTAGCTTAGTTACATATTCATTTTTAAATCTATGCCTTGGGAAAACAATATTAATTGTACAACTGTCACATTTCTGATTCACCCATCCAGTTAACTGGTTGCACTTTACAGTTAGACTATGGTTAAATACTTTGATAATTCAATTTCATTAAGCACCATTGATATAATTCTAATTTATATTTAACATATGGCACCATTGAGATTAAAGTTACTACTTTTGTCTGTTTATGTATGAACATGAAAAACTATTTCAATAAATGTTGCTGATCTTTTAAACTGTTACATACGTCCTCATTTAGTTTCGTTAGAGATATGAAATGTTTTACTATAAATTCACAGTAGTGACCACTGACCACATGTCATACTGACTGATAGCATATTTAGTGATTCTATGATACTGATGGTAAGGGAACAGTTCGAGAAATCCTAAAAGCCGTGCAGTACAAGTGTGGAATTTTTTAAGATGGAAATTTTAAAGTGTAAGGTTTGGTCAAAACCTGTTCCACAGCAATAGTTTCCTAAATATAAAGCTGTACTGTGGTCTTCTCCTCATGGTCAGGGACCTGCAGCCTATCTGAGAACATTGCCTCATTCTTCCACACAGACTGCATCTGTATTTCGAGTTGAGACACAATTTCCAGATGTTTATAAATTCACTGCTTTTTTCTAAGACTGGTCTTATGATGTAGCAGATGGAATGGATCATAAATTTTAGGTATAATGTGCTGCTCAACACAATGATTTTGCCATGGAGGCAACATTTTACCCCATGTACCAGTGTACTGTGTAATTTAATAGAGGATGATTACCCATTAAAAACAATGGTAGTAACAAATCATGTGGTGTTATTAGTGCTATCCCAAACTGAACATGAGCAGCATTTTAACTTACTATTCATTAATAATTGGCAACAGAGCTCTTGCTATTGGGAGACATTTCACTTTGAGATAAGTGTTTGTTTCACTAATGTGACGTTAAGTTTTGATATCACAGTAGTATTAGTCAATGTCCAGCTGAACAGGGCACATGTTCACTATATTGCACAGCAGCTACTTTTGTAGTTTAATAAAATATGAGATACAAATCCAGCGTCTTGTAATTCAATAAGGGATTTCAAATACAATATATACACAAATAATATAACATATATTTACATTAAAACTCTTCATGTCACAAAACATAAAAAGCGGGAGATGACATACTCTGCAGTTTGAACAGTCACATAATTCTGAGTTAATGATAAGTATATGCTAAATTAATAATGACATATGACTGCTATCAGTGTAAAAATATTGTGTATGTAACATGTTAACATTGGCCTAAGAATAACATGATACATAAAAATTGGTTTATAAAATTTATAATGCATACCTGCCTGCCTTTACAGGCTCCCTGCTATCAGTGGTGAAGATCCCACCTGTGTTTTCACCGAGCAAAAGCAGCATCACCTTGAAACAGAGGAATAGAACACAGGATACCAGTCAAATTTTCACAGGAGATATTGGATATGGATTTTAATACAGATTAAGATGAGTAATTTATCTAAATAGATCAAAAATCCTGATTATGTCTGGGAAAAAACTGTGCAAAATGTCCAAAAGTGTTTTTTTTGCTAATTCAGTTGAATTGTTCTTGCAGGTGTGTATATGCACATAAATTAAGCATTCACAGCAAATCGCATAGTGAGCATCACCTTTTTCCAATGAATTATCCTGTTAAAAGTTTTAGTCCAGGTAAGTATTTTACAACTCTATTGATAAATAATATGTTGAATAAAAATGCCAGCAACATTACATGATATTCTTTACACAAACATATAAAACTGCTGTCAAATATGTTTCAAATTATATCTGTAATGGACATTGCCATCTTTTATAACCATTGCAAATCAGTTTTATCCTAAATGCAGATGAATACAGTAAAAGATGGGATATTTAATGTTCAAACTGATTTTTTGTTAATAAATATACACTCATTCTGAATTTGATGCTTGCAACATGTTTCAAAAATGTTGGGACACAATGTACCATTGTGTTACATCATATTTTCTTTTAAAACCACTCAGTTTTTGTTTGGGAAGAGAGGACACTAAATGTTGTTTTGAAAGTAGAATTCTGTCCCATTATTGGCTGATATAAGACTTCAGCTGCTCAACAGTTCCAGGTCTCCGTTTTTGTATTTGTTGCTTCATAATGCGCTACAAATTTTCAATAAGGGACAGGTCAGGCAAGACACTTTTACTCCGAAACCACGCTGTTGTAAGGCGCCAGAATGTGGTTTGGAATCATCTTGCTAGAATAAGCAGGGAAATCGCCTGGATGGCAGCACAAGTTGTTCCAAAACCTTTCAGCATTAATGGTGCCTTCACAGATGTGCAAGTTACCCATGCCGTAAGCACTAAACCATCGCCATACCATCACAAATGATAGCTTTTGAACTTTGCGCTGGTAAAGGTCTGGACAGTCCGTTACATCTTTAGCCCAGAGGAGAAGACATCCATGATTTCCAAAAAACTATTTGAAATATGGACTCATCAGACAGACCAAAGGACATTTTTCTTCTTTGTGTCAGTCCATCTCAGATGAGATTGAGCCTGGAGAAGTCATTGGCCTTTCTGGATGTTGTTGATGTATGGTTTGTGGTTCGCATGGAGGAGTCTTAATTTGCATTTGTAGATGACAAACTGTGTTTACTGTCAACTGTTTTCCAAAGTGTTACTAAGCCCGTAGTAATATTTTTTAATGCAGTGTTGCCTGAGGGAACGAAGGTCAGTGGCATTCAATGTTGGTTTTCCTACTTTCCTCTTATGTGCAGAGATTTCTCCAGGTTCTCTGAATCTTTTGTTGATATTATGGACTGTAAATAGTGAAATCCTCAAATACCTTGCAACTCCTAAAGCTGTTGGGACTATTTGTCACACAGATTTTCACCTCTCACCATCTTCTTTTGTGAATGACTGAGCCTTTGGAGGATGCCCTTTCATGATACTATCACCTGTTACCAATTAACCTCTTTACCTGTGAAATGAGCATTTTGGAATCTGAATTGTAGCAGCATGACACCACAGTTATTTGTTTCGGTTGTTTTAGAGGGTTTTTTTTTATTCTAAATTGACTATACATTATTAAACTTTTCCAATAGTTATATAAATGGCAAGCTGAAATGTGTCGACTCGTAAACAAACTCAGTCGACATTTAAATAACATACGCATACATTGTTCCTTCTTTTTTTTTCTTGCAACATTGTTCACTATGAAAATATTAATGTTTAAATCAGCTTTTCAGCCGAAAACTAAAACTGTACGCCTCTGGTATTAGTTTTAGAGCAGATATTAATAATTATCAGCCTCTCACGGGCATGTCTTCTACCCATAGACAGGGCTAGCCAAGAGCACTGGTAGCTAAGATTAGCTAGCAAAGCTAGCTTCACAAGTCAAAAATCTTCACAAGCTCTGTCGTTGCATAATGAGCGACAGTAAAGGGAGACTTAAATCCTATTAAAACCTCCTACCATCTCCAGTTTGAAGTTACAGTGACAAGCCAAAGCAAGGGACAGGACTTTTGAGGAAGCTTGGTATTTCTCCGTATTTTTAAGGCACCAGCGTGTACAGGACCTGATGTGACGCGGCAGTGGGGCTGGCTTTCCTCCACTCTGCCTGCATTCATAAACGGATATGATAACCGAGCGCTGAATGCTCCGGAGCAGCGACAACAGTCAGCTCTGACCATGGCGGAAGAGGACGACGGGAGGATTCGGATTTTACAGAGTGTGCGGGGTAAAATATGTAAGTATGACTGGCGAGTCTGTGTTTTCCGTCTGTCAATGGGAGAGAGGTCGGCAGAACAAGCTATCTGAGAGAGGGGAAGCCGGAGGGGCGCGGCGTGCCATCAACAGTCGACCGAGTGTGGAGGCAGAGTCAGCCACTGGTCCGTCTGCTGGCTGGTGCCTATCGTCAAGTTATCCTAGCATGCTAGCAGCAGCTACTAACTAGCTTGTGAATGATTTCATTCATCGAGCACGGCTGTTCAGACAAGCTGTGTGTTTTATCTGTTAAAGAAATTAAAATGTTTTCAAAATGGGGGCATTTTGTGTAAGCTAAGGTAACGTTGGTGGCAAAGTAGGCTAGCTACTGCCAACCTTTCAGTCCATCGTCACTAACCATTCAGTTGTAGCACTGCAGGCATCTGATAGTCAGGTAACATAACCATTGTTACATTATAATAATAGTTTCAAACACAACATGACGTTTGAACTCAACACGTATCAAACTAGCATGACATATTCAAAATCCAACATTATGGATCTATTTCATTGATGAAAGACAGTAATAAGTTATTTAAGTTGTCCCTATGGATTGCAATTGAAAGTCTAAGAAAAAGTTCATTTTTCAAAATTAAAAATTAAATAAATATAATGCTTAAAATTCCCGAAATATCTAAACGTACCTCTTCAGTATATTGGAGATGTGTATTTAAAGTTTAGTGACAAAATATTGAACAGGTTTTGAGTTATGCCATGGAAACCCTCCTCTGACACAGAACCCAGTCATGGAATGAGAACAGAATGAGCCAAAGTCCAACTTGTACCCATGGAAATGGAAAAAAAATAAAAACAACATAAATCCTGGAATAGCAAAAGGCATCACTTCATCACTTGGTTAATGTGTGTAGAAAGTTTTGTGAAAAAGTACCAAACAGTTTTTGAGTTTTGCTCTGGAAATGAAACGTGACAGATGGACTAGATGGACAGATGGAAGGAACCCATTCCTGTATCGCCCTGCTCACTTCATTTGTAGTGGGGGATAATAACATGTCAAGCAGCAAAGTTATGCCCAGTCAGATTTTATAGGTTAACACTTGCTTCTCAAGTGTCTTATTAGAGACCTAGTTTATGTTAAAAGTCTGCAATAACCTTGGTTCTAGTGCCAATCATTGCACAATGCGTCACAGTGGGATGCTGAATGATTAGTGACTGATGCCTTCAGTTAAATCCTTTCTGATCACATATTTTCTTTCAGCAGGTTTCTGAATCTCAAGTTTTTGCTCTACTGCATGTAAAGGCATTCATCAAGAAACATTCAAATGCAATTATCATGTCACATAAATTACAATTACATTAATGATAAAACGTATCCATGGGAATGAGTTAGCCGTCTCGCCTGCAGCATCAATTTTATGTCTAAATCCCTCCCAGTGTAATTACTTGAATATTAGTCATGCATTCACCAAGAGTTCAAATTGTGGCTTTAAAGTAAAATACGTAATAAACCTCATGCTCATTCTCAGGTGGGGCTGGTCCAGTGTTGTGCACCTGTTTCAAGGTTTCACCGTTACTAACATTTTGAGATTCAAATTTATGCACTTTTAATGGTAGATAACACGGTGTTACCTGCTATACCAGATTATTTTGATGAGTTGTAACACACATCTGTTCGTCTCAGGTAGGTCAATGGTTATTATTGAATTTGAATTAGTGAAATTGCTTCCTCTCAGTTAGGAAAGTAGAATTCAGTGCGGTCAAAGAAATCCTTATAAAATGTTCTGTCACTTAAGTGTTCCTTTAATGACAATAATGATAATACTTTTTTGAATTTATTGTGTGTTTGACCAAACAGTATTACCATCATGTTTCTAATGAAGGTGTAAGTAAAGACTACCTTTAAATGTGGCTCAAGTCTATATGTTTACTTTAAGGTGAATATAGGGTAACTGCATTATATGCTTAGACATACAATAGGAAGGCAACAGTTTCACTACTATGAATTAATGAGAAAACGGTAAGCAGAACAAAATAGAGGAACTATAATGACATGTAACTCACTTTGCAGTGTTACGAAACTCCATTCTTCCTCGTTCACACTTTGTCCTTTTCCTTTAGCCTACATCAATTGAGGTGGCATTCTATGGAGATGTATTCTATTTGCACTTTTAACATGGCCAGTGTCCTTTTAATGGCCCCTTGTTTGCTTTATTGGTAGAATTAAGTAAATAAAAGGCAGGTATTGTTTACTCTCTGACCTTTAGATTAGGCTTTTCACATGTTGACATTCTCCTGTATTAGAGGAATGGTGTAGAGATGGCAGGAGGTTGTTTGGGCAAAGTAAAATGTATGTGTTTGTGTCAGTGTGCATATGTGTTTGTGCGCTCTACTCCCACCAGGTCATCCTGGTCTGAGCTTAGTGACAACTTGGGTGTTTTTACTGGCTGTTCCCAAGATTAGCCATACACCATTATTAATAGCCCGTTAAAAAGCTCATCTCACTTATGGCTGTTCTTAATTAGGTCTTCACTGGAGCTTAAGGTATCTGGACGACCAATTTAGACCCTCTAATCCACCAGTCTAAATCGGACTCCGGTTTTTGATTGTGCTGTCTTTGCGTAACTTTCATTAACCATTCTTGAGATTCAAGTTTAACTTGTGATTTGGTGATTGATTATGTTTGTGTTTGCACAAAGCCCCACGGCACGTAATCTGTGTCTGCCTGCAATGTAGTGCAAGTGGTGCGTGTGTTACAAAGGTGTTTGTCATTTGTGAATCAGCGCTGTACTGTCACCAATGGTTATGCTGAGGAAGTCAATGTTTCATGTTTTTAACCACATAGGAGCCTCAAGTCTACTTGAGCTACATCCGCTCTGCAACTTGCCCTGACAACTGGCAAGAACCAGTGTCCCCATGTGAACATGAGGATGTTGACTGTGAAAACCTACACTAAATGTATTCTTTGTATGATTGCAATCACGTGCTTATTTTGATCTATTGAATTTAAGTTTAGTTTGTTGTCAGTCAATGAACCCTTACTTTTGTTGAGCATTGTGTGCACATCTTTGATTAAGATTAACAGTAGGAATTTACTAATCAAAATAAGATTTGTTTTAAAAATCTTTCAAACTTGACAGACTTTAGGATTGACACTTTAATTTACTTCTCAAACTGTAAGATTAATATTTGTAATTGTGGACTGGAAAGAGCTATAGAAATACTTTTAAAAAATAGTAAGTAATTAATAATGATTATTTTATTTTCCTAAAGGATGGATAATTTATGTTGGCCTGATAAATTATCTGGCTAATATATATATATATACATTATATATTATAATTTATTGGCAGATAATGAAATTATAGCCAAAAAAACAGCAGATAAAATGAATCCAATCTACGTTCGTTGACTTAATAACCGCATCATCTACAGATTTGGATACAGTGGGTGGTGGTATCCTCTTTTAAAGTTGGTTTGTGATCCATCAGTAAAAACAAAGAAAAAGGAGAAGAAGAAGAAGAAGAGTAGTATGCTGTCGTCATGTTTATGATCTTAAACGGGCCATGCAGTGTAGACTGCAGAGTAAAGTAAAGCATGTTGTTGCTGGTGTGAACTTTTTTTTTTTTTTACAATTTCAGAGAAACTACATCATAGTATTTAATACCCACAGGTGTGCATAAGCAACAAGTTAAGAAGTTCTTTTTAAAATACAAGAAATATGAAATAATCAGTAAACTTGTTTGTATCGACCATGAGAAGCAGGTTATGGTATATTGTAAAAAATACAACAGATTATGAATTCCTAATTTTCCTGTATCTTTTGAAAGGCTATTGTTTAGAGATAGTAATGACGCTCTTCTCTTGGTGCTGCAGGTGAAGCTAAGAACTTAGGGCCAGTCTCAGGTCCAAATCGACAAAGGGATCTCTGCACCTTTTGCACCATAAGCCTGGATCAGGAGGAGGTGTTCCGCACCAAGGTGTTTGACAAAAGCGTCAGGTAAGCAGCATGGAGTACATTTTCATGTTGATCACATCTCCAAACCCCATCTTCTTATCGTCTAATTTCCTGTTGACATTGCAGTTTTACAGCTGTTGGTGTACGGCAAAGTGTTTATAATATTGACATTACTGTAAAGTTTAAAACTTTACACTTTATTATATTGCATAAATAACATTTTACACATACTTTAGTTATGAAATTTTACTGAACTACATTATGATAAAAGATATAAAATAGTGGTGGATGTTCAACCGGTTGACTTGGCAGTCTCAGGACTATATTTTTATTTTAATGTAGCAGGGACAAACTGTCTTCTCGTTTTGAATGTTTACATGTTGAAGCATTTTTGAAAAATATTTAATTAAAAATATGTAATAATTTTAAGTCTATAATATGTGAAATGCTCTTCACAGTTTTCAGGGCCCTGAAGTAAAGTCGTCATATTGCTTCTTTTGTCCAACCAACAGTCCAAAATCCAAAGACTCTTCATTTACTATCATAAATGACAAAGAAATTTAAAGATCTTTGAATTTAAAAAGCTGGAACCAGCAAATGTTTGACATTTTTGCTTAAAAAATTACCTTTATATTATTATGCATGATCAAAATATGCAATTTATTATTTTTTATTTTATTTCAATTGACGAAGTGATTAATCATCTAATTATTGCAGCTCTATATCTTATCTATATCTTTCTTAAAACTGGTGGGATGGTTAATACAGAATAGTACAGGTTGAAAAAAGTGTGGCAATGAAATTACAGTATAATTTACAGTACATTGACATGTAAATGAAATATCATCAGTTGATATACAGATAAATATATTATTTTCCATGCAGTATATATAGTAGAGTATATAGTATATAAGTGCTTTTGACACTGACTTGTAGGGTTTTGGAACATTACTATTGGATGCTGTTAATTTTTCTATTTATAGTTTGTTTTAAGAATCAAAGTAAAAAATCAAGCCTAATAATTCTCTCAGTTGGAAAAGATAATGATAAACTCTGAACCGTTTGTTTGTTGCGTGCAATCTGTTAGCATGTTCCTCACAGCTGTATGTGTGCCAGGTACCATTTTAGCTGGGAAACATTTAGTGATTCAGAATGAAATGAGCTATTTTTTCAATAGCTACAGGTTCACAAACGAGCCAGAGAAATGTGTGGGAGATGGACACCAGGAAGCATTTCAGGTTTCTATCTACATCATTGCACATCTGACTGTAAACACGGGCCTGTCTTCTCTAGGTATTTCACAACAGCTTTTTTTTTTTCTCTCCTGATTTTGGTGTCGTTCAAAAGGATTTTACAGTCTCTGAGGAAGTGCGTCCTCCCACGCTTTCCCCTGTCTTTATCTCTGTGTCACTCTCAACTACCATAACCTCTGTTTTGCACATCTTAATGATCGCTCACATTTGGCCCGCTGTGGGGGTTTTTTTGTGATGGTGCTTGACTCATGTCTGTCGTATGGACCCTGCCTCTAATGGTTTAAAGGCTGTATGGAAGCTCTAATGGCAGCTAATCCCTTGGATAAAGCAGACATGTTCAAACAGCTGTGGTCAAGTGGCTTTACCTAGCATTCTCACATTATTTTAGAACCTATGATGACAACAGAAGGGGAGGTAGGATGGTGGGTGTTTAAGTGTGTACATAATAAGGAGGTTACAAGTGCATAATTCCATATGATTGTGAGGAGGGTGTGTGGGTGTACACTGGATGCATTGGCCAAACTCAGTGCAAAGGTTTAAGATATTTCGCCATCCAAGATGCATGAATTGTAGAGGAAGTCATCAGTGTAGGGGTTGATTGAGGAGCTATAGTACTAGTTTATTTTAATATTAGTTATCATTAATGAAATTATTATTACTAAATATTTATTTATGATATACTTGTTACTCCAGATCCTACTTGAATTTGTCAGAACAGGGAAAATGGAACTGCAATTAAAGGCATTATGACCCATAAACTCCAGCAATATTTCACAGGTAAACATCCGAGACATCATAAGATGACTTGTCAGAAAAAAAGTAAAAGTAATGGATTACAGTTTTACTTGAACACATGAACCGTTAATACAGCACAACTCCACCAGGGCTGCGCAGTCTGTTTGGAACAGGTGGTCCATCTGCAGGTAGCATGTACATTGAGGCAGTGCTTAACCTACAATCGGCTGTGTCAGATAAAGCTGTCTAGCTCGCAGGCTTGGTCTTGAGGTAGGATAGTTGCGTTGGCAGGACCAGGTGGCACAGATGCCTGGGTACTCTGTGTTGTGCCAGCTCCCAGAAGGCAGTCAGTCCTGTGCTGAACAAGAAATCTAATCACCTGGCATTTTGGCTGCAGGTTCAGTGGAGTAAAGTGTAGAACATGTCATGTAAAGAATGGTGTTTGCATGTTCTTCCCGTGTCTGGATGGACTTCCTCTCACTCTCGAAAGACATGCAGGTTAGGTGGATTAGAAACTTCCCCGGTGTGTTTGTGTTTTAGACCTGCAGTGGACTAACAACCTGTTGTAGCAGCTTCAAGAGATGATGCTGCTTGATATTGCTTAACACTGTATAGATGAGAATATTTTTCTCATATTATTTTTTCTGATATTGATGTATACTCCACCAAGGCAAATGTATGCAAAATCACTTCTAAAATAATCAAATTGATGTTTAATGCAACATTTCAGCATAAATTACATCAGACAAAAATCTTCACAGGTGAAAAACAAGTCTACATAAATGATTATGTTCTTTTTTAATGACAGGTTCCTTAAAATCATTATTTCCACCAAAGAAATCTGTTAACCTATAGCACAATATATAACCAAAGGTTAATTCCACTGCAAGTCATGACACTACATACTGTAGGTATAGTGAATTAATGGATATTTATTATAATTGTTACTAGTGGAAGGATCTGTCCTTCATCTGTCTTGCCTGTTTGACAAAGTTTTTCTCACCAGATTGACTTTCCATGTTGGGCTTTAGCTGTATCATCAGTCTATTAAAAAAAAAATCTTTTTTTCAGCCATTCAAAAATGCAAATCTTCCCTCTTTCATGTTATTTTCCAGATATTTTTTTATCATATACAGTATTGTATTTTTACATTTCATATGGTGAGGGTACATAGCACAAAAGAGACTCCTCACAGATAATTATTATAGGGTTTATATACTTTTAGACTGCATATAAAGGAAACGACAGGTTGAACGCTTTTGGATGGCAAAAGCAACACACAACACAGGAAGAACATTCTCCACAACCCTGATGACTCAGTAATAAGGGCACCCTGGGATGTCCACCTTCTGCTTCACAGTTCATTTCCCAGTAAATGAACAAATCCTGTGTGTATGATAAAATGCTCAAATATAAGTTTATCATTTGGCTGCAGCAGTGTATTCAGTAATTGTCTTTTTTTCAACAAATCTAGAGCCATAAAACAAACTTATATCACATTATTTACATCATTGCTGTAACAGAAGTACATTACAGGAGGAATTTGATTTAGTGGTCACATGTTTTGTCAGTATAAAAGTAGAAGGGCACTCAGAAGAACACATACCTCTGCCAAGGCCCAGCAGTCTGTGATTAGATCAAACCTTAATCTAAATTCCAACAAGACATGTGCCATTGAAATGGCTCCCCTCAAGGTTATGTTAAAAGTGACTAATTCACTGCTTCATCCAGATCTTCTCCAAAATCCAATGGCTCCATTCTTGGCACATGTCCCACTCCTCCATCAAGTTTCATGAAAATCTGTCAAGCAGTGTATGTGTAAAAAAAAAAAAAAAAAAAGGCTTCATACCACAATGTTAAAGGAAGTGAATAGATTCATGGCTTTATCAAGATGCACTCCAAAAATTTGATGATTTCTTCCACCGCACATGCCCCATCCCTCCACCCAGTTTCATAATCTGTGAAGAAGTTTATGTGTAAATGACAAAAGTGGTCAAAAAACTGCTATCTTGCAATGTTCAAAAAAGAAGAAAAAGTAGTTGTAAAAGAAGTAGAAAAAAATCCTGAGTCAACCTCTTTATCCAGATACACTCCCTAGTTTAATTGTTTTTTTCTTGCCACATGCCCAACCCAAACAAGTCTCTCAGGTATTTTATACATAATAGACGGAAATGGTGAAAAAATGTTTAAAATGTTTTGTTTTTTATAAAGTTTAAAAAAAAAAAAAAATCTGGATCCGCCCCTTTATCTGGATCCACTCCAAAATTTAATGGATTCTTTCCTGCCGTATAGCCAATCCTCCCAACAAGTCCCAAGAAAAGCCATGCAGTAGCTTTTGTGTAGCCATGCTAACAGATAAACAAACAAACAGACAAACACCGTTGAAAAGATTACCTCCTTGGCGTAGATAATTCAGACAGGTGGACGACAAATATCTATTTGTGGAAACTGCAATTATAAAGTGATTGTTACTTCTTGTAACATGCAATTTAATTCTGATTGCATCGCCCACACTACCTCTACTATTCTACAATCATTTAATAGCTGTAATCAGCAGCTACTGTAAGTCGCAGTCGTGGTTTGTCCCAGTAATGTTTGCACATGCACACCTGCTGGGTACAGACATAAAATAATACAGACCTGGTAGAGCAGCAGACATGAATGTGGAGAGACCAGGAACTGCAAATGATGCAGAGGGTGTTTCCGGAAAGATAAAGTTAGAAGCATGTTTACTATACACAGGGGTCAACTTGGATAATGAGATAATTGGCTAATGATAATCCTGTTATACATAGTGTAAATGCTTTTTCTCATTTTAGCATGAAAACACCAACTCCTGAAATAAATGTGTTTGTATTGGAAGCAGGCAGGGTTCTATGATATGGTTAAAACATCATATTGAAGTTGTTTTGACAGATTGTGAGATGATTCGCTATTAGTGGGAATGATCATTTCTGCACCACATCTTTTACTCTAACTGATGAAGAGCCATGATAATGTGACATTTGTTGGAATTTGTATCCAATAAACATGTTTTCATACATCACGAAAACAAGATTTGTTGATATAGCACTTAGCATTATTATGATTTTATTTATATCTAAATTAATTGTTCAACCCAAATAGTAGGTGAAATAAACTGACAATCTTTTCCAACATGTTTTATGTAAATATGATTTATAGAGGCAATAGAATAATAAATGGATATGGGGCTTTTATTATTATTTTCAATTTTTGACAGAGACATTTAAAAAAAAAAAGGTTTTTTGAGTCTTTAAAATTACACACAGTCAATAATCAAGCATCAAACTTAACAAATCATTAATTAAACGTACACACATGTATCACAGCTCATCTAAGGCAATCAGTAACCATTAATCTGGTCACTGTTCATCACTCATTACGCCACTTACTACACAATAATGATGCACGGATTGCAGTTATATCCGCTAGCACTGATGGGCTGGGTCATGAAAATGATCACCTGATAAATAGTGGATGGGGTGCAGGTGGGAGAAATGATCATTAGGAAAATATTTATTACATTTTTTGCAGCGTTTCCCCATTGAGAGATGCTGTGTGTATCTACGCAAAAGGTAGAGCAGCTTAGCTTCATTAACCATATCCCTACACACAGACAGGATCGGTCAGGAACTAATGTTAATCAATGGTCTGTGTTCTACGATGCATCCACACAGTCCAGGTTCATACAGTGAAATTGTTTGGATTAAAGCCTCCTGATAAATCCTGAGCTCCATCAGAGCTGTCAGACCTGTCAGTTTTTTAATTTTTTACTTAAATGTTCCACGGTGTTTGTTGCAGTGACGTTACTGTGTGCATGGAAACATTGAAAATTACTGATCAACCTCTCTAGTCATTAAAGTAAATAGTTAACACTCCTATGTAAATAAAACACACAAAAAAATCAAGAAATCACTGGAAACCTTGCTCTGTGGGATGCACGTCTCTGAATCAGAGAAATGTATTTGTTTGAGTTGGTGACGGGTGGATGATTTATGCATATGTGCAGATCAGGATGACGTCAGCTGATCCATGCATCTTTACTTTACATGTTCACACATTCTGCCTTTTCCCCCAAAGGATGCAACATTTTATTCTGACTTAAATCTCTCCTTTATTTACAGCCCTTTCTATGGAGAAGACTTCTACTTTGAGATCCCACGTCTGTTTCAGTGTTTGTCCTTCTATGTTTATGCCAAGAGCGTTTTTCAAAGGGAATTACCTGTGGGTAAGTTGAATTAAATAAGGCACACTCACACAAGTATGTTTTTCTCATCTGAGTGTATGAGTTGCAGTTTAATTCATGTTTTTGTTTGTGTATCTGTGACTCTGTGTCTCTACTAGGCAAGGTGTCAATCCGGAAGGATGACCTGTGTAAATACAGTGGGAAGGAGCACTGGTTTAGCCTTCATCCAGTCGATCCTAACTCAGAAGTTCAGGTAATTTCTTGTTCAATGTTTAAATCATCATTCACTCAATTTCTCATCATGACTTGATTGGCACTTGCACTCTAACACAACAAGTAGCACATTACTTGCACATGACCTAAAATATGCATACAGGTATGATCATTTCCATTGTTTCTGTTCAAGCTGTAATATTTTTTATACTTTTGAAAATGTGAGACAGTCTAAAGTCTGTTTACCAACTGACTGTTGTTATTCACTTATTAAAACGTGAACGCATGTATCACAGCTGTCTGGTCGTAGGAAAATTAAATGCAATATGCAGGACTTTAGTTTGGCGTGTTTTTGACAGACTCTTGAAGTCATGGCACAAAGGAAGTAAAATATTTCTGAGATTTGTTGACTTTTTAGCAAGAATCCTGTAACTAAAAGTGCAACTGTTTGTATTTGAAACTCTGAAGTGTGCACTGTGAAAATACCATGAAAAAAAGTTATCTGACCATTATCTGTGTCACCTGCAAGATTTAAATGTGACCAAAAACCCATAAAAATCTGGATAAAATTCTTTAAGTCGCCTAAGAGATGACGTTCTGAGGTTTGACAGCGTGATAACTAATGTCAATGAGTTTTCTCTGAATTATTTCAAAAATGAAAATTCTGTTATAATGATTGCAGTTGGCTAATGTAGTTAGCTTGTTGATCTAGTACCCGTTAATGAATATGATGATTATGATACTTCAGCTATAGTCAGCAATAGTATAGTTGTTTTGGTCCTTATATGTTGGCACTGTTTTTTTTGCCTGTTAGCATTTTACTGATCATTTTATCAAGGGTGCAGTGTCTGTGTGTGTGTATATATATGTGTGTGTGTGTATATATATGTATATATATGTATGTGTGTGTGTGTGTGTGTGTGTGTGTGTATATATATGTATATATATGTGTGTATATATGTATATATATATGTGTGTGTGTGTGTGTGTGTGTGTGTGTGTGTATATATATATATATATATATATATATATATATTTAGTACGTGGGTTTTCCTATTTTCTATTTCACCTGCATATGTCTTTGATCAGATCTGTGTTTGTGGTCTGGATGTGTTAGCTGAAACTACAGCATACTACCACTTCTGTGCAGCTATAGCTAATGTGTTCACTCCAGCTACCATTAGCCCACGCCAGACTATTCTGGGTATGTGCTGCTACACTGATTCACTTACAAGTAGACACTCTCAACTGCGAAGTTACATCCGTCAGTGCTGCAGGTGTTAATGCAATGCCTCTCTGGTGTAGGTGTCAGTCAAACAGAGGGTTGGGTATGTACCCTGTGAGCAGTCTCGGCTCATATTCCAGTGACCGGCTCAGCTAGTACAGAAAATTGCAATGCAAACAATGAACTCTTTTTTTTCTTTTTCTTTTTACATATTCATAACCCGTAGGTAGTTGCAATGCAAGTGTTATCTTCTGATGATATTGGCTCATTTAGATCACTTCAAAGTAGTCAGGATTTTATTGACATAAAGGCCTATCAGAAAGAAGTACTTGCCATCTCGGCCAAGTGCAGAATTGCAGAGACAGAGTGCAAGTGTGTGGGCGTTTTGTTTATCTCTCCCTCTCTTGCTCACTGTCTCTGTCTCTTTCTCTCTCTCTCTCTCTCTATGACACTTCCTAAGGCAAGACCAGCAGCCTTCACCACATCCGACCCCAGAAAGATCCTTTTGAGTCATGACAAAATTTTCAGCTGCTGTGGCTGTTGTCACACATGGTACCGCCATTAACCAAAAATGGCATGAAACATGAATTTGAGCTAGGCCACAGGTCTAACTAAAGTTCTAAAGAATAAAAACACGCAGTTTGATTGAAGTTACAGTGTGAAGAATTGCCAGCATGTCTCAAACAAAATGCAATTAAAATATTTTTGCATGAAGATGAATAGAATTATTGGCGATTGAATGGGTTAAAAATCACATTCTTTGTTTTCATTTTCTCAAAAGCACATACATTTTTTATCTTCTTTTACATCATATATAATAACATGGTATTCAATGGGAATCTATTTACTTTATGCCATGGTGTAAGACTGAGATCTCATCACTTAAGTCATTTGTAACCCTCCTCATGTTCAACAGGGTAAGGTTCACCTGGATATGCGATTGAATGAGGTGATCACAGAAAACGGATCAGTAGGTCAACACTTACAAGTCCGGTGAGTACCATATCCCCGTGTCGTCAGTTAAGTGTGTTCTGATCCACTTGGTTGTCTTATGAACTGGGAATTTTGGCAGGGAATTTGAAATCAGTGTGGAATCATGTCATCTGAATTATTTATGCAGCACATAAAAAGTGAACACAAAACAAGTTTGTGCTTTATATAAGAGGATTAGCTATGTACTGTACAGACAACCCCACAGCTACAAAAGTAGTGTGTAAAACTGAATGTGGTAATATGTGAGTCATTTTTTATAAATGTGCAATTGAAAACAAATTTTTTTTTTTACCTCATCACCTTTATAGATATTTGATACTGCAATTATAGTTTTGTGGTTTAATGAGCAGACACAACATCTCACCACTGTGAACAGACTTAAAAATTAGAGAGTTTGTGTCTACAATATTACCCAAACAAAAAAAGTGTGTTTTAGTTTTTTTTTTACACAGGCAGCAACAACAACTTAAGCTCACTGACCCAAAACTTTGGTGACACAGCTACTGTACAGAGGCTGCGATAAAACCTTCGCAGACTCAGAATTGTTCTCTGCAGAGAGGTGTGAAAGAGCTGGAAAATTGTCTTAGATGCTGATGGAATTTAAGGGTCCAGATGTGTTTGCTAAACCTATGATAAACCCAACAAAAGAGTTTAATGTTTTATGTTTTGGCCATGCCTCTATCTACCTACTAGGCTAGTGCTTTTTAACATCTCTCCATAGCCAGCGGCAGAAGCTTGAGGACAAATATTTATCCACAGTGATTAACCACAGCCACTGAAAATTCAATTAAAGACTTTCATAGCATTTCCATCAATATTTGCAACAAGAACAATTTCATTAAACTTGCAATGATCCACCCATCCAAAGACATCCCTCTCGCTTAAAGACCTGACCATGTTTATGAGTCTGCTGCCGTTTCTGGATGCTGTTTTGCATCCCCCATTCATACTTGGGAGTTCAGGGTAATGTGGTGGAAGTGATGACATCTGAGCAGGAAGCCTGCACTTCTCACACTGCAACCACAGTCTTTTTATGCTGCAGCCATTCACTGTAAATCTGATTGTTTTCATGAACTGTCACCTGCCATATATGCATACTGGATGAACGCTGCAGGTATCCAAGTATGATTAATCACCTGAGATGGTCGCAACACAACGGGATGCGGCTGAATTAAGAAAGAGATGCAAAGGACACTACAGGGAATAGTAATGTCATGACACCGTGGAGGATGATACACAAACATCCTGACATCTGCTCTGCTTGGCTTCTCCCCGTGGCTTTACTTAGTGATGGTCTGAATTCATTCTTATTCTCTGGTGGCTCCTGCTTAGTAGCTGCATCCTGTTTAGGGTGCCTACAGTGTCTGTTTGTTGTCATCTGCAACACCTGTGAAAAAGCAGTGGTCTCTGTGAGACACAAACCAAACATGAGGGCAAAGCAATACTTCTAATGAGGACTGTTAGCAGCAGTTTGTCAGTGCACAGTGCTATTTGATATTACTGATAATCTGATAATGGGACTTCAGAGCAATGTTGTTTTGAAATAGTGATCTTGAAATTTGACGCCACATTAAGCAAACCTGAGAGCTTATAAACTGGACAGTTATGACATTGAAAAAGTCGTTATGAAACTTAATAACAGTATGTTAGCCTTCTGTTTCCAATGGTGTTTAAAAGCTTCATGGTCAATTTATTTACAACAAAATACAACACTGTAAATCAATGCTGCATCAAAAGTAGAGAACCCAGTAATTAGAAATGTACATATCACACTTTATAATGTTAGCTTAACCTTATCGCATTTACACAAATCTTGTTTTAAAGATTATTTGTCTATTTTTAAGAGTCATAAATGTCTATTAAGTTGTTGTTTGGAAACATCAATTGTTGCTAAAATGTTTTTTTTTCCTACTGTAATACAGTGATATCTCATATTAAGCTCCAAAATTACCATAATAAAAAATACTGTACTGAACTTTCAGTTTTTATCATTCATAAATGTCCTGCGTTAAGCCTCTTATTTTGGTTTACTTAGTGTCATGATAATACAGACGGAGGGTAAATAGCAATGGCATTTCTACTCAGGCGTCAAACAACAAGAAATGTAACCTGACTCAAGGTCTGGCTCACTTTGAAGCTTGTTTGAAATGTTTAAAGTTTTCTTTTATGATTAGCTTGGCAGTAGCATTTAGAAGGGTGGATTGCTGCTAATCTGTAACAATGTAAATAGAAAAAATATTTCTGACAATCACTTCAACTGATGATAATCATGAATTCTAAAATGTTGTCCCTTCCTGTGTCTCTATGGCCTCCTCTAGGATAATAGAGTGCCAGGGACTGCCCTTGATCAGCGGCCAGAACTGTGACCCCTATGCCACCGTGTCACTTGTTGGGCCTGCCAGGTAACTTTGTATGCTACACACACAACAAAGGAAGCCAAGATTTCCTAACAACAAACACATAAAGAGATATTCTGTGTTTGTTTTAGGCATAGAGGTGTTGTTTGCTTCTTTTGAATTGACTTTTTTCATTGATAATATCACTTGAATGTAGACTCCTACCTCATCTAAACATCATACAGTTTTTCATAACTAAAACTTAAAAGTCATTGTTCCTGCCATGAGCCACACATATACTGTACCAAAGGGAGCAAGGATTTGATATGATGATATTATTTATGTGTTTTCAGTATAGACAGTGGTGGATTGTATCTAAGTACATTCACTCAATTACTGTATTTAAATACAAATTGTATGTAGTTATATTTATGTATTTTCATTTGACGCAACTTTTTCCTATCTGTCCTACTCAGTGAAAACCAGGTATCTCAAAATGTGGTACTTCTGAATTAAAACCATTCTGATAAACAGTAACTTCATTTAGATCACTAAATGACAAAGACCTAATTTTATAAATGTTCCATAATACAGATTTTTGTAAAATGACAAAATCTAAAAAGTAATGGTAACTATAAACTATTATTGAAATGGAAGTTTGCTGATGATCAGCAGGGAACTTTTTTTTAAATGTACCAGACTTTTTTCTTTTTTTTTTTAAGTATGTAATGTCTCCTCAGGTCTGACCAGAAGAAAACAAAGGTAAAGAAGAAAACCAGTAACCCTCAATTTGAAGAGACCTTCTTCTTTGAGGTAAATGAATTACTGTTTGATTAAAAAAAGACACACTACTTGTATAAATAAACCTTAAGCCTTTACATGTTCATCCTCAGGTCACACGATCCAGCAGCTACTCTAAAAAGTCGCATTTCCAAGTTGAGGAGGAAGACATTGAAAAACTTGAGATCAAGTAAGAAGTTTTCTCTCTCATCTGTTTCTCTCTCTCTCTCTCTCTATTGTTTCCCTTCCTTAATCTTGACAGAAGAAATATTATTTCAAAACAACTTGAATGTAGATCTGGTGTGTTCTGACTACTGATAGAGAGCTCTGGTTTCTGGTTAAGGATATGTGTGGCTCCCATCACAGTGGACTCATAGCTCACTGGGTAAGACTAGACAGATTCAAAGGTAAACACTCATGCATGGTGTTGAGGTTTGGATTTGAGGTGGTGTAATTGCACGGGCGTTGTATTGACTTTTGTGCACCAGGCAGGTAAGCACCACTCAGTCGTAACTTTTATTTTGTCCCTTTTTGCAATTTTGGAATTTTGTGTTTTTTTTTATTTGCCCTGAACAGAGTCTTACTTACAGGTTGATGATACATAAATGCATACATAGATGAAATACTTGTTTTAATTCCCATCCTCTTCATTTGCAGAGTTGATTTGTGGAACAATGAGAATCTGGCTCAGGATGTGTTTCTTGGAGAGACCCGGGTCCCTGTGAAGATACTGCGAAATGACCACATCCACCAAGCCTGGTAAGGATGAGACAAAAAAAACATTTACTGTCTGCTATGAATGCGTATAAATACAAATGTATTTTGGGGGTTTGAACAGATAATGTGCTACTTATCTTACAATTGTTACAGCTTCTCTGTGGGAATCACAGCTCAAATCGAAACACAGACAATATATCGTACTGTGGTAGCGCCAGTTGTGGATCTTGGGTATCCATTGAGGATAAACAACCAAAGATCTGTTTAGAAATCATAGGAAAAAAAAGCTTTTCCTTTTAACCCCAGTCCTTGATCATGGATCATATCCATTAAATTCACTGAGCTCCTGACTTTTATTTTCTCAAACCTGTTTCCACTCTTCTTTTCCATCCGAACCAGCTTTTATTCAGATGTTTTTCTCTACAAAACAAATCATGCTTTATGATTTGATTGAATTTAGGTACAGTATTAAAATCTTAGAAATGTCATTTATGAGAATCTAAACATTTAACATGTAAACATATATAAATGACTTTAGAAAACGGTAAAATACAGAAAATGAAGCAGTCTAGACAATGTCAAACAGCTGGGGTAGATCATGCTAACTTCCAGTATAAATATGAATACCAAAGGAAAAGACTTTCATGTACTGCTATGTCTGGAAACAAATAGGCCCATTTTAGATTTCCAGGGAAGCGAGTGGAACTCTGAGACCTCTGAGGCTTTCATACAATACACCAATCCAGGCCCATGTTCATTAACCACCACAGATCTGATTTTTGTGGGTGTCTTTTTAAATAGATTTCTTGATTAGACTGTGGAAACAATAATGGAGTCAAGTCCAGTTGTTCTATCCTTGAGTCTGATGGGGTTGTTTCTTAATAAACAAGAACAGCTCACACACTGTTGCTGACGTCTTGGCCTGATCACTTCTTCACACGTTGGGAGGTAGCGCTTCTCACTGCGGAGTCTCTCTGTTGAGTAACTCTGTCCTGCTTATCTGTTAGGACAACTTGAACTCTTTTGGTTTCTGTTACATTACAAGGTGTTTTTAAAAAAATCCTCCCAGATTTCTCAGCATTCTGCAGTTTTTCCTCCGTGTGGGTGTTTCCTAGCTTTGCGCCAGTGTAGGTGATGTGGGATTATGCCAGATAGCAATCTGTTGGTACATAAGGGTTGTGAGTTGTGTGCGTGGGTGGCTTTTTACATGGTGGCAGCACTTCATGCCCAGTGATTGTGCTGGAAATCATCTATGATGGGCACTTGAAAGAAGCTGAACCGTATTGGACACAAGAAATCCATACAGGTGATCTGTTGTCTGTGCCTGTGTACCATCAGTTAAGATGAAGCAGCTTATGGACAGGTCCACAGCGTAGCTGCAGCTTTTCAAGCACCGTAGTTCAGCTCCACATTTAATCATATTGGGCTTTGCTCCACCTGTTGGCTTTTACAGGGATGTGCATCAAGTAGAAATATGAGCAATATTCCCTTTAACAAGGTTCACTGTTTGACAGTGCTTTGATTTTAAGTTGATACTTTGAATCCCGTTTCCATAGAGTTGGAGCTGTTTTCATCTTGGTGACACTTCAGACAACAGTAGCTAAAATAAAACATTCTCTTAGGTGTATTAATGTATCTCAGCAAGTTTTCATGTTTGTTTATTAAAACGTGTTTGAGTTGAAGGTGATGATGCAAAGCCCCTGAGTCTAGACTGTCTTTTATTTATTACTATCTATTCTGATAAGATAGAACTTTATTAATCCAGAAAGAAATTCTTGTGCCAGAGATTTCTCCACACTAAAGTTACAGTACAATACGAGATTTAAAAAAACAGTATTAACATTTAAAAAACAGTATTAAATATATGTGAAAATAAAAATATAAAGTAAATAAAGAAAGTAAATGCAAGAACCAGTGCCTGCAGAAGGTTCATGCATTTACTCCTGATACACTTTATATTTTTTATTTTCACTTATATTTAATACTGTTTTTTAAATTCTGTGGTGTTTCTCATATTTTCTGTTCCATTTTGATGCAGACTTGTTTTAGTTATAACCTTTCCTATATTAGGCAAGGCATAAGTTAAAGGGACACAAAGGGTCCTCATTGGCCAAATTCCCTTTTGTCTAATTATGTTTTGAGAGCTTAAATCCCATGTGTGGATGCTACATTACTCCTTTAGCTGTCTTTTTTGCCTGTAATATTCGGTACTTTGGTTTCAGATACTGTACGTTGAGCAGGTGTTTAGGTAATAGGATCAGCCATCTGTCAGCCTCTACTAAAGCAGGACATGTAGTTATCTTAAAATTGTTTGATAGATCATTTGGCCCATGTGTAATTTTTTATAGGTAGTCTTAGGTTGATTTATTCTAATATCAGGCACCATTTCTTCTGAATTTGGTTAATCATGACATTGAAGAGTAACATGATCTGGTGGTGTCACAGGTATCTCCTCCAGCCCAAAGGGAACGGCAGCAAGTCCAGGTCTGACGATTTGGGCTCCTTGCGTTTGAAGCTGACTTACATAGAAGACACGGTGCTGCCATCTGCCTGCTACACACCACTCTGCAACCTGCTGCTCAAATCCCCAGATGTGAAGGTACCACAATGCGTCAGGTTTAAGGTTCCTTTAAAAGCATGCACACATATGGACTTTTTAAAAATCTCCTTTCCTCCTTCAGCCCATCTCGGCGTCAGCAGCACACATCTTGGGGGACATTTGCAGAGAGCGATATGAAGCTGTGCTGCCCATGGTTCGACTGCTGCTCCACCACAATCGCTTTGTGCCTTTTGTCTCTGCTGTGGCCATGCTAGAGCTGGACAACACTCAGTGAGTACTCACACATGCATACCACCAGTGAAGCACAGGACTGGTAGATATGTACAAGTATGCATCTAGATAAATGTCATGGCCTTCGCTGTTACTTAGGTTAGCCTTAAAGACTTTAGACTTTCAAGTTTTTACATCAGTATGGGTCATTATTTTTGTAGTTTCATAACTTCTAGCTATGATAATTTAGCAAAAGTTAAATTTCAAAGAGGAAGCAGCAAACAGGAAAAATAATAAACATCTACAGGGAGATTCTGCATATTTCTCATTTTGCCTCTGTTTTCACTTTGATAAACTTGTTAAGCTGTCTAATGGTGTTACTGCATGCCCCTGATTCTAAAACCAGGATGGAGCATAAAGCATCATGCCCAGACACTGATATTAAAGAAGGAATGATGGATAGAACTACAAAAACAAGACCTAGGTCATAAAAACCATAAACTGTAAAGAGTTCTTTAATGATCTGAATCGGTCCAAAATTATTAGGAAATAACCGAAAAATTATATTTTGTTACGATATGAGGTTATGAATGGTTATAATGTCTGCTTTATGTTGGTGGAACATTCCTGTGTGCATACAGGGAGGCTAACACTATATTCCGTGGCAACTCACTGGTAACACGCTGCATTGATGACATGATGAAGATTGTGGGAAAGAATTACCTGGCGGTTACCTTGAAGCCTGTAATAGATGAGGTATGAGTCACACACACACACACATAAATATATTAATAATGTATTAATATCCACTAATAAATGGCTCACACTGATGAAAATTTTTTTTTTTATCAATGGTTCATTCGTGGCTTTTTGGTACTGGTCTACAGTAACTTGATATCGCTGATTATCAGACAGCTTTTTGAATACTAACTTGAGTTCCTCTGGAAAAAGCAAAAATTAACAATATCTGCAGTACATCAGTCATCATCTCCTGTTGTTTCCCTGTAATTCCAATGACATAGAAATAACTCTGACCTTCCACACAGCACTAAATGTCACTCTTTAATTTCTCATCGATACATTAAGCCTGATCTTTATTATTTTTGATCTTTTTAACCTTTCATAGATCTGTGAATCTAACAAAACATGTGAGATAGACCCCGTTAAACTAAAGGAAGGAGACAACGTGGAGGTCAACAAGGTAAATTCACTCACTTCTTAGAAACGTGTCCACAGAGGAGCAGAACTTCATACGAAATCTTTCTCATTTTAATCAGGCTGATATCCAACGCTGCTTACATTTAATTAGTGTGGAGGCCTTTACACTAAGAATATTTGCTTTCTCCTATTTGTCAAATGCATGTAATGTTTTGGTCATCTCTGCAGGAGAACCTGCAGGGTTATGTCCAGAAAGTGTTTTCATCCATCACCCAGTCCAGTTCCAGCTGTCCCCCACTTATGTGTGATGTCTTCAGGTCACTGAGACACTTGGCCTGCAAACGTTTCCCAGGTAAATGCTGGAGCCTGAATAATCATTTCTAAGTACTCTGTACCTTGAAATGTTAATTAGATGAGCTTTTATAATGCGTTAATGGGTCCATTCCCTTTATTTACATGCTTTCTAGCATGTAAATAAAGGGAATGGACCTGTTTCTACATGCATCATAAAACAGGGATAATCAGATGTTTGTAGTTGTTAGTATGTTTTTTCTCTCCACAGCTGACCCTCATGTTCAATACTCAGCCGTTAGCAGCTTTGTGTTCCTACGGTTCTTCGCTGTCGCTGTTCTTTCTCCACACTCCTTCCAACTCCGTCCCCACCATCCTGTAAGTGCATGGGCCGGGCTCAACTCAACTCAACTCAACTTTCAAGAAGCATACTGGAGAGTGAATTATTTATTGTCGTTATACTCTTTCTTTTAATTCTAGGATCCTGAGATTTCCCGCACACTCACACTCATCTCAAAAACAATCCAGACTCTGGGCAGCTGGGGTAGTTTGTCCAAAAAACTGGTAAGATTAACAGTAAAGATGAGAAATTCTATTAGCCAGTTAAAGCAGAGTGAGAGGAAGAGGAGATGGGTAGAGGCACCATTCATATGTAGAGTCATGACTTTTTGATAAAGGCGTTTGTGAATCTAATCAAACCATAATCTGACCACAATTAAGAATAAGGTTCTAGATTTAGGGGGGATACTAACCAGTGCTGTCTACATAAGTTAGAACTTAATGTCTCTGATTGTGTAATCGTCATCAAACATAATAAAATGCAGTATTAATATTTGCCTCATGTTTTAAGTCTTTATTTTCTCTCTTTTGCAGTCTAGTTTCAAAGAAACCTACATGTATGACTTCTTCAAATCATTCCAGGAAGACAAGTGTATTGAAAAAGTTAAAAAGGTATTTTTCTAATTTTCGTAAAGTTTTGTTTAGTATTTCAAATGCTTAGCGTTGATGTCATTGTCAATTCTGTTTTCCAGTTTCTTGATGAGATTTCCTCCAATGTCAGCAAGGAGTCCAGTGGGCTGGAGGACGCCGTGGTTCTCAAGGAGGGGTGAGTGCTCATCATCAGCCTGGCCAGGATCAGTAGGAAGAACTGATGGCTGCTGCTTCTGTTACCACTCATCCCTGTAAAATGCAAGCGATCTGGTGGGAAAACTTCGTATGTTTATGTAGAGTAGACATACTTATTGCTTCCATGAGTAACGAAGGCTAAAGAAAGCTTTACATTAATAGAAGTCTAACGAGTAAGACTTCACTGTGGCCTCAAAGGTTTGCTACCTGTAGTGATTTTAACTGAGAATAACGAAGAAAGGGTTCAAGCTCCAAATATGGTGGATAAAACTTGTAAAGATATATATTGCCAATTTATAAAAATCAAATTCTGTGTTTTTATTCCAAATCAGAGCTATTATATTTTGAAAACAAAGCGAAGAAAGAAATTATGCCGGACTTTTGTTTTTTGATTTTTGAACCTTGATCTTGTTTGTGTTCTTCATAGGGAGGTACAGAAACGTGCCCAGGGGAGAAAACGTCTTGGCAAGAAGAACTTTAAGAAGAGATGGCTCAGAGTGACGAACAGGGAACTCTCCTACCACAAACATAAAGGTGAGACCACTTTCTGTGACCTCCTGCTACAAACAGATATATTTTCACAGAGAGCAGCGCGGCTATGGATCAGGAGGTGAAACGGGTCGTCCACTGACAGGAAGGTCGATGGTCGATCCCCGCCTGCAGCTGCATGCTGAAGTGTCCTTGGACAAGATACTGAACTAACACTTTGTCCCGTTTGCTGACCTATTAGTGTGTGAGTGAATGTGTGAATGGCTGAGCAGAGATATTGTGGGGCGCCTTGGATAGAAAGGACTGTATGTCTCCTGATGAGCAGGTTGGCCTCTTAGACTAGACCCGACCAATGCAAGTCAATATACTGTTCATCAGGAGATGACTGGGACATGACTGCATGCCATGTTTTCTATTACGGCATCATTCTCAACCACCAGATGGCACCAGAGTAAAGATATTTGCGATCCTACACATTTATTGGTTGGATTTATTTGCCAAAAGTTGAGATGTTATTGTCATTAAAACAACATTATTATTAATGGAAAAGCTACTTTATGTACTAAAATTTAAAAAAAACTTAATTCATTCACAAAGTGATTATCTAGACGATTAATACTGTTTTTAAAGCGCAGAACATGAATTCTAATGCAAGGTCAGGTCATTCATTGGTTAAGTGTGTGTCTCTCATGCCTGATTGATGTTATTTGGTCATTATCACAGTTTGTAAGGCTTTTTGAAATAAATAAAGTAGTAAAGGAGACTCAAGGAAATGGCAAAGAGTCTTGTGCTGTAGTTTGATTTATTAGATATGGAAAAATGTGGATCAATTTAAGTACTTTTATCTAACTATCACTTGTGATCTGAAATTATCACTATTTGATCACTTGCACCAAACTCAAACTCTATATCAAGAATTGATTGAGGTAATTGTAACCCTAAACAGTTTCTATCTTCTCACTATTAAAGGTGGCCCATCACATACTGACATCATTCTTTGCTTAATGTGATATTAAGAGTAGAAACTGTATTTCAGGTTGCTTACTTTGGATTTTCTTCCATATGTCTGTGAGACTTTTTTAGAGACACGACAGCTGCAAATAACACTAAAGTTAGATAGTGGATGGTGGATTTGATGTGTGACTAACATCTATACTGTCTCTCTGTCAGGAGCCGCACCATGCTGGCATGTCATAGTGACTAATCCAAAGGAATCTGTTTGGTTACACTGTTGCTGCTGTGCTGGCAGCAAACACAGCTATGTGAACATTTTGATAAAGATTGAAACCACATGCAACAATTTCTTTGGTTGCTGAGCTGACATTCTGTCTGCAGAAATCTGATAAACACTGGTAAACACTGATTTCAACAAAACAGAATTGTACTTCCAGGAACTAGACACTGTCTTTCACACATTGCAATGCATCTTGATACTGTGGCTTCTACTATTAAATTAAAATAATTTAAATATTGAAAGAACAGGTCGACAGTGCCTTAATTCACTTACACCATTGTATATTTCTAATTTTGCAACACAAACAAACAGCTTATGACTGTTTATACTTTTGACTGTCACTGTATTACAATTGATATATGTTGAACAGAATAATTTCTGTTTTCCAGGGAAAGAGGCCCTTTGCATCATCAATGTCAAAAATATTCAGGCAGTGGAGAAACTGGATGAAAGTGCCTTTAACCGCAAAAATGTAAGCCAACTCCCCTCAGACACCCACTTGTCTCCTGTGAAATATGGCCCCTGAACATGATCCCCAAGCTAGTTCCCAAAGTTTACTCAAACAATTGAATGAACATTTGTGTCGGCAGACTCAGGAGCATTTGTTGACCCCCTTCTAAATGAGTGTAAATGGTTTGGATGTCAGTTTGGAAGTTGTTGGAAGTTGTTTCTCCATTGAACAGTTGCAGCTGGAAGCATTTTAGACATGAAGCAGTATGTGTAAAAACGCCATTCTCACTAAATGCATTGGATTTTTAATGTGAAATAAATGATTCTCTAGTTGTTGTAGATGAAGCGTTAAAAGGCTGCAGTCATGCCACACCTTTATATTGCAAAAGAAATCAAATGTGGTAAATTGATGACAGTGACACTGCTGTGCCTTCCCTCTTAAACTGCCTCGTTTCTCTGGTGCCAGATGTTTCAGGTGGTCCACTCTGAGAAGCCTCTGTATGTGCAAGCAGGAAACTGTGTCGAGGCCAGTGAGTGGCTCGAGGTCCTTGGTCAGGTTAGCCGGTGCAACGACGGACGCCTCGCCACTTTCCATCCATCAAATTACAACAGCGGAGCCTGGCAGTGTTGCAAAATTCAGAGTAGCAACGCTTCAGGCTGTAAGCCCTGCACAACGTGAGTCTTCTCCAATATCGCCAACAACACCAGGACAATAAGTGTATTCAACATGTGCTGTGAATCACAATAAACACTGAGCAACATCAGATGGATCGTTTATCTGGGTTGTTTTACAGCATTCGCAGACATGCAAAATGTCCACAAACTGATCTGTTTGATGCAAACAAGGTGTAAACGACAGGACTGAGTTTGGTCAGGGTAAAAATCAAAGGCAGAGTAGGGCGGGTATCGCCAAGAAAGGCTGTGGGACCCCTTATAAACCATCCAGAAAGCTTTGAGTGAACTTATACCCATCTTTATTTCATAACTGTGAGACTCTTGAGTACCAAAGCATGAAATAATCACAAATTGCTCTGCACACTCTCTTCACTGTAGAGAATGACGTTTAGCCTGTGCTCCTTCAAACTTAACACGACTTTGCAGCATTGAAATACTAAAGAGAAATCTCCGGCAAAGCTGTCAACACATTCACCGTAGTCTGTTGATTTATTGTTGTTGAACACTAAACCATATATTTCTGTAGCTGCTGGAAGTGTAATGGAAAAGTAATCTGCGGGTTAAATAACTTAAGTATAACAATACGTTGTTCTCCTCTCTCTGCTCTTCACACCTGGATGAGATCTCCTTACGCTTTTGCTCCCTCCTGTTTCAGCACCGTGCTGGCCAACCTGCAGCTGGACATAGACGTTGACCGGGAAACAGAGAGAATTTTCTCCCTCCTCTCCTCCAACGATACGAAGCTCCAGAACATGGAGGGTCAGTGTTTGTTCATGAACCAATTAAGTCCTGCTTGCTCAAATAAATAGGCTCATTTTCAAACTTGTCCAGAACACTACTGGATTCTTGGACCATTACATCGTCAGAGATCGTGACCTGTAATCGTGGTGATTGTAGTGATAATACAACTATGATATAATGTGTTTCATTTTTTGGGGGGGGGTTTGCTCCAGCAAGATGGATTCGCAATTAGATTAATGACTATGAGGTAAAAGTTTACGGCACTGAATCGGATTAAGAAATAAAACTTTAACAGGGAAAAATTAAGGAAAACTGAGGAAGAGCAACAGAGAACTGCTCCAATTCACTTACACTGCACTGAACTCTCGTTTCTTGTCTTTCTTTAGATGCATGTGCCAGCATGGCGGTCTACCAGGGCCCTCAGCGGGAGCAGGAGGAGTACTCAAAGTTCACCATTCAGGAACCTAAAGAGACCTTTCAGACACTCAAACAGCTCCGAAACATCATGGAGGAACTCCAGAGGCAGCACAACGTCCGGAGCGACACCATGGCACAGTACGGGAGCCTGTAAGTCTGGACCGCTGTTACCACATGTTGCATTTAAACTGTAATGCATACGTTACTGCTCATACTAACAGAGGGATGAGGCACCGATCTTTGTTGCCCTTTCTGTTTCAGGGACAACCCCATAGTAGGCAAAACCTCTTAACCAGGGCGGGGGAGGTGCGGCGTGAAGCAGCCACACCAGCAGGCATCCGCACACCACAGAGAACCTAAACATGGTCCTGAAGGAGCCCACGGAGTGATGAAGAGTGAACCAAACACCCTGACCTCCAGACATCATGAGTCCACTACAGCAGTGACTGCCTAACAACAGGAACCAGAACCAACTCGTGAGCGTTTCCAGGATGTTTTCTCTTGAAATGAACAAACCCTTTGGGCATTCTCATCGGCAGTATGTCGCCTCATCGCCTCCCCCTCTACATCGCAGGTCCCTTATAAAGAGACTCTTTTCTTTCTTAAGTTATGTCGTCTTTTACATCTACAGCTGTGTGGAAAAGGCATCATTAGAAGGTGCGTGAATAGGCTGCTATTTTTTTATTCACCTGGTTTTATATCAACAGCTGTGATGATGATGATGATGATGCTCTCTCAGTCGTTTAGGGTTCTGCTCCAGCATCCGTCTTTAGAGCTGATCAATAATCGTCATCGACTTCTATTCGTGCCCCTTTTATCTCCGTCTTTTAGTGTCCTTCCTCTTCTGAACAAATGTGTGTATATTTTCAGAGAAGAGTTAACCAGACGAGACCGATCTGCCTTACTTTGAGGGATGTTTCTTTCACATTAAATGCTGAGGGAATAATGCAGAAGCACTTTAAATATTTGGAGCACTCCAAATGGAAATTATTGGATACTTGGTATCAGCTTTCCCTTTTTTTTACGATCAGTTTCATGATCTCGAGTACAAATACGTTTCATTCCTGTACAATAACATTTATAGCCTGTAGATTTTAAGATATTTTTTGACCAAAGACAATTTCTTAGGTTTGACTTGAAAAAAACAACAACAACTAATAATAATTAATGTATTTTGAATACAAATGTTTTAAAATGGATACAAATTATATATATATATATACATATATGTATATGTATTTGGTTTCTGTTCATGTTTTGCTAACATATCCTTGACTTTTTAGTCACTTAAGGCAAGCAGGCTGCATGTGTTCAGTTCTGAATCCTGATAGCACATGACTGTGGTGTAGAGTGTAGAGTCGTATTTCCCTGTGATTGTGAATCGTATCGGTACAGTGTCCATCAAATCTGTCATGTTGAGAGCATCACAACACGTCTAGAGTGGCTTATGTATGACATAATGAAGAGGAATCAATCAGAATAACAGATCACCCCCCCATCACGCCTAAATTAATCCAAAACAATCACATTATTTGTTCTCATTTCTTCAGCTTTTATTTTTCACTTTTCACACCAGCAGCACTCCACAGCTTCAGAGACTTTATTTGAAATGTGGAGTTTTATTTATGGGGTACAGGTGAAGTTTTTAACTTCCACAGCCTCTAGTCGCAGCACTCCACTGCCCACTCAAGGAAATACATGTTGAAAGCAAATTAAAGAGGCCATATTATACTCACTTTGATTTGACCTACTGATCTACTCGAACAATACATCCGTGTTCAAAAACATGTTTTCTCCTACGGTGCAATGCTGGAGCACCTCTGTACAACATCTGTCTGATTAGGCAGATCCCACAAGGCCTGAGAAAACGTCACCTGTCATTCTGCTGGTCAACTCTGCAGGTTTTATACAGCCGGGAAAGTTTAGCTGCCTTTAATTATGTTAATTGCATCAAATTAACCATTTGTAGATCAAAAACTTCATTATCCCACTTGGTCGAGTCAGAATCTGAACTATATTAGCCTTGGCCTCACCACTAATATTACATACAGCTTTATAGTCTGAGTATGCTAGCTGCTAGGTGCTAATAAAAGTTACACATCTTCTTGTCACAGATAGCTATAGTGTTAATCAAGTAAATTTATATGCAGAAGGAACAGATAAACACCAGTGGGCTTTTTACATGCACCAAAAATCTATTTAATATATGAAAGTGAAGGCAGGGAAAAACCTTAAAGTATAGTATGGCCTCTTTTAAAAAAAGATATATTGATAATGAAAATGCACATGCTCTTCCTCTTGATGTGAGTCATATATAAATATTTTCAACTTTTGCAGGAGTTGGGCTGCATCTGATCAACACAGTTATAGAAAATGGTCTAAAAACTGTTAAGGTAAAAATGCTCAACATGATGGCGTAAAATTGCCTGAGATTTTTTTCACGTCGGTCAAACATGAATTTAAGTTTATTATACGAAACTGAAACAAGCAACCAAATCCTCAGAACGTTAGCAAATGTTTGAAATCATTTTTATCGACTTGTCGATTAATCAACCAATACTCTCTGCGCTGGAGGAAACTGAATGAACAATCAGACTTTGATTCAATGCTGTTTTTGTCGTTTTGTTTTCCATCATTTGCCCGTCTGAACAATGAAGTGTTGAAGGGATACAAAAGATACTTGAATTTAATTTAACAACAAACGTTGAACATTTAACGCTGATAGTGCAGGGTTAACCGTGTGTTTTTTTGTTTTCTTTGCGTGTGGTTGTTTTCAGAAGTTTTGTCTCTGGTCCGTCACATATTTCTAACATGCATGTCTTGTGTATTTAATATATTTTTCTAGGAAAATGTTTTGTATTTTTTTAAACCCTGATTTAATGTGTTGCTATTCTGGTACAGTACCTTGATCTTTGTCTGCAGCGCTTCTTCGAGGCTTTATTGTTTGTGTTCCCTTTACTGACTGTGTGTAGTCGTTGCCTCCAAACCTCCACTTGTTGATTGCTTAACTCAGTGTTATTGAAGTGAATGTTGTGTGTTCAGTCCCATGAGCCGCAGATACTCACATGCAGGCTGTAAGTGAATGAAACGCCTGATCGGAACCAAAACACATCTGTAGAATGGGTGATTTTCAGAGAGGGATCGATGGATGACATTCTCCTGTGCTTGTGGAAATTAACTAGATTTTAACGACAATACATGGATCTGAATCTTAACCAATCACACCATAAAGTTAAGGTTTCATTTACTGTATAAGCTTACATGTCGACTACATTGCTAGTTTTAATAAGGGCTGGAAAACTAGCAGCGAATGTAGTGTGCTCGTATAAAGGGGAACATGTTTCCTGCTTTTAAGAAGGGAATTCTCCTCCATTGTTTTTTTAATGTTCACTTATTGTCCTAAAATAAAGGTAGTCCTTATTAGGAGTGTTGGTGAGATCCATGTGGAAATACCTGCAGTGGCCTGGTAGTAGTCGAAATGCATTTAAATCAATAATCTTCACTTTGACATGCGGCCAGTTGAATTTCACATTGACCACTAAGCTGAAAAGAGGCCCATTCATGAATTACATCATTAGAGGGAGTCACCAACACACACGGGTGATGTGTGTAACTGAGCACTTAATATAAACCACGGAAACCAGGGGAAATTTCAAGTTTAAGCGAAAAAGAACAAACTAATTTCAACCAGGTTTACTTTCAAAGCATGACAACAGTTTAAATTGCCGACATAATCATAATCCATCTGTTCTGTAAGAGTGGAAGCACAGAGCAGCAGTACAATAAACAATCATAGGACGTTTTAATACAATGTAAAAGCCTCTTGTCTGATGAAGAGTGAGTAGTCAGACAGCTGAAGGGAACTCACTTCTTCTGAATGTCTCCATACTGCTTGAGTACAATGTCTGTTCTATTTTATACACATTAAATATTTTATTTTTCCTACATGGTCTTATCTGTGCCCATTTGAAACAATTTACAATAAACTATTTGCCAACGCTTCTGTTTGTGGAGTATCTCTGCTTTTAAGGTAATTTTCTACACAACATTTTATTTTCAAGTTTTATATTTCACCTTTAGGAAAAGCAGCCGCACTGTTATGGATTCGGTGCTGCATAATAATGTTCTTTTCTATGGTGGGATGTCAGAAGTATCTGTATGATTAGTAGAGTTAAACCAAAACACACCATATATCTATTTATATCTGTCAGAAGAAAAGAGGTTTGGATACAACTACCTATACTGTATGTCAAGGAGCTACATGAAATTCTTCAGTCATGCTGAAATTATTGTAAATGTAATCTTGTTTAGTGATTATTCAACCTTAAGGGATTTTAAAACCCCTGACATCAGCCCAACCTGACCTGACAGTGAACCGTTTAAAATTCAAATCACTAAAAGATGATAAATGGCTTCACTTTTTTTACAGCAACGAACCAGCTTTAAAATAACCCTGCTGCAAAATAACTCAATCTACATTTAAGAACTAAATACCTGATTTTAGAAGACACAGAATACAAACAAGTGAACGTATCTACCGGTGAATTAAGATAATTGTACTTGGAAACATGAAAAATGATCTAGATCTTTAGAAAAAGTGAGAAATCTATTGACGAGAGTAAAATAAACTCTTTAAATCTTGTTTAATTGTTTCTTAATTTGAGTGAAAATTACTAAAACCAACATTATTATTCCTCTTAATTTCAATCACAATTACACTTAATTAATCTGTTCTTAATAAGTGAAGAGAAGATGATGATAGATATGATACATGAAGATAAAATCAGAACATGAGAATAAAGTCAGAATCATTTTTTTCCCTGACTTCATAAACCAAAAAAAACATTTTTTTAGACTCCTGACTTTAAAGTCAGAATTCTAATTAAAAATAATAATAATTAAATAAATCATGTGACCCTTATCCTCTTCTGTAGTGAGAGACAGGACAGTAGCAGAGAAAGCAGAACAGTAGAGCAGAGTCAGAAAACACAGATAATGACAGGTAAAAAAAAGACAAATCAGTTAACATTGCAGCAGGAAACCATGAGAAGTTTGTTTATTGGAGGAGGTGGAGGAGGTGGTAACCCTTCTGCTAATACAGAGCAGAATTTGGAGTAATGGTTTCCTTACAGTTTGACATCTACAGGTTGAAGTGCTGATAATGGAAATCTCCCGTATTCACACGGATCCTGTGATGGGTTCAGACCATACCTGATTTTGTATATTTCTATATGATTTAAGTTTCTTTCATTCTGTTTCATCTTATTTACGCCGTGTAGTCTCTTAAATATTGTTTCAAAGAAATCTTATGCCTCAGACCATCATCTTTCATTCTCTTCTGCTTTACATGTGCTACACAAATAAAGCTGCCTCGCCCTCAGGGTTGAGGTCCCACATCAGCCAGCAGCTGACAGGATCTTCACCAGCTGCAGGGCTGTACCTTCAGCCTCTATGAGAAGAGAACACTCCTACAGCCATCAGTGAGGAGTCACTGTAGCGTTATTAGCCTCTGTCTTTGTACGTAGCATTCCAATCCTGCTCAGTGTTTGGATGGATTAAACAAACAAGATATGTGACATTAATCAGGAAGATTTGGAAGGTGTTCCTAGAAGGATAGAATTATCTTTGGACAGAGCCAGGGTTGTCTATAGTCTTAATGCTAAAATAAGATAAATGGTTGCTGGCTATAGCTTCATATTTACGACAGGTAGAAGAATCCAAAATGTCAAACTGTGCCCTTCAATGCTCCGTGAGTCACCAGCAAGACCTGGTGAGCCAATGGGATGTTGAGAAAACTGGAGGAATACAGGTAAATATGACACAGATGAAAGAAATGAAAGGCGATGTGGATCTGGACAGAGTCGACTCTAAAGCATCCCTCCGCCAGCTTCACTGTCGCTAAAACTCAAACCATCAGAAAATAGTTTCACGGCTGTCAAAACAAAATCCCGTAATAATCAGGAGGAAATCATCAATTGTTGAATCATTGCACCCAAAAGCATAGCACACACACAATAAAATATGATTTTTCACAGATACATGAAATCCTCCTGTCTCCATCCCTCTCCTTTAAAACACTGTGACCCAGCACATATTGTCCCACTCCAAACATATGTTTTAATCTATCAGTGGAACATTCATGCTTGGGTATTTTTTATTTTTTGTCCTACTATAGTATTTTTTATTATATTGGCAAAATGTTTCGTTTTTTTAAAAGGCCCTTTCAATGTTGAGGGAAGTGAAAAAGTGATCCAGAATCTGCACCAGTACCCAGATCAGCCTCAAAATTCAGTTCTTCCTTTGTCCTATAGATCCACAACAGAATGTCATCATCAGTGTCAGCGTCTCCCTCCAAAAATGAAACCTTTCCCATTTATGAGAACACTGTGTTTTCTCAAAACGATGCTATTTCCTCGTTTATGTTTTACTGGAATTCGGTTGTGATGAGATGTTTACAGTCATCTGGTCAGGCCTACACTGAAAACTACATACACCATTATTATGCAGCCACTGACATGTCTCACTGCATGGGTTAAAAACTGTGGGGTGTTAAAATCCAACTGCAGTCCTTCCCTTCCTTTTGTTTTTTTTTCTCATCTATGAAAGAGGGATCGAACAACAAATCACAGATTTGACTTATAGTAAGTCATCACTGAAAAAAAAAGATTTTATGGCCCTGTAATTATTACCTCTATTCTTTGTTTAAATTCTAAAATGTCAAGTTTGATTTAATCTGTTACTTGTTTGTTTGTAATTATGTATCCTCATTTCAATATGTAAATGTTATCATTCACACCAAATAATATTTAACTAAACTACTGAAGTAAGTGAAGGCAGCTGTGGCTCAGTGGTGGAGCGGTCATCCACTTATCAGAAGGGCGGTGGTTCCATCCCCAGCCCCTGCAGTCGACGTGTCCTTGAGCAAGATTCTGAACCCTAAACTGCTCCCAGTGGCTGATCCATTGGTGTGTGAGTGATGGTGTGAATGGTTACTGTTACTAATGAGCAGGTGGCGCCTTGTATGGTATGAATGCCATCAGTAGTGGTAGACATGATACATGTAAATATTACTTAAATAATAAACAAAAGAAAGTGGGAAAAAGCTAATTCAATTAACTTGAAACAACAAGTATGTTTTATAAATTTACTTTCTGATAAAAAAAAAAACAATTCTTATTATTAAGTAAATTTCACTTAAGAATTCCGGAGTAAAAATTATATGAATTTTTTTTGTGTGGAAATTGTTACCTGGCTTTTCTTAATGTCACTCCAATTGTGTTTTATCATGTTTAAATAAATGAATGAATGAATGAATAATAATATCAGAAGGTCCCTCAGTATGTCCAACAGTCTGTTTTAATCCATTTGAAATGAACCCAATGCAAATTCCAACAAGACATCTGCACCATCAACCATGCCCCCCTCTCAAAAAAAAAAAAATCATGCACAAAATGTTTATAAAAATCCATATAAAACATCTTTTTAAGATATCTTGCAGACAAAGAAATAAATATAGTGGTCACAAACAAACAAACAATGTGTCACTGAACAGCATGTATTAGTTAATTAGACTCTGTAGACTCACTGTATGGTGCGTTACATTCATACCTGCAGATATGGTTTACCGTTCATACTAACATTTTAAACAGGAATAATAAATCTCAGGATGTATTTGTTTTTGAGTCATGGCTCTGTTGAGAGACTCGCACTTATACATTTGTTTTCTTCTACCATCGTCGAGGTTGTTGAATTTAAATGGCAACACCTGGGCCCACAAGCTGTCTCCACTTATTTTACTAGGGAAGTTTTCAAAGTCTCTGTGACGGGAAAATTGGGCTCTCGGGGTCAAATTTTAGGGAGCATGAGAGATCCTCTGAACTGTACAAAGCTCTGTGAAAGTAAACAGACACACTGCAAAAGTTGAATGCACAATAGACGCCTCATACTGATTGTGTGCTGCTTTCTAGTCCCCTGATACACTCCTACTACCTTTGCATGAACTTCCTGTTCCTTGTCCCCTGCAGATATCTGATATGGCCTAGAGGGTCAGGTCACCCAAATCACACACACACATGTATTTTCCCTCTGCAGTGTGTAGATTGTTTAAGATTTTATGTGCGTGGGTTTTGAAATGTCTGCCTGTGGATCTTCTGTTTATCGCTACAAACAATGGAGGTGCACAGGATTTTGTTTGACACCCTTAAAGAGCCAGAAATGACATTTTAAAACATGTTCAGGAGAGGTCGTCTGTACAACATCAATAATATTCCTCTCAGGAGAGATGCTCTCTGTATCTATGCTCTTGGCATTCAACATGGAGTGTGATCTAAAACCTTTTCTATAAAAGGTATGCTGTTTTCTGTGATTAAATAACGTTAGGGGATTGTTACAGTGGTCTGGACATGTCAAACTCTTCTCATTCACACACCCACAAGCACATTTTGACTTTCTTACTATCCCGACGGTGAGGCCATCTGACATTCTTTATTTTTTAGATCTGTCCACAGAGTCTCAAGGATCTCAGTCTCTCTCCTAAGGAGAAATCTGCCCCATATGTGAGAACACTGTATGTTCTCCACTGAAAATCACCCTAAGCTTTACAGTTTCATCTTTCAGGTTTTACTGGAAATCCTCTGTGATGAGGTGTTTATAGTCAACTGTTCTGGCCTTAATTGAAAAGTACGTAGACATTATTCTGTGGTCGCTTGTCATTGCCAAACCAAATTAAAATGTCAACTTGTTGCTGTTCTCTGACTCTCTGCTCTGTTCTGCTATACTTGGTTTGTTTCTACTGTGGCATCATCACGTCATCCTCGATTTACGGATATTGCCCAATTCTCCCACCATGTTTCATGAAAATCTGTCAGGTAGTTTATGCATAACTGATAAAAATGATTTAAAAGCCCCATCTCTCAATGGTAAAGGAAGTTTTAAAAAAAAAAAAGAAGAAGAAAATCCTGGATCTTCTTCTGGATCCACTCCAATATTTAATGGGGTTCTTCCTTATCATATGTCCAATCCTCCCACCATCAAAATCTGTCAAGTAGTTTTAATGTAATCCTGCTGAAATTCAAGTAATAGGTGATAATAATTTATATCATTTAGAAATCATTATTCTTAACAAAGTGCTTCCCAAACAGTTAAAACACAATAAACAATAATAATAAAATGCCTGAACTCACAGGACCATCCACTAGCCAATCATGTGAGAGCCACAAAGCACGACAGGGCTCACGGGCAGCAAGCATGCAAAACTCATCACTGCACTCTGAGACTGATGAGCTTTTTGTGTGCTGCCCCTAAGTTCACTGCAAAAAGAGAGCAGCTAAAATACAAGAAATAAACACTGAGTTTCAGGAGAAATTGGCCTGATGCTGGAGAAATATCTGTGCAATGCAGCAAGATGATTTTACATGTCAAGAAATCTTATATGTTGGTTGGTCTCGGATTTTAAATCACACTTGCAGCTTTGGTAGCACAAACGTGTTTTTTAGCCACATTTTATCATTTTATTGCTTAGGTGAAGTAGGGACGCGAGCACCCTGAGGTGTGATACTGTGTGTAACCTGTTGCTGTGGGTCAAGAAGCAGGAAAAATATGATTGACTGACAGCTGGTGCTGAGCTAAGTCATTTATTGTAGTGTTGTAGTGACGAGGGGGGTCTCTTGGTTTAGTTTTTCTTCCTGCAGACCGGTCCAGAGGGGCCAGAAGGGAGGCTGAAGGAGTTAGGGGAGGCCAAGAAGGACTTGTCTTATATGATTATAGGTTTTCTGAGTAGATCCAACTGTGAAGGTTAGAACCAGAAGATGCTGGAGAGATTATTTATCTTCGCCTGCTTTGGAACGCTTCAGAAGGAGTAGCTGGAAATCGTTTCTGGGGAGAGGGACGTTTGGACTATTACTAACTTGCTGTTTATTGAAGCCCCTGTTCACTATCTCAGTTCAACTATTACAGTATCTACCCAGTTTTTATGTGGGAGATTATAACACTTAATTCTTCACAGGAGGCTAGAATCTATTAAATTCTCCCACACCCATTTGACTGGAGGTCAGGACCTCAGTCTGGAGAGTGTTTTATAGAGAAAACAAAATACGCTATCTCCTCACATGAGCTGGCACGCCATTACTCTTTGTTTTCCCTCCATGCTATCCAAAATCACACACTGCTGTTATGTCTCTGTTGGCTTGTTCAGTGTAAACACACAAAGGTAGCAGAGAGATGGAAGTCTAATAAAGATTTCAGAAATTTCAATAAATCCTAAAAAAGCCGAGAAAAACATCAAAGATGACCAACGTTCAGTGTTCTTTAATTATTTTATTAAACACATATACGATGACTCAATAATCCACACAATATGTTTTCAGAGGTAATTTATTTCATATTTTTTGCTTAGTTATAAATTCCTTATGATATATAAAAAATGTTTGACAGCAAAGTAAAACTCACATGCATGTAAATCACGTGTTTGAGGGACCTCATAGGACATAAGATACCCCCCCGTCCATTTAAAGTTTAATTTGGGCTTTGACAAAGAGGCTTTTGGTGTCTGGAGTTTAAGATAGATTAAGACTGTGTGGATATCCCAGACTCTCCTTACGATACTGAATGAGAACTTCCAGTTGAGCACATTTACATTACAAAACATTTTCATTTACAAGCATCTTACAACTCAACACCTTTATGTTTTTAGGCAAAATATAGTCAAATATGTTAGAATATTTGCATAAAATTGAAAGTAGCAGGAAACACTTTATATGAAACTTCCCACCTCAGTTTATGGATTTTTATAAAGCAAAAATCTTTATATTTCTGCATGCATGTTCAGCCATGTACATCTCTGGACTCTTTGTGAGGAGTCGACAGTAAGGGAGAACTCTGTGAGGCAGCTGCTCCTTCTGCTGCAGGGAAATACATCAAGGCGGTCTGGATGGAAAAGAAGAAAAAGAAAGAGGTTGACCGCAAACTTCAGGTCTCATACCTTTGTTTGTACTAAACATGGTAATTTCTGCTAATTCAAACCAAATGGGGAATCTCACAGTGACTTCTAACATCTCCTTTCGTCCACGTGTTGGCAGTAATCAGTCTGCTGTTTTGGAACAGGAATAAACATTTACAGGCAATTAAATTATTATTATTATTATTATTATTATCAAATAGATCAAGACTGAGATGCCACAAACAAATCATCTGATCACATGTGGGTGGTCAAGTGTAGAGACCTCAACAGTCTTTTTCCACAATTTATGTTGAGTTTTTTCAGAATTTTATATATGATTTGAATAAGGGCATATTAATGAAGTTTTTTTATTTCATTTAATTTATTCATTTGTTGTTTTTTTCCTCAAATGTATCTATTTGTTTATTATTTTTATTTTAGTTTTGTACTAAGGAAAAGAAGATACAATTTAAAAAAGAAGTTTTTGCAGAATTAAAGGCAACTTTTTATAGACAATTATAGTAATGCATATATGAACTGATCATCTCTTGAATAGCTTAAAGGGCTCATTACAGCGTCATTTCAACTTTATGCATCCTTTGACGTGAGACGAGGCTGTCCAGTCCTAAAGACCAGAAGACTTTAGGTTGCCTTGGTTTCGTGAGATGTGCCTGCAGGTGATTGGTTCTGGCTGTTTTTTCAGGCACGATAGCGAAGGAGACACCCTCTTCATGGGGTTGTTTATATAACAGCTTGAGGGAACATTTAGCCCAGTGTCATGCTAAGTTAACAAGACTGACCGGAGAGTGTTTCTTCAGCACATCCTGTGGAGATTTACATTTTTAAACAAGCAAAGGATTTTATTCCTGCTCACTGTTTCTTCTGTGTCCTTAAGATCTAGCAAACACGTTGAATTCAATACCTAGGTAATGAAACATTTAGCAGATTTAGTGTGTTTTCAAAGCTGTAATCTGTAAATAAATATTCAATTCTGGATCATTTAAATGGACTCCCTCAAAAAACATGAAAAATGGTCCCATATGAAATAATGGGAAATGGATGGGACAACTAAATGGACAACTAAAGAACTGAATGAATGAAACGTTTGCTTTAAGCAAAAACAGCACATTCAGCATAAAATATATCACTCACTGTATGATAAATCAGTCACATTAACTGTAACTATAATTATGAAGGGAACCTTTCTGATATTCTAGGCAAACGTTTCCTAAAACTAAACTAACTTTGTTTTTCATTAACAAATATAATGTTAATTATTAAACGTGATTAAAACACACGCTAAAATTATCACTGATGAGACCCTTTATTTTGAAAATAAACCATAAGGTCAAATTAAATTCAGATATTTACAGGCTACAGACTACTTGATATCTTCTATCTTGGATTCTCTTTTAATTCTCTCTGCTCTTTTTCATTTTTTATGCAGATTGAAAGTTTAGATTGGCTGTTCTCAATTAGTATCTACAGATATGTTAGTGAAGTCATTCCAGAATATGCTTGGTTTTCATCAGTCATCAGTTGAAATGCTCTGCAGGATGTTTAACGGATGTTGGCTGGAGATGAGGAGCTTTGTGTGATTGTCGGATGAGTCACCTTCCTTATGATGACAAAATGCAATTCCCCAAAATGTACATCATGATGTTTTTGGGTAAGACTTGGTTTAAGGTTAGTGTAAGGTGGTTAATGGTTATAGTTTGGGTTAGGGGAAGTCTCCACAAAACCAATGTAAGTCTATGGGATGAATCCAGTGAAGGAAACGGGAGTGTGTGTGTGTGTGTGTGTGTGTGTGAGTGTGTTATCTGGATACTGACCGGGTGGAGCTGCTGAGCCACGTGTGCGTTGGCGTCCATCAGCAGAGGAGCTGTGGGGGAAGATGCTGGGCTCCAAGAAGGCTCGATCACAGGGCTGCTACTCCTCTGACACAAAGCAAAAAGCAACACACACAATACTAATATGAGTGTAATGTTCTTTGAATTTTAATTGGGCCACAAGCAAAAATAGTAACATGATAAGTTGGTCAGAAAATGTCCTACGTCCTCTGATTACAACCTTGTCCTGACCATAACAGTCAGAAAGTCTGCACAATGTACAATGAGCACAGTTTATGTTCCTCACAATCCAAATGGGCACAGGCCAGTTCAGCCGATCACATTCAATTTTATTTATGAACCTGAACAAATCTAGCTTGGAAACCTGAGTGCATGAAGAGGTCTGTTACTTTGGATTTCTAAGAGCTGTACGGTTCGATTTGGCAGAAAAGGATCTGCATATGAGGGAGCCATCAGAGGAATCCAACAGGGATTCTGCTGGAGGAAATAATCAGGTAATAAATTCATATTTGATGGCTGCTAGCAAAGTAACAAGCATAGCCCATAATACCATTACGGATTTTTATGCCCTGCTGTGAGGGGATAGGTTAGGGGGGATACAGGAACGGGTTCTGTCTCTCTGTCCATCACATTTCTTTAATGGAGCATAACTCAGAGCCTGTTAACATTTTTTCAAGAATCTTTCTTCCAACAACAACCAAGTACTGAAGTGATGCCTTTTGCTATTTAGGAACTTCTATATTTTTCCCATTTCCATGATTACGAGTTGAATTTAGGCTCTTTCTGCGAGTGGGATTTGTCTCAGATGAGGGCATAACTCAAAAACTCAAAAAAACACATCTCACATGTACTGGTGCCTTTTCTTATTTTAGGAACTGGAAGCTTTTAATTTGAAGATGATGACACATTCTTCCTTGAAAACCCCTGTTACTTTTATCTAATCTACTGCAGCCAGAGGGGGACATAAAACATCATGTTAATGTATTAACAGCTCAACTAATCATCCAACAAATACAGGATGGACAATCCCAGATAATAATTTGCCACACCTATAGATATGGAAACAATTGGGACTTGTGGGATTAACAGATTGTTCTGAATCATATTAAACTTCATAACTCAACGATAAAAATCTGATTTAAAAGATGATTTAATGACTACTGAGAAAGTTGTGACAGTTCAGGGAGTCTAATCTACTTTCAAAACTTCAGGAATTAATTTCTTCCCTTCCTAGACGTTTATTGAGTGCTGTTAAAAGAAAAGGGATGTAACACAATGGTAAACATGCTCCGTTTTCAAATTTGTTGCAGGTGTCAAATTAAGAATGAGTGTGTATTTATAAAAAACTATACATTTTATCATTTTGAACATTAATTATCTTGTATTTCTACTGTATTCAATTGTATATAGGTTAAAAAGGAATTGCAATTCACTGCATTCTGTTTTTATTGACATTTTCCCTAATGTCCCAAGCCTCTATCAGGCCAGTTCAGCCACCACTGGAAGCTAAAAATGGCATAAAAATAATAACCTTTGTGAAACATGATCTTTATCTGCAACTGTGCAGAAATGACAGGTTTATCCAAATGAATATACGTACATGCACAACTTGATTAATCATTTGCTTTATAAAATGTCAGAAGTTAGTGAAGATTTGTATTTTTATTCATATCAATTTGCTGTTTTGATGCAGAAATCAGTGAATTTGCGAATTAAAAAAAAAAAAATCAAAGAACAGTTGTTCTTCATTCCTCTTCCCTCTGATCTCTTTGTAAGACAGTGACCCTCCTCTCGGTGCAAACCTTTTAACACCAAACGATCATATTTCTCCAATAAAGTCAGAACTGATTCTGATCATTTTATATCAAACGCCACATGTCCAGAGGAGTGGAAATCAAGCTGTTGGCACTAGTGTACATAACCTCCTTTCAAACATATTTCAACATATACTATGAAGATTATATGAAATTGGTTTGGAGTCTTCAGGGAGAGTTTTGTGGGTAAAGCCTCTGATTTAGTGGTCCTGATTGTTTTTACTAGCAGATGCGACGGGCAGAGGAGTGAAGGAATGCTTTAGATAAACCTGGCTGATAGACCGGGGCTTAGCGTCCAGAGACAGCTCTGCTGATACAAACCCAGCCTGGTCTTAATGTATGGTGGTGGTAGAGGGGAGGAGGAGGAGGAGTTCTATGTGCATGAGCAGAGGAAAATGTACCTCATGCACTAAGAGGTACATAAAATGATCTCATTTACATCTCATTCTGACAATCACTTTAAGGAACTTGACATGAGACATGACATAAAAAAGTAGGATAATGTTGATCTCAGCCGAATTGGGAATACGTGTGGATTGATTTAAGCCACGCAAGCTTCAGAATATTGCAAATGACAATTTAGATCCTGTGTTTCCATTTCTTTCTTTCTTTTTTAAGTGACCTGAACGTGCCAGGAGTTAATGATGCATGACAGACCGACAATGAATACGTGAACCTATTATGCAGTGACTATTCTAGCCAGCTAATCTCGGCATGTGTTTGCTCAAATCAAGCAGACAAATATTCTGTCCCTCGTGTGCAGAACGTGTTCTCACGATCATCTGTCTGCAAATTTAGACGCAGTTAAAATGATAAATCACACAACATCTATCCTATATACACATGGTGATGGGTTTGATAACATACCAGGAAACCAATCCATTTGATAACATCTCTGAAAATGAGCTGCATTCATTTTGCCTGTGTCACCAATAGATGTGTTGTCGTTAGATTAGGCTAAGCTCTTAGCTGACACTTCATCAGTCTGTATAGACACAGGGAAAGAGCCTGGTACCTGCTGCTACCCGATATGTGATTCATAAGTTGACTCATTGTGTTAAGATATGCAGTCAGAGCAGAGTTGTTTTAACTTTTTCAGGATGAATTCAGTTTCTGTTCAGCTGTCGTCTGTAAATACGAATATTTATTATAATAGCTTGGCCATGCAGTTCTTTGGCTTTTAAATCTGTACAGAATAAATATTTTGTTGTATCTTCACAATGAACAGCAGGCCTCTCATAAACGGACTGTTTCAGTCCTTATAGAGCCATCATGTGTGGTTGATACCGACATGTTTTGATACTTTATATCGTACCCTGAGCCAAACTGAAGACGTCACATGGACAAAAGTCTCTGGACATCTTCATGCTTCCTTCTCGCTTCCTTTTCAGTTCATCCATGCACAGCTCGTACTCGCTGATCGATAAGTGAGAATGGATTCAGCTCCGGATGTTTAAGACTATAACCGTGGTTGGATGCAATCAGTTTTGCAATCAGAGTTGGCCTGCCATTTACTTTGAAGCTGTCGTTTCAATTTAATCTGCAGTCCAACTGGTTACACAATAGTTATTTTAGTGTTTTCTATTTTATTAAAAAAAAATTAAAACAAACCAAATGACCTAACCTCGTATTTTCTGGGACTAGTTTCAAGTAATCACGTCAATTCAAGTCCGAAGCATTCAGTCCAAATACTAGAAAAAATAATAAGGCTTTAAACTTAAAAACCATGTAAAGTAATTGTGTTAAAGTGTTTTATTATTTTTTTTAAAGACAAAAGGAATAAATAAAATCCCCTCTGGCTTCAGGGCATGTGAGGGAGGTTTGCATATCTCACTGATTTACAAAATGCACCACACAGCATTTGAGCCTTTTACAGATACGTGTTGAGTCTGTGCCAGTGAACGTGTGTCTTACCAGGTTTTTGATGTTGCCCAGAACCGCTGTGTTAAGGATGCCTGTGAAGAAGGCGGCGAGGTTCAGGGTGGTCAGTGTCCAAATCATAATGTACAGAGTGAAAACCTCCTCACAGCTTCGTACTCCAACAAACTCGTAGTAGTTGCTGAGGTAGCCTCCACTGCAGAACACAACGACAACATAGTGTATTACTAATGATCTATTAATCAGTGTCAAGACATTTTAGCAGATAATGGAGTTATTACCTCCAGCAACAAGAGTAGGTCGAGGTTATGTTTCCAGTGATGTTTGCTTGTTTGTTGTTGGAAGCAGGATAACTTCAAAATTTTGAATATATTTCAATTAAATTTTGTAGAAACTACTCTGCCTCTGATTGGCTAAGTATGTTGATGACATTTCTCATGTAAATGAAGCTGTTTCAGTGAGGGACTGCATGAGAAACGTAATTATCATGCCAAGCCAATCAGAAGCAGAGTAGGGCGGGTCATGGTGTCGCCATACTGTATTTATTTCATTTATTCACTAACTTACCTACTTACCTATTTGCTTACTTATTTACTCACTTATTTACTTACTTACTTATTTACTTACTTACTTACCAAGGACAAAGCCCATCAATCATTTTTTGTTTCCACATCAATGTAAATGTGCTGGAGTTAGTTAATTAGCTCATTTTCATCCGTAGTCCCTGGGCAGGTTGTTACAAACAGTGACCTAGTGTCATCAATACACTGCTTCAACAAATAAAATACAATTCAACACAGTACGTAAATACACTACACAAAAAAAACAGATATATAAAAACAGAGTGTGGTAAGGCAGTGCCAGAGATGTGGTAGTATGATTACTCATGATTGCAGGATCATCTCATGGGATAAGGATGCATTGCCTTACTTGGCGCAGTCGTACAGGTCACAGCAGTAGCAGGTCCCACTTCGTACTGTCATGTTACAAGACTCCTTTGGATTCCAACACAACACCTATAAAGGGAAACACAAATTAGAATATATTTAAAAGCAAGACGGAGACGTCCAACAGAACATAGCTGTAGCTGCAATAGAAAACTACCTCCTAATATTTATCTTTAGAGAAAATGGGTTATATCTGATATTCAGTTGAGCTGGACCTGGACCAGTCCCAGGGCGACATTTTCCTTGTGTAAAACCATTCCAATGTTTTACTCACAGAGGTGTAGATGTTCTCATAGAGGTAACTGCTGCCGCTGCTGTAGTACTGGCATCTCCCTGCTTTCAGTGGACGCATGTCCTGTCAAAATAAAGGCATGTCATCCAAAGGATTTTGTTTCAAAATAACATTTATCAATCTTCAGTCTTCAAGAATAAAAAAAAACAAGAAACACAATATCCAGATGGTCATATGGCTATTTATGTACAAAGTTACCAGAATACAGGGTCAAAAATGACCCACCTTCACTAAACCTCTAAAATAAAGCAGCTTAATTGAATTTTAGACAAGAGACAACCCATCATTCATCACAGACTTTGTGAATATCTGGGTTTTCCCTCTTCACAACGCAGAAAGACGTTTATGCATTTATTCAGGGGACACCACTCATTTTTATTACAACACACCTGTCATAATTGTTTTCTTTACTAAAGCAGAGCTTTATTATTAATATTATTATTGCCGAAGGTACTGCATAGGTGTAAACATTATTCTTTTAGTAAGAGATAGTACTTGTATAGGATAAGAAAGTAGCAGAGTAGTAGTTTTGAATGCAATTTATTGAAGGTGCTCCCAAGTTTTGCTCGTGAACAGTGCCACATACTTTTCTGTACAATGAGGAGTTAAACTATAAAACATATAGTCCCATTTTTAATCATTGCTCCTGTGCACAAAGTGGAATGCAGCAATCATTAACACACATGTGACTTCATTATGTCATGACAAAATGACTGCTGTGAAACCAGTCAGGACTTCAGCACTTCTGCATTGATGGTGCATATTGAGCTTTTTTCTTTTCTCATATTACACTTTCACAACTGGTAATTTACTGGTCGAAACACAAAATATAGAGCTGTCAAATGTCATAAACTGTCTCAACATTATCAACACTGCAGACAAAGAAGTCAGACTCAGTCACCACGGTGGTCTAATATTGCTTCACAGTCTATTATTACTGGTTTTGTTATTTGTTTTGTTTCCATTTTTCACCATCCAGTATGATCGTGTCTTGCGTTACACTAAACACATGCAAGTGCAAGTATCTCACCATGTTTAAGACAATAAAGGCGCCATCAATCACCAGGCAGAGAAAAGAGGCGATGATACCGAAGCTGAGGAACACAATTGCAGCCGTTAGCTGGAGAGGGAATGAAGAAGAAAAAAGAGAGAATTTCCTCATATATCTTAAAATTTGGTTGGAATGGAAGCACAGTTAGAATGCATATTATGGCTGAGAAGATTCAACAGGTGGAGGCCTATCACTTCTTCCAGTGACTGTTCTAAAACCACATTTCATTTTTTTTTTTTTCATTGGCTTTGTTTTTAGCAGTATTTGTTAGCTCTGTAACTGAAGAGAGTTGTTTTAAGCTTCAAATTTATCAAATTCAATGTTTCTGCCACTGAGACATATCTGAATATTGACTATTTCTATTTTCTATTCAAATATTGTGAAAATTGCAGTATTTATTGAATGTTTAGTCCTGATATTTACCTCTGTGTATATATATATGTTTACACTGTGTATATCTATACCAAAGACAGACCAACCATCCTATAACACCACTAATAACAGGGTAAGAATGAGTGACTACAGCTACACATGTGTACAGAAAGGGTATATGAACTATGGCAGAACTGCAGTTATTTGACATCTGATGATGCTAATTTCTGAACATGATTACAAGCTAACCACGTGCATTTACTCGAGCAACAACATATGGTTCCTTCCTAAACTAATCAATAATTTACTGTTCCCATACTGTCAAACCATCATTCACAGTTTCTTTACTCATGTACTTTTATTAAAGTGCCACATGTTTTTTGTTTTTACTTCTATCAGTGGTGATCAAGTAAGAATAATCAGCTCATTCTTCACAAATTTTCAAAGGCTGAAATAAGACTGGGATAAGTCACCTTATTTAAAACAGTATTTTAGAGACAGGAATGTGCCTTGAAGGATGGTACATGAATGTTTTTCCATTTATTGCTATCGCACTGGCTGACTGTAGCAGCAGTTTACAGGATGGATATCTAAAAACAGTGAGCATGCTGAAGTTAATTCAATAACACACTGTATTCTGCACTAGACAATGAGTACCAGATGTTATATTCTGATGTATTGGCTCACTTGTGTGATTTATCTGAAAATTTAAATACATTCATTAATCAGAAACAGATGCAATCATCACACAGTTTGATTTTTCTCTCTTGAGTCCAAGGATTAAATTATGTGAAAAGCCAAGAAAGTTGAGGAAAGGAGGAATTTATTTGAATTTAAAACTGTTCTATGCCTGAAAACAGGCCTTTGTGCCTTTTTTTTTGTATGTTCTGATAAATAGATATTGATACAGCAAGATCTCTCAAAGGGTTGTTGATGAAATGTTGTGTAGGAGTGAACCTTTGGCCAAGGAAGAGCTGATCAAATTTTGGGGTGGTATCAGGTACCCATGAATTGAGTGTGGAACGATGGACACTTCTCACCTTCAGTGATCGCCATCTTTGCTACGTAGCGGGAAGTGGACGGGCTTACTTATAGACTTATCAAGCTAGTGAAAATTACAGCTGAGGATGCGACGGTTATGGCAGAGAACAGCAGCAACTAATTTTTAAAAAAGTAAGAACGAAGTAGTGGTAAGCAGTATACTACATGTTTTTAGTTGTAGTTCATTCCCTCTCCCTCTGTGTATGTTTGCCCTGTTTTGTTAGTTTATCATTGTCTCCTCCTTGTGTCCTCCCCTTTAACATTTTACCCTCCAGTGGGTGATTGTCTGGTTGTCTCCTCCTCCCTGTGTCACCTGTTCCCCATCGCCTCTCCTTACCTGTATGTATTTAGTCTTGGATGCAGTTGTGATATACATCATAAGTCACACCTCTTTTGCTTGTGGAAGACTGGTATGCTTTCCGAACCACACACTAGAGCGGCATTATACCGTTGTAGGTTTATTAGGTGTAAATAAACAAAGGCGGCGTAGAGAAAGGTGGTGATATTACGCGATCTGTGTGAAAACGGCTACTGTCTGTCCCAAACCAGACAACCAGGATTATATAAGGTATTATAAAAAAGAAGGCTGAGACATTAGCTGAAATTTGAGAAAAGTATAAAAAGGAGAATTTCATCCTCATTAATTCATTTAAATTCGATGTTGCAGCGGGAAGCCACAGCTGCCTGCTACGTTTTACAGAGAAGAAGAAATGGTCCGCGCTGATATCTCTCTCTCTCTCTTGGCCAAAATACACAATGTGCAATTTGGGACTGGGTGTGCTCAGGAAAAACATTAAGGAAAAAAAAGAGGATGTACATGTGTGAGTATGTCTGAAGAAAAAGAGTCAAAGAGACCCGTAGAACACACCAACTGTTTGCGGTTTTCCTCCAGGCAGACTCCCAGAAGTCCCAGGAATGATCCAAGCGTCAGCTGCAGAGAACATAACAATTTAAAGAATAAGTGTGATAAAAAAAAAACATAATTCGTTTTCAGAAGAAGTGACAGTTTGTTATGATTTCATTCGCTTTCAAAGAAAAAGAGGCCAATATTCGCACTTATAAAAACTGCGCCGTTGGTCCGGGGTGGCCAGGGAATACTAATTCACAGGACGGAGACGTCTGAAGGGAGCAGAAAAAATGTTTGTAGTAATTATTTTAAATTTATCACACCAATTTAAACAGGGCTTCTTCAGAAAGTAATTGTATAATGACAGGAGGAGAGCTGTTAATCTTTTCAAAGAAAGGAAATCTATTTTCCTAAAGACAAAAGGAGAAATTGAATAAAGAGATCTGGAGGAAACAACTCCTCACCAAGTTCTCTCAGAAGAAAGACAAGCAACAGCTTTGTTCTGGAGTTTGGTGCAGACTGTTTATTAATTTTGATAATGAACTGGCATACAACATGTTCTGTAATTCTGTTGTTGTAAATGTGAGGTCATGTTACAGATCTGTCCCGATACAAAGGCAAGAAGATGAGAAGAATTCAGAATTATGTCACTCTCAGTCAAGTCTGATTGTAGCCATAATGCAAAGACTGAATCTGATGTCCGGTCATGGCTGGAACCACTCTGAGCAATGCTTAGCTTACTTTGAGTTGCCACACAGGAGGCAATTACTGGGGTTCTTGCTTGTTTCTGTATGTTCTTTGTTGGTGTTTAAAGGCGGTTGCATTGCCATTGCCTTACAGCTGGATTGAAAATAATAATTTAACTCTCATATGTAATCGAATATATGTCAAAAAATAAGGAAAATGTTCTTTTCCTTCCTCACAATCATAAATATTAAACATATCCTGCCTAATTGAGCCTCTGTGGGCCTAAAGGCCTCTCCAATTATTCTCACGATATCCAAAAACTTCGCTGTAGCATCCACAGAATGCTACATGCTTGATTTGTTCTCCCTCACTTCTTGGAGCCTTTCCCCCCTTTCGGGCCTGACCCTCATGACGTCCATCTCTTCCCTTCTCTTTGGAAAGTGGCTGAGAGCCAGTACATATTGCCCCCACTCAAAATAAAAAATGCTAATTTCCCAGATCTGGGTCATAATCCAGGTCTAAATCAAACTGTTCATCCGTGGTGTGTGGCGGTGTGGTTTTGGTTAGAAGCAGGATAGAGAGGGAGGAGAAAGTAGGTGAGGTTCGGGGGAATGGTGCCAGGGAGACAGAGATCTTTATTCCAGGTGCTTTGTGTTGAACTGATTGCTCTCTCTCCCTCATATAGCAGTGTGATGGACCTGGACATCTCTGCTCGAAAAAGGCAGATTGCATGAGCTTCCGCGCATGAGCCCGGAGACGCAAGGAACGCCTCTGAGGAGACGCTGGAAAGCATTTAAACGTCTGTAAACAAGGGGTTCACTGCTACATGGTGTAACACCATGAGCTGTCCATGCCCGGCTGTTTTCTATTTTGATTGGCTTATTATTATTTTCATGATAAAAATGTTTTTTTGTTTTTTTTAAAAAGCCCTATTTGCAATGTTGAAGAAAGTGAAAAGCTGATTCAGGATCCTTAATCGTGACCTGATCTGCCTCAAAACTTAATCAACTCTTCCTTGATCCAAAATCTCATCGAAACCTTTTGACAACTTTTTGAGCTATGCAGCAGAAAGACAATCACATGACCTCATCCAGTTCTTGTTGGTGGTGTTAACAATTATTAATCCTCTTTTTTTCCACATCCACTAATTCGAACTAGACAAACTCTTCTTTAACCCAGGTCACAACCTCATGTTTGTGAGACAAATCTCCACATTTGTTGCTCTCAGTCAGTTTTATTCCAGTCAGATGTGTGTCTGTTCCTCTTATTATTGTCACTTCCCTGCTTATTCCTGCCTGATTTCTCCCCACTGCTTCTTTTAAATCCATCCCGCTGCATCTCCCCTCCATCTGCCATCCCTCTTGCTCATCTTTCTTTCCCTTCAGCTCTCTTGTCCGTACACACTTACACCTCTGGTCTTTGACGGCACACACACCATCTTGCCTCTTTCTCTCCCTCCATGTGTCTGTTGACTTTCCTCCTCCGCGGTATGTTCTTTAAAGCCACCCAAAAAAACACAACTCAGGCTTTGGGTTATTTCACCAGCAATTCAGTTTTCTCAACAGCAGGTGAGCTGCTTGTGGAACGAGGCTTGTTAATGACATTTCTTTCTAAAGAATCGGAATAAATGTGATACTGAAGCAGCGCATCAACCAGTTGCACTTACAAGCTTAAAACTATGACACAAGGATTTGAAAATATGCGCTGACTTGAGTGGATTTTAAGTAATCAGTCTTGTTAGCATTAATTTTACATCATGACAACTTGTTTTTACATTTTATGATGTATGATTGTATTTCTACTCTTTGTACTATGTTTTTTTATGTGGTGTGTTATAGTTTGTGTATGAATGTTCTTGTTCACCTGCACAGGGCCTGCAGATGGAAATTAGAGTATAGCTAAATCTGGTGCAAAGCATCTTTTCTCTTCTTTGAGACGAATGTATTTATGCATGGTCCCTGACATAAGTAAACTCAATAAACTAAACTAAACTAAGTAAGCATTCATTAAACGAGAGAGGAAGCGCTACAATCTGTGCATTTACTACAGGGACGTACAGTAATACCAGAGAACGTCTCACTCTTCTCTCTCTTTCTCTGTCTCAGATGAGAGGGATGGAGGAAGGGAAGGTTGTTCCCAGGTTAATTGAATGTGGATGGTGCCCTTCTCTCAGACAAATAAAAAAATAAATATAAAAACTGCTAAAACAATTCCCCATATATACTTGGGCGGCAGGATGAATGCATGAGAATCCCTTCAGCTATAGGTTTATGTCTGTTTCAGTTAATAACATCCTGTTTCAGTGACCATCTGACATCTGTCCTGGCACGATGAAGAGTTTGTGAGTTTGTGCATTTTAAAACTGATGTAGGAGACAGCCATGCAGTAGACAAAGATTTTAAATATGACCTCACTACATCTGGAAGATATTGCTTGTGAAGTACAGCACATCCCCTACAGGTAGACACACACACACACACACTGTAACATATATAGTAAATCACATGTATGTTTCCATCCATTGAATCATGATTGATTAAATGGGTGATTTTCAGTCCCTGTTGCTCGATTGTCTTTTTTTGTCTTTCGATTGTCTGGGTGAATCCTCCTCAAAGTTTAATCACCTGTTCCCATCCCCAAAGTCCCACTTTATACCACTTGCCTAGCTGTATACAGTTTAATACTGTACTAGAAAACAATAATGTTGCACAGGGTTTGTTTTTGAATGATTTCCAGGTCGCTGTAAAGTTTAACACACCAGTTTTTTTAATCATACCAATCTGTCATCTCACTAAATAAATTATAAATAATAAATTATAAACTTACAATCACTCCAGAGCTGTAGCCAGACACATTCAGGTTCTCTGCTCGAGTCGTTGTGTAGATGCCCAGAGTCACCAGCAGCAGGGACAGACTGAGCATGCCCAGTACCAGCCACAGAGCTCTCCTGACCCTCGCCACCATCTCTGCAACCCACAGAGGAAAGACGAGCCATCAGTCATGATATGTGTTATGTGCAGTGCAGACAAAACTGGAATGAAGAGGAACACCAAACAATCCTACATGTCTGTTCAGCTTTCCTCATTCATGCCCCACCACTGCACAAAGTTACTGGGAAAACGGTTCAGTAGTTTTTGTGTAATTAGGGAAATGTCTAAAAATATCCTATCTTAGAATGTTAAGCAAAGACATAAAAGAATTCCTGGATCTGCCCCTCTATCCAGAACAAACAGCTAAATGGGATTTTTTTTACTGTCCCATGTTCCACCCATCCAAAAAGTTCTGTGGCAAAAGCCAACAAAACAAATAAAACTGAAATTGAAACTGTTTCTACTTGGGTACAAATTGAACCATGGTTTACTTATTGTATTCATTACAACCCTGGTTCCAAAAAGGTTGTGTAAAACAAATAAAAACAGAAAGCACACAAAACTACAAACAAACTACAAGTCAATCTGTTTACATGTGGAATGATCCAAATAGGTTTTTTTGAACACACTTCCTTTTGTCGCTCCAACTTGTTCATAATAATATATATGAGTTAAGACATTAAATATATTGTCCTTGTATTTGTTTTATTTGTTATTATGAGAGCATAGGTCAAAAAGGATTGGTGAGGGTTTCATATCTGATTTCCTGTTTTGTTTTTTGTTTTTTACATTACTAGCAAAAACCAAATTGAAATAAAAAACAGAGTCACTCTCTGTAAACCAATCACATCATTGAGATTTTGTAATGAACTAAAAGCATGTGCCTCACATGATAAAATATACCTGTTTGTATATACTGTAAAATGACAAGAAATTATTTTTGTCACTGACTGAAAATAATTTGTGAAATAATCTAGATCTGCATCTGAAATGGCCCATGTACCAGCCTAAAAACACAACTGCCATTATCAGCCAATATTAGGCCAAAAGAAGACTGAGAAGAAATGCAGTGAGTTCAACAAACTACAAATAATAATAATAATAATATAGTAATTACGGTAGAACATATGTACTGCAGGTGCCCCTGTCCAATGTACCTGACAACACCAACCCCCTGTAAAAAGTACCTGTTGCTCTGCTCTTCTGCACTGGTTTGTCTTTCCCAGTTGCTGCCTGGGTCCTTGCAGTCATGACAGATCCTCTCTTTTTAAATACAGATTTCTCTCTGAAAACTTCTCAGTCTGGTTTCTGCTCAGGTTTCACTTCAGGCTCACAAACTGTCTCTCAGTGAGTCCTGAGCAGCACAAACATCCACTGCATAGATGCAGGTCTACTTCAGTGCAGCTCTGTGTGCATAGAGTACATTATGGTCCTGCCTATGCTGCATTCACTGACAGTTGGAAATTTGGGCATCTGTTGCTGTCAACAAACTTAGGGATATTTTTTTTAAAAAGGTGGTATTTGAGAATTTCAAACATTTGACTCTGTTAGTTGTAAATAAATATATGTTTCACTCTGTCAGACAGATTTACATATTATAAGGATAGTACATTTGAATATTCAAGCACAAGAGTAAAATAATTTTTTTTATTACTCATTGTTTTCAAACTTGATTTAGGACTATCTGTTTTATGTTTAAAAACAATTGAAACAATGATCATGCAGCCTCTGAGAGAGGGGTAACATAACTGACATTTTACTTTTCCACTCTATCTACTCATAGAGTGGAAATAACCATGATCTATAACCATGAGTAAAGGGAGGTGTTGGGTGATATTTTTTAGTATGAAAAACATTTCAGGAGCTTTATAGCAAAACAGCACTGCAGCATTCTCCTGAGAAAACAAGCTAGGGACTAAAAAAAAGCAACCAAAAAAAACAAAAACATAATGGATCTATGCAACTCATTCTGCATAATCCAATTCTTTGGAACCCCCTGGATCCCAAATCAATTTGAAAAGCCACCATTTTTTAAGCCAAAATTTGCAGCAGTTTTAGGGTGGGGGCACAAGCTCAGAGTTGTCTGTGATACCAGCTTCCAAGTAATAGGTAAACATGCAGGGATAACAAGTTTGCATTGTTCTTATTATAAGCCGTAGGAACTCGTTCACCCACTTTTAGCTTGGTGGAGTTACAATTTTGGCTTGGAAAATGCAGTAAATAATATATATTTTCAAATTAACTGGGATGTAGGGGCTTCCAGTGAATTTTATTGTGCTGGACGAGTTTTATGGATCATTTTGGGTTTTTTTTACTTTAAAATTAGTTCCCAGATGCTTCAGTTGCTTTGAAAAAAAATGTTTGGTAAACCAAAAACCTTCACCCATCTTTCCATCAGCATGTGGTTGAGTAGATAATAGCTGAATCCTTATTTTTGGGTGTACTGTTCTTTTCAGATTTTATTCCTCTCACTCTGACCTCCCTTTAGTCATGGTTATAGATCACATCCCAGCTATGATGTAGTTAGAAGGAACTCTACATAAGAGTCTGGGAATTCTATTGTGCAGTAAATCACAATAAAATAACTGTGAACAAGATGAGACCAACAGGTTGACACACTATAGATAAATAAGATGACTAAGCTCTGCTCTGTCTTGCTTCTGAACATCTGAACCACACACCTATACATCTTCTAGTCTTTTATTGCATCACCACAGCCTGCTGTCTCTCGTTATCACTGATAAACACACTGTCCTGTCTTCTAAACAGTTCAACTTTAGACTCATTAGTCCATACAATATTCTCCCAAAAGCTCGGAGGGTCATCAATGTGTGCTGTGGCAAAAGTCAGATCAGTTTTAATGTTCTGTTGGATTAGCAGAGGCGTTTGCCTCTTTTGTGGCCTCCTGAATGAGCCTGCAGTGCTCTTGGAGGAATTTTGGAAGGTCGGGCCAAATCTGGGAAGGTTCACTATTGTCTCTATGTGGATCTGTGGAGTCCCAGAGCCTTAGAAAAAGCTTTTTAGCCACTGCCAGACTTCAATCACCTTCTTCCTAATCTCCTCTGGGGCAGATCATCCACTTATTGGAAGGTCATTGGTTCTATCCCCATCGTCTACAGTCAACATGCTCCATCGTTACATACAGTCCATCATAAAGGTAATTTCTTTTAATTTTGGCATGTTGTGCTACTGGTGAGACCTACTAGCTGACTTCATGCTTCTGAAAATGGTCTACAGGTAATTAAGTGCTGATTTGATTCAGCTGGACTGAAAGTAATCATGCCTGGATGTCTAGTCCAGCTGCAAACAGTTATTAATGTAGTTTGGTAGTTTATTGGATTTCGTTTCTACTTTTTCACAAAAGCCCAGTTACTATTACATAACCTTTTTGGTTGCATAAACACAATTATCGTTTAAAACTTGCATTTTGTGTTTACTCAGGTTGACTTTGTTTCATGTTAAATTCTATTTGAAGAGCCAACAAAGTTTAATATGACATACACAAAAAAAACACAACTAGAAGAAACCAGGAGGGGGGGCATATACTGCACTTTTTCAAAGATCTTTGTTTTGTGGCAGTTTGTTCTAGGTACATTTTTTGTAATGATTACAGACAGACTTCAAATCTTGGAGAACAGCGCCCTCTTTTGTCGCTATTTAGACAAGACGCTCGCTAAACATATTAGCATTAGCATTGATTTAGTATTTCGACCATTTTGTTTAGCTTAGCCGCCTGGCTAACGTCACCTCACATACTGTGCAGCAGAGATGGATGACGGTGACGAGCCGGGTTTAGTCCTCTCTCACAACACTTCTTCGGGCTCTAAGTCCGGCGGGGACAAGATGTTTTCCCTAAAGAAGTGGAACGCTGTAGCCATGTGGAGCTGGGACGTTGAGTGTGATACTTGTGCGATTTGTCGGGTACAAGTGATGGGTGAGTCGACAGCCGTAGCCTGCTAGCTAGCTAGCTCAGCTCGAATACAGGCTTACGTAGCTAGCTAATGCTGCCGTTAATTCAATGAGTCTCTGTCAGAGTACCAATGTAACATACTCTTCTTGACTTGCAGATGCTTGTCTCCGATGCCAGGCGGAAAACAAACAGGAGGACTGCGTTGGTAAGTCAAGTGTCGGCAGGTTAATCTAATTAGATAGCTAGTTTGTCGGAGCTGTCAAAGCGACCAAGCTAACTAATCACATAGCAAGGCTTTATTCCCTTTAAGTCGTTTCATATAAGAAAAACAATGAACATTAGCCTAAGTTGGCAAATAGATATGTTGTCATTTAATGTTATAACGGAACAATACTTAACATTAGGGAAACGCTTGAAAATGACTAGCGCACAGCTTAGTCAACGCCACCTGTAGAGTAGTAAAACAACTATCATATCTTATATGTAGGGTTGGGCATTGTTTGGATTTGGACGAGTCTGGTTCCGGTTCTCGACGGTTCTGATTCTGGTTCTTTGACAGGCAGGTTCAATACAGACCACATGCTTATTTCACAGAAGAGAAATATATTTTAAAAAATAACCTTTATAGAAACCCTTCTGTATTAAGAATGCATCTTTCATTATGAATGACTCATTTATATAGTCACAACAACTGACTAGAATTGATCATATCCCTGCAAAAACACGAAAACAAACATAACTTCGTGTTACCCCTACTGTAGGACAGGGTGGTGAGTAGCCAGCAGCACGTAGCTGTATTCTTATGTTTGGTCACCTAAATGTCACTGCTTCAACATCTGAAAAGGGATGCAGCCTTGTCACCATATGTGCTGTCACTTTCCTGTGGCACTCTTCAACTTGCTCCTTTGCTGCTAAGGTGAATGGAGTGTCACGTTGTGGGATCATTGCCACTGGCTTAGCAGCAAAACTGGCCACTAGTGTTAGCAATCTGCAGATGTTCAAACATTTGTACACCGTGTAGGCGAACTTATGTTACTTATGCATCCTCCCTTGCACATAATAAGTTTGGCACTGTGTTGCACTGTGCAGACCCCGCATTTTTCAGGGCAAAATAAAGACACGCTTTTGAGCGCCACTTACCCATTCCAACCTGTGAGATATATATTTAGATTTTTTAATAAGATTATTTTAATGTGATTCTAAAGGCTGGTTATCGTCTCCATAGTATGTATCCAAAATAAAACCATATCCACTCCTCTAGGCTCACCACAAGAATGGTGTATATGTCATATACTGATGCATTTGTTGTTTAGTTTTCTTGGGGGGGGACGTCAGTGATTTTACTAAAATGAGATAGATATTAAAACATACATGAAATCACAGATAAACTAAAGGTTCATCAGTTTTATTCTCCAGTAAAGACATAAGGTTGTACTTCTCCATTCTGTGAAACTTCAGATGATAGACTTACAGTTTTTCCCTGTTAATATTCATTCATTCATTCATTCCCTCTGTGTTTATCTTCTTTCAGTTGTATGGGGAGAATGCAACCACTCCTTCCATAACTGCTGCATGTCCCTTTGGGTGAAGCAAAACAATCGCTGTCCGCTTTGCCAGCAGGACTGGGTGGTTCAGAGAATTGGCAAATAAGCTCCAACTCCAGGGGTCTGAATCTCATCAGACCTCATCGCGCCTGTATGCACCCAAAAGTGGTGACAGACTTGCCAATGATGACTGCAACGTCCCGTGCAGAGCCACATGACATCGACAACTGCCCTCCTACTTATGATTGCATGTTCCAATAGTCGTGTCAAAGGAGGATGGTGGACAAAATTAAAGCAGTGCAGATTCGTTGGTCTCCGGTTGACGTGGCTGGAGGAGTCGAGAGTCATTAAGAGAAGGATGAACTTTGTTGCAGTGTTTGGTCACATGTTAGCTTTACATTATTATTGTCTGTGTTGGTGTTCAGCACATCTTGAATATGTGACTCTGTTTTTAAAAATAAAGAATTGTGTATAGCTGTAAACATGTATTTTTTTCACTTCATAAGTTGGGCTTCATTAGGCTTCGTATATAATTCCTAGAAACAAGTGAAATTATGGAAATTGGTTCTACTTTATAGTTATTATAGAACTAATATTTTAGTTTTCAAATAATGGCAATCTGGTGTTAAGTGTTTTTTCAAATTGGGCTGTTTCTCTGAAAGGAGGAAGTTAGAGTGAAGTGAACTAGGCTGCCATTGGCTTTCTTCGAACATGCCACAAAAGCAAAACAATTTATCCACATGGATCGGCATCCTACACCCTACCACTGACATCAAACAGTTCAACTTAAAAACTTATGTGAATACTTTGGGAATTCTATCAAAGCCCCAAGAATCGGATGAACCAGAGGTTACTCTTTTCACCCCTGTTGATGACGGGCATTTTCACTCAGAGGTTTGTAAACGATAAACGTTTCCTAGATCATTCCATTCAATACACATATGAATAGTGAATTACCCCTTAAGTTATCTACATGAAGAAATTGGTTGTGCTTGTTGATAGATTTTTTTAAACAAAATAGACAAAAGATTTTTCCTGAAATTTCTGCTCACTAAAGTCATGTCTTTATTATAATTTAAATACAGTAAGTCTGTACCAGTTATTTTTTGGTGATGGTAACTGCGTTGGGGGGTAATACTTTGGTATCACATTAATTTTTTTCTTAGTTATTTTTGTCTTAATTTCATGATTTCAGTGTGCGATTTGACACCCTGTCTGGTCCCCTTGCCTTGGTGATGTCTATTTTTGAAAGATAATTTAGTTATCAGAACCAAAACTCTGTAAGATGAGACAGATCCGAGTAAAGCAACGTCATCATGGTGACATCACCATAGACTGTGCTATTCCCTGGGTACAATGATACAACAATTGATTAGTGACGATGCTGGCGGTTGTATAGGCTCTCTACTGCCAGCAGCTCAGGAAAATGTATTTCTTAGTCTGCTTAATTAACCAATTAGTGCCCTCCTTCTAAAGCCTTCATTCTTCTCCTATAATAAGCAATGTGTGCATACATTGTTGCAATATAATTGTTGTGTTATAAACACACTGCTCCTTTAGTGACTTCTTCATCTATAATCACCCATAACTTGCTCAGGCCAAGATCTGCTAACTCATCGTGTCATCCTGGCAGCCCAATTACTGAACACGAGAATCTTCTAAAAATAAACGAGCCTAAAGCCTCTTAAGTTCAAACCACATAAGTTGCTTTCCCTTAGTGCCGTCTACGAATAAGCATGCAAAGACTAAGCTATCAACAAATCCCTGAGGACAGTAGTACTTTTAGTACTCCAGGAGATATGGCTCAAGAGGCGGAAGGTATTCAGGAAGCAGGTTCACTGGATGCTCGGTTGTGCCTGGAAGCCTGGAACCTGCAAATAGGTGAACTGTAGGGTTGTAGCTGATCAGGCCCAGGTACATCACTGGATACATCCAGTATGGGTGACCTGGTGGGACTGGACACCCTGGTAGCCAACACAGCCTACCTGAAGGCTCAGCAGGTAGACCGCAATGAACTGAGGAAGCAGAGGCTTTCCTTGATGCTGCCTAAGCCAAATAAGTGCTCTGCTGTCAGGTTGGCAGTGGGGAGGAAGTACGAGTCTCTGTGTGAGCAGCAGCCCATTGGGAGGAAGCTGTTCCAACAGTTCCTCCTGGCCTCTAACCCGCGATACGTGGCTGCTGATGAGTTCCTGGAGGAATTGAATCACTGGAGCTTTGCTGAAGATGAAACCAGAGAGAAGAGCAAACAGAGCATCCTCTCTAAGTTCTGTAAACCTGAGTCCAGGAGTTTTCTCTCTTACCTCACAGGAGAGGCAGCAGAAAAATGTAAGGAATTATCAGACAAGAACTTTGACGAGGTGACGATGGCCCTTATAAGAGAAGCCACAAGAGACTTCCTGAGGGGGAAACCTTTCTCGGAATATCTGAAAAGCCCCTTTTTCTATAAGTTCTTGCAGTGGAAGGAGTTCGAGAAGCAGAAGATCACGAACAAATACTTTTATGAATTTAGACGTTTGGGAAAAGGTGGATTTGGTGAGGTAGGTGCCAGGCATCCCAACATCTCAATGAAAATCTCATATTGCTTGATGATCTGAGAACTATTATGTTAAAGCGAGACTTTGTAAGTTTCAAAGTTAAGAAGAAATGATCTGGCAAAAGAGGAATGCATAAAGTTCTAATAAATATATTCAGGGGGTTTGCAGCTAAAGCCTCACTTGGTCTGGTAACACTAGCTTATTGGTATTCTCTTGTTGGGCTTCTGTTACATCATGTTTTAGACTTAATTAACCTTACATTGTGGCCCCCACTGTCTTTCAATTACATGTTAATGTAGTAGAAACATTTCACGAAGACAAGGCAACCACAGATACTAGAAGAGGTCAACCAGTAAATTAATTAATTAATGCTAAAGTAATGTTACCCTGTCTCACAGGTGTGTGCCGTCCAGGTTAAGTACACAGGTCAGATGTACGCCTGCAAGAAGCTGGACAAGAGGCGCTTGAAGACTAAAGGTGGTGAGAGGCTCGCCCTTCTGGAGAAGCAGATTCTGGAGAAGGTTAATAGCCTCTTTGTTGTAAACCTGGCTTATGCTTACGACAACAAGACCCACCTGTGCCTGGTCATGGACCTCATGAACGGAGGAGACCTCCGGTTCCATATCTATGAGCTCGGGAAACGGGGTATCCGTATGGACCGTGTTGTTTACTACATGGCCCAGATAATCACTGGAATACTCCACCTGCACTCTATGGGCATTGTTTATCGGGACATGAAGCCTGAGAACGTGCTGCTGGATGCTAAAGGAAACTGTCGGCTGTCAGACCTCGGATTGGCTGTGGAGCTGCCAAAGGGAAAAACGATCTGCCAGAAGGTTAGCATGGTGACCTGTCCCCAGATTAACCTACGATGCTCGCTGTCAGACATTTGTGCTGCAATGCACTCTGTGGTTTGTGCTACGCCACAAAACCTCTGTCTTCACATGCGGAAAAAATGTCTTGATTATTACCCGCCATGGTCTACATCTGCTCACATTTTAATGCTATTACACAGTACAGTTGATCAACAACTACCACAAGTAGCTTATCATAGTCCTGTTTGACAGACATCACAAGAGAACATAACCCTGTGTTACCCAAATGAATCTTATTAAAAGGTTCCTGACCTCATCCCCAGTTAGATGCTGCACTGCCTGAGAAATGTACAGACCGACCAGAGCCTGTTAGCATTATCTGGTTAATCTTTGCTTCACTAATACCAGGTATGGCCTCCACATGTGGAGATGAATCAGGAGATTCACAGCAGGCCTCCCCTCACTAGAGACGGATACAGAGCAAACAATAATATTCTAATTTGACAGCTGATTGGCCTGTTTTTTTTCTCTCTTTATCTTGTGGAAGCCTGTGAAGATGCTGCTGACAATTGGAATTAAAAGTAGAGTAGGTGATTCTGGAGAAAGGCTTTTGGTATTTAAACTCAACAGCCATACAAATATACAAATAGGCTTCAGTGCTCCCTCTAAAGCTGCACAGCCCCAAAATTGTGGATGTGCTTTGCCAAGCCAGCAACACTTACAACTAGGCCAGCTGGCCAAAAGAGAAATACAGCCAAATCCAGAGCGTCTGCTGCTGGGTAAGTTAGCCTCAATAAGAAACACACACATGGAGATGTGTCATTCCAAAGGAAATGCTTCTTGATCGTTGTATCAAAAGATGTTTATGCTGAGTTGGCAAGGTACTCTCCAGTGTTATTTACTCTTCATCATTACCACGCTGTATAGCTCTGTTCCTCATGGGTGAGGATGTGGGAGAGAGAGGAGTCAGCAGAAGCAGAAGAAGAGAGCAGAGTGAAACTGGTTCCCCTGTTTGCTGATTGTCTGGAAAATTGTTATGTTGCTCAGTCCAAACCATTTTCTTTGCTTCCTATTTGTTGTGCCAGGGCCTTGTATGAAGGCCAGATTTTTTTTTTACGCACACGTAAAACCGACAGCTAGCAAACTGTGAGGAGATATTTTCTGTATTTGACAAAACATATATTGGATTATGATCACTGACTGAATCTTTAACGTTTGAAAGTTATTTATCTGGCTGCTCTGTCTGGCCTCAACAACATATATTCTACTTTGTGATTGGAGTACATCATATTGACTTTGCATAAAAACAATCCTCAATAAATCTGAATTCATTTAAAATCTCTCATTTTGAAATTGGAAGCATTCATCAATGTTGCTTTATTTGATTTATTTAGCTTTGATATTGACCATGTACTGAACAAAATCAAATTCAACATGAAATCACAAATATAAATATCATAAATATGCTGAAGCAAATAACACCTCCATGCATTTCATGTGGACTTCACACTTAAATACCAGGCTCCCATTTGATGCATTGCACCAGACTTTATTTAAAGCTATTTTTAAATGTGCAATCCCTTGCAAGGTCACAACAGGTATGAAAAAACAGTAGACGTAGCTCATAGAAATACAAACACACACATGCCACAGGTTACAGCGATCTCTGCCTGAGATCCTCAGCAGCCACATATCTAATATATATATATTCCTATCATTTTGCACCATCTGCAAACAATAAAACAGTTGGTCTACAACTTTGTTCTTCATTAATAACTAAAAGAGACAAAAGATAAAACATTTAAGTTGGTTTAAACTTTAGAGGTTATTGTATTTTCATTACTATTTTAAGACAAAAACCCTCCTTTGCTGACTCCTTTCAGCAAAAAGAAAAAACACAACCTCCCCTTGTTCTGCTCTTTCCCTCTCTAATAATGATTCACAGGTCAAATAGAGCACAATAATATAAATGCAAGGAGGTTCATCCTTATCTGTGATCCCAAGACTTTTAACCAGAGCTGAATATGTGAACAAACTGTAAAATTACAATTACTGTTGAAGTTACACCTAGATGTATGTAGAATACTAATTCATTCTCCTCTGCCCGTCTGTGTCGTCAGGCTGGTACGACTGGCTACATGGCTCCTGAGATTCTGAGGCAGGAGAGCTACAGCACCTCTGTGGACTGGTGGGCTGTGGGCTGCAGCATGTATGAGATGGTGGCCGCCCGTTTGCCTTTTAAAGACTTCAGAGAAAAGGTGCAGAAAGAGGAGGTGACTCGTCGCACTCTGGAGGACGAGTGCAAGTTTGACCACAAACGCTTTGATGCTCCCACCAGAGATATCATCAGCCGCTTCCTCAGGAAGAGGGTGAAGATTCGCCTTGGGTGCTCGTAAGTAAAGTTTGTCAAGCGTAATGTATCATGAAGTTAAATGGTGTAGACTGCATGGAACCAATCGTCCATTAAGAGCATTTATAACTTACTTTGCACTCTTGAAAATATAATGTTACACTCAGTGGTTCCCAGGACACCTTGAAGGTGTCACAAGATGATTTAAATAGCAGGAAAGATGACAAAACAGATTACAGAAGAAATGTGCTTACTTTTATTCACTCTGTTTTCTTGTGAAACACTGATTAGTTTCACTTTTTCTGAGTTTCTCTTATTTAATTTGGACAAGGCAGGGTACAACTGCATAAAAACTCAAAAAAAATCCTGAAATGGGTCAAAAGTAAAAGCTATCTGACATCATAATCTCAACCATAAAATTAAGGGGATGCACAGGGTGGCCTCATCATGCCTTTTCAGGGCTCTCATCATTATTTAAATTCAACAATCTGAAAATCACAGGCACTCACACGTTATGGACATAAGCAATGTGTGAGATTTTAAGGGGTCAGAGACCCAACACAAATATAGTCAAACTTATATTTAGTCAAACAATCATTAAACATCTATCGTGTCTTTCTGACTGTAGCGGTGATGATCCACGAAACCACGCGTTTTTCAAGAGCATCAATTTCCATCGTCTGGAGGCCGGGCTGGTGGAGCCCCCCTGGGTGCCAAAACCCAACGTGGTCTACGTCAAGAACATGGAGGAGTTCAGGTACACCTCTGAGGTGGAGGACATCAAGTTTGATGCCAAGGATGAGAAATTCTACAAGGACTTCAGCACAGGCGCAGTCTCCATTAAGTGGCAGCAGGAGATGATTGACAGCGGAGTGTTTGACGAACTGAACGGCTTCAAACTGGAGGGTAACGAGACGGCTTGGACGTCCAGATTGTGCATCATTTTGTAGGCATTTTATCTGCTTATCAATATGTACACCTGGTCAAAACATTATTCCCTTTGAAAATACGTTAAAAGTATTTTTTTACACCTCCAAAGTGCCTCATGTAGAATTAAATGAAGCACCTCAGGTACCTTTTTAAACAGCTACTTGACTTTTTCCTTAATGTTAATGCATTTTTTTACAAACAGCGGTGAAATACTGAGATGTTTTACTTAGTAAAAGTATGAATACCACACTATAAAAATACTTTGTTACAAATAAAAGTCCTGCATTGAAAATGCCACTAAGTAAAAGTGTAAGTATAATCAGAAAAATGTAGATTTCAGTAAATGTACTTAGTTACAATGCACCACTGGTTACGAAAGAGATAGGATGTTTGTTTCTACTGATTTTATCTCATAACATTGTGTTATTTCTGATGCTACAGCCAAGCATGATGGGAAATCTGTCCCTGTGTTAAAATCAAACTGCAGTTTTGTTCCCAGTATTGTGGCCGGATTGAAACACAGTGACAATGTGCTGCAACTGCTGCTTCACACTTTGCCATTTATTCCTGGTGAGACAGCAGATTCAAAGTTTCCATTGCGTCACTCAGCCTAAGTGTTTACATGTGTTTGTCAACAAGCTACATAATGCTTATATGTCATGAGATGGCAGCAGGATTGTCAGCCGTATTTGCAGTAATGTTCCACATTTGTCCGACAGATTGAAGTCTCACATAAATGCGAGGAATGCATTTTGCTTATGTCAGTCTGTAACACAACGTCAGTGCTGCAGACTCTCAGTAGCACACGTTCACCACAGAGTGTCACCACACACCGATGAGGTGCCTTCACTATCCCACTATTTTCCTCAACTCTCACTTCACATTCATGTCTGCATGTGAGCTGTATTATCAGTGTAATCAGATCTGTGCCATGACCGAACATTTGCAACAACCAATGCTGCTGACTGACAGAAAAAACATCATCATCAAAACAAAATAGTGGTACATGCATTCGTTTCTTAAAATGTTTGTGGTGACAGTCAGCTTGTTAGGCTGAGGGCATTTATCATTCATTTATCTATCAAATTTAAATCCTCGTGTCTCATATTTTAATGTTCACCTGTGTTTTAGATTTACTGTGTCCTGTCTTTCACACAAAGAGCAGCAGTCAGTGTGTAACAGTGCCAATAATGTTTTGTAATATTTAAATCTGACTTTATAATGATGACCTTTTTTTTTTTTTTTACATTTTCTCATATTTTGTGTCACATTTGTTGCCTGTGATCATTTTACATTAAACTGTTTATATCTGTCTTGTCTCATGCACGGATTTGAATGTTTTGCGCTCTTTGTTTAGCAAACGTTGACATGAGATGTGATGGAAAAAGAATGAGTGAAATAAAGCAAATCTTTATTCTACACTGCTGCAACAAAATCTGTGAACACATGACTCCTCATAGCGTTATGGGTTAAAAGTAATGGAGCTATTTTGATCATCCTCTTGTTGCTCATCTCAAGGTACAGATATCATTTATGAGTATTGTCATTCATCCTAACAGCCAGCGTCAGTCTGTAAACGAAGGGTGCTTGTCTCTTTAAAACGTCACGGCAACCACAGTACATTCATCATTACCTCATAACATGACTGCAATGTTTTATTCTGGCTGCCATTGTAAATAAGAATCTGATCTTGATGACTGGCCTGGTTAAATAAAAGTCAAATATAATAAATAAATAAAATTCACAGTGCATCATCCATCACTCAGTGCATCTCTCTAAACCGCAGACATATTTAGGTAATGAGGGACACATAAACATGTGCCAGTTCCTGCGAGGGGGTGACCTTACATGGCTGAGAAGTGGTTCCATTCATGCCCAACTGTCATGAGATTAGAGGGTGTTTCAGATGTAAATCCAAGACGCAACCTGATCATTGTTGGCTGTGAAGGCAGAGCGGGGAGTCCGCTGTGGACGACGTGACGACAAGACAAACTCTGCAGAAGGTCATCAGGAGCATGTTTTTACCAGGTGCCTACAAGACAGTTCCAGGGTTTAGTTCCCCCACGCTTCAATTGCTGCCCCTCAAACAGCATGAGCCACTTTGCAACTCACTCTGCATGTATCAGTGCACATTTGCACTTATGCATGCTGACACACACATGCATGCAGTTGAAAGCAAAATTATTCAACCCCCATTGTACATTAGGTATACTGGCAAAATATGCTTTTTATCAGCTCTTTGCAATAACAAAATCAAACAAGAACAGTTTAAATAAGTCAATACAACAGATATTACAAATATAAGACTAAATGCTACTTTTACTGACTACTGCTGTCTAAAAATGATTCAAGTACTTTATAGAGACACTTAATCAGCTATGACCTGCTGCAAATGTGATTCATACTAACTTCTGGCAGCGTTCCTGAGGAATCTTAGCCCATTCCTCAGGGGCAAAGGCCTCCAGTTCTGGAATATTACTGGGTTTATCTGCTGCAACTACCTTCTTCAAATCCCACCAGAGACTCAGGTCAGGCCACTGTGAATGCCTCTCTAGACTGCTCCAGGACTTCTTCTGAAACCAAGCCTTGATGGACTTTGAGGTATATTTGGGATCACTGTCCTTCTGAATGTCCAATGATAACCAAGTTTCAGCCTCATCACAGATGACAAGGCCTTTTCTTCTATGATTTCCTGATACTTGATGGGATCCATCTCACCCTCTACACGCTGCAGGTTTCCAGTGTCTGAGGAGGCAAAGCAGCCCAGATCATCACCGAGCCGCCGCAATGCTTCACTGTGGGAATGGTGTCCTTTTGAGGATATGGTTGTTGAATGTGGAAAAAAAAAAAATCTTAAAATCTGTTGCATTGAGATATTTGAACTGTTCCTGTGTTTTTTGGATATTGCAATCAGCTGATAAATTGCACATTTAGTCAATAAACCTAAAAAATAATGAGTGGTTGAAAAATTTTGCTTCCAAATGTCTGTTTATGCAGACTGACTTGTGATCATGCAGGAAAATATGCAAACAAACCCCACACACATCTTAATAAACACTGTCTTGTACACATAAATACCATATGCACACACACACACGCAATCTTATTACCTCTGTCGAAGCAGGCGTGGGGTTTTATAGATCAAACAGGACAGGGTGTAATTTGGTATCTGCGTTTGTTACGTGCCCATGTTCTGGATTCACATCAAAGGCCACACTTCAGCTCTGCCCTGCCATCCTAAGGACGATACCACACCAGCAATACTGCTATTGTTACCCTTCTTCGGCTGTGAATGTGTGTCTGCATTCATTTGCACTGATTAGTGTCTGCATTTCGGATACATAGGTGAGAAAGTGATTAAACAGTCAAGACAGAGAGGCTATTGTCTGAGGCAGCCCTGTAGGAGAGAGATGGGAGGAGGAGGAGGTTGTTGCTCATGGTCTCGCTCTCACAGCTAGTGCAAGGTCTTTACTTTTTTCATTTCAGCTAAGAAAGTCAGAGAAATTAAGTTTAGGACCTAGAGTGTTGTTCCAGTGAGTGTCCAAGGTGATCCCGCTACCGCTCAGGAAATATTTAGTTTTTGGTTAAGGTTCGATCTTTCTGAGCTTCATTGCTTGAATTCTTCACATTTCCACAAATAAGTGAATTCCTGCAGGTCGGTCCAACAGAAACAGCGTGTGTGTGCACGACCTTCCTCCCCAATGAGGCCCAGTGGGCAGTTTCCATAGCGCCCAGACCTCAGACCCCTTTCACTGCCAGGGGCTGGACAACGTCATGGATATAATATGAACACACAGAGACACATAGTCCAATACTCTTAGCTCTTGTCAGCTTTTGCACCATATTTGGTCCTTTTAAAGCAAAAATCATTTGTCTGTATTATTTAATCTTATGTTCTTCAGGATTTATTTTTCTTTCAACAACAGATAAGAGCAACAACAACAACTAAAATGCTGCTTGAATTCAATTCTAACCACGTTAGCAGATTTTTGTCACTTGAAAAGAAAATGTGATGTTAGATTCAGAATTTTTGGGGGAATATTTTGCAGATCATCCTGAAAAACCATCAAGTTGCTGATTTTTGCTTTTTTCCGAAATTAATAATTTTCCTGAAGGTTCGATTACCAACTCAAAAAAAGCAGGTGAATGAGACCCAGATTTAAATCATATGAGTTGGTTGTACATAATTTGATTAATTGCAGATTTGTTGAGGAATTTGTGCCATTTAAGTATAATATCAACATTGTCCTCACGTGGTGCTTATTCCTAGTTAAAAGATTGTTGCTTTAAAGTATTTAACACAGTATTATACCAGCAAAGGAATTATTTTTGTCTATTTCAGCTGAGTTTTAATGCCCCCTCATTTAAAATATAGATGTTACAGCTGACCTAATATGTGTTTAAATGTTTTTAACTATATAGTTGAGTCCCTACAATCTTTCTACAAACTGCACTCCTGGCAGCTGTTGTGTACAAAGTAATCAGACTGTTCCAACTCACTGAATTGTTGCAGTTCAATCTAATTATTGGGCTGCAACCAACCAACTACAACCACTATTTCAAACTGTCACCCTACTTCTTAATTTTCACAGTTTACCCATTTCTATGATACACACTTCTCTCTGCCACATGTCTCCAGTCAGCTGTCACTAGAAATAAAGTTCTCTCCCACAAGGAGAAAATCCCAAGGAAACAGCTTGAAGTTCAAAAAGTTACAGCATCTTGAAACCCGAGTTGGCCGAAGCGTAAAGTTTTCTGATGTTCCTCCGCCCTCCTCTGCAGCCTGATTGAAGATCAGCACATCAAACGAAGGGAGAGGGATATAATGACACAGAATACTGTATCAGGGAAACTCTTTACAACCCCTCAAGCTGAACTGTGATCAGAAAAAAACCTGTTCTGGTGCATGTGTTAATGTACTTAATTACAGCACACCATGCCACCTGGAGAGGCGCTGATGGAGAGAGATTTGGTATTTGTGCTTATGTGGACATCTTGGTCGGCACCTCAGAAGCACATTTAAAAGCATTAGATTCCACAGTAATGGCTGACAGTGACACAAAAACAGAAATATAAGCTTTGAGCTGGTATTAGCTTCTAAGAGTGTATCCAGTGTGATTTAATTAGCTGGTACTTATTGCATTCTTTGTTAGCGGTGTAATATGACTGACAGTTGGCGCAGCAGGCAGTCTGGACCAAATCCAAGTCCATCTCTGCCTCCTCTAGTCTGTCAACTCTCAACATCTCCCTGTGTGTGTGTCTCCCTAAAGTCACACCATCCCTGGACATCTGGTGTGTAAATACACAGCGACTAATGGGTAAAAGAAAGGTGCGGAATGTGTGTGAACTACCCATTTTGTTGTTGAGAGACAAAGGTGGGGTCTGAGACTGAAAGAGACTAAAATATGTGGTATTTGCTCGCAGGTACTCCTCGTGCCATGAGTCATTTAGTCCTCATGCGCTGTAGCAGGAACAGGAGGGAAAAGGTACATTGAGATTCTTTATTCTGGATAGTATGCACCATTTACATCAATTCATTTATTATAGACAGGATGTCAGCCTGTTGCCAAAGTCTGGAGAGTGCCCACTTTGGTGACAGCAGCCCGGAGTCTCTGCTGCATTCAGATGATGTCATATTCATGGCTTCATGAATTGCCCCAGGTGAGAGAGAAGCAGCTGCCTCAAGGGGAAGAGGTTAGGTTAAGTTTAGTTAAGTTTTTTTTTTTAAAGCAGTCAAGGAACAAGGGAAATATTGTGATTGTTTTTATTTCATTTTTGCACAGAAGATAAAAAAAAAAATAATTCTGGTACATGAGAGGAGAGCCTCAGACGTATCAACCTCTGATGTAGGTTTGCAGAGACAAAGGATGCCAAGCCTGGTTATTCCCTTTAGGTAAAAACAAAACAAAAAAACAAGCATGATATAGATCAGGGGTTTGCAAAATGTTCACCCCAAGACAACGGTGCCAGAGACTTGCGACCCCCGCTATGCCTGGAGGTGGTTGAAGCATACAAACATTAAGCGCACACGCAGTAATAGATTTATCCAAACACATCCAAACGACAACACAGACTTTACATTTAACTACTATTTCATGCTTTGTAACAAATTGTGGCTGAAATAGATTACTTCTAATCATTTAAAAATGTTATTTGATTCCTGGAAATCATCTCCCAACCCCTCCATTGGTGTCTGGGGGGGGGGGGCGACCCCCACTTTGTTTTAAAGTTTGTTAGTAGCATTACTCATAAAGTTATGAATGGATTTTGATTGCTTTTCTTTTTGGAGAGGTAGGTTATGGCCCAAGGAACAATCCATTAGATAAATGAAGTCTGATCTGGACCCAAGTAATAATCCAGATCTGGTGATCCAGAATGCTCAGACGGCTCATGGAAAATTCTCTACTGTGAGAAAACAAATATTAATGCTACAGACTTGAACTAAGATCAAATTGGAGCTGAAACTGTGCTCATTCTGTTTGGTGTCAAATTCGATGCATCTTCAAAACTTACTGAATTAGATCCTGAGGGAAACCACCATCAGTGAAATATTGTTTTTCTTGAATAACTATCAAACTAATAATGATAATGATAATATGTGATTCCAGATTCTAGGGGTAGGTTTTCATGATCAATGATTCATGTTATGGGTGTCAAACTATTATGGGACTGTTGCTTTTAGGTGCAATGACATAATGGGGGAACTGAGCTGCCTTGGCAGAGGTTTGCACTCTTGATCTTATTTTGATGATTGTAGCTGAGCACCGTTTGGCCCAGGACACTCAAATAAATCAATGAATTAAATTAATGACACTGAGGAAACAGAAACTCTTCAGATGCAAAAAGCATTAGTTATTATGATTATTGCTTGTTTGGAGATATGAATGGAAGGGAAATGTATTTTCAGGGTTATATGGCCATGTTGTTATAGCATTACTGGAGTCCAACGTAATACTGAACTGGAGTTAAATGTTTTTTCATTGTAATTACCTGAAAACTCGGATTGTTTGGGATAATATGTTCACAAATGGAAAATCTAGTTTTAAACTCTCTCCCTCCGGATGCTGAGTTCTACTCCAGGCTCCTTCTTATCGGAGCATCTCTTGGCAGATCCAGCAGAGCTCAAGTTGCCAGTCCGGTAACGCTGATCATAACTTCTGTTAAGAATACTTTCAGCGGTGACACACCTCGAATCTAAAAACTCCACACTGTAACCTTATCACTCTTATTTTTATCTTGATGAATGATGTCTCAAACTCACATGTATGATGGATTAATGGGTTTTATCTTGTGATGAACATGGGGATGTGGTCCGCCACACACAAATGGAGGTACGCCAGCAATATTGCGCATGCGCACACACACACATACACACACACACATACACACACACACACAAACACACTGCCCCCAGATGTTTCTAGACATGGTCTGCTGTGACTCCAGTACATTTGTTTATCCCCACATGCATAGTTAACTCTCCATGCTCTGCACAACAGAGCACTGCATGTTTCCACTGGAACTCTTTTCCACTCACTTCTTCATTTGTCTGCTGAACCACCACAGAAACACAATATAATCATGCACTGAATGGTAACAATGACTGTTTTTTATTTTATACACTCAATAAAAACATCAATACACACTTTTGATTTTGCTCCCATTTTTTACAAGATGCAGTAAAAGATTTAAGACTTTTTATTTGCACACAGAATAATTATTTCTTCAAGATTTAAAATTTGTCTATCAATCTATCCATCATATCAAGATGGTGTGTGGTGCACAGGTGTGTCTTGAACTGGTCACAATAAAAGTTCACGCTAAAACGTGCAGTTTTATCACACAACATTTTTCATTCCTCCAGCCATTATTCCTGTTGTTCCTCACACAGTTTTCAGAGCGACAATTCAAGGATCGAGCCAGGGAAGTTCAATCCTGCACGGTTTTGCCTCGTATGATCATGGAAGAATCAGACACCCACAAAAGGATAAGGTCTCAAGGTCTCTCTGTAGTCATTTTGCATCTCTTTGTGATCATTGTGCATTTAGTTTGGTGTTGTTTTATGTCTCTTTGTAGTCATTTTGTGATATTTTGAGGTGTTATTTCCAGTTTGTAGGTTTTGTTTGTGTGATTTTGTGATTGTTTTTCTTGGTTGATAAAATTGTACTTCATTGCAGAAACTATAAAAACACCTAGAAAGCACTCAGCACTCACTCCAGCAATCAGGAAAACAGGAAATTGCTCCAGACCAAGTCACAATAAAAGCTTACAATAAATGCTCAGGCATTATACAGGAAGCTGTCATTACTTTCCTAATTTTCCTTTTTTAATTATTATTTTTTTGCCTTTGCTTTATTTTTTTGTAACAGGTGCATACTTTACTTCTTTAACACCTTCAGGTTAAAAAAAAAAAGGCAGACGATGTGAGCATATTGTACTGTTTGGAAAGTGCCAGCTTTATTCCAAATAAAAATTTGAATAAAAATAAATAAATAAATCTGTGACTTTTTGAGTAATCCTGCTCACAGACAGACAGACAAACAACAAACAAACAAACCAATGCCAGCAAAAACATAACCTCCTTGGTGGAGGTAAGAACGTCCTCTCTTCTGCTTTCTTTCGTCATCTTCCTCTGTGGACTTCTGCGCACTCTTCCTCACTCCAAGAGGTGAGAGTTCTGCAAACAGCTGCTCCGGGTCACCAGCTTTGTCACACTGTTAACACACAGTTGAGCTCACGTCCTCTTGTGAACATCAAACACCGTCTTTTTCCTTAAATGTCAACGTGACCTCCCCTCTGTTGTTGCTTTAAACACATATGCCATTATTATCGCTGGGGTGAGGATATGGAGGGTTTCTTGGAAGTCGTGTGTGCCTTGCATACAGAACACGCATGCAAATGGACACAGGAACACGATACACACACGCACACATATGTACATATACAGCCAAGGACCTGGCATGTCTGAAAAGAACCCTTTGATGGTGCAGCCCTCACTCCTCATTTGCCGTTTGAGTTGGCATTGGATGAGTTCTCCTGACGTCCCTTGGCCCCTGCACACACACACACACACACGCACATGCACAAACACACACACACACGCGCACACACACACACACACACACACACACACACACACACACACACACACACACACACACAGCCCTGAAAGCCTTATGGAGCCTGTAGGGAGTCAAACTGCTCTCACCTGTTGTCTCTGGCAGCCTACGAGGGGACGATTAGTGCCCAGCACTGACAATATGCTCTTTGTTCCCCTCTTTCTCTCACTCTCCCTCTCTCCCATCTCACACTCACAGTCTGTCGCTTCTGCCACTGCTCATTTCTCCCTCTGCCCGGCCGTCTGTCTTCCTCTGTTTCTACCGCTCAATGTCTCCCTGTCACTCCGCGTCCATCTTTCTCACTTACTATTTCTGTCTCCCTCCCTCTTTCTCTCCCTCTCTCCATTTCTATCCGCCTCTAATGCCCTTGTGGCCCAGAGAGCCGAGTGTGGAAAACAGTTGAGCACTTTATCACAGATCATCGGGGTAATCCCTTGCAAATACGCTTTGTGATGGCGCTGTGCAAATGTGCTGCAGAGATTTCATCACTGGACAATGACCGAGGCCATTTTGCCTTGCACTGATATCAAGACTATGAGTCAAATGTTTTAAACATTTAGCGTGGACTTATAGTATAAGTCAAGCTCCGGAGAAATGTGTGGTTGGCAGCACATGTTCCGCTCTGAATTCATTAGCATGTATTAGTGAGGCCAGGTCATCCTGCACTGGAATCTGTGGGGAAGAGGGTGTAAGAGTGTGTCCCTCGCATCAGGAAGAGCACAGAGGCCACAAACAGCCCTGGGTGTGACATTTCCACATGCTGGGTCACAGATGTACAGCTGTATGAAGTGGCCTTTATGACTCGAGGGTAAGACCTCTGTGATATCTGGGTAAGTCGAGCTGGCATTCCTCTGTACGCTGAAAACATAGTGGACAGTGTTGGGAGGGCGCGGAGAGGAGAGGCACGTCTGTCAGCTCAGTGTCAGCTACATAGGATTCTTAAGAGCCTTCTTGATTCCAGGCTTCATGCTCAATTTCAAACTACATCATTGCATTTAAGTCCATATGGTTTATATTTTATAACTTATGTGTATAATAAGTGACCAAATGTCATGTTTCCAGAGTTGAAATACCAATGTAAATGCATTTTCTGACAATTTAAAATAGATTTGAGATGCCTAGAAAAGAATACTGACATGCTCTCACTGCAGGAAGTTTGCACTTGAATGCATTTAAAATAGCTGAACTGCTGAGAGATGTAGAGACGGAAGGGTCAAAAGAAGTTAAAGTGTGACTTAAGGTGAAAGCCTGAGTGAAGTTGAGTGTAAATTGAAGAGTAAGCGTTGGGTGAAATTTAATTTCAGGCACTGAAAGCAGTTAAAATGTCCGTCTAAGTGAGTGCTAAATTTGACTTGGATGTGTAAGTTCAAGTGTTCCAAGTCCTGGGAATAAATTGGAACCAGTTCAACTGTATAAACTGAAAGAAGATACAAGAAGGGGGCCTTCTTGATATAAAGCCCTACTGGGGCACAGGCCCCCCATTACTCAAATTACAATTCTTCTTCCTGAATGCCTGCTGTGTGTATGAAATGTGGTGCACAATATGCTAAATGAACTACACTACAGTGTACCACCATTACTGCTACTGTCATACAACAGTGCTGCTGCTGCTGAATGTAAAACTATTGGTTGAGGTAAAAACAGAGATATTAATCTTTATGAAAACATCAATTTCAACATATATTATGAACATTCTCAACATGTTTTTATAGTGTAAAAGTCATCCATGTGTAAATATTGACAAATTTATATTGCAAATTTGTGTTCTTCTGCATTCCTCAATAATAACTATTATAGTTTAAAAGCAAAGACCATGAATCAAACAATCATTTCATGACTTGTGTAAACAATAAAGAATATAAATATATAATTTAACAGTAAACAAAATATACCCCAGCAGATATGAATAAAGCTTGTATCTCCTTTGAACCCTTTATTTATTGATCAAAAACATGCCCTTAGTGAAATGATTTGTTGCTCACAGTAACTCATGTGAATTGTCACTAGGGTAACATTTATATTTATTTAAAGTTTAGCCTTGAACAGAGCTAATGTGTCATGTTTCAAGCAGTTCAATGAAGAGGACCCAGGTGGAGACACGAGATGCAAAATACACTGAAAATCCAAATTATGAGGAAGACCGTTTTCATAGATTTAAAAAAAAGTCATCCGGAAAAACAGGTAGGTTGGATCACAAGAAAATCCAAAAATGGCATCAAGGCAATAAATTCCAAAAACAGAAGACAGAAACTGAATCCAGAATAAACACAGAAGGACAAGAATCACTGGGCATGGAGGACGAGGAAACAAGATGGGAACAGAGCTTGAAAGTGTGTTGTAAACATAAACACACAGACTTAAATACACAGAGTGACGAGACAATGGCACACAGGTGGCACAGGGAGGAGAGACAATCAGAGACAGGTGGAAACAATCACACAATCAGAGTGGAGGGAAAACTTAAAGAGGGAAGGCACCAGAAATATGCAACGATAAACTAAAATAGACAGAGAATACAGAGGGACAGAGAACGAACGTTAACAGTCCCTTATCACACCTGCTGATAAAGTGTTTCCGTTCACCTGAGCAGTGTGCAAACACAACCGTTATGTCATGTACAATGTGCACATTACTGAACAATGTCTTCAGTGTAACTGGGAACAGGAAGGTAGAACAGTAAATATGTACTTATTAATTCATTCATACCAGAGCAAATTATATATTGAATCAGGTCAGTTTTGTTTATAGAGCACATTTAAAAACAACAAATGTTGCTTTACAGAAAAACTCACATCTAGAAGATCACATTTAGATAATTACAATGAAAATAAACTGTAATCTGAGGACAGCATATCCCTCCAACTCCTGCAAAAATAACTACAACAAATGCATCAGTATATGACATATGGCCCAGTGGATCACATATCAATCACATATTGATCACATTTGAAGAAATGACATCATCTGACATCCAAATTGATACCATCTTAACTCACCTTTAGTCCATAGTCACTGCAGATTATGAAGTTATATCCAGATCATCTTGTGGTCAGACCAGTATGTATTGCAAAAGGCACAACAAACCAGTATATTTATATTGGTTATCATTATTGTTGTATAGTGGCATGCTGATTTAGGGCCTTGACTATCAAATGCCTATATAAGGAATCATTACCTTCCAGTCAGGTTTACATTTCTTTCCATTGACAACCTGAAGAAGACCTATTGTGTGTCGAAATTTTACTATGGAAACCACACAAAAAAAGGGACAAAAAAGGAACAATTATGTGTAATATGGCTGATAGTTGAATAAAGTTTGGTGAAGCTACAAAGGATAATTTGCCATTTATTCTCCGGACAAAAACTGATTACGATCGAACATACTGATTACATGAAATGACAGGGGGATAAAAAGATAAATGCATTAGATATAGAACCCCAGCTTTAGTCAACAGCAGCACTCACTCACCAAACTGCCCTCTTGTTTTTATTGGCCCCTCTGAAGCTGCAGCACACACAGTGACTTTGGTTTGAATTGGCACTGGTGAGCAGCTGGAGCACAAACACTACCTGTCAGCTCCTGGAGGCTCATATCGTCCTGCTTGTGGTGCCATCTCCGGGAAAGAGTCTGTCATGTGAATTCAACACTGTGCTGTAATTCACACGCATATCGGCATGTCCTGATCCCGTGGAGTAAAATGTGAAGTTGTCACTTTATCTGACCAGAATGCCTTTTTCAACTCTGAGCTGGAGAACCCTGGCAGATAAAACAAATCATATCTGAGCCAAAGTCTCTCTGTACTTCTTCCACCATCCACTGATGTCAAAAAACATTAGGGGATGACAGAAGAACGTTGGCTGCTTCGGCTGGCGGCAACGAGCATTGGCAAGTATTGTAGAAGATACACTATGACCACCGCTATGACTAATACATGGAAATGAGCTTCAAAATCAGTCAAGTCTTCCTTTAAATGAAGCGCGTCTCCAGGCGGCAGGGCTCTGGGAACATTCAACTGTATGTGTAGGGACAGGAGGGCTGTGACGATACAATACGTATCATGATATTGAGGTTACTATCCAATTTATCGTGAGGCGGTACAGCATTGTTTCATAGGCTTGTGTCCTTGTGTTTGGATAAGCGATGTGTGCTTACTTCTTCCAGTCTCAGCTGACTATGTGTTGGAGTGGAAGAGTCAAAACTGAAGATTGATTAAAACACTGCCATCTAGCTGTCGGGGGTCTAACCGCAACAGGAGCGCATATATCTGCCCAACGCCAATGTCACTAAATCACTGGAAAATATAATAATAATAATAATAATAATGTCAGTGGGTGTCAACCATGATCCCAGCAGTAGAGCCAATCACAGTCCACGGTAACCTAGAAAGCACAAAGACTCCTGGGAAGACGTGAAGTTAGTGACATGAATTAATGAGACATGAATGTGTAGAGACGGAGAGGGAGAGGAGGAAAGAGGAGCTCAGTGCATCGTGGGAAGTCCTCCAGCAGTCTAAGCCTATAGCAGCCTGGCTAAGGACTAGCCTAGGATAGCCATTAACAATCCCCTTTAATTCAATCAAGCCTTGTCCAAAGTCTTAACCCTAAAACCATAATTTAAGGTTATTGGATTGTTAGAGCCAGCTATTTAAATCTGGTTGATCCTGATTTTTATTTGGATCTGCACCAGCGCACTCTCACAGATACCAACCTCCCAAATATGACTGATTTATTTTTCATTTTGTCAGTTCGTCTGCGTTCCTTGACTGCGTGATCTCTTGTGGTCCCTCATCGTGCTCCTAATATCCGTGTCCATTCTCCAGAGAATTCCTGTGTCTTTCCCCGAGGATCTCTCCGTGTACGTTTTGGTTTTCCTCCTGCGTATTTAGGGAGTTGGTATCTATGAGTGTGGATCTAAATAAAAATCTGGATCCACCAGATTTAAATATGTTGTCATAGTCTACCCTGTGAATTATGGCTACAGGACTATGACTTTGATTTTGGATTAGGCTTGAGTGAGTTAAAGGGGACTGTTGGGCCATTCTAGTCACAGATTGTCTTGTTCATTTGAGGCTTAGCCCAGCTGAGTGGCTCTGCTTTGTGTAATGCATCATTTGTCTCATACGGTTTTGGATTAAGCCTTATCATCCTTCCCATCTTCATCATCACTGAATATAGTATTAGTGGGATGGACTGTAGAGTGGAGGCAGCAGCAACTCAGACCAAACACTGCCAGGAATGAAGCCACCGCTTCACTGATGGGTCATGACAGATTGACTACCCTCCCATGGATTGGGGGGGCCTCTGCTCTCAGACATGCTGGAGCTTTATTAGACCTCAGTATGCCTCCCAGTGGAACCACATTGCCCAGCGTGACCTGGACTGCTCTGGTCACCAGCTTGGCCTCCCAGCCGTGGGTTGGGACTCTCTCAGTTTGGAGGAAACATTTGAGACACGTTGAGACACGTTGTAAATCAACAGGCCAGAACAATGACACCCTAGGAAGCTAAAACCCTCCTGTCAGTGAACACGCATCGTAACTCACGTCTGCTTAACCTGGACAGAAAGAGAGTTTAATCTGGGGCTGAGCACTTGAACCAAAACTAAAAAGTTACCTTATATGCACTAACTCAGTCTTTTATGACCCAAATGTGTCTTTCAGAATACATGGCTACGCATCAGAATGTTTTTCTCCATCCAAGGAGACCTGAGGTTCTCCATCAGAAAGCTGTTATAGATGAAGCATTTTTGTTAACAGCATTAAGTAGAGAAGCGAGACGAATCCATAAATTTAGCTCTTCCTCCATCCCATTGTTTATTCTGAGAGGGTTTGTAGAGCTGGATGGAGTTTCATAGGATCAAATACACAGTAAAGTATTGAATGTTGACATGCTGGTTAATGCTCTGCACAACAGCTGTTTTCCAAAAATCATCACTGCATCACATGCTGAGACAACATATCTACAGCGAGAGGCTGCGTATACACAGAGACATCATAGAGCACATATTTTATTGCATTGGTGTGAGCTAATTCAGTTTCAGTGAATGTTTAAATATTAACAAGTTTCTCGTAAAGCAAGAAAAGCAAGGAAATACGTGGTGAGCTTAGGAGAAGATGTTTGGTGTTTCAGGAGAGGAAAAGTATGGAAACCTCCCAGCATGCATCTGGGCAGCGGATTTCGAGACCCGAATGACATTTTGTGTTTTTTTCTTGCTCTAATAATGGTGTTACAGTGTTTGGCATGTGATACTAATTGATCAGAAAGTGAAATAGCTTACTTATCCGTCTCTCCAGCTGATACCATAAATAGGTCTGCTACACATCTGCTGCCACTGACAGACATGCACCATATTGAATTATGAGCAGCTACTGGTTCACTTATTTTTCTGAAACTGGATCATATTTTATGAAGAAAAATTATTTTCTGGCTTCCCCCCTCCAATGTTCTCCAGCTGCTCTGGCTGAGCTATCTGTGATTTACAGAGTTTCGTAATGAACAGATGGCTCTACTTGTTGCTTACGCTGACGACTACTGTATGTACCAGACTCAAGGGCCAGTGAACATGTCTGTCTGAATGGACACCAAGCATAGCCTATAAGATGCCAGTTTGATGATAGTGGATCTAGAGGTAGTTTACAGAGTTTCCTGATGGACAGACTCCCGATGAATCTCATTGGAAAGACTAAATGTAATGACTCGTGGCAGATCTGAACCCAAAAGCACAACACAGGAACAATCACATGCAGAACGTTCAGTTTACTCCGTCTTAATTCTTAGTTAACAGGCAGGGGTCAAATCCCAGAATATCAGTACAACTGGCAAAATATCCTACGGGGAGAAGGAAGGGAAATCCAAAGTGATCAGGCAAAGGTCCAAACAGGAATGAATTAAATTGGGCTGGTATATATATACTGAGACACTAATGAGGGAATGGGCTGCATGTGAGGAGATGAGCAGGGGAAATCAGGTGAAGGGAATGAGATGATTGTAGGAGTGTCAGGATCTGAAATGACAGAAGAATTAGTGATCAGGCAAACAAAAAAAAAGAAAAGAAGAATAACACTAAGAGCTAGATGAGGTCATGACATTAAAATCTGTTTTCTTCCTGCTGTTTTCACTGACCATATCTGTCCCTCCTCCACATGCCATAATCATTCAGGGTTTCTCTTTCATGCCCACTGCACTGAGGAGGCTGTTATGAGTCAGAGTTACCGACTGGAAACATGAGCTGCAGTGTTTTAGATCTTTATTATCGCTGAGATCAGTTTTCTGGTGTACAGTTTGACATAGGGGCGCTTTATCTCACATCATCCTGCCTACAGCGCGTCTCTTATAATCTCAGTGTTAGATGAGGGCATGAGGTGACCCAACACACACACACACACACACACACACACACACACACACACACACACACACACACACACACACACACATACATCCTTCCTCTGTGCAACATTAATATAATTACAACTAGATTAAATGTAAACTAGAAGGACATACCGCTCCAAAGGTATAATAGTCTCTTTAAATCAAATTAAATCCTTATCTAAATTCCAGAAAGACATGTTTGCTATCAAAATGGCTTTCCACAGGCTTCTGTTAAAGTAAGTAAAAACTTAAAAATCCACCTCTTTATCCAGATCCACTCCAAAATTTTACCTTTTTCCATATTTGGCACATGCATCATTCTTATCATGCATCATTCTCTCGAGGCTTGATGCCGAAACGTGTTGGAACTTTGTATTTGTATTTGTATTTGTATTTGAACTTAATGTCTAACATGACCGGGCCATTACAATAAAGGCATTTTACTTGTTTTAACAGTGAGTGCCTTGGAGATTCCTCACGATTTTCATGTCTGCATGTATCCCTATCCAAAGAGCATCTCCAACAAACTCATTTTGAGTCCAGGAAGCGCTCCTTTCCTTGCATTTCTTTTAGTTTAGGCATAATTCATCAAATGCTGAAAACGCCCTATCTCAGGACTGACCTGATTCCACCCCTTTATCCGGATCCACTCCAAACTTTACTGTGTTCTTGCTGGATACATACCCAACCCTTCTGCCAAGTTTCATCAGGTAGTTAGACAGACATGTAATGTTAAATAAAGAGGAAAAATATTCCTGGATTCAATCCAAAATTTTATGGGTTCTTCCCTGTCATATGTCCAACCCTCCCACCAAGTTTCATGAAAATCCTTCCAGTGGTTTCTGTGTAATCCTGCAATCCTTGGAGGAGGTAATGAATTCAGAACACTATAAACCTCTCTTAGACTGGATCACAGTAGTTCGTGAAGCAAAGTCACAGGCAGATATTGAGTTTTAATAACTGGTGTGAAAAACAACACTCCAGACTAAGTAAGAGCCCAGAAACATTTCTAGACTCTTATTTCTACAAGTATCCATCTGTGCCGGAAAGTGTCAATAGTCCCCTTAAACCAGGCATGAGTAATTACTTGATGTGGACTCTTTACTTACAGTATTCCACAAAAAACATATTCATTCCTCTAATTGGAATAAGTCAAAATGTAAAGGTTATAGCCAAATATCGAGTTAATGTGTTGGTTTTCCGGATCTTTGGAGTTTTCATTTTTGAGAGACAGTGTTAAGGTTAGGCTGGATTAAAATATCAAGTCGGATTTTGGGACTATTACAAAAGAAACACGACTTTTATATACCCTCCTCTGCAAACCAGAGGAGGCTGTGTCCACTGGCGGCTCGTGAATGTGTGCTCTGTGTTCTGACAGACAGAAGAACGAGCCGCTTTATTACATCTGCACACGGCTGCCAATCATCACAGGTTTCCCTCACACTCGTGCAACCAGAATTCACCACGTTATTTAGTTCCATGTGCATATACAGTACATTCATCACTGCGATACAATAACCTGCAGCACATACAGCATTCCTGCAATGAAGCGTCTATAGAGGATTATGTAATCTCCACCTTGTTGCCTTCCATCTCTGTCGTTTTATCTCTTCTGGAAAATCCACATCCTCACATCTTAAACAACCATCTCCACCCTCCACCTACTCCCAGTGTCACACTCCAAATCCAACTCAAATCCCAGCTGATCCGGTTTTATCACCAGAATCACACTGGAAAGAATTCTGGAGCCAGCTCCTATCTGATGGTTTTGGTCGCCGCCTTTCCTCTAACTTTAATTTCTAGTGTCGATAAGCATCAAATGCTCTAATTCACCTCATACCTACACGGCTAAATAGACTGAGGTCTATTTGAGGTCTAGTAAGCTGCATAAGAAGGTTTGTGATTGGGCTTTGGATCTCAATTTGGTCCAGTTACAGATGCCAAATTCTGTTATATCAAACTGTTTGGTTTTAACCACGGCAGTTTCGTGCAGCGTCCATCTACCCTGAGGAGGTACTATCCTGTAATGGAAAACGACCTGCAGAAAAGTACCTGCCGAGTCGAGTCGAGTAGAGTCGGTACTATTAATACTCGGTGTATTTAAGTGTACTGCTGTTGGCACAGGGACAGTTAAGTGATCTACAGGTTATCAGCAGGTCATCAGTATCATCCTGGGTATCTGCGTTATCTCTGGCATGTTCTAACATAGGAGCCAGAATCTGTCTCCATTTCTATTCCATCTCAAAATCAAAGATGAAAGAGCTGCGTGCTCAGATAGCCCAACACTGGAGGGGAGAAATGATCTCCTTCATTGGAGTTTTGCACTTGAGTCTTTCTTTAATCTCTGATTTCTCCGTGTGTTTTCACATGCCACCCAAATTCCATTACAGAGCTGCTTTATGCAGCAGCATACCCTGCCAAAACTTATCATATCAGCACGCATGACTGGAGGGAGCCATGCATTAGTTAAGTCTCACACTAAAACACAAGCTGCTGCTCACTCACTCGCTCTCTCCAACGGCATCGGTCAGGTCTTGTATAAAACAAAAACCTTGAAATCTTAGACAAGTATCAGAACAAGGCAGAACTCTGTCTCGCCTGCACACTCCCCCTCTCACTCCCTTATACACACACACCCTACCCACTGACCCCCACCACCATATGCCAAAAATTATCATACAAGTTTCCCTTTGTATCCATATTTAAACATGATGGAGAAGAATTGAGCCTTTATATGAGGGGGAGGTTGTGTGTTTATCCAGCAGCGCCAGCACCAGGAAACAAGAGAAAGCCCCCATTGCTGCTGGTGGAAGCAGGAAAGGGTCTGAGACTGCGGGGCTGGCAGGAGGAGAGGTGAATGGAGACAGGGAGAGAGAAGGAGAAAGAAACTCTTTGAGTGACAGTAATTCGGAACCTGGACTTTTTATGATTTTCCTGCTTTTGAGAAAACATACAGACTAAAGCGCTTAGGACCAAATGAAAGATGTTTTTTTCCCATCAAAAGGTGTGTGTGTGTGTGTGTGTGTGTGTGTGTGTGTGTGTGTGTGTGTGTGTGTGTGTGTGTGCGCGTGCAAGAGTTTGCTTGCTTGTCTATCTATATGTAACTTGCACATGTTTGCATCTTAAAGTTGAACAGAACCTTGATTTCTCCTTACTTTTTGTGTAATATTGTCAAATGATACTGCGGTTATTGTGTATATCTTTTGGACATTTTTGTGCAAACATTGTCTAACCTTCAGGCCTCTGAGTGGGAGTTTATGCCCACATTCAGCTGGAAGCAAAATAATTCAACCCCCATTCTATATTAGTTTTATTGGTAAAATATACTATTTATCAGCTGTTTGCAAAAACCAAATCAAACCAGAACAGTTTTAATAGTTTTTTCCACATTCAAAATAAAGTCCTACTTTTACTGACTACTGCAGTCGCCAAATTATTCAACCCCCTGAGGAGCATCCCTCATAAGAGCACACATTTTAAGTTAAAACACTGTGGCAACCTTCATAGACTTACTTTAGCATTTAAGTCCCAATGTTTTTTTTCTGTTTGGGCCTAAGTTTACATAAGGACTCCATGCTCAAACAAGACGTTCACCACAACTGACCAAAAAACAGAAGAAAAGTTGGCTCCAGTAGCTAAAAACCATCTAGATAAGACACAGAGGTTTTGGGATGCTGTTCTGTGGAGCGATGACTGTTTTGGGTTTATGGATCAGTGGTATGTCTGGAGGAAGAAGCAAGCATACACTGAAAAGAAGATCATCCTTCAAAATAAAAGGACAATGATCCCAAGCAGACCTCAAAGTCCACCAAAGCTTCTTCTCAGAAGAAGTTCTGGATCATTCTGGAGTGGACAAGTTTTAATTTCAGTTCAACTTTAATAAATACATTTGATTGTATTTGGTGAAACAGACCAAACTGTTTCTCTTTGATTTGTTCCACATTTGGCTCACACCATCGCTTCATTCCGTTTCCACAGGCAACAGAAGTTTGAGGATCATCAATTGCGACGAAGAAGCAGAAGATGCCTTCCTGAAAATACACTTCCCACTTCCTTTAACATGGTGTTGAGATAATAACATCTTCAACATGTTTTTAGTTCCATGGCCTCTTCCAGCCTTGAGATATTCTGAAACAACGGGCCCGAATTGTAAATTATCAACTAAATTATTGAGATGGGAATGTAAGGGTTTGTAAATGGTCCTACTGATGGATCTGTGTTTTCACTGGTGTCAAAACAGAGCCAGGACTGAATGGGCCTCCTCACGACCCTCCGGCCGCGGTTACACGTTCAGGCCGTTCAGGAAGGTTTGGAGGTTTCTAACCACAACGACCTTTTGCTTCATTTTTATTTTTTTTGAATGTGAAATGAGACACTGGATAAATTATGTTGACTATGAAGGGCCCCCTTGTTCACTTAGAATAATAAAGAAAGGATACCCCGGTGGAGAACTTTGCAGTAATTTCGCCTGTAAGTGTGTGAGTGTGTCTGGGCTCAAGAGTTGGCTGGTCGAGACAGAGCAGCGAGTGGAGAGAGAGAGAGAGAGAGAGAGAGAGAGAGAGAGAGAGAGAGAGAGAGAGAGAGAGAGAGAGAGCGGGGAGACCCTGTCTCATTTCCTCCATGATGGATGAGCCTATTAGCTGTCCTGTGTGAGCGTAGGTTTAGCCTTACACCTCCGCTCCTGGACACACACACGCTGATTATGACCACGAAAGGGAGGCGGAGAGAGAGAAACTGCTGAGGATGAGACGGTGACGTCGAGTTTGGCAAATGTTTAAATCAACAGAAGTAAAACAGAACAGCTCTTGTACATGGCCTGTTCTGTGTTAGTGTGCGCGTACATGCATCTTGTTGTCATTGTCTCATTAAATGCCTGACAAAGGGCTCCGCAGATAAATGCAATTCAAAACAATCTCAGGACGACAGCCAGAGGTCAGACTCACAATTAGAGTCTCGCATTATGTCTTGGGACACACTCAACCACGCACACACAACTCTACATTAACACATACATGCAACCTTCAAATGTGTACTATTTCCATAGAGGAGTCCACCTGATTCCCTCATCCATCCACAAGTTATTAATAGGACTCGTTTGACGTACCAGTGCTGAGGCTCACAGGGTGGGCCAATGGGGGCAGGGCGGGGTTTTTTAGAAGGCGATGGAGGGTCAAAGACAGTTGATATCCTTGTCCTCTAATCGCTCCCACTCTCTATATAACCTCCATTTTCTCTCTGCCCTTCCTTCCTTCCTTTCTTTCTTCCTTTCTTTCCTTCCTTTCTTTCTTTCTTTCCTTCTTCCTTCCTTCCTTTCTTTCTTGTCGTCTCTGCTCACCATGTGTCCCCCCTCACTCACTCCGTGTAACATGTGTCACTCGCACTCTTTCTGGCATGCACTGTGTCTCTCATGCACTCTCTCTCTCTCTCTCTCTCTCCCCAGCTGACAGCATGTAATTGGAATGGTCAAACACACGAAAACATGACAAATGGCAGGAGATATTTGTGCTTCATCATCATCATCATTGCAGGGTATCTCTCTCCTTTTCAGCTGGAGCTCGGTTGACAGCTTGTAATCGAACTGCTCCTTACACATGGCAAATGGTACCAGATATTTGTGCTTCATCATTTTAATGGACCCCAAACCCATTTTCTCCACCCCCTGAACATATCTACAGACTTGGCTTCACATGAGTCCATGTGTTAATTTATGAATTATGATTCTTTAGCCTACACATGCGGTATTTCCCAACAGAGAGTCCCTGAGAAAGGGGATATGCAGATTAACATGATCAAGGAACATCAGCGACACTAAATGTAGAGTCTAAGTGAGTGGAGAACAACAAATTGATTTTAAATCTCATCCTAAGTCTGAGTGAAAAATGACTGGCTCACAACTGACAGCACTGACCTCTGAAGAACTGTAAACTAAACAGGCCTGCAGGATCAAACTTCCTGGTGCCATGATGGAGCCTTCTTCTAAGAAAACACAGATAAAAACAGTCATCGAGATGAGATAGGAGGAGCCATGCTGGGCTGATGGGACCTATTGATCCCCAGCTGTCAGTCCTGACAGTTAACACAACACACTGCTAAAATGTGCTTCACTCAGATCATTCACTTTACTGGAAATGAAACTTTCACTAATTTAAAAAAAAGCTTGTGTGTGGCCTTACTTTAAAGAGATTTGGTTACCAGCTTCAATTTTCTGTTTTTTTAGCAGGATTACGCAAAAGCTAATGGCATATTGAGGTGATTAAATTTTAGTGATAATCCGGATGACTGTTGGGCCTTGGCGGAGGTTTGCGCTCCCCGAGCGCTCGTTTTTTTGTGTTGTCTCCACATTGCTTTTTTAAAATTTTATTATCATCAACAGAAAATAAAGATCATGCGATCCAACATAAAGAACTTAGTTTTTAGACAACTAAAGAAATATTTTTCTGATTTTGCCTTTATTTTGCTTGATTGGTTAATAAGATAGTGATCACAGACATTGTTGTTGTTATACTTTTGTTTTACTTTTATCCCAAGCTCACATGTAATAGAATAATAATTTTGCAATAATGAGAAAATCAAATTGGAGATAGAAATGACCTAAATCTCTTTTTGTAGCAGAACACCACCTTGGAGGTCAGTTTTCTTCTCCTTTTCTCATTCCTCTTCTCAGTTTTCTCTTTTTTTTCTGCCTTCATTGACGGATTAAGTCTTTATAGCAGCATTGTTATACTTTAATTTGTTTCCTATTTGTGTTTCATTTAAAAAATCCTTTCATTTGTTTTGTGATTGATTCTTACTTGTATATATCAGTATGGTCACTTTTTGTGATGACAACAGTTAAACTTTGACTTTAATAAGTTAAAGTCGAGACAAATATTATTTAGTCCAATAAAATGCAAACACAATCTTCATAAAAACTATAATTTTACCTTTCACATAGGTCACATATATGGTAGAGATGTTATTGTATATATTGCTGTACACTGTGAGGCCTTTCTGCTATTTTTTCCTACCACATGTTTATCATGTTGCAGTGTCTATTTGTGCTCAGGAGTTTTCTTCTGAATGAGGTATCAGTTGAATCAGGATCCATACCACAGTGGTTACATTATTGTTTGTGCAGCAAAAAGCCCCACAGAGTTAAAACATGCTGCCCTGCTGTTTCACTGAACTTAACTCATGTTGATAATGATTTGATAACACAACACTACAGACAATTACACGCACAGGAATGTCGGCAGGGAATGCAGCGTCTGGATTATCAACAACTGCTCCCTGCTGCCAAATGCATAATCAAGTTGTTTTGGTGTCTCCACCTATCTAAAGCAGCCATCTTTATCCTAAACAGCTATCTTATGTCTCTGTCCCCTCCGACAACAGACAGGGGACAGAGCGGTGAGAGGCAGCCAACAGTGGATATACTGATAGTGCAGGGGTCTTGTTTTCCCATGTGCGTTGCCAGGATGTGATGTATAAATAGGCACCGAGCTGTTTGTGTGCGAGTGCAGGCTTAAGTTATGTGCCTATAGCTTGATAGGGGCTGTATGTGGCTGCGAGGCCGCGGCTGGGGAGGCATCTATGGTGGGTCAGGCTGTCGGTGTCTTCTCATGTCCTGAGATCTGAGAGGCCTCTCCCAGGAGGTGGTGACGGGCGGCAGAAGGGCACGGATTCAGAGTATTTTGGTGTTAATTGAGCTTATTGGCCTGCTATTCACAGCCTTGACATGTGATTGATTTAAAGGCTAGAGTGAGACTGCAACAGGGCTGATCTCTCGGGTGGCGGCTCCTTAGATATGGTCTCAGGACTGCACAGCTGTGAGGAATAATCCTCTCCCTTCATTTTTTTTTTCAAAGAAAGGCAAGCAATCTGCCCTCCGCTAGCTGCCGGTTTATTAGTTTTCCAGTATGAAGATGAAGGAGAGGAGAAGAGAGGGAGCAGCGTGAGGGCCTTGCAGGGGGCTGGAGTTGAACCTGCACACTGTGGAGGGTTTTCCAGACTGGTCCGCTAGTATGAACAGCTATTAAACATTTACCTTTTTATGCTCCTCACAATTAAAAGATTCTGTAACTAGAATCCATGGCAATATTGTTTTTACGATTAGATTGAATTTTCTCCAGCAAATTACTGATATGCCTCTTTACTCTATGTGTAAGGATTTCTTTTTTAATTAAAGGAATGCATTGACATTTTTTGATTTGAGGCAACAACCAGCAGACTAGCTTAACTTGGTGTAAAGATTAAAAACAAGGTGAAACAGCCAATGTCTGTCCAAAGATAAGGCTGCGTTCATGATACATCGAAAATCGAAAAATTATGAGCTCTGGCTCACACGAAATGATTTGAACACATAGCTTACCATAATGACTGGAAGCAAACGGAGACAGCTGACCTGACTCTGGCCAATGCTATAAATAAATGAATAAATAAATAAATAAAATGCTTAAGCTTATTAGCAACTTGCATTTTTACACTTTGTTTTAAAGGTTGTATGGATTTAAACAAGCAAGATAAATTGTGTTAATAAGTGAGCTAAGCTAATTGGCTGCTAGCTGCGGCCATATGGCCAAATACAGCATGAGATGAGAGGTGTGAATCTTTTCAGCTTAGTCTCAGGAAGAGAGGAATTAAAAATCATGGGTATAAAATGACGCCGTAGTTCTTTAGAAATTTTGAAAACAGGTCCAAAGGTAAGAAAATATGTTTAACATGACCTTTAAAGTTCACTAACTGGTGTATTATATCTTACAAATTACTGTTCCAGGCCAAGAAAAAATCATCTCTGTAAATTTAGCATTTCGGAAATAGGGCTAAACAAGCTGTCTTCTTCCCTTTCCAGATGCTAAGCTGAGCCTACTGGCTGCTGTTTCCTGCTTCATATAGCAAACAGACAGGAGAGTGTTATCATTGTTCTCATCGAGGTGAAAAAGCCCCAAAAACTTGCCGTCTTTCAGTATGAAATGTAAATCTGAAATTTGGGTAAACCTTAATGTTTTTCATTGTGTAGCATAAGCCTAACTTTACAGTTTTTAAAGTTGATTGACAGGCCTTGCCAAAATAAATAGCAACTGCAAGTGTTATTTCAAGTCAGATATGCTACTTGTTCCTTTAACCTTGCTTGCCCCACCACCACCACCCTCAGTCCATTTTTAGCCCTCCCAGGCCAGGCCGACAGTTTAAACTTGTTCACTAGCAGCACTCTGACCCAGAGTGAAATGCTATCAATCCCAGCACTTACCAGCACAGGACGCCTGTGGTAAAGAGCATAACATCTTCTCCAGTTATACAATCCTGGCAAATGGGCAATGTTTCCTCTCATATCCTCCCACAGAACAATTTAAACAACAAGAAATCATTGTTTACACTCGCCCCCCTAAAAACTGTATCTTTGAATATTTCTAAATCCTCTGACCCCACTTTCCTTCATTACAAAGAGCTGTATGACCGCGCAGTAGTGTTGCTTTCAATTGCATTGCTCCCTAAGGACATCCATGAGAGGATTTGAGTGTGCCCAGAAACTTCCTGCCTTTAAAAACAAAGCAGAAACATTCAACAATTACAAATTGAGCCATTCAGCATCAGCCTTCCAATGCAAACACCCACATGCTGCATGAATGACATACACAAACAGAAATACTTCATTTTTTACATGCTTGAATGGCTGTAAATTATCATTCACGTCACCTCACACCTCACAATCACTGTATTTACAGAAACTGTGTGTGTAATTTGTAAAGAATATTCAATATGGCTTCTTTACCTATGTATGTCTGAGGTACTGTAATAAAACTCCATCACAAAACCTTTTTCCTTCCCACTGATGACACTTCACGGCCGGTTTAACATCAGTAACTATTTTTGTGTTTCTCTGTGTTTGAGGATTCAGCAGCAGGGGTTAAACCCAATCAACCCCTTTCCCATGGGAGCAATTGTGTACTTATGTCGCAGTTGGGGTGGGAAATTCAGAGTGAAACCAGCTGTTGTGTAGCTGTTTTGTTATAATTTGTAGACAAAATAGAATTATTTTCTGATGACAGACGAGTGATGAATCTCTTTTTAAATGTAAGTATGCAAATAATTACTGAGGAAATTTTTGAAAAAAAGTTACTAAACCCAAGTTGCAGAAGGATTTTTAGGTTTGAGATTTTCAAGACACAGTTTTAGCAAAGTGATCTGAAACTCTGTATCAGAAAAGTTGTAACAGACACCGTAAAGGCTCAATTTTAAATGACTTAAATGTCATATGGCAAATTGTTACCATTATCAACTGTTCACTTTTTGATTTAGTCCATATAATTGTTTCTTTTATTCCTATTTATTCCATGAATTAGTAAGTAGGTAAGTGGAAAATGTAAGTCCTGTTGTGTTAAAAAAAAAAGAAGAAGAAAACACAGAATGCAAAGGAGGAGCAGGCAAAATTAAAGGGCAGTTGGTCTTGATTCAAAAACAGGAAGGTAAAAGGTTTTTTTTAAAGGGGGGGGTGCAGATAAGCAAGAAAAACAGGAGAGATACAAAAGGGCTGGACATTGTTGAGGCTGATTAGTACTATAAACAATCAGCCAATGAGGTATGTATGGTGGCTGATTAGGGGAATGACAGGTCTCAATGAAATCCATTTAAATGACAACTGTGACACAAAACATGCACCTCATTGTAAACTCACAGATTCATATTATGAGTGGTTTATGATATGCATAGTGGTGGAACATCATGAGTTGTTGTTTTTTATTGATTAGCCTATTATTATTTTCCATGATTCCATAATGTCGCCAAAAAAAAGGCCCTAGGGGGGAAACAGTGATCCAGAATCAGCACCCATTCCTGGATCCTCATCAAAATGTAGTTTTTCTTCCTTGGCCCAAGATCCACCCCTACACAAAATTCCATCAAAATCTGTTGACCACTTTTCAAGACACTGTATCTTGCATTCAAACAGACAGACAAACAAACAAACGTGGGTGATCATATAACCTCCAACTCATGTTGGTGGAGGTAAAAATATCTGCTGTGGGAATTCTGCCCATGTCACTCCCTCAGTGCCCCTGTGTAGTGAGTGAGTGGCAAGGTCTGGAATAACAGCCAATTTTACAGCAGGAAGAAATAGATGTAAAAATACCTAATATGTGCTTTTTGTCATAAGTTAAAGATAATTAGGAATGTTGTATAACGACATTCAACATTGTACCCAACCCAAACATTTCAAGGTTTACCTGAACACAAACACTGCCCAACGTATTTATACCTAAAAACAGCTATTAATTTTCCAATCACATACTTCTACAATAACCCTGGTGGGATCATTCTGCTTCTGGTGGGCTTCAAGAGTCATAAGTAACCACAATCCCCCTCACTCTGAGCCTTTAGAAAATATATCCTGTTCATATAAACCATCGTCTGGCAACGTGTTAGGAACAAGTAGCCGCTGTCCTTGAAAGAGAGCTATCAAAAGTGTTAAAATGTTGCCTGTAGCCAGCAGGAATAAGACAAATTCAGATTCAGCCTGATTTCATCTATCAGTGTTTGGTTTGTATACACTGGCTGTACAAATATAACAGAGCAGGATGAATGTTCAAAACAGCTGCAGGACGCAGCAGTGACTGTGCACTAACTCTGACATATGTTTACACTGTCGGGTACACACTGTATATTCACTTGACACAATACATGCATGCACTAAACGGATGTTTTACCTGAAGAAAACATCTGCACCAGTTGACATGTTTGTAAGGACCACTGACACCAGTTTGGTAGCTGTCCTGTGTGTTATTACTTTAATTTATGTGTGTTATGAGCTGTTGTTGCCACCATTCATGCTTATTTTACTGTTTCCCATCTCCTTCATTTCCACTGTTCATCACACTATGGGACCATCAAAAGCACAATCATAAATAAAGTGATTTTGTATCCATGCTGGCATTTAAAGTGTGAGCATACCACAAAAAAGTTCATGTTTACTCGCTTGGTTGTCTTGGAAACATTTATATTCACAAATATAATTGTTTATTGGATTCAAAAGAACTTAGGAAGTGATGGTGACAAGGCCGAATTATTCACTTGTTTAACATTTTTGAGGATATGACAGCACTTTCATACCTGCTACCTACCGCAGGCTGTAAAGGACATGATGTCATTTTTAAATACTGGAGAATGAGGAACACAGATGGACGGAGGTGATGAATCAGGTCCATTCACTAATAGCACTATATAAAATTACATAACAGCGAAACTGGGGAATTTAGGTTGTCTGAGGACGTCTGTAGACTGTCCTCTCTTTAGAGCAACATCATCATTTCAAATTGTGGAGAGAAGTGAAAAATATCACTTCAAGGGATATCCGAAGTCGCTAGTCTTCATTAGAGAACAAGAGAACTACAAACTCCATCTGCTGCGAGTCTCCGGTGACTGCTCATTCTCCGAACACTGCATAAATTACTGCACAAGATGAAGAAAGAGATAATTACATGATCAGAGCCTCAACAATATGCCCTTATACTCCCTGTCAAAGGTAATACCCTGGTCCAGATGTGTTGCTTTAAGTGTGAGGTTTCTCTTATTACACCCATAACAGTCCCAGACAGGATAGTAATGTCATGCCAGGCTATGGCAAGGCTCTCCCATTGTTCTCCATGTGATGTTTATAGCTTTGTCCCTGATATATGATAACCAATAAGTGAGAGGTAGTAATTACAAGGCCCACACTCCACCGGATCGCCTGATGAATGCGTGAAATAAAAGATGGGGGGTTCTTTGTGGAGGCTAGTTATTACAAAGACATACAGAGACTTGACATGCAGCAATATTTTGAGTGGGAGAGGGGGAGAAATAAATAGCGTATATCCATTTCCTCCACCAAATGGTAAAGTAAATATCATTGACCTTAAAACAAATCAGCTGCAAGTCAGTGAATGTCAAAATCCAAATACTCACATATTCCTGCTCTTTCCACATTCTCTGTTCAGGTCAAGAAAAAATAACACAATTAGGTGAAACAAAAACACGCAACAAAAGCACAATGGTATCCTATTTTAGGGTCCAGGACACAGAGCAGTGGTGCGGTCAGACCTTGTGTCTCCTAAACTGATTACCAGAGAAACAAGAGGCACGCAAATTCAGTGTACCCAATTGTTAATTGTAAATCAAGCCAGTAAGTGGTGTCACAGTGGGGTAAGGAATACTTTGGAAACTATGCTTCTAAATGGGTTATTTTGCCAAGAGTTAGATGAGAAAATCAATTACTGCCAGTCTCATGTATGTACGCTAATTATGAAGCTACAGCCAGCAGAAAGTTAGCTTCGCTTAGCGACTCGAAACATAAGGAACTAGCTTTCTAGGCTAGCTGTACCCTTGAATTTAAAATTTGAAATAATGCAACATTTTGGGATATAAAGTTATTCACTTTATTGCTGACAGTGAATACATAATTCACCTTCCCTGTGACATGGCCGATCTCGTCCTCTGCTTGGATATTAAGCTCCTGGACCTCACGCTATCTCCTCAATTTCAGTTGATTATGTTTCCCTAAAGGTGGAAATATTCACTTAAATCGCAATCGAACAATTATAACCATAAATCAGTTTGTTTTATGACGGAGAGTGTTCAAACCTCACTGATGCAGATTGAGGGTTAGTTAACTGTAGGCCTTAAGTCAAACCTTCATCCACTAGAACTCCTACCACAAGAGGCTTTATTGTAATGCATCCTGATATGTGCTGCTTACTTTGGAGAACGATATCAGTCTGATAATAATCTCAAGCCTTCTTCTTCTCGGGCAGTCTTCAACGACCCCCTTATCTTTGAAGTGTGAACTTGAAAACGTTTTATTGGAGAGGCTGCTTAGCAGTAATGGAACTTCTGTCAAAGCTTCTCTTTTTGATTCACCAAAACCTCAGCGCTGACGCACAACAAGATATCATCTCTGGGTCTGGAATGTATTTCCTCACTCACTCAATCTGGCTTAATTTGGAAGTTGGAGGCTTTTTTTAACCTGACGCCATATCTGATAAAACAGCACACGCTGCCCTCATCTAGCTCAATTTGTCATCTAGCAAGCCTCAGAAGAGGAGTGGTAAATTTATAGCCTGATGATACAAAGTGCAGTATTTAAGGGGCAGTATTTTTACACCTCATTGGACAAGAACAAATACAGGGGGAAGGAAGCAGCTCACCATTTTGGGAAAATGCTTGTTCGCTGTGCACTAGAGATGAAGTTAAAGTCAGCAACTGAGCAGCTTGGCTTAGCAGAAAGACTTTTGGCAGGGGAAACTCGCATGGCTCCTCCAGCTGGCATTTTTAAGATCAATAATTAAAATTAAATTGTGCTTGTTTAATCCATGTGAAATGTAAAAACTACAATTTGAGGCTTTACCAGAGATATTCTAATAATAGTAGAGATGTGCCACTCTCAGAATTTCTGGGTATGTAGGGGGCGCTCGCAGGGTAGTCCAAAATTAATGGAGCAGAAGCCCCAAAATTAAACGTTCATGGGGGGAAAAATTAGCACCACAAGCCACTTTACAGCATTATACTTTACGGCACTTTTATAGTCGCTGGAATATCTCTGCTATTACATAAACCAGATCTACATTTGGCTGTCAGAAACGAAGGTCCTCCTTTAGATATTCATTCGATTTCATAAAAAAAAAAACGTCTGTAGACTCCGTGAGACTTCGAAGAAGGGTGTCGGGTCGCAAGCAGTCGTAAATCCTTAACAGACCAATCAGCAATCATTAGCACAATGCTAGCGGTTTATGGGCAAAATTGCCTTCGTTGTAAGAAAAAAACGAAAGAACATTGATGTATTTTCATTTCACTTCTGATCTATAATCAATACTGTATTTGCACAAACTAAAATAAAATTTGGCCTCTTTTGTCTAGAAGTAGGTGAAAATAATTATTTTAGCCGTTTAGCTCCATTCACTCCCATTCATTGAGGACTTCCTTGTGAGCGCCCTCTAGGTGAATTGCAGCTGAGTTGTGAACAGGCTGTATGTAGAATGGCTGTGGCTTTACTGCCCAGAAATACTTGCAAGAACAACACATAACCCAAGAGAAAACAATAAACTGACATTTTTACACTACAGTTTTTTTGCATATATAAAAAAAAGTCTAATTTGTTAATCTGTAAAAAAAAAGGGGGAATAAGTAAGAAATGTCTGCCTTTTTAGGTTGCATGAAAGAGGCAGCAGCAGCATGCTTATATCTCATCCAGCATTGAGTCATTTTCGCACCAGACTAATGTAAAACAAGAGTTTTAACTCGGGGAGTAATGGAAACAGTATGCATTTGACAACCAATTCAGTCGTGCCTGGCGGTAGGCCAGAATCCTTGAGTTTGACCCCTGTCTGAGAAAAGATCAGTGCAACAGCTGTGGAGCTGCAGGATCCCCCCATTCAGCCACTAGATGGAAACAATAGTCCTCTGCTCTGCACTATCACTGTTTCATTCATCAGCTGCATGTTAAACCTGACTCTGTGCTCTGTTTTGTCTGTTTGCCTGGTGCCCCTTCAAATGAAGCTATTTGTTGATTCATTGTGCATGTGTGTTTGTAGAGATCATCCTGCCATTGGTCCACCCCTGCTATAGTCTCTGTAAGCAAGGCAGTGAAACCCCGGCCAGCTTTGTTTTACAGACGGGAATCAACTAAATAAAGTGTCACTTCATGAAAACATAAGCTGAAAATGGTGACAGAGTAATTATGAGTCAGCAACAGTAAAATGCCAATGGGAGTATCGTTTTACAAGAGGAGCTGGCTTCTCTCTACAACTATACTGGAGAAAAAAATACTCAGAGGCTGACTCAGAGGAGTACAGGCAGGTTTCATATTATAGACCCAGAGGGTAAAGGTATTACCTCACATTTTTAATTTTCCTCAATAGTTCTTATAATTACTATATAAAAGGATGGTTGGTGGCTGCTATAAGAGACTGAACAGTCACCTGCCAGTTAGGCTTCATTCCAGAGGTGTGTTCTAATTTTGTTCCACTGCATTTTAGAGGGAAATATTGTACTTTTTACTCCACTACTAAGAATTTGACAGCTTTAATTTCTTTGCAGGTTAAGATTTTTTAAATGCTCCATACATATTAATGCCTCAGCAGAAAGAAACTAAGTAGATTTACTTTAACTTTTGATGTTATTTTACTTACTTACTTTCTAACTTTGATTCCAATACATTTATCCACCAAATATATTTGGGCCTACAAGTACTTTGCAAATTAAAAATGTATATAACAAATGTGAGATGAGTAAGATGATAAGTATTATTATTTCTTTGCATTAAATTGCTGATATCATACATAAGAAATCTACAGTGACAGGGGCCATTTTGCCCCAAATGGTTACTTTTACTTCATATTTGAGGTATTCAGCCAATTAAACCTCCATATTTTTACATGGAGGTTTAATTTAAGATAATAATAAGTTAATATGAGGCTTACTCATTCTTAAATTTAGCATTTAATTCACTCATAGTTTATGGAATACAAGATGATGGGGTGAGTTGGGGCCCACTTCTCATTTTTGCCCTTGGTGCCGCTAGCAGGTTGATTCCAACCTGATTATACTTAACTTTTACTTAAGTAAAATATATTTCTTCCACCACTGTGCATGAGTCATATTAGATATATGCATATTAAATATGTATAGATGGATATACATGAAGTAAGGTGCAAGAACCTCAAATATGTAGGCCTCCTTCTGTATAGTACTACTTCATAAGTGAAAAATATGGGTGAGGGGCATCCTTTACTTTGGCAGTAATTGTGGGCTAAGCAAGGATTGTTCATATAGCGCATTGTATAGAACATTTCACTCACAGAAGGCTTTCGAGGAAAAAATGTGATTTGAGTAATGGCTCATTTTTCTCAACATTAAAACGGATACAAATACATGTTTGTACATGTTTTCTGCAAGCTTACGGATATGGACGAATCGGAGCCACAAGAAATCACTGGGGACAGTGTAAGCATAATTCAACGAAGAAGACATTTCTTCTTAAAAAAACTCTCCATACACATGCTGCGATATCTGGAGTATAAATAAACCTTTAAATCCCATCTAAGTACAAAATAAATATGTCCATTTCAAACGATTTATCTGTCAAAGCCCACATACTTCCATGCATCCTTTTACGTTGGCATCCATACATCCACAAGAGAGCAGTGATGAGTCAAATGTTTCCGCAACAAAAATGGTGACTTAGAGGCGGTTGTGAGAATTTAGCGAGTAAAAAAAAAAAGGCTTCAAAAGTGGAGGCAGCAATGTTTTTACTGTCCGTCACTCTTTGGGGAAGTGAAAACAAAATCATAATTGTTTGATGCAGATTTTAGACATGGTGCTGCTAGTTTTTTCACTTTTACATACGTACAGGACGGTGATCTGTGCCACCACTAAACATATGGTAACATGTGGTCTGAGAGGTTTTTTTTTTTCTCTTTTAGTTAACTTTTTTCTCCTACAGACATTTGTCCTATCTTGCTTGAATTCGGCTTCACTGTCCCCAACATGTTCCAGTGTTACCGCTCCGTTTCACCCTTATCCTTAAGTTTGCAGAAAACATGCACAAATACAGGCAAAAATGATCTCAAAGTATAGACAGAAGGCTCCTTCCATCCATATGTGTCTGAGCATAAATGAGCCTCTAAATGGGGGGCCCGGGCCCCGGTAGAGCTTAATGTCTAGCAACGCTCCTGTAATTCCACACTGAAGTTTAACTATTTCATTCGAATAAAGAATGTGAATAGAAGTCAAAGCAGAAATATCGGAGGTATTTGACCGTCCTCCAGCATCTGTCTGATAATTTTCCTTGTGTGGTGGGTGAAATGTGAGCGTCACGGAGCGCCCACCCCCTCCTCCCGTCTGTCTCTCCCCTGACTGGAGTCCCACTGAGCGGCTCTCAAACTTCAGTGTCAAGCCTGAAAGCGAAGGACGAAGAGCCGGAGCGGAAAGTGTCGCAGCTAAATCAGCCTTTTTGGACCGGTACAGACGGCCGTTTTGAAATCTCCTCTTCGTCAACGCTTGCTGACCATCTTTTTGAGGATTTACACTCAGCTCCGGGTGTTTTATTTCTATCATTTCCCTCCATTGTTTGTCGAAGTTTCCGACTGTCACGTCTCAGCTGCGGACCTTTATCTCGACTGTCTGTGGAATTAATGGTTTTAATTGAGGACTGAATCTTCCAGCGTTCTATTCGAGGCTGTTTTCTGGAGGGTTTTATCTTCTAACGGAGCGGTGACGTTAATATTTGGACCTCGCCATGGGGAAGTAGCGGTGAAACCTCAGTAACCGACCCCCGTGTTTTTGACTTTCTCATGATCATTTCGAAAATAGTTTTCCTCTGAAACCATGAGCATGGATGGTTGTCCGCTGAAGGTGGTGATTTTCTTGTGGTGTCTGCTGGTGATTTCTGGCTCCAGCTTTGAGATAGTCTCCTACGACATGGAGCGAGGCAGACCAGCCAAGTGTGAGCCCATCGTGATCCCCATGTGCGAGGGGATCGGCTACAACCTGACCCGCATGCCCAACTTCATGGACCACGACGACCAGAAAGAGGCTGCCATCAAGCTGAACGAGTTTGCCCCTCTGGTGGCTTACGGCTGCGATGTGCACCTCCGCTTTTTCCTCTGCTCCCTCTACGCCCCCATGTGCACGGACAAAGTGTCGACCTCCATCCCCGCCTGCAGACCCATGTGCGAGCAGGCCAGAGAGAGGTGCGCCCCCATCATGAAGAAGTTCAGCTACACCTGGCCGGACTCGCTCGACTGCTCCAGGCTGCCTACCAGAAACGACCCCAACGCTCTGTGCATGGAAGCCCCTGAGAATGAAACCAGGATGGAGGGCAAGAAAGGCGAGGGCATGCTCCCTGTGCCCCCTCGCCCCAGGCAGCCGGACACCAGCAGCGGCCGCTCTCCAGGCAGCATGGGCTCCTGCGAGAACCCAGACAAGTTCCAGTTCGTGGAGAAGAGCCAGTCCTGTGCGCCACGCTGCTCCGCTGCGGTGGACGTCTTCTGGTCCAGGCAGGACAAGGACTTTGCCTTCATCTGGATGACAGTGTGGTCCATCCTCTGCTTCGTCTCCACAGCCTTCACCGTCCTCACCTTCCTCCTGGAGCCTCACCGCTTCCAGTACCCCGAGCGCCCCATCATCTTCCTCTCCATGTGTTACAACGTCTACTCCGTGGCCTTCATCATCCGCTCTGTGGCCGGGGCTGAGAACATCGCCTGTGACAGGGAGAACGGCGAGCTGTACATCATCCAAGAAGGGCTGGAGTCGACGGGCTGCACCATCGTCTTCCTCATACTCTACTACTTCGGCATGGCCTCCTCTATCTGGTGGGTCATCCTCACGCTCACCTGGTTCCTGGCTGCGGGGAAGAAGTGGGGCCACGAGGCTATTGAAGCCCACAGCAACTACTTCCACATGGCAGCTTGGGGCATCCCAGCTCTGAAGACCATCGTCATCCTTACCATGAGGAAGGTGGCCGGGGACGAGCTGACGGGGCTGTGCTACGTGGGGAGCATGGACTCTGGTGCCCTCACCGGCTTCGTCCTCATCCCTCTGTCCTGCTACCTGGTCATCGGCACCTCCTTCATCCTCACCGGCTTCGTGGCCCTCTTCCACATCCGGAAAGTGATGAAGACGGAGGGCACCAACACGGAGAAGCTGGAGAAGCTCATGGTGAAGATCGGCATCTACTCCATCCTCTACACGGTGCCGGCCACCTGCGTCATAGTCTGCTACTTCTACGAGAGGCTCAACATGGACTACTGGAAGCTGAGAGGGGTGCAGATGAAATGTGGATCTTTCAACGGGCTCAGCAGCGACTGTTCGCTGCAGACGTCTGTTCCCACGGTGGCTGTGTTCATGCTGAAGATCTTCATGTCGCTGGTGGTCGGCATCACCAGCGGGGTGTGGGTGTGGAGCTCTAAGACCCTGCAGACCTGGCAGGGCCTGTGCAGCAAGAAGCTGGCAGACAGGACTAGAAGCAGAAAACCCTGCAGCGGCGTCAGCTGTGGCAGCACACACTGCCACTACAAATCTCCTGCTGTGGTTCTGCACATGGCCAAGACTGACCTGCACTCAGACAACCCTACACACGTCTGAGAGGCACACAAACACACACACACACACACACACACACACACACACACACACACACACACACGCCCTGAGAGAGGAGCTGCTAAAGACTTTGTGAGAAGATGAGTGGTTGAACTGTCAGTTACTGCTCTGCTGCTGCAAAGGGACACACAGGTACATGCATCACTATCTATGAACAGTATTCAATGCATAAAGGGAAATGTTCAGTATTGTTACCCATATTTTTCTGTTTCATAGTGTTCTGTGCTGTAGACATGCCCAGTGTTTCAAAGCAAAAAAAAAAAAAAGGAAGAAGAAGACTGTGATGGGAGGTATCCTGGGAAATATTAGTCTATTCTCCTCCCATGAAAGTCGCATGTTTAACTGTATAAATCTGTACAAATGTTTTATTTATTGTAAATATATTTAATTTAAATTTGGCTCTTCTCAGATTTGTTGTTTAGATACATTTATTAAAGGTTAAGGGGTGTTAAGTGCCTTTTATAAGAGCTCTGGCCTTTCTGGAGGATAGCCTAATAAATTTGTGGAATTGACGCTCAGCTTCCTGCTTTTATTGTCATCATTTTGTTAACTGTCTCTCAGCAGATGAATATTTAGCTACTTTAACATCTTTAACAAGTCTTATCGCTCATTTCATTTGTTTTCCTGATTTTTTTTTTTTCCTCTCCTGAGATGCACACATTTTTTTACAGCGGGGGTAGCCCACTCCCCGCCAAACGTCTTGTCTCCCCATCCCTGGGAGGCGTCCCCGACAATAATCCTCAAAGAGAATGGCAGATGAATAGAGTGACAATCCGTGGCATGTATTAATGTTTGCAGCGTCGTCTTAAAAATGCAGGAGTGGTTTGTGGAGGAATATATTTAATTAATGGCGGTTTTAATCCTTGCACAGCCTCACTGTTATTGCCCTCTCTCTCTCTTTCTCTCTCTCGCCTCCATTGATCCCTGTGCAAACACTCAGCTTTTTGATCTGAGAGGACAAATGTGAAGTGGATTGCAGCCTTATTGCGTGGTTTCACTAACAGATGTAAGCCAAGCACAGGCACTCAAAATTGCAGTTTCTCTTTGAATGCATGGATTATTAATATTTAGTTTGTATGCGTTCTCTTTGAAGCTGTATTTCTGATTTTTAAGGGAATTCCATGATACAAAAGTTTTCAATGTTTACATTTTATTCACTATAAGGCTTTTTTTTGGGGGGGGGCGCTGAAGAACCATTAATTCTTGAACTACCATCAGGCAAATAATCACTGATGCAGAGAAAAAATGTGCATGACATTATTTTCATTAAATAAATACCGTAAGTTTGGATCTTGCAACTAACGTTTCAGTAATAAAGTCTGTTTCACTATGCATGAGAGCCACCGTGTTCTCATATGGTCTATAAAAAAAGCGAAAATAAATAGTTTTTACATCGCAGGACTTTAACAATTTAAGTGCCAGTTTAAATTGCAGCCACACACAGCAAGTCGTTTCACAGCAAAACACAGTGGTAATTACAGTGTTTGACAGCAGTGGGATTGATTATTATGTCTGTCCGTGTGTGTGCAGCCGTGTGCTGTGTCACCAGCAGCAGCAGCAGCACATGGGAGTAGTAGCACGGAAAAAATGTTGACCATCAGGAGCTTGTTTGTGTTACATTACTGCAGTGTGAAGGAGGCATGTGCTCGCTGACATCTCCAGATGTTACAAGTTGTTTTGTTTTCGTATTCCCAGCACTTACGACAAATGTGCAACATCTTGTTCCACACACCTTGGTATTCATTTACTAAACACACATTAAAATCAAAGCTGCGTTATGTCTGCTGTAAATTAACCACATTTCCACTCTGCTCAGTGTATGGATCCGTGCAACGCCTCAGTTAACTTCAATTACTTATTCCTTCCTCCTGCAGAACAAGATGTGGGTTAACTACCAACATCCTCCCTCTTTTTTTTTGTTTTGTTTTCATTACCCAGTCATTGTAGACGTCCATGGCTTGGCAGACGAGCGCTGCGAGTCCTGGACTCTGACACTTTGTGGCTCACATTTAACTATTAAAAAGGGCTGTTTTGCTTGGAGCGCGTTCCCAGCCAGAGACTCGGCTGGTGGTGTTTCAGCCACATGTTCCAGCTCGTGGGCGCCTGAACGGGGGCGCATGCTTCCTCCCCAGTTTGCACTCTGGAGCCATGACCCAGAGAGGCTGTACACTTGCTATGTGAGACACAAACCAGCTTGTCCCACCTGTGCATAGCTGCACTGATTAGATAGTAGCTGCAGAAGGTTAAGTACATGAAGTGGAGGTCTGCAAGTTTTTTTTTTCTGCTGCAGCAAAGCTTTGTTGAAATTATTTTTCCCCTCTCAACACTTCTTTCTTTTATTTTCTTGCCCTTTCTGCATTTCTATTTTTATCATTTTCCATGTATTCCTGAATAAATGCCTAAGACAGCTTTTAACAAAAGGCCGACAGACATGACTTGTTACAGCAGCAGCACTATTTCTCAGCTCTGTTTCTTTTTCCACAAATATGAATTCTATTGCTGCATTTCCAGGTCACTGACGGCTATTTTTAGTTCAGCTCTTTCACAGAGGAAAGGAATCACACCGCGCTTCAGATAGATGCAAGAATGAAAGCTCCGTTCCAAAAACAGACACTTGCTGTGTTTGAGCTGTGGTTCCTTTGGCGCCAGAGATGTTAACTACACACACCTGAGGTCTGAAGCGCCGGAGCGGCGGCATCCAATCAACGCCGACCCTGTTCTGAAGGAGACCCCTCCCCATCTCCCAGTTATGTCCAATTTCAGGAGTAAGTAAGCTCAGTCTTGCTCGAAAGATTTAGCTTGGCTGAGGCTCCACGCTGTTTTTCTTCTCCTCTGGCTCAGGAGGTTAAATAGTGTCAGTTCCACTGAGCAGCAAGTCTGTCTGGGCCAAAAAGTGAGACAACTCCCAGAAAAGGCAACACTTTTCCTTATAGGTTTCTCAGGAACATTTCATTGTGTTGACCGTGAGCCCAATAGTGTATTTATTGATTCTATAGAAATACAGAACAGGTCTGTTTGCACAGGATTTGTACATTATGTTTATTATCAAAAGGCGTAAAAACACCTTCCCGCTTTAACTGCTGACACCATGTTTTTGTCTGCTGCAGGAGAGATCCCTCCATCTGGTCATGGGTCTGATTAAAGGCGATCATTATGGCATCAATGTGCCTCCCTCATAGACTTAAACCCCTGCCCAGCCCTGAGGGGGAAAAAAGAGAAAATAAAGCATCCTTCATTACCCTGCCCTCCCTCCCTCCTCCAGTCCTCCACCCCCCTTGAGCACTATCCCTTTCCTGTGCTGTTTTGATGTGTAAATGAGTGTATTGAAAACCTGCAGGCCCCCAAAGAGATGCTTTCCATGAAAATGCGGCAGTCGGAGAGCACCAGAGTTCACACAGCTCACCAGTCCTCGCAACCGGACTCCAATCAGACACCCAGTACGCTGTTTGCCGTCTCGCCTGTGAGGGCACACACACAATTACACAGACGGACGATGCCTTGTTATGCAGACATAAACATTTACAGACTGAGCTAAAAACCGGTGAGGTGTAGAATTTGGCTTTCCGGTGACTCTTGTTGGAGAGAGGATACTGTATATTGTGTCTGAAGCGATGTGTGCAGAATCTATCAGGTCCATGAAATGAAAGCTCACATCTAAGAGATTAAAAACGTGTTTTTAATCTCAGTACAGACGATTGGCTGCGTCGTTCAGTGTCTTAGAATTTCAGAAGCACTTCAGAGGAAGAAATACTTTTTATTAATAAAAAAAATAATACATTAATTTGTATTATACTCTTTATTAAAAATAACACGGTGTCTGATCGACAGCAACACATTCATCAGGAGTTTACTGTATGTATAATTAGTTTCATCAAAACCCCAACTGATAATTCCAGCTGTTATTAGGAGGTATCCAGGAAAAAAAAAAGTATTAAGACATTCTATTGACCCTCAACTGTAGATAGCTTCATGGATAAATATGTCAAATAGCTTTCAGCAGATTCTGTTCATGCAGCCTATTCCTAAAGACTGAATAGTAGACAGGTTGATCAATTCACAAGGAGATTTTCTGCACTGTGGATACAATGCAAACTGACCTGAAGGACACAAAGTCTCAGTCTCAGTTTCCAGATGCTGTAGCTCGATATGAGAGAGTGAAAACATGAACACCACTGGGAGGAAAGTCCTTTTGAAGTTGAATTGTTATGCTATTGCTACATTCATCAAGAAGGACGCACAACAAGTTTAATCTGTTTTTTCAGACAGCCCAGTTATCAAAAGTCCCACTCTCTAAACTTGGACGAGCCAAAATGCTGTATAACAGAAAAATAACCCCTTCAATGAGGTAAAAAGAATGGTTGAGGTCAAAAGAAGAGTGAGGAGGTTTCTTCAAGGACAATCAAACAAGTTGCAAGATGTTGCAGACAGAAGCAATAACAGTAAAATCACAATATAACTTACATTTCAGACGCTGGTGCAAATGTAACAAAGGAATGTAACAAATTCTATGAAAATGTGAAAAGACTGTGACTTTAAACAAAAATGTGAAAAGATAATAACTGCATCACTCAGAGAAGGCAAACCTCTGCCAAGGCAGCACAGTTTCCACATTATGTCATTGCACCTAAAAGTAACAGTCCTATGATAGTGTGACCCTCATAATATGACTCCATGGTCATAAAAAACTAATCCTAGAACTTGGAATCACATCGGTCTCATTATTAATTGGGTTTTCTTCAGGATTTAGCTCGGCAACTTTTGATGATACATCAAATTTGATACAAAACTGAACCAGCACAGTTTAAACTACAATCTGATCTTAGTTCATGCCAGTATCATTATTATTTGTCATCTCACAGTACCACATTCTCCATGAGCCCTATAAATTAAAACATTCTGGAACACCAGATCCAGGATATGACTTGGTTTGGTATGTTGTAGATATTATGGGGATGTCATTGTGTCATTTTTGTTCAACCATTGCAGGCTTCACCCATGAAGTTACAAGCGATAATCTTATAATTTATCCTATCCCTCAATGGTAAATAATCCTGTGAGAAAAATTCTGGATCCAGACGATGATCCGGATCAACACCCAAAGCTAATGGATTGTTCCCTCAGCCGTACCCTACCTCTAGCAATGCCAGCAAAAACATAACCTCCGTGTAATAAGAGAGAGCTACTATTCAAAATAAATGCATTTGTGAGTAGGAACGAAAAGTTCAAGGGAGTGCTACCAAAAGAACAAGGTTCATATTTTTTACATTACAGTCCTACCAAGGAGTATGGATTTCATGCAGCCACAGTCTGAAAACTCAATTCGTCTCAATGCCTCATGCTATCGAAAGTTGTTTATGTAGAGAAAAAAAAAAAACACACTTCCAATCTCGGATGAATTTATTTTAAGATACTTTTGACAAAAGCAGCAGCCAAAGTTGCAAACAGGTCGAAATGCAAACGAAAACTGTTCTATAGAAAAGGACGGTAACAAGGAACGCTAAAGATTATATTAGGAAGAGTGCAGGAAGAGAAAGTTTCAAGTCAAAGTTTCCAGTTTTTTTGCTATGTCCTCTTTTTTTCCCCGTGTTTTTTCTCCATGTCCTTTGATCAATAAGCAGAAGACAGAAGTAAAGCTTCCTCATCCCTCTGTACTCATTCCTGTGCTCCGTCTGCCTGTGGCTGAAGGAGAGATGAATCAGTGAACAGAGGGAGGTTCCGCCGCTCGCTCTCGCTCTCTGAAGCCAACAGCATTGCTGTGATCACTGCTAATCTCCTTTGCCACTCTGCTGCCATCTCCTCAAATACATTCATCTCATTTCCAATAGCGCTCATGGCCTCTTCTTCCTCTCTAATTAGGCAGTCACCCTTTGGATCCCTGCAGCAGGCGAGATTGCTCTTTGAGCTAAGGGGTCAGTGATGGCAAGTATTTATTTGAGGGTTAGTTCACAGCAGGCCCTTTCATCATGTTGTTATGTTGCACGATCAGAGACTTGGGATTATGTAGGTCAGACGTTGGAGAGTGAGAGCGCCTCTTTTGTAGCTGCCATTTTTATTCAGTTGCTAGGCAGCACCCGCTCTAATCTCTTGTACCAAAGAGTCTCTCCCTGGAGAAAAAGAGAGGGAGCAGGAGTTAGAAAGAGCCAAAAAAAATGTGAAAACAGCATCAACAAAGAACACAAACCCATGTAAGGACTGCTTTCAGAGACAGTCCAAAGGGAGGGAGGGGAAACGGACAGAATTTGGGAGCCTAAACTGGGCCCTGGCCCTCCTGGACATCTTTAAACCCCTGTGGTTTGGTTTGTGCCATTGACTGACTAACTAAAGGATGATCAACCAATCACACAACTCCATCAGCAGGGCAGATTCAAAACCACAAATTTGTGCAGATTTTCAAATGCTTGGAAATGTTATTTTTGTGTCAGTGTGCAAAAACTTAACACCTTTTAACTTTTGAGTTTAGCTTTTGGAAACAAGTGGGAGTGCACTGATTGGTCAGAGAAAATAAGACAATCGGCTGTTTATCAATAGGTACCAAAATCGATCAGAACCTCTCAGATTTGGGTCCGTGTCGTTTGGCAAATGTGTCTGCTGTCACATTGCCACAGTGCCCCCATCCTAAATGTGCTCATGTCACACTCCACCATCAAAGGGTCACCCTTGGGCTCTGTGCTGTGAGAGTGGAGGTACACTCCCCCCCTCAGTACATGCACTGATCTCTCTCCCCCCACCTCCCCGGCCCTGGGGTCTGTAAGGATCTGCTATTTTCCATTTCACTCCCTTTGATTTGGAGTTTTGAAGTGTGTTCTTGTCGGCCTTTTTTCCTTTTTTTTTTTTGGGACTTGGTTGTGTTTGACATTGTCTTGCTTCATAAAGTATCCTTATGAAGTGTGCTTCATGAACTTTAATCACTTGTGAGGTACCTGCTATGAAAAGTGATGATTATCTCTTAAAGTAATAGTTGGACATTTTTTTGGAAATAGATTTTTTTTGCTTTCTCACCAAGTGTCAAAAGATAGATTCCACTCTGACATGCATGCAGTGGGCTGAATATGAAGATACAGCCAGCAGCCGGTTAGCTTAGCTTAGCTTAGCATGAAGACTGGAATCAAGTGGAAAGCTTTAGCCTGGCTCTGTCCAAAGGTTAATAAAATCTACAAGCATGTTTATCACCAATTAAGCTGTCCACTTCCAGTGTTCCACATGGGATCTTACACAGTATGTGATATTCAACAACAAATCTTTTCTTTTTTTTATTCTGCAGATGTTTGTCAGTTTAAAACCAAATTTTTTTTAACTCAAATTTTACCATCGAGGGCACATTTCCCCTTGTTTTTTTCCAGAATGAGGGGCAAAGAATGAAAATAAATGAAATTATGCCCATGTTGATCGCTGCAGCTATGCTAAAGGAGTGTTAGCTCTATAAGATAGCATGCGGGACAACGTCTGCAATGTTCAATGAGTGTTAAGTGTCAATTTTTGGGTGTGTAATCTCTAATTAGCCTAAGAATTTTGTTTACACTCTTCTACTTCAATAAGCAATTTCTTACTTGACTTGCAAAATTATCTTTTAATTTGACAAACATATGTGCAACTCATAGCACAGCTGCTTGTAATCGTTATGCTAAGCTAAGATGATTGATGATTGCATACAGGAAAAAGTGGAAACAGCTATTTTAAGGAAAACAAACTTGAGTTCACACCCAAGATGCCATTTTCTCAGAGGTTATGTGTACTCTCATCTGTAGGCTTTTTGCACAAATTCAATAAATAAGATATAACGTGTTAATTAGTGAGTGTTTAAGATGTTGGAAGGTGGATTTTGTTATTTTTGGACAGAGTCAGACTAACTGTTTCTCTTGTTTCCAGTCTTTATCTCTCATCTAACTACAAGAAGAGATGCTTATAAATGCAGATCCCCAAATACTGAACTATTCCTTTCAAATTAACATTTACTCTCATGCACTCAGAGTAGACAAGTGGCATGTAGCAAACAGAGGAGTGATTTTACTCGTCTGTCTAAAGGTATAAAAGTCCTTTGTGAAACAGCTCAGGTTTGTATAGAGGGATGTAATTGGCTAATTAAGGAGCTCTGTGTGCGCCTGTGTGTGTGTGTGTGTGTGTGTGTGTGTGTGTGTGTGTGTGTGTGTGTGTGTGTGTGTGTGTGTCTGTGTGTGTGTGTGTGTGTGTGTGTGTGTCTGTGTGTGTGTGAGGAACAGTGGAAACAACTCTTAAATCTTGGTTTCTGTTCTCGGTGTCTCTGAACGAACAGGTTAATGATCTCACATTTGAATTCTTTCTCAGTGTTTAAGCGGGGTTATCCAGGGTTGTTTGTGTTTTGTGAACAAGATTACATAAATTCATTGGGACATTTCGAGGCAGTTTAAACACATTTTTGGTCAAAACGTTTCCTGTCATCAATTAAGACCTCTCTCCGGCCAGCATTGTTGACTCAGGCTGATCACTGTACATTAGCCAGTCTGTGTAGTAAAGGGAACCAGCTGGAGCCACACTCACTCTAACACAGGACCTTTTGTCAAGGTCTCCCTACGAGTTAAATAAAAACCTTGTTGCATGAGAGATGCTTTTTGTGTTGGAGCAGACATTGTTCCTACTGTGGCGTGTCAGAGCTGCCAGATCCAACACAGTGCTGAATAAACTGTGGTTTGTGTACATACTGTAACTGTAGGCTGTGGAAAAGAAGTGAGGCAGCGGTCTGTGATGATCTTGGCGGCCGGCGAGGATTTGGCATGCAAAGCAATAGCTGGGGTTGCAGTACTACATTGAGCCGTTTCCCTCAGGATAATAGCTGCTTGTGGAGCAGAGAGGGAGAAAACCTGCAAAGATCAGCCTTCCTGTTCACACCCCATCATGCATTAGCTGGCAGGATCCTTGTCTTGTTTTGGTCGTGAGACATTTCCTGTGTGTGTTTTTGGGGTTGCATCTGGGCTTGTTTACAGCCCAGGGTAGAGCCTCATTAAGAGGAACATGGTACTAGGCGGATGTGGGGGGGCTCAAGTGCCTATTAGTGGGGCCGGCCTGTAGCCCCAAACCAGAACCCAACTGGGCCAGGTGCTCCATGCTACAGCCTAGTTTCCACAACAGGGCTAAACAGGGCTAACTCATTAGAAAAGTGTTCATCGTTAAAAAAAATCCCACGCTCTCAAACTCCTCGTTTTATCATCCATGATGATTTGTCAGATTGGATAATGAATTTTAAGAATGGGGATATTCTAGGTTCATGTTCTTATCAGCAAATTCCATGAAAACACCAAGGTTGGCATTTTCTGACCAAATAGTTCTGGGGATGCTCAGAGGAAGTGGAGGTTACTAAATACCTTCATCAGCCTTTCTTTTGTTTGCATTTGCACCACGAAGAGGAAGACTGAAGTGATGTAAGCTGGCCGGTGGTTGGAAGAGCAACGTCACCTCAGCCAGACAAAACAACAATTCAATTAACACAGACATCTGTGTTTTGTTCCATTTCTTTTAAAGCTAGCATTACAAGCTGTTTACACGGCTAACGTTTCACACGGGTTTTTCAAAATGGAGGTTGACGATGCCATAGCCATTCTACACACAGCCTGTTCACTCCCTATCAACTCTGTTGTACCAAAATCGGATGCAATTCACCTAGAGCGCGCTCGTGGAGGAGTCCTAAATGAATGGGAGTGAATGGAGCTAAACGGCTAAAACAATTATTTTCTCCTACTTCTAGACAAAAAAGCCCAAATTTGATTTTAGTTTGTGCAAATATAGTATCGATTATGGATCAGAAATGTAATTGAAACACACCAATGTCCTTTCATTTTTCTTACAAGGAACAAACCACAAGCCGCTAGCATTCTGCTAACGAATCACCGTACACTTAGATCACTCTGGGTTCCTCTTGTGTTGGGAGAGTACCTGCTCTGAAGTAGGAGCTGAAGAAAATCCTAAAAACTGAGTTCTACAATTTGTTCCTAGTTCTTGAAGTGCAGATCCAATAAAAAGGTGGGTTCTTAGAAGAATGTTCTTAGAAAAATGGAAAGGTTCCTCCTGTCCAAAAAACACCTTATACTTTCCAAATTATTCCCCCATCAGTGGCACTCAATCTCAACATTTAACACCTTTTAAAACAGGTCACAAATATACAGTATTATTTTAAAAGGATGTTATATAATTTACTACAACAGCTGGGCGTTCAAACAGGAATAAATAGTGCATTTGTTGGGAACTATTTTCATTTGAGGATTAATACGCATCTAGTGCATGAGTGAATATTTATGACAGCAAGACAGTGCCAACATTCGTCATAATGAACTTGTCACCTGCTGCAGCAGTGTGACTCATTAATGTGTTTTTGACAATAAAAAATCTCTTAGGACACATATTTCATTTTAATAGAATTGGTCGGTCTTTTAAAAATAAGAGAAAGATCGTCAGATTTATCCTTCCTAAGAGGAGGTTTGGTGAATATGGCCACTAGATGCAAATCAAGCCAGAAATATAACTCCAAACAGTGTGAGGTGTCCTTGATTCAACCTTTATTTCTGTTTGTGCATCTGCAAGTAGCCCTTCTTTATTCTTCTTCTTTTTTCTTTTTTTTTTTGCATGCATAGCTATGAGACCCTCACATCCCACAGGCCCTCTTTCAGAAACACAAATTCTTCCCCAGTTCCAGAGTGAAGTGTCCTGCAAAGACTAAAGCTGTGCAGAAGAGGACAAAGCAGAGAGGGATTAGCATCCCCCGCCTCTCTGCTCATGCACACCCGCACCGTGTAACACTCAACATAATCAAACACTCACCCAGTGTGACACACAACACAACCAAACACTCTTCTGGGGCTATGCTACTAAAACAAACCCCGTGCTTGGAACCCCAGGGGCCGAGGAGAGTGGCGAAGGAGCTGAGGAGGCGGATGTGAGGAAGGCCAAGAACTCATGGTGTTTATGCTGAAGAGCCAGAGAGTGGGAAACACAGGGAACACGATCCCCATGTTTTTGTTACCCCAGCTAATCCGACGAAACGACAGAGGGAGCAGATTCCCTTACAGAGAAAGCTGCCACTTAGATATTTATCCTCGCTAAGGCAAACATCTGGCCCCGGCGGGCTCTTTTCATAGGGCGATATGAGTGGGTGTGATATTCAGCTACATTTATTTTGGGTGTGAAGTTTTAATTAAAAGTGAAAGTGATGCCCGCCGGCTAGCCCCCCTCTTCCCAGCTTTGTCTATCCCTCGAGCTTCATCTGAGTGTGGAATGAAGAGAGAAAAGCAAAAGTAGAGATGAACAGACAGGCAGATGGCAGGGAAAAAAAGCAGAGAACAGACAAACAAATGCAGAGACATGTAGGAGAAGAGACACAGACCAGAGATAGAGAGCAATTTATCCACACAGGAGGTGCTCAGGGTGTGAAATGTCTTTTCTTACTGTTTGTTTTCAGTTGCAGTCAGTCGGAACAGCCTCAGTTACACACAAAGTGCCCATTGCCCCCACACACAGAGGAGGGAGTATTGCTTACAGAAAAATCTGCTTACTCTCCAGAGTCTGGCTTTCCAGAAGCACCCTTGCATGCAAGATCACCTCAAATGGCTCAGAGCACATGAAGGACCTTTACAACCCGGAACCAGGAACATTAGAGGGTCAAACCTCCATCCATCCTGTTTTGTGTGTTGTTGTTTTTTTCACACAATTCTTCAAGTATTATCCTTCTCTGGAGGACTTCTGCAAGATATTTTCGTTGTCGTAAATGCTGACACGGCTGCAGCCTTTGCATTGTGGTCACAGTCGGAGCAGCGGTTTACGAGGGAGGCCGAGCTCATGTTGTGTTTACCAATCGCCTCCGGACACAAAGTGCTGGGGCCTCATTTATGAGCTGGCACATGGGTTCCCTCATCACTTTAAACTAAAAAAAGCTCATTGTACATACATCTTGTTTATAGCAACACAGGTAATAAAGCTAAACCTTCCATCTATCAGTTGTAATTGCCTGTTGGAGGCAGAGTGTGTAAATGAGCTTCAGGCCCCCTCGTGTGATAAATGTTCCAGACTATTTTTAATTAAACCTGGGTCTGACACAGAGGAAGGAATTTTTACACATTTGTCAAGTTAAAAAGTGTAAAGGTAGATTTCTACATGTAATATAGATTAAACCTTATTTAAAAATAATTTTATATTCTGTTTTTTAGGCTGATTTTTTAACATCCATCCAGGGACTACAGACGATAAATAGCCTCTTGGCTAACTCCGGCACATTTACAGCAATGTTCATTAATGTGCATTGTCCCTTAAGACAATGCACATTAACATTAACATTGGTTTATTTAACATTGCATGTTAAATAAACCAATAAAATAAAGTAAATAAAACGTTTCTAGATTTTGTAATAATTAGTCATCACACCAGAGACACACAGAGGGCTCCTTACCTTTTAAAGTGGTTTTACATTCTTACAACATTCTTGTTGCTTAGATAAGAAGATTTGTGGCTCTTATCATACGGAGCTATGGCTATTAGCCTTTCTACGGCTGCAGCTGTTTCTCCCATGTGTGTTTTATAATTTTGATTGCAGATCACCGAAGATAATAAGGCTGTGTGGTCCCCCTTCGGTGATTGGCTTCTGAAACTGACGTCGCTGGTCCGTCCCGCCTCGTTCGTGGCTGCTGACTCCTGATTGGTGCGGTTCTTCCATCAACCAACGAACCCGCTCAACGCAGCACGAAGGGGAAAAGACAAACTTATTAGCCCTGACAGTCGCTCAGGGCGGCTGGTAAGATGTACAGGACGTCTCGCCCTCGTTGTGTTTTTGTAAACTGTGCTCGTGAAAGTGAGAAAATTGTATCCGTTAGGCTTTAGTTGCAATATTTTTGGGTTTGGGCTAGGTTTTAGTTCTATAGGTACTCATAAATTCAAAACAGCTATCCTGGCTCAGTCTGTTAATAAATAAAGAGCTGCCAGATAGCATTAAAACCTGAACAAAAAATAGTGTCCAGGTCATGTCAAAATAAAATCCTGTTACATTCTCACAATAATTAAAGAGATTAATTGTTGTCCGGATAGATTTTTTATCTAGATATAACTTCTTACCTTTCACAGACATTTGAAACCCATTTGAATGACTCTGAATCTGCATTAACTCAGCTACATATTGGTGGCAGTGCTGTGTCTCTACCCCTCTCTGTTATCATACTGTGACCAGTTGCATATTGCCCCGCTTAAACTATACACTTTAATCTCCTTGATACAGATTATGATCTGGATCTGGATCCAATTGCACTTATAGGTGTGGAACATCATGAGTTGTCCATGCCTGGGTATTATTTTTTTACTTTATTTTGATTGTCCTAGCTATGTTGAAAGAAGAGAAAAAGTGATCCATGATCCGCATCCATACTAAGATCCACTTTAAAACTGAATCAACTCTTCCTTTGCCCCAAATCCACCCCTATAGAAAATTTCATCGACCCCCGTTGATGTCTTTTGGAGATATCTTGCAGACAGGTTTGCGTGGGCGCAGTGACTTCCTTGAATCCTGTCAGCACTTAAAAGAGATATAAAATGTTGAGTCACTGAGCTTTACAGATGCTAGTAGGCAGATTTTGTTACCTAGAGTGAGCCAGGCTAACTGCACCCCCCTTATTTCTCTGCTAACCTAAGCTAACACCACCACTGGCTCTCACCCTTTGAAAGAAAAAAAAACCCACTTTCCTCGGCTAGTATCTCCAACAGATGTTCAGCGCATGGATGACTTAATGAGTCTCACCCCACTTGACTGTCTGCCAGGATCTTTGCAAGAAAGAGTCTGGCCTATCATGTGTTACCTGGCCGTGCCCTCAATGTGAGAAGATGTTAATTAGCGGTGATGCGCCAATTTCTCCCAACCCCTCCCCTAGGGTCAGTCGCAGCCAGTAAAGGTGGCATAAAGCCTGGCCTCGGAGCGCTCCAGACTCCATGGGTCTGGAGAGAACCAGAGTGCATGATCCGGTGTGTAGAAGACATCCCTGAAGGGCACACCTGGCCTCAACTTCTACACTTAAATTGGAAAGCCTGCAGAGAGCAACACAGGGAACTCAAAGAGAATTATTCTCACTTTAAAAGCCAGAGTGGCTCAAAGAAAACGTCTTGTCTCCTGCTCAGTGCCATGCAAAGTTTCCTCCTGGCTGATCTGAGTTCACCCAGTATGTGTGTGTAAGAGTGTGCTTTATTCTCCTGGCTCCTGTCTGCCGTCCGTCTGCCTCCCCTGGATTGGACTCCTGTCGCCTTCGCAGTGAAAGGCCACTCAACCTGGGTGGATATTCTTTCCCTCACATCTGCTATGAATTTACCAGAGCCAAGCCATTCAAAGGCTCCTTTATGGAGCCGTCAGCAGCTTTGTGACTGCTTCCTATTAAGACGCATGCACACCTTGGCACACACACATACAAACATGTTAAGTGCATGCAGGCTTGTACCCGTGCACGAATTTGCACTCATGCTTTAATTTGAATGGCTGTTTTCATATGCATTGTTTTCCCTTCTCTGCTCTTAGTCATATACTGTGTACAAACAAACACACATACAAACACACAAACATGTACACACTCACCTTCAGTTTCCTACCAAACAAAAAAGCTGAACTTAAGTCAGCCCCAACAGCTGCAGCCTTCTTTTTTTTAAGTGAATCATCAGTGCATGGTGGAACAGTACAGGGGTGGTTATTGGGCCATTACACACTTTAATCTATTTATTGCTGACATCCCCCTCAATGGGCATATGCACACTCCACAGAAACATGAGCCGTGACAGAAACAAGGCCATCATGTAACTTTAGATTTGGAGAGAAAGGAGAAAAAAAATATAGAGGTAACAAATAATAATGTGATCCATGATCAGCGTGGCATGGTCGGCTTAACTCCGGGAAAAAATGGCTTTCAGAAAAATGGATCTAGGATGGGAGAAATCTAATTATTAGAAATGATTAGATTAAGATTTAAACTTCGTCACATGTTCGCCTTATCAAATACACCAGCATATGATTTTAAAGCACATGTTGACATTTTGAAACCTCTTTTTTTAGAGGACTGATAGCACCCTTATGTCTGCATGAAAGTAAAGATAGTTTCTGTCAAAATCTGATGTCTAAAACCTGTAAAGCTCTCTAGTTAGCAAGTTTCATCTCATCATTTTAATTTGTACAAAAACTGAAGTGTAAAAATCTTGGAGCCTATCCCAGCTGACATTGAGCAAGAGGCGGGGTATACCCTGGACAGGTCACCAGTTCATCACAGGGCCAACACATAGACAGAGAATGTGTTGCCGGAGAACCCGGAGGGAACCCACACAGACACGGGGAGAACATGCAAACTCCACACAGAAACATCCCAGGTCCTCAGGTGGATTTGAACCCAGGACCTCCTTGCTGTGAGGCAACAGTTCCTCAGCGAAGTGTAAAAATGAAGTAAAAGTCTTTTGAGTCATTTTGACGAGTTAGAACTAAAAGCCAAGATCTGTAAAAAAAAAAAAAAAAAATCCTTTTGACTAGTAGCAATTCTAAGTTACCTACAATTAATTTCTCCCCTTTCAAAATGCAAAATGTTAATACCTGATAACAATATTTAAGTTCTTACTACTCTGATTGTTTGTAGAATGTGTTGCTTTGCCCGGGGTGCAATGACGGAACAACTGATGTGACAGGCCTTGAAACTGTTTCCTGATTGTTCAGGTATGTGTTCTCTGAGCACTTTCTAGTTATTCCTCTTGCATTTTTTCACTTTATGCAGCCACTCCGAACAGCAGGAGGAAGTTAATTGGCTTTCTATCATCCGCCGCTAAGCTTTACATAGAATCCAGATACATATAAGCCTATTCAACATTTGGGATCACTAGCTCGACTGAACGGTGAGATGAAGCCTCCGTATGAATCATGAAAGGCTTCGGCCGTCTTATTACGGCTGCAAGTTTGACTTCCTTTCATCTTCGCCGTAACTCGCTCATCCAATTGTTGATGCTGCCATATCTGGATGCCGGAGTTCAAAGACATCCCTGGGTGACTCTGAGGTTATTCTCTCCGGTAATTTCTCACATTTCCTGCAACATTTTTCAGATTTGTGCCTTCATTTAATTCTTGACTTAAAATATTGTTGATAAAGAAGGGAGCAACGTTTAGGGAGTAGCCTACATCCACGTGTTTGATGAGAAGCCAGCAGGAGTAAGCGGTCCAACTGTGCGTCTAGGCACTGATGTGTCTGGCTGCAGTCATGGCAGAGAGGATGTATAACTGATATGTTAATGCCGCCGTTTGGAGTCGGGTCTACATGAATTTTGTTTCAGAAGAGTTCAGGATCCCCTTTGGGATGAGAGCTCTGTATTCCCAAGAGGAAAGCCACCGTCTGAACTCCTCTTTTTCAGTTCTCCCTCCCTCCTCTCCCCTCTTACTTTGGTTATATCATCAAAGGCAGAGGATAGGATGCACATGAGAAGAGAAAATTGGGGTAGAAGGATCTGTTTTGTGAATAATGCATTAATAATCATTTGTACTTGCACTTAAAGCAGCATGGAAAGAGAAATTTAGGGCACGTCGGTGCTGCAGTCGTATAAGTTGGGTTTGGCGCTCACTTTTCATTTCACCTTTATGCTCTTTGAATGATTATGCTGCTCCTCTCCCTTCTGTTCTGGCAGACGGTACAGATTTCCCTGGCTCTTTCCCACTTGTCCTCATTTTCTTCTATGTGCATTTCTGCAGCTGCCAGAGTGATAGACTATTGACTGAGCTCATTCTGAAGTGTGTCATGATGTGACACAAATCCAGTTACAGCCCCAAACTCCCTTCATGCACCGCGACACCGACTCCAGCAGGAGAGCTCGACTCACGGTGTCATTTTGCGGGACAGGTGTCAAAAAATGCACTTAGTAGGTCTCATCTCCAGCTGTAAACCTGTTTAACGTGTTTATAAAGATCTGATCTCTAGAGTTATCTAAAGGCAATAGCTATTAAAGGTACAGTAAGGTGTCAGGCCACCATAAGCCGCCAGAGCAGCTTCAGTGGGTCTTGACATGTCTCTGATGAAGGGATGAGCATCATTCCTCCAAAAGATATTCCCTCATTAGGTGTTCTGATGATGGTTCTGAGAGTGCTGTCAGCCCAGTTTGAGATCAGGTGACTCTATTGAACATCAAAGAGGATGGGAAAAGAGATTTCATCACATCTCCGACACAGGATTCATCAAACCATCCGTTGACCCCTCACGCCCTACATGGAAGCGTCTGTATTTGTTACATCTCTCCAGTCATTCAATAACTTTTTCCTTATTTTTGATTATTAGAAATATTCTGATTTAAAGGGTTGAAAAGCAACGTTTCAGCATTTGAAATCGTCTACCTCTCTCACAACTATTATCACCAAATCCTGAACAATCTGAAAAAAGTTTTGTCATGTAGGAGAACTTTGGGCAATTTCTGTCAGCAGAAGAAGAAATGTGCACAATGCTTGAATTTTTATCACAGTGAGGAGATCATCAATTGCTGTATCATTATACTCAGAGCATTGCACGCACTATGGGGGGGTCGCCATGATGACGTCATCTATTTTTCATCTATATATGTTATATTTTGCTTTGTTTTGTGTATTTTATGTATTATATTTAACTTAATTTTAATGATTACTGTATTTTGCAATTATTCCCGTTTTGGCTAGTTCTTATTGCTATTATTGTCTCTGTTTTTACACATTGCAAAATTTAATAAAAGTAAACGTTTTGCAAATTTAATCATCTCTTTCTTGGACCGAGATCCACCCCTACACACAGTTTTTGTCAAAATCTGTATCTTGCAGACAAACAAACCATCAGAAAACAAACAAACAAACAAACAAATGTGGGCGATCACATGACCTCCTCCAACTCTGGTAGGTGGAGGTAAAAAATAAAATAGACTAAAGCAGTTATTTGCATAAATAGTTAGGAGAGAAAACAAATAAACAATCTATAAGGAAGTTAGTAAATAAATTCATGAAAATATTGCACAAATATGATGATGATGATGATGATGATCATGATGATGATCATGATGATGATGATGAGTAATTTTAATTCAGTTACATACACACATTTTTTCCCAGGCCACGATTTTTTAAAGTGGTCTCAGTAACTTTTCCCTTCACAGACCTGCAGCTCATCCTGTCTGGTGGAATGAGAGAGACGCTCGTTTGCTCTTTCTTTGCCAGTTGCCCTCTGCACCTACGTGGACTTGTGGTAAATATTTGCTGGGTTGCTCCACTCACACACACACACACACATGCATACACACACTGCATTTGATGGCTTGGTCATAGACTGCTGCTGTCAGTTTGCACAGGGTTCAAAGATTAGTCAGCATTAGGCCAGTGTTTGCTTGTTACGCTCACTGCTGCTCCTGCTTTGACCTGTCAGGTAAGACAGGTAAGGGATATAAAAACAGAGGCAGCATAAAGCCCAATGACTACTACTGTACTACTTATTCCATGTAATGCAACTAGACACATTAAGTCAATGACATGACATGTCCTGAATTGACCTTTAGTTGCTCAGTAGCTTGTTTTGGCAAAGCACACTCATAGAAGTCAAACACAAACACAGTGAATTATTTACCAGTATTACTTCAACCATATGAGGTCCACACATGGAATATGCTGAGACTATTTTATGGGCTCCGGGTCCTGAGATGATTTGACAAATGAGACCATTTGAATGTAAAGCACAGATGTTTCATCAGAATTTGTCTTTCATGTATCTCCTGTGTGCATTAAATGAAATAATAAAACTGGTCAGATAGCAACAAAGCAGCCTCAGCAAGGATTTCTTAATTTTAATTTCTTAAATTTTTTCTCATTTACATATGCAGCAGTTATAGCACAACATTATTGCTGCGTTCATGACACATCAGAAATTGGGAAAATACAAGCTTCAGCTGGGTCAAAATGATTTGGTCAGGTTGGATTTTTTTTTTTTTTTTTTTTTTTTTTTTGAGAGTGCATACCTCCTCAAACGGTTATTAGTTTTATCATTGCATCCTGGGCACAGTACACATGATGTGATGTCACCATGATAACGTTGCTTTACTCAGATCTGCCTCTTGCCAAATTAAGTAATACCACTTAATTAACTTAGCCTTGACCCTGTAAACCTACTCCTAACATTTGGAATCATGTGTTAATCATCAGTAGTTTATGAGTTATGAAATAGGCTAGCGTCTCTGCAAAGCTACTTGACACATGGGTGGTTTGAGCTAAAAACAAATTCTAGAATGATAATGCTATTTTTTAGGAGCATAATGTTAACCATCTAGGTTTAAGGTGTTAGAATGCTAGAATTTGCCTATTGGCACTAAAAGTAGTACAACATATCAAAATCATTATAGCTCTTCCAGAGGGGCATACATTTCTGTGCCAGATTTCATGGGAGACCATCCAATAGTTGTCAAGATATTTCACTCAGAACCACAAAACTCGCTGGTCGTGCAAAAGTCAGATGATCACCAAGTCAGAGGGATTAATAGCCAAAAACCACACCGCTAGCATGGCTGAAAAACTGTGACATCACCATTGTGGTGAGGCATTATTTCACTGTATTGGAACTATTTATAAACATCTTAGTCCTGCTTCCTGTAAAATCTCAAGAGCTCCTTTGAGCATGGCAGCATGCAGAGCCACTGATTTCTTTCGCCTCAACAGGGAGTAAAAGCGGAGTGATTAATGCATGACTCAACTATGTTTCAGCGCGTAGGATGCTCCGTGTGAGGAATGAACAATACTTCAAGTCATGAGTTTGGAAAGGCCCTGATAGATCTAGCAAGCCTCTAAAAGTTAATATATCCTGACTGTATAGTATTTTTTATAACAATAAATTCTTGAATGCTACAGTCTGAGCCTCCAATAACTGAGCTGATCCACTTCTCAGGGTTCATTAGGAGTTCACTCAAATCATGCAGAGTTCATTTTGGTGTGCAACAATTTTTTAGTTGGCTCCATTTCCCAAAACAGTCAGCCACCAGAACTGTTACAGCGATTCAGTCAGACACAACAACAGAAGAGATAAAAAATGATTTTCCTCTAATGCCTCTGCAGGATTGTTACTCATAATAACAACCTCTCTTATAGGTCAAGGACTCTTCTTCTAGGCCTCAAAATGCCATGATGTATAGGAAGATGGGTAGAAATGACGCACCTTCATTTCCCATGGTGGATAATACTAATAAATGTAATTTAAAAAAACAACTAAATGTAACAAAGCGATGCATAATTTCTGGTTTGAACGCAGCTGCCACCAAATGGTCACTAATCAAGTGCGATGTTTCCACTTACTTGCCACATCTCTGACCTTTACTCTGATCCATCTTAGCCTCGACACCTGTTTTCAAGTTACAGATGGCTCAGAGGCTGTCAGCACCTCCGCAGATATTTCATAAGATCGTTCCTGCTCCCTCTCCTGCTCCATACATCACACACACACACACACACGTCTCATTTTGGCTGTATGTCATGTTGGACTCGTTGCTCCCACCCACTCACTACCTGTACATTTCTGTGGAGTGAGCTCCCTCTGAAACTGAAGCTCATAAACAACCCCAGAAGTCGCATTATGATAAGTCTTGTATAGGTATTTAATATTTCTTGTGTCAAAATTGTGTAGCGAAAGGCCTAACACAGACGTCAGCTGCACCTTTTCCATAAAAATATTTTCATGGAACACTTTTAGTGCTCGTCGCTCAGCCTTTTCTGTGAATAATGAAACTATTTATCCTCTGTAATGTCAGTTGGCTTCAAAACGCCATATTAATAGCCGACCTGGCCTGTGTCAGGATGCAGATGTTTGTGAGAAATGATTCCACGCCACACAGTGAGACAATTGTTTCATATTTTATTAAAAAGTAAAATTAGACATCGGTCAGTGGTCACGGCTAACCCGATTTCCTCCCCGTTAATTGTCTAATTACAAGGTTTACAGTTGGCAGTGATGCTCATCAGCTCAATACAAATAAAACAGGGAGAAGTACAGACTTCATCAATAGCCTTTATTGGAAATTCTTTACATGTGAATCCTCTTAACCTGCCCAAACCCAGTTTTAGAGACTATAAATATATATATATAAAAAAAGGATGTGTAAAAGACTTTTGCAGTTCCTCTAAGAACAAAGAAAGCATTTACAATCAGGTCTCAACTTGAGAAGGGCGATCAAATTTTGTTTGTTGGATGTCAAACAATTACGAAAGTGATTTTAACTACCGTCAGCCAAATAAAAACAAAAACAGAAAGGACAAAAAGTGGCCAAATGAAATCATTTAAGTCTTAATGATAACAGCACTAGTGAAACACAGAACAGCACAGCACAATACAGACAGCAGAGGGAAAAGCAACAACTGCCTCATCAGTATACATATTTATACATACACATTGCTGTCATTGCAGGAAATTCTGCACATTCACCAAGTTTTCATTTAGTGGATGTGTCTAAATTAAATCTGCTGCAGCACTTTTCCTGCCCGTTGTGCAGAAGTTATTATAAAACAAGTTGAAGAGCCAAAATCCACCAGTACTATGAAGGCCCTGTCCTTCATTGACCGGTGAGTGTAGTGGGAGTCAGCTGTTGCACCGCTCCAGCTACAAGTACGGTCACCCATTCACTTGGAAAATGCTCGGACAAAAGTATCTGAAGTGCAGTAGGAGAGCACCACCTGGTGACGGAACCAGGACATGGAGTGACACCTTCATCTGCCCTTGAGGCGCCGTTTAACCCATGTTTGCCACCAAATCCATCAAGCGACATGGCAACCATTTCTGCCGTGACAAAAAGTAAATAACTCTCACCTGTTGTCTGCATCGACTAGGAAAGCCCTGGTTAAACCGTTGCAATTTATTGGATTTAGATCAGTTCGACTTACAGGTTATCATTTACAATACCAAATAAAATGTGCAAAAAATATTAAATATTTTTTAAAAATGCCCATTTTCTTAACAAAATGTTACTTTTTTTTCTGTTTTTTTTTTCCCAACACGTTTTACAAATGTTTACGCACATAATTTCAATAAAGCCTGGTCCTGCAGCTGCTGGCATAGGAGGTGCACCTTACATCACAGAGTGAGTGCAAACTGACGGAGCATTGAGGTACCGGTTCTTTTAAAGTGACAGGGCACTAAAGAGGAGGTACGGCTGGACAACTCGACAAAAAGAGACTCCGAGTCAGGTACCTATTTATGAAAACATCTTGGCACCAAGAGCTGAGATTAAAGTCCTGTTTTTGCACAAAAATGAGGAGACTACACGTTTGATCTGCAGTCTCTACCTCGCTGAAACTGGACCGGGAGAAAAAAAAAAGAAAGGAAAAAAAAGAAATACAACTAGAAAAATCCTAAAATGTTCATTTATAAAGTTGCATTTGACCGAAGATAATCACGGTATCAAGATGCTTAGTGGTGAGAGATTTACAGGAGATAGCTAAATTCTTATGAGCAATCGGCAAAGAGAGGCTTCTCGTAGGGTTTAGCTAAATGGACACCATTTTCACCATCGTGAAACGTCCCTGACAGACTGCTGATTTCACTGTACTGGTGTTTGGTGAGCACAAACGTAAAAAAAAAACAAAGCATTTCATGGGCAAGTCAAATTACATGTCTGTGTTTGGTTTTCAAAATAGAAACTGAAATACGATTTAAAGAGTCTTAAGAGCTATGAGGACCCCAAATGTCTCATTTTCCATAGGTTGAAAAAAGAAAAGCATTACCAACATTAAACGTTAGAAATATAAATCAGTTTTCTTTTCGGTTTGTCAAAATATGAACAAAAATTCAATAACACAAAAAGTCCTTCTGAGGTTTGAGCCCCGCTGGCTGTAGGAGGAGGGGGAGGAGGGAGGGCTTTTGATCATTTCTTGAGGAGCGGGACAGAAATTTTAAAGCAACAAGAGATGACGCTAAACGAAGCACCCTGGACTTCACCAACGTTTTTGTTTCTTGGAATGTCGCTGCTGGCTGGACCGGTCCTCGTCGCTGCTCGCCCCCTCAGCGTCGCCCCGGCCCCTCCGCTGACGAGTTCTCCGTGTGTCCCGCTCGCCATCGCTATCCTGCTCCCTGTAATCCTTCTTGACGGAGGTGGCAGAGGTCCGCTTACTTCTCCTCCTACCCCCATCATCATCCTCCTCCTCCTCCTCCTCATCCTCTTCCTCCTCACTCTCGCTCTCCTCATCCCCACGCCTCCGACCATTTCCAGCTTTCTTCCTGTTAGATTTGCCATTCTGCATCTTCTTCGGTTCCTCTTCGTCTTCGTCTTCCTCCTCCTCCTCTTCCTCAGATGTTGCAGGGGCTTGGCTGACACGTTTGCGTGAGCGTCTGCGGAGGTAGCTGAGGCCAGGCAGGAGCTTCTGGAGCAGCTCCGTGAACGTCTGCTCCGTCTTGACCATGCAGGAGAGCACGGTGCTGCCCTGCTGGTTGTACTCCTCTGCGTTAGAGAAGACCTGTTTCATGTCTTCCAGGAAGTCCTGGCTGTGGCGATACGAGCCCTGGCTGAACTTTCCCAGCATCGTCTGGAAATCCATGGGCTGGGAGATGATGTCCAGATAGTCCTCTGCCTCCTCTGGGGACACCGGCTCCCTGTTGGAGGAGCAGAATAGAAGATGAGGGCTTCATCAGACTAGCATCATAATACCGAGGTCTGAAGTCTGATATGTCGATGTTCTACCACAAACAACTGGATTTTCTTGTTTATTTTGAGAACTAAGGAGACCATAACTGTGTAAAAAGAGTATTCAATAGTTAGATCCCCTTATGTAGCATGCTCCTCTGATCATCTATGGTGGTTGGTGCTGCTTCAGTGTACTGACTGCACATTCAAGACATACAGATTATATTATTTTGCTCACCTGAAAGGCCAGCTGTAGCGGAATTTGACCAGTTTCTTGAGGATCTCCTCACACCTCTCCAGCTCAAGCGCCTGCCTGCGAACTCCTGTTTGGGAACTTTGTCGCACCTGCAGAGACAATTTACAAAAAACAAAACAAAATAAACGATCTATTCTATTCTCTCACTGAAGATTTTGATCATTAATGTCTCTATACGGGAGTGTGGTCATGGTTTCTTACCAGTTCATCGATGTCTGCGGGGCTGTTGGGACCAGTCCTCTGTTTGCTGCTCTGACTACTTGAAGACGACTGCTTCTTGGATTTGGTTTTTGAGCTCTTCGGCCGAGATGAGGACTGCTTAATTTTCTTCCTTGGTCTCACTGTAGAGAATAATGAGATGATGAGTTCAACAAAAAGGAAGAAACAATTAAACCTTTGTAAAAAAAACAACAAAAAAAAACAATCTCTCTCATATTTTGTGAGTTGCAGGAGGTGATCAATGCTTGATTGTCTGTTAAACAGTTATTTTTATTTACACCAAACCCAGGCAAACACTAGAAATTAGCAAAATAATCAGTTTTCTGTGATCCTCTCTTGACCTATTCTGCATCAAAGCATAAAAGTATCTTAATTGATGACATCCTGGCTTGAGCTGACTGAGGGGATCATCCTGCCACATACGCCGAGTGAAGCCAGATGAGACATGGCTTCAAAGCAAACACACAGACAATAGAGACAAGGGTTGAAATTCCCCATCAGCATTCCCCTCATTCCCAACTTTCATCAATAAAGATCCCCTTTATTCCAAAACCAACTCAGGTGTTCAAATATGTGACGTCTTTTGTTTTATGCTGTAGTTTTTTAATAAAAATAATAATGATAATAACAGTAAAGCTCGAATTAAATCAGGAAAGGCTCTCCGATAAAAGTATATTGTATATTACATAATACATTTTGAGTTGGAACATATAAGACGATGATAACCCTGAGAGAGAGACTCATCCTCGTGCCGAATCATCATCGAGCTGAGACAGTTCTTTGATACTCACAGCTGTGACCCATGGCTTTGTAATCATTCTCTTCCTCGTCCTCTTCATCATCCTCAGAATCCTCCTCGTCAGACTCCTCCTCATCATCCTCTTCATCAGTTTCTTGTTTATAATTCCTGCAATGGAGAGATAGACCAAAATTAAACTACAAAATTCGTGCCACGGATGCCCACGCTGCTGGAAAAACTGAAATGAGGATCACCCAAGTTCATATTTTCCAGGGGGAATGGTGACAACACAATGATGAAAATACAGGGCAGTTTAATAGATGATGAAAATAATAATTGGTTGCAGCCTTACATCGAACTTAGTGAGGATACATGCACTCTACTTATCTCCATGTAGTGAAATAGTTTCTATGGACAATGGAGGACAGAGAAAGAGAAGCGAACAGTTACCTTGAGCGGGAGCCCCGTCTGGCCACAGTGGGCTGGCAGGCCGGACACAGCCACTCTCCAACAGGAATGCGGTACAAGGCCGGTCGTAAACAGAACAGGTGGAAGGCCTTGTTGCACTCATCACAGAGGATGAGTTTCTCATCGTCACCTGAAAAGATCAATATGTACATCATAAAACTGGGCAATGTTTAAATCAATGTCCTGGTTTTACCTCAAACTTAATGAGCATGCCCTCATTTACTTCTTCCTGTTTTACTCTTTCTGGTCTTCACTCCCTGAAAAGGCCAACAAACATTCTGACAAGTTTTCTGGTGCATCTCTTTGTCCTCTTATCACTACAGGTTCACCTGTTGGCCAGTCGCACTGCCAGTTCTTTATGTAGACCTGCCTGACACTACTAGTCTGCTCTGCTCTGAGCCTGCCGCTGCTGCCCTGATTGGATCTGGGCTTACACGGCATCAGCTTCAGCACAGATCGGCTCTGCCTGAGCACTGGAGAGGGAGTAGGAGACCGTTAGTAGGGTGGGACTGCTTCAAACTGCAACTCAAAAATCCATCACAAGCGCTGGCTGCTGTACTGACAAAGAAAACATTGTTCCATCACATTTTTCTATGTCAAGAAAGGGATAATGCTCTCATTAGGTACAAATAACCTGCGATGCCTTTTTTTTTTTTTTACAGCTAAATCTTCTACTTCATTTGACACCAAGTGAGTGGGACAGGCACTGATGACAGTCCTTACCTTTCTTGCGACAGACTTTGCAGCGAGCGTTCTCAGCAGACATGTCCCACTTTATACAGGCGTCCAACATCCCCAGCAGGACATGCATGCGTGAAAAGGTCTGGGCCTCTCTGATAGCAGTCTTCCACTTCTCTACCGCTGTCGCTACCTGAGAGGAGAACACGCCCGCTTGTTTAAATTCAGCAGATATTTACATGAAGAAAGGTGCCACAGTGGCAGCTGTCTGCAGACGAATCTTCAGCGTTACCCCGTTACCTGTGAGACACATACTTAAAACATTACACCTCTGATCTCTTACCCTGGCCTCTTCTGCCAGTCTCTTCTCCTCGTCCACCTCTTCAGCCTTGCTGCTGCTTTCTTCCCCTCCAAGCTTTTTCTTCTTTTTCTGCTTGGGGGCCATGAATCCCTGCAGGAACTTTTTGATTACACAGGCCTGAATGGTGATGACGCACTCGCCAAAGTCTTTCAAGCTCTCCATGTCTTTCATCTACGAAGAAATGTTGAAACAGAAAATGTTATACGGATTTGTTTTGTGCACAACAAAGAGAAACTACATGAGCTATAAAATTAGTAACGCTACACTCTTTACTAAAACATGAGCCGTCACATTAAACTGACAATGTCAAACTTCTTGTTTATTTTAAGTTTAATGATGTTTGATTTTTGTTTACATCAATGACTGTAAACACAAATGTAAAACCATTTAACTCTTGAATTTCATAGATATAAATGATGCTGATTTGAACCTCAAATGTATGTTTCATGAAAACAGCGTAACTAGGATGAGTATTTGAATGTGGATAGACCGTATTCCTATGAAAACCTTTTTGGTACGTACAGATGAGGGTAACCCGGGGGTATGAAAATGTACCTATTTCTCACTTTGCAGTGTTGAAACCTTCTACTATTATTGTCTGTAATAAGACAAACCAATCACCTGATCTTCAATGTCTACGTTGTCATCCAGGTATCCCAGCCCTCCCTTCTGGAGGCGGGAGGCCACCTCCTGGATGTCACTGCGCAGGTACTTGAGCAGCTCCGCGTAGCCATCACAGGTCCTGAGGCCCAGTTTGGCTTTACGGGTCAGATGGATGGAGTGGAGGATGTCCTGGTATCTGAAACAGGGAGAGGGGCAGCGTTGTGTTCAGCCTCATTCCTGCTTCTTTGATGAAAACAATATTATCTGCTCCAGATGAGACACGGTGTGGCTTTTCTTGTCTATTGTGGCAGTTGCCTTTTTCTATTCCTCTTTTTAACTATTTTGCTGGTTCTTTATTCAGTTCATCTTCATTCCAAACATTTCCATAACCTACCAGTTTACAAAAGCTTTAATAGCATGTATAGGATAACTCAAACAGATCCCTGAACGCTGGTCAATTCTGGCAATGCATTAGCAGTGCAGTGGGACTGGATGGGTCCATGTTTGTTAAACCAATCATCTCTGATAAGGAGAATACATGCACCTATTTTGTATCTTCGCCCTCAGTTCACTCTCTCGAACGCCCTGACGATGAAGACTTTCCACAAGTTCCTCCAGCTCTGCTGGGTTGTCGCATATGAACCTGCATTCACATGAAGAAAAATCAGCATGAACAATTGTATAAAAGGTGAATAATGAAATAAATCAAATGACAGAAGACAGAAACAAAGCTCTTACCAGAGGTTCTGACCCTGCTTAGGAACAGTAGTTTCTATGCAGATGTCTGCTGCTGCTCCCTGCTGGGCTCCCTCACTAATAGCACCATCTATGCTGCCATCATCCTTCTCAGTTCCTACAACATAAACAGTTTTAATCATGTAGTATCAATTTTAATTCAGTCAATATTTCACATTTTTTAAATAAACAGGGACACTTTGATGAAGATTACTTATACTTTGAAGGTCACGTACCTTGTGAATCATTAGTAATGGCCGACCCACCATCCTCTTCCTCTTCTACCTCAGGCTCGACTGGTTTATCCTCAGGTGGAGGAGTGAAGCTGTAGTCGATGCCTTCGTGCACCCAGCCTTTCTCAATGTACAGGCCAGGAACCACATCAGAGAAAAGCCAGTATCTGTACAAACAAACAAAACAAAAAAAAACATCAAATAAAGTATGGTTATAATTTTCTTAAGTCATTCATAGGATGTACAATTAACTGTGATTTATCAACATTTGTGTAGCACTGACCTGTTATGATTTCTGTCTGTACCCAGTGGGGTCCTGCGCATGACAAGTCTGGCTTTGGTGATCCCATCCTGGAAGGCCCTTTCTGTAGCAGCCCTCTGTCTACGCATCCGCTCCTCCTCAGCCTCCTTCTCCATGCGTTCTAGGGGTCGTAACATATAACAGTGACATATCCTGACTTACAATTGATTAAGTAATTAAAGATAAAACTACCTGGCTCTGCTCTACAAGACACAGTAATCTATAAAGATGTCAGTGATGGAGAAACTACTGAGAGAAAATCTGAATCGTTGTGTCACACAGTGGTACAGATGCAATTAAGATTGTGGATTATGGATTAACTGCTTCAAGTCTTACCTTTATTCTGTCTGTCCATCTCCTCCTTCTCCTTCTTTGCCTGCATGCTCATCAGCCGGCGGCTCTTCACTGTGCTGATCATGTCCTCTGGCTCCGGCTCCACCTTTGGCTCCACTTTTACTTCTTTCTTGCTTTCCTTCTTAGCACCGCCTTCTTTCTTTTTCTCACCTTTGAGCAAAGTAAAATAAAAAAATAAATCTATATGTTGGTATTAACTTTTATTTACGTTTGGGAAAAGACTAATTAAAGGCTGGGAAAAGACTTTCCTTTGGTTACAAACCAAACATGTTGCTAACAAATATATATAAGTTGTATTGATATTTTGTGGGTATCATATAAGCGTTTAGTGCAGTTTAAATGAATAGAGAAAGAATCAAATATATTTTAAATACTATGGTAGAAATTTCAGATAAAGCTCTTTGATGATCCCCGCCTACCTTTGCCCTCCATCTCCTTTAGCTTCTTCTTCTCGGCCTTCTTGCGGTCATTGACCTCTTTCAGCATTGCCAGACGCTCCTTCCACAGTTCAGCAGAACGTTGCTGCTTTGCATCAACGTGGTCTTCAACTGAGTATGTCATGAGTATGCGGTGGCAAAGTCCCACCAGCAGGTTGACCTTCTCTTCGGGGCTCAGCTCAAACACCTCAACTGTCTCAAGCTTATCCAGGAACTCACTGGTGACCACATCGTCGAAGCCCCCTAAACCCCCTGAGTCCTCTGAGCCCTGGCCACTCTCCTCACCGTGAGCGTCACAGGGTCGCAGGCACAACCGGGCCAGCTCAGACGCAGAGTGCATGGTAAGGGGGATCTCAGATAAGGGCATGTCCAGCTCACTGTAGCCTTCTGCTAGTTCATCCTGCAACAGCGTCTGAAGCAGCACCACCAGCACTCGATTCAGGTAGAGGAATCCAGACCGATCCCCAGCCAGTGCCTCCATAAGAGCCACTGCTGTGATGGGATACTGGTCATCTGGCATCAGCAGCCCTGCATAGCAGTGAAGGAAGTCCACAACCATAGCAACGTCACCAAAAAGGGTGTTGGGCAACCCCTCGGGCATGTCAACAAGCTTGAACGCAGGCAAGTTCTTGCCGCCTTCGATCTCCTGGTCTTCGTATCTGCGTGATTGCTCACGCCGGACCAGCATCTCCTTCTCGCGTCTTTCCTTGGCCTTTTCTCGCAGTTTCTCTTTGAGTTCCTCACGCTTTTTCTTCATCTCTTCTTGCCTTTCCTCTTCGCTCATGGCCGCCCATCGCTTCTTTTGCTCCAGTAACTCCCAGCGTTTCTGCACCAGCTCCCTGAGCTCCTCTGGCAGGCGGCCCCGATCATCTGGGGACAAGGTCTTTGCAGCCTTGGAGATGAGGGAGGAGAGGGAGTTCTTTTTGTCTTCTTTGCCCTTGTTCTCCTTATAATAACGAAGGAGGTGGAGGGCCATCGGATGCAATGGTTTCCCCAATTTAGGCGTACCCATGCCAGTACTACGGGCCCTCTTCTTTGGGCTCCCTGCAGGGGTGCTCTTAGCCAGATGCAACAGTGTCATCTGCTTCATCTTTGGTGTCTTGGCACCAGCTTTATCATCATTTTTAGAAGCTTTGAGGATGTTGAGCTTCTTCTCGCTGCTCTTTCCAGTTTTCTTTCCTTCTTTCTTGTCCCCAGACTTTCTGCCTGATTTCGGAGTGGAGGGAGCCTCGCCTTTCTTTGGAGATCCCGAGTTCTTGACCTTGAATGGGGAGCCATTCATTTTTATTTTCTGAAATACAGATATGCAAAGCTTTGACTTTTAAGCGATACCCTATAGTCATCGTGTAATATCTTAACTGAGTCATGATAATGCACATACAAGCCAGCTAACCTGCATGTGGCCCCAAATTGTTGGACTAAGGGGCATGCCTGAAGCATCTGTCTTCTTTTTCCTTTTCTTCTCGCCATTCTCATTTCCTGAATCCTCTCCTGGTGTGTCAGAGATCTTCAGCTTCTTGCTAGGTTTACCGTCAGGAGATGTCAGGCTCTTACGTTTTGAAGAGGGATTCTCTGCTAAAAACTATAGACAAACAAGAGTGTGAGATAACAAGAAGCAGCAATTATAATTCAAGTAACATGCAAAAACAAAACATGAGCAAATTACCTTATGTGGAGCAAGAAGGAAGTCACTGAATTTGCTGGGCAGGTTAAACTTTTTCACCAGCTCATCTTCAACCACCCAGGGAGCACTCTCCCCCATCCCCAGCCTCAGGGCATAGTGCCTGATGAAGTAGCGCATGATCTCCTTGGTTGGAGGGCGTTCCGTTCTGTAAAGACTGTCTGCTGGGACATCACTGATCACCTATGAGTGAAAGATTAATAGTTTCAAAATTAAAGTATTTCTTTTAAAAATGCAAAATCCACGTCATCCTCAAAGATCATGCACCACAAATGAAAATTAAAGAGAGCGGTAATAGACTGCTGACGACAGAATACAAACCTTATCCTCATTAATGAGCTTCACGTCGTACTTATGTGGAAGGAATTTTGGCATCACCCACTTCCTCTTCTCTTCCTTCGTGGCGGTGGAAAGTTTCCTTGGTGAACGTCGTGCTCTGTCACCTGGTAGGAAATGAAACAATATCATGTAAAAGACATGAGACTCCTTTTCAAACATTCAGAAAACTGAATAAAACTATAAACGGAATCATGAAAACTTGAAAAACCAGTTTTCCCAGGTGTGCTTTATCTAACAACACAACTTCCATTACTGTGGTTACAAAAGGTCATGCTAATAATCATTCTACTTCAAGTTTGTGTGTATCCACATTGCATGGTGCCATTTTTAATGAGCTTAGAAACTCTTGTTTGTTTATGTACTGAGTTGCACTCACTGAGGCTCTCTCTCCTGTTCTCCTCTTCTCGGGGAGGAGGTTCTTTCCTCTGGTTCTCCTGACTTGCATTTTCCTTGTCGCTGGATGGTGAATCGCAGGCACCTTCAAGTTTCTTCTCAGCTGTCTCACCCTCTGGGTTTTCTAAAGGATGGATCTTCACCACCTTCACTTGTAAACTTTTGTCCTTCCCCACCTGAAGTGAAAAAGTCCCGTGAGCATCTCAGGATACACCAAGAGAAAGTTTTCAATTAAAACACCTGCATACCACTACACTACCACTAAGGATGGGTATCATTTAGATAACACATCAGTGCTAAGTCACATTAGATAAGACTATTATTGCATGAAATTTTGTGCTATGATTGCACTGATGATACCTCTTAAAGGAACCAAAATCTGCTGTTGCCTAAAAGGCAGAATATACATTTAAATAGTTGATATGCTTTAGAAAATATTCAGCAATCATGCTAATGATTCAAGTATGGCTAATTTGTTATGAAAAATACAAAGCCATTTCTATGGTCCTCTAAAGATCATGTTTACATTGATAATGTGTAACTCAACAGGTGAAAATACTGCAGTCACCATATGATCCAAATGCAGAGTTACAAAAGAGCCCAGTTCATAGATTTAAGAAGCCAAACTGACCAGGAAGTCACACTCTTCACCCACAGCATACTTGGTGAGGATTTCCACCCAAGCCATTTCAACCAGTTTGTCTAAAGACACTGTGTTATGGTGGACCATCTCCAGGACAGGTTTCTCAAACCACTGGGGATACTCCTCCTGAAGCCTGCACACAGAAAATGGTTAGTAATTAGTTCAAGGTTTAACTAAATATGAAGATGTATAATATGCTTTGTGTCTGGTATTTGCATCCTAACTTTTTTGACACAAAGTGAGACAGTTTTTAATGGAATGACTGCGTTCAAAAAACATGCTCAGAAACTAAATCTGTTGCCACATCAGACATGAATTGAATTTGTTCATGTGTGTGATGCAATCTACTCATCACATGTCTTCCACATTGTCTGAATTTCTGAGAAATAGTAGGGTCTATATTACATAACAGGGCAACGAAGGGCTGAGAGTGGCCTGTAGGGGGAGTGAAATCTCCTTGCTGACATAATTGGACACAGCTTAAATACATCCTGTGATCCTAAGTGACTTGTGCTCTGGGTGACTGAACACTATTCTGCACCACCTTTGATGTGATCTCTCTGGGACACATGTAATATGGTTCTTCTTCCTCATGAGGCCAGTGACACACCTATACTTGGTTGTTAACTACTAGACTGAAAGTGATCTGTTCAACTGTTCTAGAAATTGTCTATAACCATCCTTTGCGTAGATCAGGATGAGGAACCCTCACCAGGCCATTACAGATTCAAAGATGACTCAATCACACAGCCTTTAAATAGAATGAGAGGAGGAGCACAACGTTTATCCAATCATAGCAAAGCTGCAAAGCCTTGTGACCTTCAGTGAAAGAATATGGCTCCTCTCTGATTCAAATCAAGCATCCAGTATAAAATGTGTATAGGCTGTGGAATGGAATCAGCAAAAACTGGACTAACAGCTCTTTGGAGTATTTAGATGAATCATGAATATGCAAAGACACAAACTTTGGGTGCAATACTAACAGTTCAGTGACTTCTTGTTCCTCCTCCCATGCTTCTTTGTGTGTGAGCTGGCTGCTTCCCGTGCTCTTGCATGTCCAGATGCGCTCATCATACCTCTTCAAACGTGCCTCATACTCTCTGTAGAGATTTTGTCAAGGACATTACAATAGTCCCATGTAAACAGGTCCTCCTTCTTCAGCAATATGCTTACTTACTGATGACATATAAAGGATCCATTGTTAACAAATGAATGTAATCTGTGTCAATAATTAAAAAGTAGGTTGATGTTAAAGTGAACCCGGGTTATGGGTCTTGGGAGATAATGATGGTAATGAAAACTGGAAAAGAGCCCTGGCAAACTGAAATGAACAGAAGTTCATTGGGATAAGTAAACACATCTCTATGGGTAGTTGGCTGGAGTGAAAAGTTTGACTTTGCTACTGCAGGTGATTGTAAAAAAACACCACAGTAAAGGGAACATTTCCTAGGCAAATTCTTAGTGTTACTAATACAGATATTCTGGACGGGTAGATGGGTGGTAGGCCTATGTGCTTCATTTAAAAATAAAAAAATCTAAAAGCAGTGACGACAGATTTTGAAATTATAAAGTAGGTACAAATAGTCAATATATATTTCTATATATATATATTAACATATATGTTAGTGCAGGATCCAAATCTATAACCATTTATAAACTTGGGTGGCCATAAAAACACTTTTAGCACTGTCATGTGTGTTACATAAAGCTGTCACAACAGGCTTCATAATCGCGCTTACAGTTAAGAACCTCTTAAGTTTTAATTGAAACATCAAAAATAGTGAGTGAAACAGCTATTACACAAGAAACAAACTATCTTCCTCAAACTACTGCTATAAATCTGTTAACCCTTCGTAGACAGCTGTCGACCACACTTGGCTAACTTAAAAACTCAAACGTACCGGCAGCTAAGGTTAGCTAACCCAGGAGAGACTTGCGTGCTGTAAACAGCTAACATCCAGCCTGACGAAAGGAAACATAATGGGAAACCTAGCGTTAGCATCGTGCTAGCTAAGTCTGCTAGCGTGACAGCGGCAGTAGCGGCTGAAAGCCGAAGGTCGCCTATCAACAATGATCTGCAATTGATTAAGGGTGGGAATTTTGCCACATAAAATCTTAGCTTTGTGCTAGTTTGCTGAAATATACAGCTAGCTACAAAGAGTATCGGCATAGTGGAACATCAGTTAGCTAGCTAGCAAGCAAGCTTGTCACCCACTGTAAAATGTACATGCGGGGAGACACTAAATGGGGGTAAATGTCAGGTAACGTCAAACTAGATGTGTCAGATATCTTTAAAGTCCCGTGCATTTGAGTGCGTCAACATCAATAAAGCCAAGTAAACAAAGCTACAATTGCACAGCATGTCGGCTGGCTAGACAAATCGAGACTGAGCATCAGCATCACGTTAAAGGATACTCTTTGTTCCTGAAGGCCTCCTTGGTGTGCTCGATGATGTAGACCTCCTCACCGGGGCCTGGTGGTTCAGCTAGCGGCTTAGCCAGTGGGTATGGTTTCCGGCCCAAAAGCGGTGCCATTACAAATCCACAGATGGCACAGGTGTCACAGGTTTTAAAAAATTGAACGTTCTAGTTCTAGACTACGATAATTATATACAATAATACGTCCTTCGCATGTATCCAAGTGCTCCGAGATTTCTGAGCACGTATCACGTTACCGCCGGCAGGCCCGGCACTCAACGTGTAGCAGCTAGCTGACTAGCTCGCAGGTTGAATTGCTATCTCAATGCAAAACAATAACAGTGTGCTTCTTGAAAGCCGCCTCATCGCATCCTTTTTATCGCCTCTAGCAGCGGTGTCATGGTGGTTCAACGGAATGTCCTGGATGTAAAACAAGTTAATGAACGTGTATCTTCCTATAGTTGACAAACTTTTAGCTCCTATGGATGGACATGAAGGGATGCAAACCACAACGAAATCAAACTCGCGGCAACAGCCAAAGCTCAGTTCAGCGGGTGGTCTGGCGCTCTGTACGATCTCAAGTCTTTACAAATAGGCCTGTTCTCGTTTAATCAATTTTATTCGGTGCATGTTCGTACTGTCCGGGCTTCTTGTAATCAGATAACACCGTCCAGAAGTAATCCGAAAAAGTAACTTGGATCAATCAAGAGGTTAATTCCTTGTCGAAATGGCGGGAGTTTCCAGTCCACCGGCACAATTCCATACACCGTCACTTCACTGTTTCCCCGGCAGCAAGCGGCGTCGTATTCATGTCCGGCCCCCAATGACGTTCATTGGCTCTCTTACTGAAGGGCCCTCGTAGAATTGGTCTGATACAGCTTCTAATTGGCTGATGTTGCCTGTCTATCGTCAGTCTAGAATTGCCCCTAAAATAAACCGCGCCTATATTGCATATAAAAACGCGTCTAGAGGTCAGCTGATGACAATAAAGATTTTGTGATATATTTGACGTATTTATACTAAAATACGATTTAGTATTTTATATATTTATTGAAAAATGACATGGCGTTAATTCCCCTCTTATTTATCTGACTAAAATCTAAACCCATTGTCTAAACGTTCATTTTAAACAGGTCTGATTAAACAATAGGACCTGTCTTCACTATATTAGAGTGATTGCCACAAGATGTGAGTGAAAAAAAATAAAATCAGCCAACCAGCACAAATGAACTGAAATGGAAATAGAAAGTAGCATTTATTATGGTTTATAACACCTTTAGTTATAAACATGGGGAAATTATATTATACATATTAAAAGGCATTTCATTCTTACATGTGGTGGGCCAAAAGTTCGACTCCAGAGAGGGTATCTATCATATGTAAAACAAAATGTCACATCTAAACATCAAACTGCATAAAGCTTCACATTTTAACTCCTTTCCATAATGGCCTGTAAACTGCTAAAATAAAGCAATAGGATAGGACATGCAAAAGTAAGGTTTAACGGCATATAGATGAGTTCAGAAACAATTTGTTGTCAAAAAAATAAACATTTACAGCATGAGAATTAAAATACACACTGCCAACAACAGCAGTGATATGCCACACAAAGTATGGATAATCCTCTCCATTCATTTCAGAAATCACTTAAAACCCTTAAGCAAGGATTTTGGGGTAGGTAAATACTTTTGTCATTTGTTGATATTTGCATAAATGTGTTGAGAGAACCATAGAATAATTTTGACGTATCCACTAATTAGGCTTAGGACAGATATCATGTAGCATTTTCTCCTGTGCAAATCTTCTTTAAAGGAGGAGCTCCTGATTCATCCAGTTCTTCCTGTTGAATTAAAAGGAACATATTAAATAGGTTACTTCAATGCTAGAAACAAGAATCCATAGATTAATTGTAATTTTAGACCCCAGACATATGAAATAAATTCATATTTAAGTGTTTTGGTTTTCCTTGAACCCCTTTTCAGCTGGTACTATGCAGTGGAAAAGGGGCTTTAACCTGTGTGTCTGAGGTGCTCCGTCTGATAGTTCCTGATGAAAGAAGGTCCTCCTTGATGAGAGTAGGAGGCTCATCAGCCCCATCCTGCCCTGAATGAATTGGGTCTGCATTCACAAGGAACAGAAGAATTTCAGTACATTCTCACTAGTGCAGCTTTGACAGCAAAACAATACAGAGAAAGTACAGGACACAACTGAATGATGTCATACATACAGTATATGCAAACAGGACAATGGGACACAAATTTGGTTTTATTGTTGGGCCAAGTTATAACGAGTTTTAGATCTAGGATTGATACCATTGATACCATTCAGCTTTCTAAAATTGCAAAAAATAATGAGTAACATTGAGAGAAAAGATGCTTCATCCACTTACCATCCACACTCTCCTGGCCCAGCATTGGTGGCTGAGAGTCTTCCATTCGAAGGCTGGAGGTATGTGGAGGGCTGACCTGCTGCGAGCTGGAGGTGCTGCTGCTGTTGTCCATCTTAGGCTGGTAAACATCTGACAGAAAGCTCTGGTTGCTGTTTTCATCTAGAGGCAGAGAAACAAGATTAACATGTTGTTGTTTTTTTAGAGATTCATGAGTTTGTTTATGTGATGTTTACTTTTTGACTTTATTAAAAAAAAATTGCCACAAAACTCACCAGTGAAATCCAGTAAAGAGTTAGTATTTTCGAGGACCACGTCTTTCAGACCTCTAACATCTCCACCAGTGGATTTGGTGCGAAATATCTGATAACAAAGACGGATTGTCAAACATGAATCTCGCTTAATTCATAAGCTAGATTCTTGGAGGCACACTCAAAGGATTTAAAAATGCACCACTATTTATTTTGGCCAATCCGAGAAAAGTTTCTCTTTTGTAAAATTGGTTATACATCTATATGTAGGGCAGGTTTTGTGATAATTCCAACTCACATTTGACTGATTTTTGTGAGTAGTCTTGAGTCTGGAAACACCATTTGTACAGAAATAGCCATAATGCTTGAATCCAACTAATCCCAAATGTCCATTCCCTCCTTAAACTAACCCACCACTATGAAATGGTACAAAAATTGGGGAGAAAATGAGACCTGCAAGAATGCCACCGCTGGGGCAACATGATGGGCATAGTGCCATTGGTATGCTGGAAGGCAGGGCAGTCCAACAGACAAGGTGGTGAATGCTCACCATTCCACGATAGTACGTCTACGCCAGCGTTATGCAGCCAGAGTAACAGGGATAGACTGCTCGTGCCCTTATCGACAACATGTAACGACCTAGAATCAAGATCTACACATTCGCCTGCTGCACTCTGACTGAAGAGTGGGCCGGCATCACACAGGATAACATCACACCACAGGATGAGGTTGTGCCAGTCCATGAGGAGGTGGACTACTCACTGATTGTGTATAATTTTGTATATGCCAGGTCTGCCACCTGAGAAATTAAAAGTGCTTATGATTTGGGAGCTGTTTTTGTTGCTGATTAAATTAGATCATTAAAAGAGAATAAGGAACAAAATATGGGCTGTTATTTTCATATGACACAAACTGCCAAGCAAATTTGCATATAAAAACCGTGGTGCATTTCTAAATCAATGATTTTATACATGGAAGAGGAGCCAACCTGCTTTGTTTCTGTCACTGGCACCCACTTGAATATGCGTAAGGATGTGTCACCAACTGTCACCCATTTCTTCTCCCTGGGGGAAGAAATTAATTTGAGTAATTTTCAAAAGGAGTTTTAACCATCTGCTTTTATAGCGCTAATCTGTAACATGACGTAAACAACCTAGATGCTCGTGTCCACAGAAATGAGAGCGAATGAAATGTATTACTCTACGCCATTTATTTGACAGCAGCATGTTAACATGACGAGAATTGGTCGGAAGGTGTTCATTAATTTCACATAACGTGACAAGAGGACAGTCGTCCACAATTACCGCGCAGCGAGTGAGACTGTAGCCATGTTGACAGCTCTCGGCGGAAAAAAACTCAACTAGGCCCGCCTCGCCTGTCAACCAGGGGCATTGATTGGTCAGCAGCTCCGTCAATCATCTAACTTTTCCGACTGAAGTTTGTTGAGCGACGCAGCAGATATCGGGCGACAGTCTAGTGTAATATTTCCCTCCATATTGTCTCCCAGACAGCTTACATACCATTTCCGCACTTTCTCGATCGCTGCCAGGACCTTTTTAATGTCATCTTTAGCCCGACTTCGTGTCTCAGCGCGGCCTGATCGTCCAGACATCTTGATGCAGTTATGATTCATCTACAGATGCATCTGAAAACTTCAAGACCAAGCCCCAGTCTTCCCTTTCAGTGGTAATCTCGCGAGATTTAATCATCTCATTTTTTTTCTCTCTCCTCCTGTAGGCTTCATCCTCCTCATTACGTGTATGCTCTATTCATTATAATGATAGGGTGGACAGTGGACACATTTGGTGCTGATTATATATTTAGTATTATATGCACTAAAAGGGCTTAAAAACGAGCCACTCATTTGTGGTCCAAATTGTGAAAACCTTTTCTCTATTTCAAGATGAAATTTAGTAATGATATGCTGTGACTTTCATCACCCATGAAATTTTTATATTCTTTTTATTTTCTAGTAATTATTTACCTGATATTAAATTACCAACTTAAGTTGCAAACTACACTAAGGGAATTTAAAAACTCACCAGTAATTTTCGGCACAATTTCCTCTATTTTATAATTAACTTGACCATCAATATGTAGGGCAGGTTTTGTGCGAATTATTCAACATCAACTTTATTGTCATTTTACCATACAACAGTTGTGCAGGGCAGAATGATAGAGCATTCGCCAGGGATCTCGAAAGTGCAAAACAAAAATCAAAATAAATAAATATCACTACAAACATTAAAAACAAATTCCTGCACCCACATACTTTAAAAAAAAAACAAGTTAAAAGTGTCCAGTACAGGTAATTATAAGATTGCGGAGACCAGCCTAACAACCTGTGCAACAAAGCTGTTTTACTGTGGGGTTGGTTGAGTGAGCATGTGTGATGCCATGAACATCCTCCGCAGACTTAGCAGCAGCTCTGACTGAAGAGTAGGCTGCCATCCCATAAGATGACGTCCGGAGGTTGTCCCAGTCACAAGGAGGAGGATACTGCTGTAATTAATGCTGATGGGGGACACACTAATTACTGATTGTGTAAAATATTTTATGCTTCCTGTCACTTGAGAGATGTATGGTATAGATATAATAAAAGATGTTAACAGGTTGTAAAGAGTAACCTGATAAGTAGAGTCAGAGCAGAACAATGTTATACAAGTATAATGGATTTGTGGGGATGTGTGATATACAGTATATTAGTATGATAAATTATCAGACCAATAATAGGAAATTTATATTATCGGCTATCTGTGAATTATGAAATTCTGACTTATAGACATGATAATATGAAGCTAGACTTAATAGGTGCAGCATCTAGTCACTCTGATATAATAAGTGGTGTTATGCACCTTTAAAACTGGTTCGAGATCTGTCAATAAACACAAAGAAGAAGAAGAGCAAGTGCTGCATTCCACCCCCATGACCTAAAACTGCTGAGAGCCATGCAGTGAATTCAGAGCCAAGCATGTTGTTGCCAGTGTGGACAATTTTTAAACAATAAATGTTCCACAAGAGGTTCAGAGAAGAGGGAAACAGTCTGAGAGTTTTAACACAACAAATCTTAGTAGAGCTATGGAATATTAAATCATTTTTATTGGTTATATCATCTGCATCTGCTATGAGAAGCAGCATAATGCATTGACAATATGATATATGATCATATGACTGTCACAGTAGCCAATTTACATTAGTTGATTATGCTTACGTAGCTTTACTTGAGTGGAATTTGAAATGTAGGACATTTAGTTGTACTGGAATAGTTTTAAATTGTGGTATTGGAACTTTCACTTTAAGGGTCAGAGTGCTTCTTATAATGTCTGATATGATTTATGAGTTTAAGCAGGGTGATTAAAAACTTCCTGTTTTTTTTCAAATATATATTTTTTGTATTTTTATGGATGTGAAAAACTGATTTTACCTTGACTTGTGGAGGTTCCCATGTTTGACCAAAAGAGGGCAGCCTTGAGTTATGGAAACAGTCTCAGTCTCCTCCTGAAGTTGAGTATAGTATATTGTAGTTTTAATTCATTGATAATAGGAATAATCACTGACATGAAATTCTCATTTGCTTATATTCTCCAGGTCTATAAGTATACGGTTTACGGTGGTATAGCCTCAGAGAAACCCTAGTATAAAAACATTGTTAGGTGACACAGAGGGACCAAAGAGGTAGTATTATCTATGCAGTATCACTCATCAGACAGTGGTGATAGTGTTTAGTGACACTTCACTGACAATGTTAGGTGTCAGTCTATTGATACTGGGACAAGTGGTGATGGACACCACGGAACAACTTTTCTTCATTTTCTGTGGAGCGTATAGCATGATATATTGTATTAGGGAGTAGGGATTTTGTGTTCAAGTGACATCACAATTTCTTCAAACTTCGAAGTGTCTCTTTTGCCTTTATTGGATACAGATAGCAACATATGATTGTTGTCATTATTCACTATATTGTTCACATTGAAGCTGCTAATTAAAATATCCTGAATTAGACAGCACTCAACAGCAATAGTCCTGTGATAGTTTGACCCTCATAACATGACTTCTTGACCTCGACAACCTACCCCTAGAATTTGAAATCACATTGGTATCATTATTACTTTGATAAAAAAAAAGAAAATCACTAATTGTGTTTTTCCTTCGGAACTTGCTCAGTAACTTGAAGATACGTCAAATATAATATCGTATAAATATTGTATTGTATAATATCATATTAATTTGAACGTTCTTGCTCATCAGATCTGGAATATTACTTCGATTCCACTTCTACTTTCATGTATGGTAGGTCATTATGTATTTTTTGTCCAAGCATTGTAGGCATTATCTATGAGGTTGAAAGCAAAAATCTTGTAATTGCTCCTATCCCACAATGGTATAGAATCCTTTAAAAACACTCTGGAACCACATGTTGATCCAGATCACCACCAAAATCTAATGGATTGTTACATACCACACCTCTTAAAAAAAGAAAATGTAATCAAAATCTGTTCATAACTTTTTCAGTAATCCTGCTAACAGACAAACAAACCAATGCTGGCAGAAACATATCCTCTTTGGTGGTGGTGGTAAAGCAGACAAACATAAAACGGGAGGAATATTCAATTTTCAACACAATCAAAGAGAATGTTGTCACACCAATTTTGGACCCATCACCTGGATCATCTCGCAATATTTCCATCCATTCACCTTTAATTTACAAAGCACGTTAATCAATAGGTGCTTTATTTTGAAAAGCGGAAGTCTCTCTTTCCTCTGACCGCGCGTGTTTTTACGCTGGTGCCGTGCAGACTGCTCCTGTCATTGACTGGGGTGGTGGTGGACAGACAGGCCAAATGATCCAGTGAACGGGCCGTCGAGTCCAGCACAACATGGACTACTGTCCGCCATAATTAGTGCAGCTTTTATTTTTTTATTTTGTTTTTTTACAGTCTCGCTTGTTATTAGCCCGAAAGCTCATTTTTATTCCGCTCCTGTGACATACAGACGGCAATGGATCGAGTGAAAAGCTCCATGCAGCAAGTACCCAACGCTATCCCCAAAGTGATCCGACGGACCGGAGGGGCCAACAGCCTGGAGCTGGAGAAGGAGAACTTTGAGAGGGGGCAGGTATGGAGCAGAGGAGCGGCCACATTCATGAAATAATGTTATTTTACCGCGTGTGATTGAAGGTCCGAGCTGAGAGCCGCTGTATGAGGTGGGAGGATAACATGCATGGATGTTTGCTGTCACCTCCCATAAACTACGTATTGTGTTGTCTGCTCGGGATCTCATTTTCAGTGCATGCTTTATTAAATCCTCTAGTTTATATCCATTAGTTACGCTGCTCTTGGTCCAGATTATGGCTGTCTAAAGTATCATACTTTTTCAGTATCACATGTTTACTTCATTTGAAGCTGAGGAAATCAGGTCTCCAATCAGATTTTCAACCTAAGGCTACACATTTATTAACATTATGATTAATATGTTGGTTTATGATCAGTGATTTTTTTTTCCTGCAGAACATCGTCAATCAATTTTGTGTTATTTTTTTCTTTGTATCTATAGTAGTATTAATGGTAGTAGTATCAAATCAAAGTTTGGCATTGTGACAACCTTAATCCAGATTATTCCAGTGTTACTTTCCCTTATGTTTGTCTGTGATCAGGAGGGATGACAGTGAGTCTACAACAATAAAGCTGTTGAAATGTAGGTCAGTGGCCTTTTGATTTCAGATAACTGTGCTGTTTAGCCTATCTGTAGGATAAAACCAGACAACAGCGAGGCTCTGTAGAGCTGCGTCATGTATGGCAGGCTGTCTGTGCCTTCTGTAGGTCCTCAGTCCAAGCAGGATCAGCGTGGATGATGATGATGAGATCTAACGTTACATTTTCTCTGGTTTTGTTTAATGTTATGGTTGCTGTGCAGCTTCAATAGCTCCATCTGATTCTGCATGAAGTGCTCTCCCAGTGAGCATATGTATGTTGGCTGCTGTTACGCCGCGGAGCCTGCTGCTTCCTGCCTGGTGGTCTCCCCTCCCCTCTTTCAAAAACCAGGCACAGGGGAGGGAAGCGGGGAGAAAGTAGGTCAGATGAATCAAGGCAGCCAAACTGCTGTGGTAGTGCTGAAACATGCATCTCACATTAACAGCGGCTGCATGGACAGCAGAGACAACATAGCCTAAATATGCACAGCAGGTATTCTGCAATTCTGTGTCTGGATGGCTGCGTACACTTTTGCCCCCTCACGGCTCTCCCATTCGGGACACTAGCAGCAGGGATTAGAGGCTGGGAGAGACGCATGTATCCGGGCCAAGCCTGGTCACTAGGTCACTGTCAGGCTCTTGAGATCACACCCTCTGGAAGTGTGTCAAGGCAAAATGGTCTCCAGAATAACATGCACATGCACATTCCCATGCCTTCTCAATGCACAAAGTTCTGATTGCATGTGTTGTGTGGTCATGTAAGATCTTATCTAAGATCAGTTAAATGATACAAAGAGTTTTGCAGTCGATCAACAGTAAAAAATATCCATGCAAGTTTAAACAAGCCCCGCGTTTGATTTGTTATTAGTTATCAGTGTTCCTACATGCCTAGAAGGCAGCATGACTCATTCAACTGGTTTGTTTGTGATACACAAATCTTTTGCCCATTTCTCTATTACTTTTAGAGTTTTCAGTGTTCTTGATTCAGGATTTGTACAGGTATCTCAAAAAGTTTGTGATGGAGATAAAACAATAAAAATGAGGAAGAGGCGATTCGATTTTGAGGTGGACTCGGGTCAAGGTGCCTAGCCTGGACTTTTTTTTTTTTTTTTTTACAGCCTTGGCTCTCTCTAAGTGCCCTTCTAGTTTTTTCCCCTTGTTTTTGATTATTGACTGTGGATCCAGAGCTGTGGAAAGCAGCGCAGGAATCAATGAATCTGCTGTCAACTTTACAGAGGATCAGTGAGAGATAATCTCATCTGAGCTGTTGTGCTCTAAAGCTGCTTAAATCTGCTGGGTGGATGGCTTTCACCTCCTGCCTGTCTGCATATCTGTCTATTTGCCTGTCTTTCTTACATTTTTACATTTCAATCACCTCCAGCCATCTCTTGAAGACTTATTGTGGTGAAAGCTTGATGCTTGTACTAATAAGCCTGTGTTATATGAAGCTCTTCCTTATTATAAAATGATGTGAGCGTTTTGACCCAAGTGCAGAACTACAAAGCACTGAGAGGGAGTACATACCTCTGCCATTGATGCCATTGTCACTAATCAACTGTTGATTCGCTGCACCCAGGGCATGGCACACAGTATGTGATATCGCCATGGTAACGTTGCTTCACTCAGATTTACCACATGCCAAATTAAATAATACCTACTAATACCTTTAGCATTTGGAATCATGTGTTTATCATCATCAGGTTATGAGTTAGGATAGTAGGATTCTCCATAATGGCGGATCCGAATCTGTTTTTCATCGAGATATAATTGATTTCCTTTCAAACCTACATGAAATCCATTTGAATGACTGAATCTGCATTATCTCAGCTACACATTGCAAATATGTATTTTAATCTCCCAGATCCAGATCATGATCCAGATTTGGATCCAGTTGTGCATATTAATAGAACATAATGAGTTGTCCATGCCTGGCTATTTTTTATTTTTATTTTATTTTGAATTTCACAGGATTGGCCCAAAAAAGTTCTAAATGCTTCCGTTGCCCGAGATCCACCTCTGTGGGAAATTTCAACAAAATGTGTTGACAGCTTTAAAAGATAGCTTGTACACAAACAAACAAATGTTGATGATGACGTAACATCCTCCATCTCTTGTTGACAGAGGTAATAACTTTAATCATCTCTTAGTACAAAGGGTGAGCCTGAATACAACATTCTACAGTTTCATGCATTGGAATAAGAGCAGTTTGCTCTGCAGAATTCCGGGTCGTCAACCTTGGATGTAAAGCCGTAGTTGTGTAAAATGCTGATTCTGAGTGGTGCTCGCATATCTCTCTGAAGAGTTGGGTAAACAGCCAGGGTGTGTTCAAAATCCTCTCTGTCTCTGTGTCCACACTGGGTTATAAAAAGAGCCAAACAGGGATGCCAGATAGCACACAGTGCTCGCTTTTAATAACATGTTTAGCCTCATAATAACAGCTGACTCTTTAATTTAGAGTTTAAGGGGGATATAATCTTTGGTGTTTTTGTCTCGTCGTCACATGTTTTCAATTTCCATTGTGTTTTCAATAGCAGTAAAAAAAAAAACAACAACAAGTAAATGATAACTTTGTTCTGAACACACTACATATTTTACAATCTTTATCTAAAGATTGCAAAACAGCCTCCTGCAGCTGTCAGAGGCCAGAGGAGGTTTTAATTTTAAAGCAGTGTAGGTAGTAATCTCTGGACCGATAGGAACCATAATTACTGCTTGTGGAAAACTTGTGAGGCACCAGTTCCTCAGCTGGGACATGCAGTGTGAGCCCATGAGTGACACCACATTCTATGTAAGGCCTGAAAATTACACTGCCTGCCAGCCTCCTCCTTGTCCTTTACATGTCCCCACAGAGGTCACTGCTGTTTGGATCTGTGTTTGAGTGAATCTGTGTTCATCTATTTCTGTCTGTTTGAGCTGTCAAGTAGGCCTTGCACCATATGAGGAAAATCTGCAATGTCAGATAACATTGTTCTACATTGTGATGGCGATATGATGATTAAACAGATATTGTAGTCGCCCTCAAATCGAACACCAATTAATTTGAGGTGCTTTTAGGTAACTATTTCATTTTTTTAGCGGCTCTGCTTGCATGCTAACTTGCTTTTTTACATTCAATAGCAATAAATGGTAATCTGGTGTTATGGCAAATGCAGAAGTTCCCCCTGTACAATACAAGCACCCCTGGGTGTCAGTCACTGGTGTAAAGTATGTGTGAACCTGCACAACTGGACACCCCTTGTCCCCCTGGTTTGGACCCTCTTTTAGTGCCGCTTGGTGCCCTGGCAGCTGTGGAATTCAGGGGAGGAGTATGGCTCTGGCCTTCGGGCACAAGAACGACTCAACAGGGTGGATGTTGTCAAGAATTTTTTTAATCACCCCGTCAAGCTGCCTCTCTCTTTCCTCTCTTTTGTCTTTCTTTTAGCCTTGTTGTTTTCCCCTCCATCGCTCATTGTCTTGGGTCTTCCTGTGCTTCTTTTGCATCCTGCAATTCAAAATGCAGGGAAGTTATGGAGGGAATTCCACATACATGCGGCACAGACACAGACAAGCATGCAAGCATGAAAGCGACACCGTTAAAAGCACTGAGGCAGCAGAAACAGCAGGCGGTGATTTGTGGCCTCATTGCACCGACTGGCTATAGAATAATAGAGCTGGACATGAGTGACAGGTCAGTAAGTGGAACAAAGTGCACCGATGAGTTCCTGGCGACATTAACAAAAGCTTTGATTTACAGATTGTTTTGGAGTCTCTTGTGTGTTTTGCAGCACAGTAAAGTGGAAAGAGAAAGAGAAAGAGATGCTGCTTTTTGTTTCACGTGCAGCAGAGGTCAAAAGTCACACTGAAACCTGCATCATCCTTGTAAATGAGTGGTATGCAAATTAGCCTGCTTCAGCATGAGTGGCCTCATTTTAAATAATTATATGACTACAGCACAGTCCTTATACGCCATAGAATGCACTCTGCACTCACTAAAACTGGCTGATATGATAGTCATAAATATAACTATGGATTTTTTCTCATATAATTTTTTGCTAAAGAATTTATAATCACATATTAAGTGATTAATTTGATGCTTAATGTGATAAAATGTGTCCTTCTGTTTCACATGACATTAGAAAAAACAAACCTTGAGCTAAAATTATGTTTACTTGCTTATAAATTTGCAAGATTGCAAGATTGATTAATGAGGTTATGATTCCACTAAAACTGTATATAAGTAATGTTGAATTGATTCGATGTCAAGGCCGACTCACCTGGACTGTTGATAAGTTACATAAACTTGAGAATGAAAGGGAAAGCCTATATATGGCTGAAATAAATCATATTCCCTTGTATTCTGATAAATGCCGAAATATTCTTTGCAAACCCGCTTCAATACACAAGACTGCCTAAAGTATTTGTATTTTGCATTTTGAGACACACAATCAGCCTAAAACACTACATGACATAACCTCAGTGTCAATCTTGAGCGAGGGGAAGAGACGCCCACGTTAGAGGACTTTACCCCCCGGTGGTTTTAGTTCGATTGCTCAACACAGACCATGTTTCAGCTCTGCAACTCGATGTAAATGATTCAAAGGAAATTAGTTATACATAATAGAAAAAGTGAAGATGGACAAGGTGTCGGCTGGACGTTTCATACCTAGACTAAAGCTAAAATTCAACAGTTAGGAATCTGTTAACATCATATAGGCAGTCATATTTTTGTTTTCTGAGAGATCCTGCAGTTTAGCAGCACTTAAGGACTTATTGTTCCCCATTTCCTTTGACTAAAACTCAAGAAAAACTTTTAGATTTTATGTCACCATTACATGAAGAAGTTTGTGAAGCCAACTTTTGTCCTCAGCACAACATGTGGTGACTTTTTGGAAAGACAACCAGCCTTAATTAAAGTTCACTCTGTAGGAATAAACATCGCCATCATTCATTTTCTTTTGTTTGTTTGGAAACAACAGGTCTTTGTAATATTTTATACACCTGGGTTAATATGAGAATTGTAACCCAGACATGTCCTTTACTCCAGGTTAGTAAAACTCCTAAAAAACATGAAGGAGCGAATGGATTTGAGGTGGCTGAGTGAAAAGACAGGGTTCAACTGCTGCATGTGAGAAATGCTTTGTGAGGCTACCCTCACCATGAAGGGCCCACGCCGTACCAGGAATTGAAGACACTCTGGGGGGGGGGAAAGAGCCGGCATTGTCTGCAGACAGACTGTTTATGTTGAGCAGCCTGAGGATATAATGTGAAGCCCGATGGTATAATGAGTAGCATATTGATTATTGTGGTCAGCCTGGGCCTGGCTGGTCAGCCAACGTCCTGTCATTTTATCGAGAAACATTGGCCCATAATTTAAAACTGGATCTTATAGGTTTATTGTTTCTGGTAAGAGTAACATTATTATCCTTATAATAAACAAATTTACATTAGAAAAGTTATGGATCTTTAAAGCCATATAATCAACACTTAAAAACTCATGAAATGCGAACACATGATGTGTGAAATTGCGAATCACGTAGCAGTATTTATTTGTTTATTTTTGTTTGTTTGTTTTTAGAAAATGATCAGAGCCCAAAAATAACAAAGGAAAAAAAATCCTCTTAGATCCTTAATCTTGTCTAACAAAAAGATTAAAAAAACAAACAAAAAAAACAGCTAACCTACCTCCTAACTGAGACAAACAGGAGAAGACTGATACCAAAATAAAAGCACCTCTCAGTTGAAGCCTGCTGCAGGGTGTATACTACTTACAACCATTTACAATATGTACAAGAGGTAAGAGTTACCAATTAAGAACAAGTTTAGCTCACATGAATCTGAATTATCACCATACTATTGAACACACCACTCCCAATACATGATAGCATGAATACAAGTGTTTGTTTTTTTATTACAATAGATAACACACATATATCAGTACTGTTAACTTTGACTCACACACAGTTTTCTTTAACCAACATGCAGCTTGGAAAAACTTTTAATCAATACAGATATAGAGGATGACATTCAGTAATATTCCACATGTAAGTCACCCCCTATCATCATACCTCACGTCCTCTCTGACACTAAATCTGTGACGTATCCCTGACCATCTCCAGCATTTGTTAAATGCTGATGCAACGGTTCTAAACTTCCCACCTCCACGAGGAAAACGAGTGTTGAGGAGGTGGGAGGAAAAGTGTTGAAGTGCTGTGTCCACATTTACTGTCTATTTAAATAGATCAGTAAATTAAGTGTCACATTTTTATGGACTTAAATTGGAAAGCAAAAATTCCAGCTATAATGATAATTTATTTACTCCAGTTATTTATGTGTTGGGAAATGCAGAATTTAAAACTTAAATAATTAATTTTTGTCAATTCTCCCTTCTGTATATGATTTTAGTATTATTTTATTTCATTTTATTATCTTTTTTTTATTTGCTTATTCCCCATGTTAAAATAAAGCAAAATAAAAATTTAAAATAAAAAAAAAAATAATAATTTAACAACTGTTATTCACAATGTCCGGACCTTGAAACCAAAGCAGCTAAATGACATTCATTATAGACTAATGTTTTATTATTTACACCTGTGGCTTTCCTACTGTGTAAAAGGCCTTTTCTAAAACTTGAGCTGAGCATGTAGCCCAGCCACTTTATTCAAACCCAGCTGCACTGCCTGAAGATTTGGGATGACAGTCTCAGAGACACCAGATGGGGGCATCAGTTACCTAGAATTGCTGTCATGCTGGAAGCTGAGCTGTTCTGTCTCCTCTTTGACACTTGCTCATTTGAAAGCTTCATGTGTTTTCCATAATATTATCACTACGCACACAAATCTACAGAGGCGTCATCATCTTTCAATTATGATCTGGATCTGGATCAAATTGCACATAGTAGTGGAACATGATGAGTTGTCCATGCCTGGTATTGCATGATATTGGTCAGATGTTTAAATTAGGTCTGATGTTGCAACATTGAAGAAAATAAAAAATAAAAAGATCCAGAATCTCTACCCAGCCATTCAATCAATGAGAAAAAACATTTAGAGTGTTTTGTCTAATGATCAGGGTGTTTTGTCATAGCATTAGTAGCATCTCCACAGGATGGCATGTGAAAATTAAAAAAAAAAGCAACAATGTCCATCCACAGTCTGTATTTCAAACTTACTTTAAACATAGATTTACTCATTCGATGATAAAAGTCCTGGTACTGTGGCACAATTCATGAGTAGTTTTCAACCCCAGATGTCTGTGATTCCCTCATTTTCAATGATCTGCTGTATATTCTAGCAGCAGAAATGGAATAACACCGTCGTCATTCAGTAACTTTGTACATATTAGTGCAAACTATTCTAGAAACGCTCCATTAGATCAAAGGGTTCAATAAGGTGACAAAATATTACCAGAAAAAAAATCTGTTGACAACAAACAAACAAACAAACAAACAAACGTGGCTGATCACATAGCCTCCTCCTGCTCTCATTTTAGGAGATACCTCCTGATGAAGGCAGCACTAGTGGAAATTCATCAGGTTTTCTCATTTCCTGGATTTCACTAACCCCCCGCCCCCCCTCACAGGACCCCCGGCGGTCCCCGCACCCCAGCTTGGGAACCACCGGGTTTGAGCCATCCCACTCTGCAGGCTCCACGCTACTATTGTCTAACAGGAGAGCGGGCTATTTGCAAAATAAAGGTAGCCTACTGCCCTCCTCTCAGCCGCTATGTGGGGCGATACATCCACCCAGGCCGGTTTGTATTCCTCTGCGTGAATGAGCGGCTCTGATCAGCGGTAGTCTTCTGGGTTTGTTCACCCAGACAGCTTCGGGCTTCTCGGCGGTCGGATGCTGGAAGTCCTCACCGATCACGGAGCACGTAGGGCTGGCGGAGCGAAAAGGAGAAGGGACGCGGAAGGAAGGAAGGAAGCAAGGAAGGATCGCGGAGCATTTTAATACCAAAACGGGACACATGTTGAGCTAACTGCCCTCTCCACCTCCCCCCTTCTTCTCCTCCCAAATGCATTTGTTGCCTCAATCGCTTTCCCGTTGCTAATTAGTCCGCGTTAGGATAAAGCCAGCTGACCACCTCTCCTCTCCGGCTCCGAGGAAACTCTCTCACCGCTGCGGTTTGGGATCATGGATCTCAGTAAGATCGTAAGTGCAGAAGCTTTGCTTTTATTTAATTACAGAAACACCGAGGTTTTTTTTTTTTTTGGTTTTTTTTGCGTGTTCTTTTAAGAGGTGGGGGGTGGTGTCCAAGAAGTCCTGTTACACGCACACATGCACACACACGGGCTGTTTGCGCCAATACATGCAGGTTATACAGCATGCAAGCAGGGACTTGTCTGCAGATATTGCGCTAAAGTTTGGTTGGTGGTTGTTGAAGTGAAGGTCTGAGTCGTCTGGGGAACCCAGTTCAAGGGAGGACTGTTTAAATCCACTTGTGCATAATTATACAACAGGTTTCTCTTTACTTTCATAGTAGAAAGAAACAGCAACTAAAACCATCTTATTACAACTGTATGTTTTGAAAATGTCTGAATGTGCTTGCCTGTTGCCCGGAGCTCTCTGTCTCTTTCTTTCGTTGTCCAGCTGCAGGTTGGTGGAACAAGTTCAGGGAAGCCTAAATGTGCTGTGAATGTCAATTGCAGAATGTATTGATGTCTGATGTTGGAGACGGACCTTAAAGACGGAGCTGTCTGTGTGTTTTTTTTATCTACTTATCAATGTGTTACACAGATTAAAGAGATACTAGGTATGATTTTAAAGTCAAATGAGATCATTTATTATAAGCAGGTAAATATGATGTGTAGCAGTGTGGACTATGTGGACAGATAATCTTTGAATCCGTGTACTGGGAACTTCTGATCCGGCTTTGTTTGTTTACACTGAACAAACCAGCTCCTGTGTGTGATTTTTAAATAGCATGCAGGCGTATGGTGAGACGTTTTACACATGCATCCAGCAGCACTTTGCAAACAATGGAATAACATGGCAACAGCAATCGTTTCCGTTTCTTGTTGCATGGTGGCTGATTTCGTCCTCTGACTGGGGAGTTCGGATCTCCCGGACTTCACACTGTCGCCCCAATTTGAAGACCTTTTCGGTTGATTTCCTTCTTCTCTTAGTGCTACTAACTGCTTTTAAAATCTCCCAATTGTGGGTTGCATACATAATATGTTGTTAAAACATCACACGCCTCATTAGCTCGCTTGTTAATATGAATTATTGATTCGATTGATTGCCCTCCATGACGACCCCCACCATTACACCTTTGTAGCGTTTATACACAATGGTGAGGTGCAATAAAGGCGGAACTGTCCGGCCTTGAACAGACTGTATAAAGGCTCTTTTAAGCCCCATTTCCACTGCATAGTACCGGCCCGACTCGACTTGACTCGCCTCTTTTGCATTTCCATTGGGTAAAAAGTACCTGGTACCTGGTACAATGGAAAAGGACTGGCGGAAAACCAAGCCAAGTCCAGTTGAGTCAAGTAGAGCCAGTGCTACGCAGTGGAAATGCGGCTTTGTACTCCATCTACATAAGAAAATAAAATGTCTGTTTCAAACAATGTATGCGTCAACAGTCGCATACTTCCATGCGTCGTTTTCGTTGCCATTGATACATCCACAAGATGGCAGTAAAGAGTCAAACGTTTCGACAACAATGAAAATAGCTGTAGACTGTAGAGGAGGTGATAATGTAGCAGGTAAATAAAAAGTGGAGGCAGCGACATACTCGGCGATGGGCTCTGAGGACATTAAATAGATGGCAACAGGTGAACGGAGAATGTCTTTGCTGTCTCGTCTTGGTTGAATTGTGGCAACACTGGCCCCAACTAGTTCCCGTGATATTGCTCCATTTCATCCGTATCCACAAGCTTTCAGAAAGCATGCACAAATATGGAAGAAAAGGACGCAGAATACAGACGCAAGGCTCCAAGCATATCCGTCTTTAACGTTGAGCATGAATGAGCCTTACTGCATTCATGAATGGATGGTTCACTCTTAACTCTTGCAGCGTAGGTGTGGGGGAGAGTGGGGAACGAAAGTACTCCCGGACTCCTCTTTCCAGTAATCCCTGAGTCTGTAATGGAGGAAATTACTTTGAGGAATGATACATAGTAATTGTATGAAGAGGCACAAACAGGAAACTCACTCTTTCATTTCTGAAATAGATCTCAGCTGCCCACAGGAGTCAGTCTGAGCTCGTAGCACAGACATGGCGTAGGTGTAGTGAGGGGAAATCTCTTCCACTGGATCTCCGTTCAGTTACACTTTGCTGGTTATTTGAGAAAACCTCTTGCTTGGGAAACTTTTCAGTAATGTGGATCTAACAGAACTCCGCATGCCTCTTCTCCTCGGTTCTTTTAGCTGCTGCTATGTTTTGCCAGTTTGGCATGTAGTGAGACATAGTGGAATGAAAACAGTTCTTCATTCCCAGACTGCATAGAAGTTGGTGATTTGCAATAGAAGCAAATACTTGTCTGACTCAAGACCTTTGAGGAACTTCATTGCATACGTCGTGCTGTCTTGCATTTTTTTACTGAGTATAAACACATATAGAGTTGAATTTTATATTGACTTAGCTAATTAAAAAATTTACTCTTAACTAGAGCTAAAATCAGGGCACTGCTCCCTCTTACTTTCGGCATGCGTCGTCTTCCTTAAAGGCTGATTTAGCCTTAAATACCATCTTATGCTATTACTCAACTGTTAGTCTTCCTTAAAACGATTTTTGTTCTATAAAAATAACAAAACAATACCAGTTAACTATATGTCTGTTCATTAAAAATGGTATAATTACTCCAAAAATATCAAAATCATGACAAAAAGACAGTCAGACAATTTGAAGATGTCACCCTGGGTTCTTTGAAAATGGAAAAAAACAACCAAACGAAGAACAAATAATTAATATCAGGTTAATTAATACAGAAAATAAACATCAGTTGCAGCTCTACATGGAAACAGAAATGCATTATTATGGGTAAATTTCACCACGGTAAGAAAAAATCCATGCCGTCACCACCCAAGATATGGATCAATAAAGACTCCAGATTATATCTCTGGTGCCATGAGCTGCCTAAATTGCAATCATCTCTATGCATGAAGGATCAAACTGTCTCATCCCTGAACGATAAACCTATTTTTTGCCTCCACATAACTTGAGTTAAGTCGCTAACGATGCTCATCAAAAGCGTTCTTGAGCAAACTGAGCTGGCAGTTGCCAGACAAACAGACTGTGGTGCCATGACGGGGACGGTTTAATTGTTTTCTGATCACTACATAAGCCATCAAGGCTTCGGGGAAACAGATCCACACACCTACACAAACAGACAAGCCCGACTCTGTGATGTTCACGTGTCTTCAGTGTTTCGTAGTAATGGAGTAGTGTGCTGCGGAGCGTTGCCGAGCTGCACAGATGTTCCTTTTACAACGCGTCGTTGTGACCTCACCAGTCCTGCAGGAAGTTGAGCTTTAGAGACAAGGCTGCAGAAAGCCGTCTTATTAGGAGAGGCCCATAAACCTGCCATGAGGGTGTCGGCGTGAGAATTTAATTATGCTGTAGCCTAGCCTGTAGTATATGTGTGTGTGTGTGTATGTCTTTAACCAGCTGCTGTCCTCCACCTCAGCCCAGAGGAACAGAAGCTCTGTGCTCTGAGGTCACACTCTCTAAATATCCTCGAGCTCTATGTTTTCATGCTTTTTAATAGGCACTGAAGAGAGGGAGTCATCCCACTGGGCTAAACTACATCAGCAAATGCCCTGTTATCGTGTTATTATTGGGATAGAAGATGCTCAGTGCCTTCTGTGGAAAACAAGCTCCCAGTTAGAGTCAGAGGGGCTTCATTGTGACATTTCAGCTGCCTTCCTCCTTAATGTTGATTGCGATCACACTGATATGCTGCAGCAACATTTCAGCATCACTCATGAGCAGTATTATTTTTTTGCAGTGCAGATTCAGTTTCACAGAAAGGTGCAGACCAATAAACGAGGCTGCCTCAGTTCCCTCCATTGAGGCCTGCATAACATGCCTTCAGCGACTTTGTCCTTTCCCCCTCACAGCCGCGCTTTGCCCTATGCGCATTCAAGTACACAGGAGAAATGGCTGCTCTAAAAAAGCCCATCTTCTTCCCTACCTTCCTATCCCCACTGCCCGCCAGGCTCCTTTTTCAAGAGGTGCGGAGTGACGGTTGTATGAGAGCGGATGTTCATGTCAGATGCAACACGCTAAACCAAAAAAACACACACACGGCTCTGTTTCGAGTGACCTTCAGAATCGGGTGGAGCAACGTTTGGGGAAAATGTTTGGATCCAAAACGCTTTTCCATTTATTATCTGATTTTTGAATGCATTTGTTCGAAAGTGCCGTTTCATGGTGAAGGGGGAGAGTATGTGTGTGAAACACATCATGGTGAGGCTAGTTTTCGGTTTCAAGTGTCGATTTTTGGCCATGTATGGTGATCTGTGAGGGAAGAAATGGGCGTGAATTTTGAGTTGGTCAAACCTCCCTTCAGCCCACTGCCATCCCAAGAAATGATGATGTTGAAGTCTGCATCAAAAATGGGAAGGTTTTACAATCAGACATGCTTGTCGCCTTCCAGAGAATGATATCAGTCATTTCTGTTTAAGTGAGACTAGTTGGAAACACTCAAAAGAAGGCAAACAATAGAAACTTAATTTAATTAAGTAATTAAAAGGCCCACCCAGAGTTGAAATCTTAGCCCCGCACCTGGCAGACAGGTAAAAACTAAAGCTGGAAAAACAATTCCCGTACTTAAGGCCCATTTATGCTCCCTCTATGTACGTAAATGGATATGTATGTCCGTGAACGGTCTATCCGTCAACGCCTAATATAGTAAGTTCTCCTGAATGCAGGTTTAATCATCCATTTTATGACCTGTTGTGTTGATTTGTCACCTGGGTTGCAGCTTCTCAATGCAAAAACACACATAAGAGTAAAGGCCAGAGTATATTCAGCTTAGCTTAAAGGGAGAACCACGGTTTATTGCAACTTGGTCTCATTTGCACAACTCGGGCCAAGACATGGGAATAGTCAAGATAATGAGACAGTTTGTGAACAAGCCAGAAGGTTAGTCACACTCATTTAGAGGAGACAATAAAACTGAAAGACTAAAATTCTTACCCAAACCATCTTTTGAAAGCAGACGGCCAAACTTCCACTTGCTCATGTACCTGCTCCTGTCCAGTAAGGGACTAAAAGTGACATCATGGGTGTGCTCACTTTCAGTTTTGCATCCAAATAAACTGGTTCAGAAAATATGGCCAAACATCAGATTGCTTATGTTTCTCACTCTCAGATCTCAGCAGTTTGTCCAATTTAATTCATCGAAACTAGGTCAATAAACCGTGGTTTTCCTTTAAAGGCACCTGGAAGATTCTGGCAGGAAATGTGAGACGGCTGCAGGAATGAAACGTTCAGCCTGACTGACTTGGTTGACTGAGCGAGGTTTTTAGCTGAAAGGGGAGTGAAGCTGGGCATTTTCAGCAGGCAGACAGGAAATGGGCAGTGCAGGGTGTGCCAAGGCAGGAAGCCTGACGGAGCGCCTGTGCCTGGATTTTCATTTTTTTGTGTTTTACTCCTTTATTTTATTTTTTGTTTTCACTTTTTTGGGTGAGGTGGGTTATAATATTTCTGGTGCAAACATTACCATCACAATTTTGCAGTCCCCAAAGTGTTATCAAATTATAATAAATAAAATCCAAATATATTAAATGTGCAATGATCTAAATCAGATCATTGATTGATGAAATAATAGGTCAGAACATTCAAAGCCCCCACAGATACAGCAAATCGCCAAAACTGACGATAAAACAAGGGAAGGAAATATTCAAAAACAGGCTTAACCCTTAAATCTTTACATCAATGAATTGTATCTTTAGCATAAGTCAGACTCATTGATTTTATTTTTTGTGTGTTGCATTGGGCCTGAGTGAGCAGTCTTTATTTTACTGAACAAGATGGAGACAAAAGCTTGTCAAAAACACGGAAGTTTTAAAGGGTGCTCCCAGCTCTGAGCTCTCAGCTTCTTCTACACTGAAATGATTGGGGTCAGATAATTAATCATGGAACTGCAACTAAAACGAATCACTCCACTCCAGTATTAAATCATCGGGGTCCCTCCTCCGCATCCTTGACCATGAACATTTTAGGTCCAGTGAGAACCATGTTTCCTAATTTACTCCGCCTCCTTTCATTTGGCCCGGTGAGATTTTCCACAGCCATTTGCCCATGATGGAGCACTTCTAGCTGAGGGTTCGTCTCGTCATTAGTGTTGACATAAAATGTGCCACAGCGGAGACTAAAATAACCTCAGAGTGCTCCCTTTTCTCCCTTACCATAATGGAGTGACTGCGACATGCTGACACATCTCCAGGACTGGAAATTCAAAATGCAGAGCCATGCATTAGTCACATGCTCTTGCGAATCAGTCAGAGGAGTCATTCAGAAACGAGGCGGAGGGAGGGGAGGGGAGGTGGGTGAATGAATGAGTGAGGGCTGTTTTTATTTAGCAGGCAGAAGATGCTTCCTCTCTCTGGGCTCTGTGCACTGACCCTGCAGTGGACACAGCTCGGCTGCGATCAGCATATCAAAGCCTGCTTTATACAGAAGTGGCTGATTAGGGCTTGCCAGGCCTAACTTACCATGCTTTCAACACTGTATCAATAACACTTTGTTCAAAGGTGAAGCCTTGGGGGGGGGGGGGGAGATGTTTCTGTGGATACCAAAATGCAAAAAGGAGTCTGTGTTTATCTGGGGAGTAAGTGAGTGACTCTTTATTATATCTGTTGGGTGAAAGAGAGGGGATGATGAAAGGAGCTGAGGTCGGCCCCCTGTGGATGCAGTGACGCAGGTTTCTGCCTGCATTAACCGACGTAAGGAAGACTCGCTCACGGCCGATCTTAGCTCTCCATCTTCATAATCACTTCCCTCTCACCTCCGATTTAATTTCTCATGGTTGCATCGGTCTGCGTGGTCCCACTGCCAGGAGCTAATAGGCCACTGATGCAGCCATGCCAGCAGTCAATGCCAGGAGTCCCAGGCAGCTGGCACGCTCATTCAACCCAAACACAAAGTACAAAGTCTCACTGTGGGCTAATTGGGTCATCCTCATGTGGGAACCAGTTACACCGCGAGTTTTTCAATCATCCCTTGATTTAATATGTGAGTGACGGAGAAACACTGAAGTCATGGGCTGCGGGACAATTGCGGTGGTTACAAGCTGGCCTTGAAGTCATGCAAGCCATGATAAAATTCATAAATTAGTTATATAGATTATTACAATGACGTAATTAAAAGTTGTCAACATATAGAAAAAATCTACAAAAAGCAGTGTCCTCATAGGAACTATAATAATTCAACTGACAGCCCAACACAATCAGCATCACCATCCATAGTTACCATTCCCAGACATTCTGTCAACCTGCCGGGCCTGAGATTATTAGGGAAATGGCTGTGGGAATAACAGTGGAGCTATCAAAAGATTACACTCTGGAACCTGTTCTCAAAAGTTTGTGTTGTTGTATCTTAATGAACGGCCAAACCGCAACAACGGTATGGTCGAACAGTTGGCGTGCAAACAGCCCCGGAGAGTCGCAGCCATGACTGCAATAAAGGCACGACAGCCTCGTACAGGCTGTGTAAAAGGGGTTTCAGACTGACTCTCCCTGTATCTGTTTATTTGTAGTTTCTTTGCAAACAGGAAGCGTAACGTCATGTGAAAACACATGGTCAAATTTAGCTGACCTTTCTCTCGTGGTCTCGATCAGAGGAAACAGATTCTAGGTCTGACCACGAATGAATTTGGCCTCTCCTCTGCACAACCCAGAGAGGATAGTAGTGTAAGTGTAGTGTGCTTGACCTTTTATAGTACACATGCACTCTCACAAACACATGCTCACACTCCCAGCCGGAGTCTTGGCTCAGGTTTTTTTTGCTTCTGATGGAACAGGACAGGTGTTGATCTTGTTACTCCAGTGCTCATGTTCAATCAGCATCGTGCATGCTCAATGACAGGAATGGAAACACAAACAGTCGTCATCTTGATGACACGCTGCGGTGTCCACTTATCATATGTGAGATTGTAGAGAAATGGAATTTAAAGTCAGAGATGTTGAACCAGAGGGCCATCCCATACTTCCCTCCTCCCGTCCTCGCTTTGTTTCCGCGAACCGCTCCTGTGACTTGATCTGGATCTCGCCAGTAAATTAGATTATTGTGAGCACAAAACTCGTGTTTGCTGGTGCTGCTGATGGCATGTCATTCAGATTACACAGTTGTGGTTTTATGGAGGGTGCTGTCTATATCGTCTGCTGTTGTTTAGCAGAGACTGGAGCTGAAATTTGGCCAGATTGTTTTTTCTCCTATAGCACTATAGTTTTAAATAGAATACATAAAATATTTAGGGGACTAAGTTTCCAGACATTTTAGTTTCGACACTCAGTGACACCTGGTAGCGTATTTGCTTCCTCTTTGTAGGCGTACAGAGGCGTGCAGCTGAATACTAATCCTTTCAGCAGAGTGTGTCAGGTTTGTCTCATCCCGGTGAAATTGGTTGCTACCATTGCTCCCAAATTGTTCCTCCTTTTCTCTCAGTCACTCCTGCTTCCTTCCCTCTCCTTCCTCACCGTGATATTCCATTCCTGACAGCTCGCACATTGGAAGAGACTCGGGACCTCAGTGTGGAAGCGAGATTAGGAAACAGGCTTCACCCGTCCTCCGCTGACCCCGGCCACCGCGCTCATTGTTGATGATACCTTGCAAACAATAGTGACAGAAAGCTCGTTTGGTTTGCAGTTGAAGCCCAGTTTCTGCTGGGTTTTCTCGGGTTTGTTATTTTTCTCATTTGCAGCGCGATATGTCAGCCAGATGCTGCTCCAGAGGACCTTGTTTTGAAACCCATCTGCAACAATGCAGGCCTGGAATTAAAGCAGAAACATCTTGTGGCCTCATTTTCATCTTTATTTCGTTATGCAGCGATCCTGGTTGGCTGCCCGACATGACGTCAATTGTGCGTAAAGAAGAAGTTTCACATATTGATTAGCGCATGTTTTTAGCCCGTTTTACACAAACAAGACGGGACTGTTGCACCTTTATTGTGCCTCACCGTTCTGTATAAGAGTTACAAAGGTTGTAATTCTGCCTATGAGGCAGCAGCAGCGCCTCTAAATTAAGGTGGTGTAACAACTGGGAGATTTATAGGGCAGCTAGGAAAAGCTATAAGCTAACTCAAAGAAGACGTAGATAAACCAAAAACGTCTCCAAACTGGGGCGACAGCACGATGTGTGGCAGCTCCTTACCCTTTTTGCCATGATATTTCGTTGCTTACAAAGCAAGTCGGTTTGTCCACCCTTATGGTCCAGATTAAAATAACTATTGCATTGGACTGCCATGATATTTTGAACAAACATTCATGGTCCCCAGAGAATGAATCCTGCTGACTATTGCTCCAGTGCCTGCATGAGGTTGACAGAAGTGTAATCAGTGAAATTTCTCGACAATTATTGGATGGATTGCCTTTTGATTTGTAGATCCCTGTAGTCCCAAGAGGGCGAGTCCTCATGATTTGGCGATTGAAGGGGAACTCTTTGGGAGTTCTACTGCATATTTGTAAAAAGCTGTATAAAGCCTATAATGTGTAAAACATGACATTTAATAAACTGCCTGAGTGATGTCACTTGAGTCACTGCTGGTTGGGGGTTTTGATGTCCACAAGTTTGAAAATGAGAAAAATCTGGTGGTGTGAGTTTGGAAAGAACCAGATCTCTGTAGCCCATCATCATCATCTCTTCAGTCAACTTGGTCTCTAGATGGTTTCACAGATTTGCGACAGGCCAATTTCCATTCCTTTGCACCAAATTAATTAGCTTAACCAAAACTCAAAATAACTAGCGCTTGTTATGGGTAATCACAGCACTGCCAACTCTGCAGTAACATTAACACCACCATAAACACTGTGTCTGTATTTCAGCCTGTTCACGCCAAACATGATGACAACAACAACTTTGCAACAGTGGTGTTTTATTTTTTTTTGTCAAACTGTGTTAGTATGAATCTTAAACTGTCTGTCTTCACGCTGCATATATTACTGAGAAGTTGTAAATCCTATCCAGTGTTTCCAGTTAGACGATACTTAAATTTGACCTGAAGTTGGAGGGGCTTCAGTTCTAGCCTGGCCAAGCCAACATTCCTCAGTAGATTTCAGAGCCCAGACAGATAACTCCCTTTATCATCCACATGTGAGTCATTGTTGGTGCTATCTCATTTCGTCTGGCTGTGTTTACAGAGGAGTCCCAAATGTGAACGCAGCTTCTGGCTTTGAAATGGCTTCAGATCTGTAGTGGTGTTTTGAAGTCTGCGCTCTCTTCGGAGACAATAACGTGATTGTTTCTCTTACGTGATCCTCAACCCTGAATCCATTCAGCCACAAACAGGCCGTTTTTCCTCCTCCCCTCCTGCATGCATGCTTCTGTGTCACTTGATGAGACAGGTGTAGAGGTCCTCAAAAGCAGAGAGGAGCTCAGGTCTCTCAGCTCCTGCCTTGAATACACACTCTGCAGAAAATGGGTCAATCACCCCGTACTAAAAACCGCCTCCCTTTCCCCAGGTGGTTAGGAAAAGAGCTTTCTGAAAGGTGGAAGGGTGCCAAGTTTTAAAATGAAACACCTGACACTTGAAGGGTTTTTTTGGGGGGGTTTTTCTCAGAGTATTGTGAAAAATCTGTGGGTTGATTCGTGTTTCCCATTTCTCTCCTTTGCCCTTCCTTCCCTCTCGTTCACAGGCTGTCAGCATCAATAAGGCCATCAACACACAGGAGGTCGCTGTCAAAGAGAAGCATGCCAGGAATATCCTCATATTGTGTGTGTGTGTGTGTGTGTGTGTGTGTGTGTGTGTGTGTGTGTGTGTCTGTGTGTGTGTGTGTGTGTGTGTGTGTGTGTGTGTGTGTGTGTGTGTGTGTGTGTGTGTGTGTGTGTGAAGCTGTTCCTCTGTGGCTGGAGGGTTATGTTAGAGCAAGATCAGAACAGCGATCCTGGTGAAACTCGTCATCTAAAACCGGCCCTGCTTCAGACTGATTTAGTCGTATGTGAAACAAAACTCAAAGCTACGTCGTCAGAGGAGCGTTGGTCTGTAGATTTTCCTCCCGTTTCAGTTTCCTCAAATACACGAGAAAGCACAAAAAGCCAATCAAATTTCCTGGGGACTCGGGGAAGATCGATAAAGTGGTCAATAAAATGCACTCGTGCCACGGGATCTTGATTATTTCATCCTCGTTAGTGTTTAACTGTCCTAAAACCTAAAAAGACATTTGGGGAATGATTTGTGTTAATGTTGAATATCAGTAAAACATGCATTTTGGCTTCTAACAATACCATCTGCAAGATTGCTTAATTGAACGTAACTATATTTTCATACAGACTCTTGCAAATATTCGGCAGCTCATTTGTTTGGATTTAATTTATCTTTATTTACATTAAACACAAAGTGTTTTCTTAGCTCTCAACACTGTAATAAGACTTAATTTTAGCTGTGGTAATCAGTTTCTTCTTCCACCAAGAGCAGCAGAAACCTTTGGCCATGTGAGAATTTTAAAAGTCAAGTAAAAATCCATTTTAATTGATTTTAAAAGTACTTGTATTAAAAAAAAATGAGAATAAGGCTACGTCCACATTCCAAACCTCATTCTTCAATTTTGATATTTTGCTCGGATCATATTTATTTTCTTTACAGTTCACATTCATAATTACAGTGACCTGCATCTCGCTCTAACGTGAACGGATCTGCGCTCCGAAACGTCAGGAATGTGCACATAGATAAGTTTTTGGACGAGTCGTCTTTGTCACCAGTGGTCATGAAACAGACACAACACCACTTTAAAAAAATGTCCTGCACTGTAGCCATGTGATCCTTGACTGACCCTGTCACCCTGCATCCTGGGGACCCATCATGAGAAAGGCGCCCACACCTTCTGGGCAGCAGTCAACCGGCTTCCTCTCTCCAGTAACGCAGTTCTCTGCTGGAAGTTCTGCCACGTCTTCCACAAGCTGCTGCGAGACGGCCATCCAAACGTACGTAACGATCGCGTCCTGTTGCACCATCACCACTCACATATCATAAAAACATCTGCCCTCTTGTTCTTTATCACACCTCAACTACATTTAGTCCATTACACCTAATGGGTCTTGTTGTATAAACCACTTGGTCCCCCTCCTCTGCTCTGTTTCCCTTCTGCGGTCCCCACAGGTTATAAAGGACTCCATGAGGAACAAGGCTGATCTAACTGATATGAGCAGGATGTGGGTAAGTACACAGAGATTATTATATGAGTGTGGTCATATCACAGCACGTACGTCACAAGTATGAGGAGGACAAACTTTCTGCAGACTCTGCAGACGTGGATGGATCATTTTGAACATTGATTTTCTCCTAAAGAACAGTCAGCTCAGATAATGAAGGGGGGGAAAAAATCTAATACATCAAATGGATTGTTACAGGTGAATCCGTCTTTGCTGTCTTTTTGCAAACAAACTGATTTAATGTACAGAGTTGCTGCAGATACCAAGTCTTTTTCTTGTCATAAAAGCAAAGCCTCAGATATTTAGGTATCCTTAAGGGATTTAAAAATGCACCACTGTGTTTAAATATGCGCATTTACCTGTGTATGAAAATAACATGTTTTTTTTGTTCCCTATTAACCTTTAAAGATTATCTTGATTTAGTCAGTAACAAAAACAAGACCATACATTTCTCAACTAGTGTATACAACATTTTACACAATCAGTGAAATGCATGTCCCACATCAGGTTTGATTACATCAGTAATCCTCCTCATGGTAGCAGTGGTGATCCAGTTCACGTTGCCAAAGCTGTAGCATTCTTGCAGATGTTATTTTCTCCCAAATATTTGTGCCTTTTTATAGGGGTGGGCTGATTTAACAAGGGAGTAGTCATTTGGGATTTAGCTGGATAAAAACATTGTGGATGTTTCTCTAAAAATCAGGTTTTCAGACTCAGGACTTCTCACAAAAGTCAGTCAAGCGTCACCAAACCTTGTGTGTTGAGAATGATCACAAAACCTGCCCCACATGCCTCCAATTTTGAGTTAAAGTTGCAGTGCGTTTATAAATCCTTAAAGTGTACTTTGCAACTGTCTAACGTTGGTAATTTAAACGCAGTTACGTAATTATTGGTAAATAAGAAAATATGAGAATAAGTTTACGGGTGATGCAAGTCCCATTGTTTTCCTGCAGCACATCACTGCCAAATTTCATCATTTCTGACATCACGATAGAAGTGAGGCCAGATGTTCAACATGCGGCAGCAACTCGTGTTCATTTCCCCATAGAAATAAGGAGAATAGTTGTTAAGGAAGCTTGTGTTTCACTTATTAACGTTCAAATATAGCCACCATGTGTGTGTCCTTGTTATGGTCATGGGATGACGTGACTGTTGTCTCTGGGAGTGACAGACATTGCGGCCTTTGATGGATGAAACCATGTTAAACATTCTATGTGTGATTGTCAGAGCTCACAAACACTAAAAATGTAATATATTTGTGGAAAGTTTAATCTTGCATTGATACATTGCAGATTCTCATGATGAAATTCGTGAGGTTTATTGTTTAAAGACTGCACTCCATTAAGCCATAAACACAACAGTCACTCCCAAATTGACATCTTAAGCAACCCCACTCTGTCATCCTGGATTTACTATTATTCACTTTGTTGCTGATGTCACTGGACAGGAGGATACAGGAAATGTTGTCCCTGTGACTGAGGTTGTGGCCTCTCTTTCCTGTTGTGTCATCACCCGCCACACACACCCAGACCCCGAGAAAAAGGAAGTGAGAAGCAATTGGCCAAATAGCTGCTCTACTCAGCTTATCCCACAGTCTTGGACTGGAGACATTTTCACACCAAATGAACTGAATCTGCTCTAGAAGTCAGCTCATTTATAGTGTTTTCCTCTAAAGACTGTTTTTGCTGCCTCAAAATATGAAACAGGCTTTGTGCTCACTCTTGTGTCACGCTGCCTTCAGCCAAACTGCCACAACAAATTTCCTCAAAAGACTGAATGATTTGCGAGCAAATCCACAAGAACGATAAGGATCATTTTTGATCATGTCTTTTTTTTCTCTTAATGTCTCTCTGTCTCCCCCCCCCCCCCTGCCCTCCCCAGGGTCACCTGAGTGAAGGCTATGGGAAGCTGTGCAGCATCTACCTCAAACTGCTCATCACCAAAATGGAGTTTCACATCAAAGTGAGTCGGCCTGGCCCATAAAACCGAGCGCCTGTCTCCCTCTTCACTCATTACCTTTGTCTCAGACTCTCCCTTTACAGTGTGTCTCAGTGGGGGGGGGGGGCTTCATAGAAAATTCTGGCTTTTACACTAATGGTCTCTTGACAATCAGCAATGTAGCCTTTTTATGAGACGTAGCAGCAAAGCTGTGCAGGGACAGAAAAGGCAGCGCTGATGATATCACAGGAAGATGCGGTAAGTTGTTGGCTAATTCTTACCCAAGGGTCCACTGAGCTTGCCAGGATGTAACTTGAGAATCAAAGGAGAAATGTGACACTTTGGCAGATAAAACCATTAATCAGGTTTCAAGTTTCACTCTACCTCTCTGCACCCTGCTAAATATGTTGCTTATTTGCAGTTTGCATGGAAGCTGATTTTTAAGCCTCAAGCAGTGCCTGAAATAACCGCTGAGCTCAAAGAAGACAAAAAACATACAAACAGATTCTCTCATCACATGCTAGATTTAGGTCAATTAATCAGCAGTCAGCTCAAGTAAATAATGTCTTATATTAACCTGTGAGGAGCTGGTGAATGGAAAAGATGATCTGCCTGGGTAACTTTTACTTGATAAGTTATCAAGATTTAAGTGTAAATAGATTAATTATTGTCAATTTAAAGTAGCAATGCTGCAATATAAAGATGATCCGATACAATGAAAGTACTGAAAATGTCACTTAACTAAAAGTAGTGGAGTAGAAGCATGAAATGGAAGAACCCAAGTATAGCACAAGTACCTTAAATATGTACTTAAGTATAGTATTTGAGTAAATGTACATGTACCAGCTACCTAGCCTGGAAAGCAGCCTTATTTTTTAATTGGCTCAAGACCAGTTTTATCAGCATGTTAATTGCTTTATATATCAGATTCTGGCTATAAAGGATCATGTGTTCGTTTCAGGCGGACGTCAGGACAGCTGAGCACGTTATCTGAGTTTAAATCTTCCTCCTGTTGTCCTCTTTTCCTTCCTCTTCCTCTCTCACAGAACCCTCGATTCCCCGGCAACCTGCAGATGTCAAACAGACAGCTTGATGAGGCGGGAGAGAATGACGTGAACAACTTGTGAGTGTGTCACGCTGCTGTTTTGCCTGTTGTTAGTGCTGTTGTGGTGTATTGGTGAGCAGGACCGCCGTCCTGACTCGACCCCAGGATCCAGATATGAATGTATTACAAAGTGTGAAATTAAATTATTAGATGAGGACTTTAATCACGATGGAACATGCTTATATTCTTTCACCAAAGCTTATTCTTTACATTGTCTTCATAATTATTTGATTAAGCCTTCGTAAAAAAAATAAAATGAGCATTTCATTGTTTTCATCAGTGGTCAGATCTTTGGTTCTGGGGCTTATACAGTTTCTTGGCACCAATGGTTCCCAGCCTTTTTGTTTCGTCACTTCGAAACAAGCTAATTTCCACTCTTTATGTAACTGAAATGAGTCAAACAATTTATGACCGTTCAGATTTATTCCCAAGTAGGGATAAACTGTACTGTGCAGTTACAGTTGTGTATTTTTTTTGGTTTTTACTCAGCTTTGATCATGACTCAGCCAATCAGAAGGCAGGAAGGAAGTGATCCATTACTTTAGTAATGAAGTAATGGTGTTGCATAAAAACAGGAAAACTGCAACTAGGTAATCACGAGATTGACCAGATTATCCTCAAAAACAGAACAATTTACAGTGTTTCCGCTAGGTTTATTGGTTGGGGGGGCGGGTGGACCAGTTTGGGGTCGGGGTGTGGGTGGGGCTGTGCATGTGAGGAAACGGGGGCAGGTGACGACTTTCTAAATGAAGGAGTATATACATAATTCTGAAATATTCTTTTGTGTTTATGCCAATAAATATTTTCAGTGAATAGGTAGGCTATTGTGCATTTATTATATTTCATCAGTTCTCTTCATCATCCTGGCCACATAGTATAGCCGTTGCCTTGACTTTAATTCTAGTGCTTCAAGATGTTTTGTGTAATTAATACACTTGTTTTTGCTTTTACACCAAACCATAACTATATCTGTCTTGTAGAGCCGGGAGGAGTATTTCCTCTCTGACAGCCAAGATGGGTCAAAGCCTGTCTTACTATGCTTGTCGGTGGATGCAGCTGTGTCAGTGGTCAGAGCAGGGCTAGCTTCCCTCCTCTCAGCAGCGCAGGAGCTATTAGCATCCTCACTATTGGTTCCAGGTTCCGGTTGGGTGGCGTAGCAACGCATTTGAAAAACGCACATATTTTGGCCTGATTTGCACTTTGGGGTCAACATTTATCCGTCTTTGGTTTTGGGGGAGTTTTTTCTTCATGTAACGTACCGTAACTCGGCTTACCGTCACTCAACCTGTCTCCTCTGCTTCGTTCAGTGTGTCTGTATGTGAAGCATGGATAAGCCACACCCTCAGTAGGAACACAAGACCAGAGCAGAGGAGAGTTGCGTCATTGATCAGGACAGCGAAATGCATAAAAGATGCTCATGCTCTGCTGAAATGAAACGAGTGCACATAAATTAAGTAAATTCAATAAAGAAAATATAAGTAAGGGCCGCCCTTTCAAATGAATGATGGGGGAAACACTGATTTAGTTTGAAGCAGCAGTGATTTTGGCGCTGTTACTTCCTCTGCTGCTGGCAAACAACAATGACCCCCATTTTACTCAGGCTGTGTAAAAGGGCCCTATGAAAGCAGTCTCTTAAACTCCTTGATTAGAGTTTACCTCGGTGATAGTAGGTGTACATGCTTAAGCTTAAAGCATGTAAAAAATGGTCACCTCTCTTTCTGTATCTCCTCCATCTTTAGCTTCCAGCTGACGGTCGAGATGTTCGACTACCTGGAGTGTGAGCTCAACCTCTTCTTGGGTGGTAAGCTATTCTGGTCTGACTGTACGCTCCATCTGAGCATGACCACCAATACACAGAATTATGAGGCTCACACTTGACAGACAGGAAGACGCTGTCTGATGACTGATAGAAATAGACCCAGATGATAACTACAGTATCAACTAAGCTCTTCCTCATCTGCTACATCACTGTTAACGGTAACATACAGCACTCAGCCCCTGTTGTTGTCTGGGTGAGTCATCCTAGGCTAATGTCTGTAAAAGTATGGACAGGACTAAAAATAGACGGCTGGGATGTGAGCTCAGGAGGAACACTGGAAAATCTGTTCACTCCTTTTCATAAATGAGCAGGAGGAAATTACAGCCTCGTTTCTACGCATGTTATCTCCTCCTCCTCCTCTTTCGAGAAAAATTTGGACATCTGCCAAAATAACATCTCAGCATTACTTTTATTTTTTTTAATTCCACCCCACATGTTAGAGTCTTGTGTCACCTCACACCCAAATCTGAAATAACTAATCTGCTTCCTCCTCATGTGATCCTCGTGGGTGAAAGGGCCAGGCCTGAGGGGGGTGTGTGTGTGTGTGTGCATGTGTGTGTAGGTGTGTGTGCGTGTGTGTGTTTTCTAGCTGTGCAGGAAACCACGCCTCTGCAGTGCACAGAGGCTCTCAGGGCCTGGCTTTGGGGGGTGGTGTGAGCAGGGCGGCAGGGAAATGAAAGAGGGGTGTAATGATGAAGTCAGACAACCCTGTTAGTGTTCAGGTTTCTGCTCCATCTGCACTCCACTTTAAACCCCTTTAATACTTCTCTAAGAATGAGCAACAGTGTTGGCCTGTGTCTTGATTTTATTAGCTCATTTCAGAAAGCACAGCAACACAACTTGATTGATCTATGAAAGATTAATGATGGATGAGCCTCATGCATATCTCTCTGTGTGTCTGCATTAATAATCTGATGTGTAGGAGTGTGCGATGCACATATTTACATATTGATCTTGTGCAATCATTTATTGATCGCTTACTCTCTCTCCCCTCCCAGTGTTCAGCTCTCTAGACATGTCTCGATCCGTGTCAGTGACGGCGGCGGGTCAGTGTCGCCTGGCCCCCCTCATCCAAGTCATCCTGGACAGCAGCCACCTGTATGACTACACCGTCAAGCTGCTGTTTAAGCTGCACTCCTGTAAGTGATGCACACCTCTGTTGGTCAAGCTGCACAACAGCAGGCTCAGTAGAGATGATGTTATTTGTCAAGATGCATTTGTTGTACTGTACTTTTTATTTTTTGTGTGTGTTTCTGTAGTGAATAGAAAACCTTCAAGTTAAAGGGAAATGACACCAATTGTAATGATTTTATGAACTGTGTTCAAACTTAGAAATCATTGGTAATCAGTTAAGCTGTCATGCTAAAATTAGTTTAATAGATGTGAATTAGTGTTGAACCCTTTTGGTGCCAGAATGTCAACCTAACAAAAGTTATCAGTCAATAAACTCAAGCAAATCAGTCATTTTATCAATATATTTTATCCCAAAACTCTCTTTCTCGGTCAGATTCATCAAACTTTCTTAACTGCTTAAACTCGTTTGGCTCTTTTGAACCTAAAGCATATCACATATTAATAAGGGAGGTGCAAGTTCATGGGATTTGATCTCAAGCTTTATCGATACCCCAAAATTTATGAACAAGGCGACCCGTTCCAAGTGTTAAAAGTGATTTTTCTGATCAGATCAGAAATCAGGAGAAGAGGGACGCTTTTAGCTCAGTCTTCCCCCCACATCTCCTGTCTCTTCTTCGGCTGTCTCTATCCCCCAATAAAGGCAAAAAAAAGGCAGAAAAAAATCGCTTTAAAAAAGGAAATCAGCAGAAGAAAACATGACAGATTTAGCTGTGTCAGTAGCAATTAATGTCATCAATTAATCTGTTGATTATTGTCACAATGGATCATCAAAACAACACATCAGAACTTCACAAAGTCCTTAAATTGCTTTCAATTTATTCCTCGATTATGAGTGGATGTGTTACAGGACCTGAAGCTAGTGTACTGGTACTGTGTACTGTGATGATGATGATATTGATTCTCTTCTTCCATGAGTCTAAGGTTATCTGAGTTGATGTAAACAACATTTCATTTTAAAAGTTAGTCATTTTTATGTAGATAAAGGAAGGCCTGGACTGTTTGTGTCTTAACTTAAAGCTCATAAACATCTTGTCGTACAGATATATCATAATAATACTTAAGATAGTGACAGTTTTCTCCAAATTTAGAGATGAGACGTTCTTCTTACGTTATAGAACTTTTACTGATGCATTCATGCATTAAGTCCCATCATCATATATAGAGAATACTGGAATAGTTTAATGTCCGACTTCTGACATGTTAGTGTTTTGTGTGTGCCTGCAGGCCTTCCAGCCGACACTCTCCAGGGCCACAGAGATCGCTTCCAGGAACAGTTTAAGAAGTATGCCACGCAGACAGAAACACAGCTGCTCACGGTGTCACTGTACTCACGGATGGACCCTGTTGAATTTAATTCTAATGTTCAATGATTTTTTTTTTCCTCCCTGTTTCAGGTTAAAGAGTTTGTTCTATCGCTCCAGCAACTTGCAGTATTTCAAGAGGCTGATTCAGATCCCACAGTTGCCTGAGGTGAGGACAGCTTCATTGCGTCTTAAGCTCCAGGTTAACCTATGAGGGTTGTTTCTGTTTCTTATAATGCTGTATTCTACGTTTTTCTTTTCATATAACCTCAGCTCTAATCAACTCAACTCTAGATGTTGTACGTCTATATGCTGGGCAGGTTTAGTCATAATCCTCAACATATGAAGTTTGGTCAGGGTCGACGGATTTTTGTGACTAGTCTTGAGTCCTAAAAAAGGGATTTTTCGAGAAAATGCCACCATACCCTTATCCAACTAATCTCAAATGGTCATTCCTTTGTTAAACTAAATCACCTCCATAAAAAAAGGATGAAGTTTAGGGAGAAAATTAATGCAAGAATGCCACAGCTGAGGCAACAAGACCAGGTTCGTGCCTTTGGCATGCTTGAGGTGGGGTAGTCCACCAGACAAGTCGCCAGGATGGTGAATGCTCACCATTCCACAATAGTACGTCTACACCAGTGTTATGTAGCCAGAGGAATGCCCTCGTTGACCACGTGTAATGACCCAGAATCAGGATCGACATATCTGCCTGCTGCACCTCAGAAACAGGTTCCAACCAGCCACCACTACTATGAGGAGGAGGATTACTAATGTAATCAATCCTAATGAAGGACGCGCTAATAACTGATTGTGTAATATACTTTTTTTGGTGTTGTTTTTGTTACTGATTAAATTAAGATAATCATTAAAAGTTAATAAGGAACAAAATACGGGTTGTTATTTTCTTATGACACAACCTTCCTGAGCAAATGTGCATATTAATGAACCCAGTGGTGCCTTTTCAAAATCCCTTGAGTGTATATGTTTACATAGGCTGCTAACTCATATGCATTACTAACATGAGATGACATAAAACCTGCCCTGCACATTATTGTAGTTGCACTCCTTTGCTTTTCAGTCCATGTAAAGATTTAAAGACTTTTTAAACTTATAACACAGCTCAGATTTTCAATGGTTAAAAACATTTTGAGGGCAGCATTATGACTTTTCCTATTATCCTAAAAAAGTTGAAGCTAACAGAACATTTAAAACTAATACAGCGATTGAAATCGTGGTTTTTCCTTCTTGCAGAACCCTCCTAACTTCCTGCGGGCGTCGGCTCTGTCGGAGCACATCAGCCCCGTGGTCGTCATCCCTGCCGAATCGTCATCCCCAGAGTCGGAGCACGTAGTGGAGACGGATGACCTGGTGGACACAGACGTCCCCGTGCTGCCGGTAACTAGACACGACAAATATCTCTGAATGGAACCTCCTGTGATGTAATTCATCTGTTGTGTGGATGCTGGGCTTCCCATGTGTGTTGTGTGAGTAGATGAGAGGGATTTAATGCAAAGTGGTGAACTGAAGGAGTTAAAGCAATAAATAACCTGCTAGCATTTAGCGTAGACATTTACAGACTCCCCAAATATTCTTTATAGTCATGGTTAGACCACTTAAAGCATCTGATTTATATTCAGGCCTGTAAGTCATGGTTTTAATTATATCGAAGATTCATTTGGCCAAGAAAAAAAGCATATTTGTCCTCTTGTTAATGTGGTCATTAATAACAGTTTTGGAGCCACCGTCCAGCTGCAATACACCTGGATTATAGGTGTTTAAGACATGAAACTATGAATCTATAGAGATGATGTCTTTGTCTTTCTTCTAAACTTAAAGGCCGCACCAGAGACCAAGTTTGACGACCTGTTTGGCACCTCGGCGGCTATAGACCCCTTCAACTTCAACAGTCAGAACGGCATGCGGAAGGACGACAAGTAAGGCGCATAACCATTTTCCAAATATCCACCAAAGACAATATTTGGTTTGATAGTGTTCATTTTGTGTATTTTAAAGACATGATTTTTGCATAATTTTGTGTGTGCCGTCAGAGACCGTCTGATTGAACAGCTGACGAGGGAGATCCAGGCCCTCAAAGAAGAGCTGGAGTCTTTCAGACTGGAGGTAAAGGTTTTACAAAGGATCACCAAAACCACGTCAATCAGCTGTTCACCAGCTGTTCACCAGCCCAATATTCATCTCTCTATTTCTACATCATTTCTCCCTCCGTCCCTCGTCAGAGCGGTCGCTTGTGTCAGGCGCTGAGGGGGCGTGTCAGCGAGCTGGAGGCGGAGCTCGCAGAGCAGAGTCACCTGAGGCTGCAGGCTGCGGGGGAGAGTGAATTCCTGAAGGCAGAGCTGGAAGACCTGCGGAGGGTCAGGGAGGACACAGAGAAGGAGCAGCGGAGCCTGACGGAGATAGAGAGTAAGGCGTGACGTCATACGCTTCTGTCACTTCCTGGTCACATTATCACAGTATTCTTGGTATGAATAAATATATGCTGTGTTGTATTTACAAATTAATATAGAATCTGTTATAAAAGCTGCCATAAAGACGTCTGGTTTTATGTTTTAGCCCCTAAACACTTCAGATTCTTCTTTTTGTGACCATGACTCTATTCAGTAGTGTTGACGGAAGATATTTTACCAGCTGATCTAACAGATATGGAAACTTCGGAAAGTGTTTCAAGGTGTGCTTGAACCAGTATATACACCAGAATTAATTGCATAAATTAATTATGCAGTAATTAGTATTAGAGGAATTCTCTGATGATCAAAACGAGGCCAGGAAACAACAGGAAGTTGTGGATTTGTAAATACTTAATTACTCTTGAAGAGTCTAAGTTACAGGAAGGAGAAAACGGAATATTTTCATATGAGAAACAAAAACAAAAAAGTAGGTTTTCCTCACCTTGAGTTTCTGCAGTCATTTACTGTATGTGCTAATAACTATATGTTGGTGCCTGTGTGTGTTTCCTACCAGAAAAAGCTCAGGCCAATGAGCAGCGCTACACCAAACTGAAGGAGAAGTACACAGAGCTGGTTCAGAGTCACGCAGACCTGCTGAGGAAGGTGAGGAAGAGGCGTCTCCGTGTTCATCAAATCCTCTATGTCCTTGTTCTCTCCTAAAAAGACTTACGAGTTAGATAAAATAAGTTCTGTCCTCCTGCTGTCCTTCTATATCACCCCAAGCTGAAGATCCAGATCTGTCCTAATTATGCTTTAGAGCGTTTCCCTGAGCGTCTGCATCTGTGTCTTCCTGTGTGTGTGTGTGTGTGTGTGTGTGTGTGTGTGTGTGTGTGTGTGTGTGTGTGTGTGTGTGTGTGTGTGGTGTGTGTGTGTGTGTAGAACGCAGAGGTGACCCGACAGATGACGGTGGCTCGGGCAGCACAAGATGAAGTGGATGCAGTGAGGAGAGAGATGCAGGAGAAGGTGAAGGCCGCCCAGGAGATCGCAGACAGACAGGTGAGCGTGAAATAAATGTTTTTATCGCTGCCAAACACACACAGCAGGTTAATCCGGTGCTTTCACCTCCGTGCGGTGCAATCAAATAAGAGTGTATGCATTCAGAGCTGTGATGGCGAGGTAAAGATGGGATGTTGTGAGACTCATTTGAGCATGAGGTTTTGACTTTTCTTCCTTAGGAGAGGGACCAGTTGGATCACCTTCAGGATCTCCAGAGAGAGCTGATGTCCAGCAGGGTGGAGCTGGATTCCCTGAAGACCACCATGGCCTCATCACAGCAGGTCACTCTCTTCTCATTCACACAAGATTAGCTTAAATCTGCTAACTACACCCCAGATTTGCATGCAAAAGATACTGAACTAATGCAATTAAAACTAGAAAGCACCCAGAGAGTGCAGATCTCATCCAGTGCTATTGTCATTAAAACCTGATCAACTGGGAAATAGTTTTTAGAATAGCCATTTGGCAATTTCTGTAGGCATTTGAGCACCTGAATGAAGAAAAGGGAACACAATGTGTGCAATTTGTTGTCAAAATCAACTTTTTCGAGATATTTTGTGCGCAAACAAACAAACATGGGTGATCACATAGCCTCAAAGATCATAGCACCTATGAGAATGTGTTGAAAGGATTAATGGTATGTCTGTGGCTGGGCTCACACTGGAGAAGTTTTGAAATCCAGAAAAATTGGGAAATCGAGTTTCATCATATACATAACAAGAATCTCCACAGATGATCTTCTGCTTAATCTTAAACATGCACACACCACAAGATTCAAAACTAATGAGGTAAGCCGTCGCGATCTGCTTGCTTTATACAGAGAAACAAGAAAAGCAGAAGAAGTGAGTGTGGATGAGGAAGTAGGTGGGAAAGATGTGGTCGGCACCAGGCTGTCTATCCTTCAGCAAGAACTGGAGGCGAGATTCAGTTTCTGTTAACAGTAGAATGCTAAAAAAGGCTCAAAAAAGGGTTGTGTTGTGTTTACATGCACATCAGTATCCCGGTTATTATCAGGTTTTTGGAGTCGTCCGTCTTTGTGTTTGCACATGTCACCATCAACCAGGATATGACCTTAGAAACACAAAAACACTAGCTGGAGTACTCCCAAAGAAACTGGAACAACTAGTACATTTATAAGTCTTATCCTGGTTTCTGACAGTGCAGGCGCCAAGTTCCCTAACAGAAATTGAAATGGAATGGAATGACCGTCTCACTGGCTCCTAATCATCCAGATTTACACTCCTGGAAATCAAACATGTTTGAAAATTATTGAGGTGGACCCAGTTGCGTCACGAGCAGATCAGGAGTTGTAAGACCGGATCTGTAAACACCTCACACTACCAGGTAATGAGGGCTGAACATCAGGACCCACCAAAGCTCCAGACCAGGTTTCTCCCCCTGATTGTCGGGATGGATGGATCCTGTAGCGTCAGCCGGGCCTAAGAGACATGATCCTAATGGAGTACAGTCTGGATAAAATCTAATGATCGGGCTGCTTGCATCACACACTCTTATTTTAGTCATCATCAATTATTTGATGACCTCACTTGCACCACACTTTTGTAGCTTTATTTGTTGCACACATCTGTGTTGGTTAAAGGTCAATGATGTGGATTCATGGGACCTGTTTTCAGACACTTTTTTCCAATCTTCAAATTCAAACAAAAGTAAGCCCAGGCTGGAGTACGCACCTGGATCAGGCTGACAGAATTGATCTGCTAATACATGTCTTTAAATGATTTGGTGTTCAGCGTGGGAGAACATCTGATCAGAAGTAGTTTTCACCCTCTACTTAAACTGCTCAGTCATGTGTTTGTCATCGCTTCGCAGTTGAAAAGCCAAGGTGACGTTAATGACAGACAACTGAACTAAAACACAGAAGCCCTTAAGTCTTATCCAAACAATCGCTCGTCTTAATGCACCTGCTGGATTCCTTCACTCGGTTTGCTCTTCAAGCACCTAGTAAAAGTCAATCTGCAGATATGTTAAATGGGATTACAAGGGGAACGGAATTAACTTCGCTAAGACATGAATTAATGCCATTAGTAGCTCGTGACTCCCTCCGCCTCCGGATTTGTTCCTGTATCCTTCCCCATACCTCTCATCCATCTCTGCCTCCCACTCCTATTATATTTACTACTTATCAACTTGTCACTTCCTGTCCTCCTCCATCTCTCCATGGTCCTTTCACACACAGCCCACGCTTTATGGCTCTTGTCATATGCCTCCATTGTCCAGCTCTCTGCCGTACCGTTTGCCTCCATATTCTTAACTATTCTGTCTCTGCTTCATCTCTCAACATTCCTCCCTCTCTGTCGGACCTGCTGGCACTCAGGCTGTAAGTCTGTTTTTTTGTTTTTTTATGTTCAGAACAATTTCAATCACATTATTTACCTCAACTTGCAAAAATGAGGGTAGTTGATAGTCTAAAAAAAAAATGTCATCTCAAATGCTTCCAGTGCACAGGATCTGATGTAACTCTTCACTCTGTTGCTGTAATTTGTGATTGTTGCGTTGTAGCCAAGTTGCACAACCACAACTTCCCAGTGTTGTAAACTTACAAACTTCTCTGGAGACTGTGCAGCTTCTCCGCAAACTTAAATGGAGGCAAACCTGTTATAATAAGAGGATGAGGATAAACATTTTTTATTGTGAGGTCAGCACAACATCCTGACATGTCATGACAGCTACGTATTATCCTAACCACGTCCTTCTGCGCTGTCATCGCGCCTCAAAATAATTCTATTGTTAACATACATCTTTTTTTTTTTTATCCCTCCCATCTTTTATTTCCTCATGCAGTCGAATGAGGTGCTCGGCACGCAGCTGGTCGCCCTGGAGTCTGAAAAGGCGGAGCTGGTCCAGTCCTTGTCGAAGGTGGAGGCGGAGCTGGCTGACCAGGGGGAGGAGCTAGAGCGAGTCCAGACCTCCCTTGCGACTGAGAGGGAGAGCGGGGTCAAGACGGCAGAAACCCTCCAGAATCAACTCAATGAGAAGGTGAAGCGCCATTTTTTTTAATTATCTCTCTTCATTAACTCTCTTAATTAGCTGTCATGAATCATGCAGATGGTTCAGGGAACCAGTGAGAACCGGTATGTCCCATCATCATCATCATCTTCTTTGGATCCACAGGAGAGCAGGGAGCAGGCGTTGGAGAGCCAGCTGGTAGCAGCCCGCTGGTCCAGTCTGCAGGGAGCCGTGGAGGAGGCAGAGAAGATCATCCAGGACTCTCTGGCACAGATAGACGACCCGGCACACATCAGCTGCACCAGCTCCGCCGGTCAGAAACGAATGTTTTTGTTCTGTAGCACAGCAAAGAGCTGGGATGCTAATTAATGCTATGTGCTTAAAGGGTTATGTAAATGCTTGCATGTTTCTTTCTCTCTTTTTTTCCTGCAGACTATCTAGCATCCAGATGTCAGGCCTCTTTAGACTGTATGGACCGACTCCACTCTACCCGAGACGCCTTTTTGGTTGACAGCACAGGTGAGAGAGTCAGTTTAGCTTTGTAAGGGATGCATCATCTTCAATAAAGTTATGTAATAACCTAGTTTGTTTTTTTTAACTAGCAATTTTAGCTGTTTTTTGATGCCTTTCATTCATTCTTGTGCCACTCAATATTTTCATGATGGCGCAGTGGTTTTGAGTATGCGCCCCACGTACAGAGGCTGCAGTCCTCCCACAGCGGCCATGGGTTTGATTCCAGCTCATGTTTACCGCATGTTTTACCCCCTCATTCTGTCTCCCCATTTCCTGTCGCTGATCTTCAGCTGTCCTCTCTAATTAAGGCAAAACTAGCCAAAAAATAATAATAAATGTATTTTTTTTAAAGAGAAAGAAATATAGAAAAAAAAGTTCATATTATGGAAAAGTTGAAACATGAAACAACATAGAAATGAATGAAACTCCTCAACACAGCAATAAAAAGTGATGTAAGGTCGCTAACTTTCTACATGTGTATGCGTTTATGATTTGCCTCCCTAGTTGTGTCTGAGCTGGTGCGAGTGGTCATCCAGTGCGGCCACCTAGTGGGCGACACCATCGTTCAGGGTAGTGCCACCTCCCACATGGTGCCAGTGGAGCAAGCTGATGGTAAGCTCTCATGTGTTATATAGAAATATGGATGATGTCTCCTCTTGTCTGCAGATGTCAGTCTGTGGGTGAGTCAGTCGGACATATTCTGACATGTCTGTGACTAATCCATAACTCCACATGAGTGCAGTAAGGTTAGCCAGTATAAAACTATTGTCTCTGTAAAAACGGTAGTTGGGTATCTCCTGGTGTAATCCTTTACTTGTCAATAAATCTGGATGCTGGGGTACTGTGTTCGCATTATGATTAGAAATAGCTCATTTAAAAGTATTTCAGCCAAAACATGCATGGATAGAACAAAGTTGCTAACTTCAAACAGGATTAATGTTTACAGGATCGGCATATTAGCGGTCTGAGCATGTCTAAACATGCCCAAATATAAGGGAGTAAACTTATGACAGCAACATAACAGGAATTAAATTGGTTCAAGTTGAAGCCAGGCCTGTAGATGTGACTCTGCAAATCCATGGCGAGCACATCAACTTTGTTTTTGTCTGTACTTTTAGGAAGCATTTGAATGCAACACGTCTTTAAAAAAAAAAAAAGAAAAAGAAAAAAAAGAGCAGGTCGGCAGCTGCTTTTTCGTTTCCTCTTTCTCCAATCAGAACGGCTCTTTCAGCTGTTAGTTGAAGGTTGAAGGGATTTCAGTATCAAAAAATACTTCTTATAACAGATATGACAATGTATTTTAGCAGAAAATGGAGTGTAAATAGTGGAATATGTTAGATTTTTTAATGCATTTATGTATTATATCTCTGAAGAAACTTTCTGATTGTTTTATTTAAATGTATGTTTGTGTATTTTGGGGCACTAACTCTTGCATCCTCCCTGTCTCGGTCCTGTCAGCCCTGTCAGAGAGTGTTAAGGCCTGTGGGGCTGAAGCTCTGGGTCTGCTAGCCCAGATGAAGCAGCAGGACAGCCTGACTGAAGCAGACAACGGCAAACTGAAGGCAGCTCTGGAGGCGATCCTGGCCACTGCAGAGGTCCATACTTACTTCATACACACACACGTACTAATGTTTTCTGTACACGGCATCCCCAGAGTTGCTGTATGATGAGGTTTACCTGAGCCTAGACTTAAATAAAAGGTTGTATTGGTCAAATTTGGCTTTAAGAACGTCTGCTTTAATACTCCTGTTGTGTCTTCAATCAGAAACTGCGTCCTCAGGGTTTGGAGTTACAGCAGGGGGAGCTGGGAGATCTCGTGGAGCAGGAAATGGCTGCCACTTCCGCCGCTGTGGAGTCAGCAGCTGCCAGGATAGAGGTGTGTGTGTTCAGCTGTGGTCATCTGACAGCAGATGTGTGTTTGTGCTTGCTGCGTGTCTGTGTGTGGGAGTGCATGGCTTTTGCAGGCTGTGTGAAAGCATTGCCCCCTGTTTCACTTTACAGCAGTATTAACTTCAAAGTGTCTTTTTGTCTCCTCTGTGCCTCTGTGGACCCCAACAGGAAATGCTCAACAAGTCTCGAGCAGTTGATACAGGAATCAAGATGGAGGTCAATGAGAGGTAAATGCAGATTAGGGCTGTGGTTTCAGAGCTGCAGGCTACTATAGTGAGGGTTTACTGTAGGTTTGAAAGCATGATCTCCTGTCTGCCAGTTGAAAACATCTATACTTTGGTTCTAATGTCACCCTGAGAATAAAGCTTAAAGCCCAAAATTAACTGATAAGATCGGAGTAGAGTATCACATATTCCTTAAACGGAAGCCGTTCCACCTTCTATGACTTCATCTTCTCTCCTCTACACAGCAGCGAGTTGTGTTAAGACCAAAGAAGAAACTGTAAGTGAGGAAAATGGGAACTACCAGCTGTGAAAGAGAAATGAAAGTGGCTTAAAATACAATCAAGGGATATAAAAACGCACCATTGTGTTAATCGCAAAATTGCTTGGGTAGTTTTTGTTGTATGAAAATAATAACCCGTACTTTGTTCCTTATTAACTTTTAAGGAACTTTAACTTAATAACAAAAACAAAGAGACAATAAAAACAAAACTAAAAACCTAAGCACCATAAATTGCTCAGTTGACACATCATTTTGTGTGAGACTACATCATTTTACACATACAAAAATCAGTGTGTCCCCCATCGGCGTTGATTACAGCAGTAATCCTCCTCCTCATGGACTGGCACAACCTCCAGATGCCATCCTGTAGGATGCTGTAGGATGCCGGACGTCATAGCAATGCCACACAAAATTGCCATGGCGTAATCTACAACACGACACATACCTCTCATGAATTTCAAATCAGCTATCAAAGACAGGAACGTCTGCACCTCCACAATATAGCGGCTGCTAATGTAGCTTGGCTGTTTAGAAATGGCAGCCATGGGTTTGTGCTTGTGCAGGATATTCCACGCATGCCAGGCATCGATGACGCCATGACGACAATTCTCTCTGACCAATCAGTGGTCTGCAGTGCTTCACGTCACCTTTTAGTACCTGCTCAGTTTTTTTTTGGAACCTTGACGAAGGTGAGACAAAAACAAGTAGGTTCCAGTTACTTTTGGTACGAATGGAAAACCAAAGAAGTCAGGTCGGTACCACGTAGTTGAAATGCAGCTTTAGTTTAACGAGGGATTTGGGATTAGTTGGACTAAGGCATTGTGGCTATTTCTAAAAAATTGTGTTTTTGTTACTCCAGACTACTCATAAAAATCAGTCAAGCATCACCAATACTCGTATGTTGAGAATTATCAAGAAAGCTACCCTACATATAGATTTACAACCAACTTTGAAATAGGAAAAAACATTTTCTCAGATGATAAACCCAAGAAGGAGTTGTGCGTTTTTTTACCTCCCCTGAGTGTAGATGAGGTTTGAGGAGGTAATTCATCATTTATAGAGGGATATACAGTAAGCAGCTTGTAAACTGGTGTCCCACTAGATCTAATGGATGCAAACAAAGTCAATGAACTGGAAAAGGAAATACAGATGCTTCTCAGCAAGGCAGCAGTCACATGATATTTAGAGACAGTCACACACTCTGAGGGCTGAGGTGTGAAGAATTTCATCAGTTCAGCCACAAAGCTGCTCCAAATGTGAACTGTGTGTCACTTATTCTTTGTCTGCACAACGTTTTTTCATCCATGTGAGCCTGAAAAATTGATTTCTCCAGGTTGTAATTTGTACTTTTAATATTGTTCTTCCCTGGAGAAGATGACCTAAGTCTTAATATATTAAGGATGACTTCATCGAATGGGTTCATTTAAATTGTGCAGCTAAGAGATGCTGGAACTTTAATACTCTTTATTACACTATTGGGTAGAAGCCTGGCTCTCTGCTCCAAACTTCACCCTCAGAGTGATTTATTTAATCTATACCTTAAAGAGGAATATCAGTTCTGTCGTAGAGTTGATATTTTCACTCACTACTGCTGCTTTTTTCTCATGCTGATGCGATTATGTCATCTAGTAATTAGGTTTTTAGTTAGTCTGTGTAATAAACCGCTACGTGCAAATTAATCCAATTAAACTTATACGTTTTCTCTTCTTTCTCAGGCTAACTTTATTATTAATGTTTAAAAAGTTGTTTTTTCAATAGCTGTTGTGCTACTGCTTAGAGAGATAATTATAAAGAGGAATAAATAACAGTAGCTACAAATTAGTCATTGAGAATTCAGGTCAATAGTGTAGTGAGGAGGCTGATTTCTGTCTGTTCTTTCAAAGATAGGTGATATTTCTTTGCTGCACCCCTCATAAGCTGAGCAGACTGGACCGGAATGAGTTCATTATATTTGCAGACAGAACCTTGAATGGCCCAACTGATGTTTTTCTTCCAATTAAAATGGACAGATGTGGTTTTTATCAGCAGCCGAACATCAACAGTTTGTGTCCTCTGCTGTGTCGCCCCCTGCAGGATTCTGGCCTCTTGCACGGAGCTGATGCAGGCGATCAAGGAGCTCATTCTGTCTTCCAAAGATCTGCAAAAGGACATCGTGGAGAGTGGCAGGGTGCGTGAACCATGCTGTGTTTTGTCTTTGTCTCTTCCCTTAGAGAACAGTTAGGAATTATTAGCATCATAATTATTAGCGTAATGCAGCATCGCATAATTTCTCTAATTCTGACACCAAACTGATTAGAATATCTAGCTTGGACGGAAAAATACATTTCATGTTTATGTAGAATGTTTAACTTCACCATTTTTTACTAAGGAGTCATGTTGTACATCTATATTTTATGGTTGATCAATGTGTACAGTTACATATTCAGTATAAAAAAAAAACAACAGCAGCTATGCAGCTATATAAAAATAATTCTATAGCTATTATAATATCACCCTCCCCTTACATTGTAATGCAATATCTGATTATGATTATTTTATGATGATGCTGTGTCCAGGCTAGAACTGACACCCTTAGTGGATCCATTGATTAGCTTCCAATCTCTCCAATGTGAGAATAAAGTGCTTTTCCTTGTTCCAAAGTAGAATAAATGGAATATCTTTTGTGTTTTGACTCTTTATGTTTGAATATATCACCTTTAACTCATGGGCAGGGTTTTTCTGATGTGTTCTGGACTAAATCATTGTTCGGTTTAAGAAGAAAATCAGCCGATTCATTGATAATGAAAATATCTTTTCTACTAATATTTGAATGTGTCCTCCTTTGTCCACCAGGGGGCAGCCTCCATGAAGGAATTTTATGCCAAGAACTCCCGCTGGACTGAGGGCCTGATCTCTGCCTCCAAAGCAGTGGGATGGGGTGCCACAGTCATGGTGTAAGTATCAATGCCTGGTTGTCTTTTACAGATTGTAAAAGTTCATAAACTTATCATGGGGCTGTATGTTGTAAGCATCTGTACTCTTAAATATCGTAAACAGGATTGATTTTGTGTTTCCCTTGAGTTATTTTTCTCTGTGTTGTGTCCTTCCAGAGATGCAGCTGATCTGGTTGTACAGGGCAAAGGAAAGTTTGAGGAGTTAATGGTGTGTTCACATGAAATCGCTGCGAGCACAGCACAGCTAGTGGCTGCCTCTAAGGTGAGTCATACACCTTTTTAAATACGTACAGTATGATGAAAAATGGCTAATGATTTTGACTGGATGCTCTCATTCGTCCGGTGTTTGCTGCTCTCCCTCCCTCTCTAGGTAAAAGCAGACAAAGACAGCACCAATCTGCACCGCCTGCAGCACGCGTCCCGGGGCGTCACACAGGCCACTGCTGCTGTCGTTGCCTCCACCAAGTCTGGGAAGTCCCAGATTGAAGAGACAGGTGAGAGAATCACATCGACCTGACAGCTGTGGTCCACTGTGTTATATATTCTTTATGTCTACATTATATTTGATCAGAATAGAAAATATCCGGTCAGTATCTTTTCTGAATTTCAGTTAAAAGGTTACATGTAAGTGAAGTCAAACTCAGATGGTGTTTGAGCATGATTTGTTTTTTTTATTTCCAGATACAATGGACTTCTCCAGCATGACTCTCACCCAGATTAAACGACAAGAAATGGATGCACAGGTAAGCAGCAGAATGCATGTCAAATGTCGATTTTAATTAGCCACGTAGCTGAGTTGTACATCTTACTTACATCTTATTGTAAATGAAGGAAGATTTACTCTAGGGAAGCTGCATTAGGAGTGATTTAATAATCAATATGTTAGTTTTTTAAATTACATATAAATAAATAACTTAAACCTTTCAAAAACAAAGTTACAAAGTGCTTTAGAGTAAAATGATACAGTAAAAGCACATAAGATCTAGAATTTAAGATATCAAGATAAAAAGCTTAAATAATAAAAAGAAAAAAGTTTTTTCAGAGTTGATTTACAAGAGGTTTTTGAGTTTTCCTGCCTGAGATCCTCAGGTAGGAATGTTCCACCTGGACAGTGAAAACCCGGTCACCTTTGACATCCAGCAGCAGACAGGCTAATAGAGGGTTGGTAAATCACACATGTATGCAGGAGCCTGAACATTCAAGACCTTTAAAAACAAGCAGTTAAAATAAATTTAATGAATTAACGAGTGTATCTTGCATGATGTTCAATGAAAAAAAATTGTATAGGAAAGGAACAATAAGAATTAATCATCTCAAGCTTGACCAGTGACGTCAAGTTTAGGAATACAGTGACCTCTGGAGTGGCTAATATTTAGGTTGTTTGTATTATACAATGCTCAAAATGAAGAAAGCCGTCACTTCTTCTACAACAATAACTAGGTTATTCCCTCCATGCAACAGTTTCCTGCAGTTTTTTTTCCATGCAACAGTTTCCTGCATGTGACTCATGAAATGACTTGTTAAGGATTTTGCCATTGTTTGTGAGGAGAAATCAAAGGTCACAGGGGAATGACGAGTGTGTGTTTACACTCTCCCTGTATCTGATGCTCCTTTTACGCAGAGATTTTGCAACAGTGCTGCAGCAAAGATCCTTCTCTGCTACCTTTGTTTATTTACACTGAACAAACCAATGGCGGCATAAAGCAGCGAAAGTGCCTGCGTTCCGCAAGCAAAAAAAAAAAAGTGACGTATAACACAGCAGCTTTGACTTCTAGTTTGAAGTTTGTCCTATGTGTTAATCAACACTATGTTAACAACTAACATGGCAAAAACAATTGTTTGACCAATTTGTTACATAAGGGTTGATGTCGTCCTCTGCTCTGAGGATAAGGAGCTCCTGGACTCAATCTTCTGAAATCTTCAGAGCCTTTCTAACATTTATACAGAATAGTGAGAGGTGATGAAGGCACCACAGTCCCGCTTTGAACACGTCCATGTAAATGGAGTTTGTGTTTCCTCAGGTCCTGGTCCTGGAGCTGGAGACTCGTTTGCAGAGGGAGCGAGAGCGCCTGGGCGAGCTGAGGAAGAAACACTACGAGCTGGCCGGGGTAGCGGAGGGCTGGGGCGAGGAAGAAGAGGGTGAGGACAGAGGACTAACCCTTGAATAATAAATGAACCCCGAAATTATTGCAGTAATTATTCTATCTTTTTCTTCACAGGCACGGGTTGAGACCTCGTCTCCCCCCTCCACTGCCAGAAGGCCAGCTTCTGTCTGCCTCTCTCTATTTAAACACACACATCTCAGTCTCTTTCTCCCTTTCTTTTCTCTATGTTTTGTTTGTTATCAAAGCCAAATTCAAAGGTGCTTCTTTTCTAAACCTGCTTCTCCAACCACGTCCGAAAGCTTCCATAAAGGTCAGCACCAGTGGCTGAGCGATTGGGAGGTCAAAGGGAAGGACACATGGATGTTAGGGGGGGTGGAAGTTAAAGCCTGACTTCACATCGTCCCCCCCCCCCCGATCTACCTATCCGTGCTCCAGAGTATTTATTGTGTTTTTCCTCCCTGGTTCTTAATGACGGTGCTCCATTGAGAAGTCACAGCGAGCACAACTTCAACCGCTACGAGCACAATGTCTAGTCAAGACATCCCAGGATGCACTGCACAAGGGCCAAGCTGTCAGCAACAAGAAGGAAAATTAGTGACTGTCCTACTCAGACCCCAAAACCACGTCTCTGTGCATCACAGATGGCATGCCTGCTCGCTTCTAAATCGAGTTTGTTCTACGCTGTTAGCTTGTAAAGCTGTTTGAAGCCAAGCTGCTCTTTATCTGTCTTTACCTTCCTCCCTACTTTCCTTTTCTCACTGTGAGTTATCACCTTATTAAGTCCATACCGCTTCACCAGCTGGTTCACTGGACAAGTCCTTTTGTGTTTGATTTTAACAGATGCTTGCATTGAAACTCTTAAAACGGCTCCAAACTGTCGGTGTGCAGCGGAGTTAGTTTTAGAGCAGGAGAGCAGCACCCTGTGAGCTTTGAGTCTGCCATCTACCTTATCCCACAGATATTCTAATAGTAGAGATATGCCACTCTCAGAACTTCCAGGTATATAGGGGCGCTTGAGAGGTAGTCCAAAATGAATGGAGCTCTATGGAGCAGAAGCCTTAAAACTAAACGTTTATGGGGGGAAAATATTTGTCTGTCAGTCCTTTTGATGTTTTTTTTTTTTTGCTGCTTCAATTGTTGTGAAATGCCGTTATTTAAGTAGTAGCATTGGTAGCACTCTCTGGTAGCATTACGGCATCAATAGTCGGTGGAATATCTCTGCCGTTACATAAGCAAGATCTACATTTGGCTGATAAAAACGAAGGTCCTCCTTTAGATATTCATTTCGATTTCATTTCAAAAACATCTGTAGACTCTGGGAGACTTCCAGGAAGGATGTTGGCTCGCAATCAGTCGTAAATCCTTAACCAATTAGCATTCATTAGCAGAATGTTAACGGTTTGGGGGCAAAAACGCCTTCATTGTAAGAAAAACGAAAGAACATTGGTGTGTTTTCATTTCACTTCACAATTTCACGATATAAAATTGATTCTATATTTGCACAAAGTAAAATAAAAATGTAGGCCCTTTTGTCTAGAAGTAGGTAAAGAATAATTATTTTAGCCATTTAGCTCCATTCACTCCCATTCATTGAGGACTCCCTCATGAGCGCCCCCTGGGTGACTTGCAGCCGATTGAGGTAAAAACGGAGTTAATAGGGAGTGAACAGGCTGTATAGAGACGGGCTGTGCTTGTGCTATGTCGTCAGAGGTAGCAGTGCATCATGGGTAGGTCTGATGAGGAAGAAATGGCCCAAGCGCCAATGACATGTGGCCATTTTTGCCTTTTCCCCTTTTATTACTTAAAGGAAGGAAAGAGGGTAGAATTGAAAAACATCTTTTTTTTATACTTTGGGGTCTGATAATTCCTTTAAAAAAAACACTAAAAAAAAATAACATTGGTGCATATTTTTATAGATGAAGCAGCACCAAAACAAATCGTTCACAGAAGCAGCCGCCACTTCGGATCGGGTCACATGATGAACTGCTAACGCTGTCGTCCTCTGACTGACAGCTGTCCAAGTTCTTCGCTCAGTTACTTCCTCTACTCCTGGAGACGGGACAACCGGCTTGTTTTCGATGCCACAAAACACAAAAGGAAATCCTGAAAGGTTTTTTGGATCAACCTTGAACGTCAGTTTTTGGGAACTTTAAGGCTGAACAAACCTTTTTATCCATGAAATTTTTTAAGATTGATCTGGTGTATCACACGATCATGCCTCTTCAGATAAACCTATGGTCCTTCACTCACAGCGTGCAGCTTCAGGACCACAACACAATCATGCCGAACACAGACTGCAGTGTTTTCCTTTGCCTCCTCAAGACCGAGTAGCTGTGTGTTTAAACGACAAGCCCTCTATTGTTGGAAATAATCTTTGGCTTTCTTTTCATCTAAAAGCATTCAATAGCATCAATTTGCATCTCTCCATGTAAGGATTCAGTTTAAATGAATTGGGGATACAAAATGATGCACCTGAATACAACATGTAACTAATATAAGTCATTATTTTTTCCATAAGAGGTTGTTATTTAACAGAATTTACAACTTGTACCGATGGATGGACGTTTGACTTGTTGCCAGAGGACTCTGTGAGAAGACTGATCATGCCTTGAGATGAGAAGGCGTCTGTTTTGAACCTTATTTCTCTTGTTTGATGACGGCAGTGATGATTCTCCTGCGGTTTGTCCTTCTCTGTGTCTTAACATTCTTTTGATGCTCCCACTTCTCTTGTGTATCAACAAAGTTGTGACACTGGTTTATTTAACAGACGCTATTTGCCAATAATTCTTTAAAAAAAATAGTTTTAAATCACTCGGGAGAAGTAGATGAAAGAGAAAATGTTTTAAGCACAATTTGAATTGATTCTCCCATTTGACACCATCCATCTGCTGCTCCAACTGTGATTAAAAAAAACAGCAAGTATTATTATTTGCCGTACTGTTAGGTCCAGGCCTTTGTATTTAATGATGATTTTTTTAGCCGTCACTCCTTCAACACCTGGGCTAGCTCCACTTTTAACAGAGTTTGAGGTGTCTTGAACGCACCTCGGGTGATCGCAAATCTTGTTTTTAACCCCTCTCTCTCTCTCTTCTCTCTCTCTCTCTCTCTCTCTCTCTCTCTCTCTCTCTCTCTCTCTCTCTCTCTCTCTCTCCTCTCCTGTGTCTGTAGTCCCACCAGCTCAGCCAGCCTCTCAAACTGCCTCACACTGTAGTCAAAGAGAAACAAATACTCACATAGCAACATTGAAATATGTCTTTGTATGATATACTAAAACCATGTTGGTGCATTTGTTTTTATTTTTTCAGTTTTTAAAATAAATATTTCAAGTCCTTATGAAAGATCAAAGTGTGACTGATTTTTATGATATTGGACAAAAAACGGCTTCATTCCGGGATCGTGAAATGTAATTCATAAAGACGCTATTAAGTAAGCTATTTTTAGATAATTCAGCTTGTATAGCCTGATGCTTCTACCACACACCCCATACAATATTGTTATTGCAAACAATCCATATTATATTTTCTGTAATTTTATTTATTATTTATTTTCCATGGTTTGTAGATAGATGTATATATCTATAGATATATTCTTACCTCTAAAAAGCTGAGTGTTAAAAGGTTAACTACGGGAATTGCAGAATAAGAGGTGAATAACCAATGAGCCAAATGTAATGAATAAAAACCTGCAATTATATGCTCATGTAAAAAGACACACTTCAAATAAAAACAAAAACAATCCATATCATATAACAATCGGTGATTGATAAATTGCTTCATCCACTATTTTAATAATCCTCTTAACCTGCTGATGCAACAGAAAGAAAGAAAAAACATTGAGGTAGTCTTAAGAAAATAAAGTTGCAGTTAATAAATGCATTTAATAAAGTAAGCGTTTTGCAGCAGATAATATGTGCAACAATGCGATTAAAGGGGATGTTTAGTGGGATGTGTTTTACGAGTGCTATAACCTCAGGGCTCCATCTGAGCTGAGCTCAAGTCCTAATGTACCTAATTGATTTTTTGGGAGGTATATTCTTTTCAACTTAATGCACAGTCATGAATTTAAAGTGCTTCGCTGGCGTTCTTTTTGAAATAAAACACCGACAAACTAGAGATACAAACTTGAACTTTTTAGAAAGAGTGCTTCTGCTCCAACTCCAACCCACCTGCTCCTCCCACAGGAGATATAAATTACAACACAATAAAACCCACACACAGATACTGTATGTGTGACACGTTGCGGGACTGTATGAATCAGTGTAATCAGAAACCAGCATGCTGAGATTACAGAAATCTCTAATCTGGGCTGAAGTGTCCTCCAGGATCAACTACAGTGTCTGATAAGTGTCTTATTATTATCCTTCACCAGGAGGTGGATAGGGGATAAGGGACGTGACAAAACGTTAAAGATAGGCAAATTGAATTTTGTGGAGAGCTTTAACGTGCTGAAGTAGACTGAGTTTGAAAATTACGCCATAAAAACAAGCTTTAGTGGCATTATGGCTCTTAATCCTAAATTTGCACTTGCCGCTTAGTGTTGCAAATTGAATACGTTTTCTCACAAACCAGTGAAGACAGGGAAATACAATTTTGTGGAGAGCTTTATTACGTACTGCAGTAGAATGAGTTAGAAAATGACTGCTGAAAAACTCTTAATTTGAATTATGCAATTAGCACATAGTTTTGTTTAATAATGAATGAAGAGGTTTATTTCTTTTGTTGGAGAGTTTGAAAATTGCAGCCGAAAAATCATTTTGTTTTTTTTGTTGTTGTTTTTTTTAATCCATTCTTCTCATTTATAGACTGAACCAACTTATTTTAAGATTTCTTGACAAGTAAAATTATCTTGCTGCATGGAAGGATAATATCACTTGTATTAAGCCATTTTCTACTCAAATTCAGTGTTTGTTTTAGCTACTCTTTTGTCACAGTGTACATTTTTGTCAGTTCCAGGCCTCCATAATGACAACTCCAGCAAAACATTTCCGTGAAACCGGCATCATGAAGAATTCTTCTTAAGATCACAATAACATTTCGCAGGGAAAATTGAGTGAAACACAGCAGACGTTGACTCATGCTTTCCTGATTTTCTCAACTACCAGAGGTCTGCATCTGTAGTTATGATGGAAACATGGCTACAAGAGTGTATTGGCCAACATGTTAAACTTAAAAATATGTGGTCACTTTGGTTCTAACTTAAATGACAGAGCAAAAAAAAACCTCGGCCTTGCTCTGCAGATTAAAAGATTTCTTTGGAACCTGATCTCCAGAGGGAGAGTCCTCCATCAGCGCTGCCTCTTCACAGCTTTGTCAGTTTCTTGGCATCATCTCACGCCTGCATTTAGCAGTAAACAGGTTGCCGCTGACCTGTGTATGCAGGCATGTTTTACTCTGTGCTGCTGTTCTGTCACATTGGTAATGTGGTGGGTGGTGCCTGTGAGAAACAGCCTGAGCTATTTATAGTCTCTGCAGTCCTGGACTGCCTTACAGAATGTCTCCTGGCAGCAGCAGCAGCAGCAGCAGCGTCTGTGTTTGTCTCTCCAACACAAGCAGGAGCCAACAGGGACCAGCCAACCTCACACAGATGAATGCTTTAAATCAGCAGGTACACAGTGATTGTTCAAAGTCGCTCACGGCTGCACAGGATGGAATAAAGGTCTTACTTTGAAGCTCTGTGAGCCTAAATCTGATCTTTTCTTTGTAACACAGCTGGTGGATCTAATAGTAAGTAAGATATAGCCCAAATAGAGCATTAAGACTGAATCAATAGCTGACATTATCCCATCAATAAAATAAAGCATTAAAGCATTAAACCTGCAGGAAACAAACGAACTTGGTCCTGTATTTAATTTTCCTCCTTGCTCTCATGTATTCCATCGTCTCTGTGAAGGTTAATATTTGTTTAATGGTTTCATAATTAGATTTTTCAAATTATTCTTTCAAAGTCTCAATTTATCCCAGAATTATTCCTTAACGTTAGATGCCTACCTCTACAACAATTGAATTAATCAGGATTAAATTTGATTGTTTTAAATTTTCTCCTGACAAAAATCTAGTTTGGAATCAAAGAGATAAGATGAGATATAATATATATATATATATATATATATATATATATATATATATATATATATATGATGATTTTTCATTTGTTCTGATTCTCTCTTTAAAGACTCAAACTGCAAACAAAGGTGACTCAGTAAGACTTATATATTTGTTGTTGTAGTGTTGAAGTAAAACGAACAAAATGAAATCACAATGAAAACATGATTTCTTTTTTTTCTGTGGGTGAGTGACCCGATGTTATGTTTGTCAGCAGGCCGAGCGTCTCTCAGCGGCACCTCCTGACCCCTCAGACACTGTCACAACAAAATAACAGCAACACTATCTCACAACACTGCAGTTCATCCAGGTTGTCCCCAAATATATAATTAACCCTTTATCTAACATAAATGTGAGCTTTGCCTCTTCAGAGACTCCATTGTTTGAGGACGTTTTTGGCTCTAACATGCAGGATAGTGACTTTTATTCCCATCTATTGAATTTTATTATAGTTTCAGCCAACAAAGATGTATATACCTCATATCTTTATAACATTATTTATTGATTTGATTGTTTCTGAACATGATTCAGGCCCACAATGTTTCACACTGTGCACTTAGGTTTTATTCACCTTCTTCCTTACAAACATTTGAACCCTCTGAAAACATAATTATTTTAAAAACTGACTGGTGGACTTCTTCACGGTGAAGTCCATTCTTTATTCGCTCTGGAGGCTTCATGTCTCCACATCATAGTATGTAACGTCCATATTGACCATTTAGCCCAACTGAAATCACATGTATTTTATGTTTTGGTCACAAATAATGTAATGTTTTAATTACATGTTGTTGTTTTTTTTTATCATAACAGGAAGAAGGCAGGTCTATTAAATCTGAAATACTCCTTGCCGTCTCATCTGGCTGGAGGGATGTTTCAGTGTCTGGAAAGCTAAGCACCAGAAGGAGAACTAGAAAACCTGTTATATGCTGTTAGTGGCACTGGAGAGGAAGGAGCACACCGGCATCTAAACGGACCCAAGTTGCATTTGCAGGTACTTTTAAAAGGTGATCAAAATGCTCCGGCGGAGCAGCTAATAAGCTTTCAAGCCTTAAAACTAATTGGCAGTGTACTTATCCTCATAAATGTTTGTTGGGATGCTTGGTCAGCAAACTACGGTGCAGGGTTGACGTCATGTTTGGAAGGTAGATAGGAGAAGAGATCCAAGGAGATGGATGGTGGAATGATATTCTGTTGAATTACTAGTGATGAAAAAACAAAACACATAAAATATAAAGACTTTCCTTTTTGGCTTCATATTGTTTATACTTAGTGAAGAACAAAGCAAATAAATCTACATTAATAAATTTAAAAAATGCAGTTTAATTTCAATGTTTGCCATCCCAGCGCTCAGGGTTTCACTACGAAATGCAAATTGCAGTAACGTTATGTTGAGATTTATCACAGAATCTGCCCTACATATAGATGTACAACCAATTTTAATATAGAGAAAGTCTTTTTACACATGGAGCCAAAAAATGTACTGGTGCGTTTTTGAATCTCTTCAATGCATTTACACAACTTCCTCAACAGAAGCAGCGTCTTTCCCTCGCTGCTCATTGGGAGAAAGTTGGAGTCGAGCTGCTCTTCATTCAATGAAAATGACATGAACCCTTAAGAAAATCATGATTTATATGATCTTAACACTTTATAGATTTAGCAAACTCCCATTAATCACCTAGTGGATCCTGGTTGTACCATATTATGATGAAAAACAGAGGGATTCATGTTACGACTGATACCTGAAACAAACGTTTGTACTGTAAACCATCTGAATGCTCTGACTGTTTAAGGAAGGGTTCATGTGAAAAGGAGTGCCAGCCTCCTGAACGGCAAAGTGTCATCACTCAGGCTGCCCTCACTGAGGCCTTTGAATGCATTGTTTTGTGCTTACATCATTGCTTTCCAGCCGGCCCCTGGCCCCGGCCCTGGCCCTGCCTCATACAGATATGAGGTCTGTGCGCCCAAATAAACAAATAAGCACTTTGCTTCCCTCTGGGGACGGTAATTCCCCTCAAAAACAAGGAAGAGCCACAAAGGCAGCTTTTAGGTGCTGGTGCAGACGATCACCTCGAGACACTTCGTGGCTGGGCATCGATCATCAATATCTGGTGCCACTTAGGTGTATAACAGAGGCTTTTAGAAGCAGGATAACACATTTTTATTGACTGAAATTTCACCCAAAAAAAAGAAAAAAGAAAAAAGAAGCTTCAAGTCAACAGATTTCAAGTGGAATGATGAAGCGTTTGTGTTGTCTGTGTGATGCAGCTGGAAAAGTAAATGAAAGTCATTTATCAGGGACAGCAGTATCATAACATAGCATAAGACTGCCGTTTAGATAGCCGTTTGTATTTTTCCTTCAGCAGAGTTCCCGTTTGTGTGTGTGTGTGTGTGTCTGTGACAGTGTGTGTGTTTGTCTACAGACGATGGATGATTACTCTGTGCCATTAGCGACTTTAGGGGCTTCTGCATGAACGCACTCCTGAATCTCTGCATTTGTGACAACAATAAAAACTGAACCATAAAGGAATCGTTTGGAGATATATGATCGTAGGGCGTAGCAGAGAAAATAAATACCACTTAAAAGCCTATAAATACAAAGGTGGAGCCAGTAGCGTTAACTTAGCATAAAGACTGGAAGTTCGGCCAATGAAATCCTCTTAGTTTTTGCACAATTTAAACAAATAACAATAAGATTAGATTAGATTCAACTTTATTGTCATTACACATAGTACAGGTACTAAGGCAGCGAAATGCAGTTTGGCATCTAACCAGAATACAGAAGCAGATATAAATATACATATAAATACCATATGAATGTGCTATGGATATGTACTGTGTAAACATTAGACTGAAATAATACAGATATATACAGTATGGATATATTAAGAAAAGTGACTATAGTGATTAAAAATTATAAATATGCTAAGGGTTGGATATATCAGACACACAGGCTATGCTACTATAGTATAGTGGGCTCTAAGTAAGTAACGTATTCAGTGGGAAATGACAGAAACGTTGCGATAAAGTTTTTTTTTTAAAAGATAATTTTTTTCAGAAATATTTATTTCTTTGCTTTGAAAACTTAAAAATCATTATTTAAATCTTCTATTGAATCCCACAATCTGCCTTCAATCTAAAAGAAGTAAACTAGCATGGCTGCCTGGGCAGAACAATCCGACATGTCTGATTGTATAGCTCGTCTGACCCGTTTCCCTCCACAAAGTCTCCTGGAAATCTGTTCAGTAGTTTTTGTGTAATTAGGGAAAATGTCGAACAATTCCTTTCTAGATCTACCCCTTGATCTGGATCCCCTTCAAAAGAGTTTAATGGGTTCTTCTCTGGCCCATCCACCACTTTTCTTTGAAATCGGTTGAATAGCATTTGTGAAAACATACCTCCTTGGTGGAAGTAATTCAAAATCCTTAAAAAAAAACCTGAGTTAAATGAGTGTGTGTCTGCAAGCCAGAGGCAGCATGAAAGCACAAGAGCCGATGCCATATCAGGATACCAGTCCTCCTTTGCCCCCCTGGTTTTTATAGCACAGTGTTTCTTTGTGTGTGTGTGTGTGTGTTTGTGTATGTGTGTGTGTGTGTGTGTGTGTGTGTGTGTGTGTGTGTGTGTCTAGCCTGGTGGACTGTAGTTACATCGCCTCTACATGCAGACACTGCTTTCATCAGCATGGCTATCAGGATGGTGAGGATAAGCTTTTTAAATGTTAGATCCTGAGATGAAGGAAAAAAAACCACTTTGACAGACTTTTTCAGGTTGTACCCACTAAAAATGTTGTGATAATTGTGTTTTTAAATGCAATGTGGCTCAGAACATCTGGAGAAATCAAGGTCACATAGGGTTGAAAATTGTGTGCTGTGTCCTGCTTTGCCCATATTCCCATCAGATTTAATCATTGCACATGTATAGTAATCCAAACAGTCAGGCCCTGGCCTACTTTTGCATCCAAAAGAGAGACAGAAGCACAGGCATAAACGTAGACATCAACACCGAGAGGAAGTCAGGTCAATCAAAGAGACCGAGGAGGGGTGGGCATGGCAGACCCAGACAGAGCATGACACCAACTCATCTGACGCTCTGCTTTAGGAAAGAGACAGAGACGGGGTTGCTAGGAGACCAGGTCCAATGCAAACACAGCACCATCTGCTGCAGTGATATTTGGAGTGGGTTAGCCAAGTCGGACAGCGAGTAAGAGAGAGAGAGAGAAATGAGCCCAGGAGGATCAGTGGAAACAACACTACAGGGAGGACAGAGGGAGGAGTGGGAGGCATAGAGGGTGATGGTGAAAGGGAGGAAGTAAAAGCAAGATAGTGGGAGGGAGGGGAGGAAGGCACGCATGACGATAAGGCTGATTAATGTATGACTAACAGGTGTGACTCTTGTGCCACCCACTCCTAACCCTCCTCTGCACATCTCGCTATAACACACACATAACACATCATCGAACTCATCCCCACAGAAATCATCGTGAACGTCATCCTCACATCATTTTCTGCATCAAGGTGCTGCTGTTGTTGTTGTTTTCCCCCAGCCCTCCAATAGTAACAGATGATGCACTTGTTACCACAGGGACAATAAAATGTCGCCATCAGATCACACACTTGAGTCACAGTGGGCTTTGTGGCCACATAGTCTGATGATTCCTGGTGAGAGCAGACAAACATCCACCTGAGCAGTGAGTGTTATTATTGGTGTGTTTTAATTAAGCAAGAATGTTTTATTGTTTGTTTGTTTTTTTACAAAGACTTGCACATATTATCTGCAAAAACAGAGCATTAGGCTACCGAGATAAGATGTAATATGTCTAACACTGAGGGCCAAAATACTTTTACGATCTGCTGCTCCGTTATTAACCATCCAGACCTCTCAGGCCCTCTGGGACAGGTTTGCTTTCAGTGCCCAGAGTCAGGACTAAACATGGAGAAGCAGTGTTCATTTCTCATGCTCAAAATATCTGGAACAAACTCCCAGAAAGCTGCAGGTCTGAGTCAAGCCTGAGGACCATTCTGTTTGTTGCTGCCTTTTATTCAATCACTAATTTCTTAGCAGCACTGTAATTTTTTTTACATTTGTATTTCTATTTTTAGTGCTTTTATTTTCTATGTGACACTAAAATTTATGCTTATGCTTATTTATGCAACTTATGTTGCTTTTACATGTTGTCTTGATGCCTTCTATATTTTATAGAAAGCACTTTGAATTGCCTCTTGAAATGTGCTTTACAAATAAACTTCCCTACCTTGTCTTGTAGTTAGCTTACTGCTCTCTCACCAAGGCAGCTAGTTATTTTAGCATCATCCCATTATTATCAATTGTTGACGCAGTGATTAAAAAAACATCCTCTTTATTTGAGCATCAAAAATAATTCATATCACCTGGATTATCTCAAACTTGGCTTCAGATTTCAAACTTAAAAAACAAAAGCAAGTGTTAATAGGCCTGGTGAAACTGAAAGGGATGAGCATCAGAAACAGTCTAACAAAATAGCAGGATTATTGAAAATGTAGGATCCATCTGTTTTTGGAGGTTGACTCACTATAAGGATTAAATTTGGGACATTTTTGCCTCTGTGGCCTCAATTCTTAACGCTCTTCTTGAAAGCAGAGTTAAATCCATGCAGTGCCCCTTTAAAATGGACAATCCCCGATATCAGGATTTAAAGTTGCATGAGAAGAAACACGAGGTTCCATACAGGTATCAAGGTGCATTTTATTCGATGAAGATCCAATGATATATAGTCAACATCAGCATCCTCTTTTACAAAAGACATTAAAATTGAAACATTTTCAGTAAAAAAGTAGTATCGTACAGCCAATATGGGGTACCAGAGAGAAAGCATGACATGACCTAAATCATATTCATTCATCATCGTATGGATCATAGATAAAACACAATACATTAACACTATTTACAGTTTGTAACACAGAGGTTGACATGAATGGTAATCCTTGTGGTGAACAGTAAATATATTCATATATTAAGATCTTTTGTTTACAAAATCATAATGCATTATATATATAATCACAGAGAAAGGCTCTCCACGAGCTCGGCTTTCAGCTATACACGCCCTTCAGTTTGACCGAGCAGAACAAGATCTTTTGTTTGGTCAATTTATTGTTGATTGGTGGGTTCTTTGGTTGTGCTGGGTTTGATGGTGATGCCTCCAACTGAGCATTCAGCTGCAGAGAGTTATTTGTTCAGGTTTGATTATAACTGGAGAGTATTGAACAGGACTGCAAACTATGTGGAACAACCAGGGAAACAACTTTTACTTTTTAAAAGCAGGATCACGTTTGTGCAGAAATGGAACTGATAACATGATGTATTACATTGCAGTTCTTACACCCACAAAATGTTCTTTTCACATCAACTGGTCAGAACACTTGTTTTACATCATGCATGCGCCTCATGATGGAGGAAGCTATAATGGATTCTTTCATTTCAAAATCATGGCATGTTCAGGATTTAAGTAGGGTCCTGGTCTTATAGCAAAGAAAAAGTTTGCATCAAGATACCTGAGCAATGTTTCCCATTAACGTTGCCGAAAATGTCACCTCAGTGTCATAGCTCGGAGCCTCATGATGATGCATGAGGATTATTTAGAGAGCTAACTGAGGTGGGAAAAATGTGAAAGAGAAAAATAATCTAAAACTGGGGCAAAACATAAGAAGATAATGTGTTGGTGCTTTGAGGAACAAAAGACGGAGTAAGTGGGTCAATCTAGCAGCTACAAATTGTTGCCCAGTAGGTTTATTGTAAAGTTTTGAGAGGCCCAGTTAGTTAAGATCAGAGTAACACTGTTTAAGCAGCAGTAATCCCAGACTGAAAGAGACCCAAAGAGAGATTTTCATACATGTGCATGTTCAGTGCACACCTCTGTGATCATGTTAATACCATATTTTTAGTCTGCATTTTCCTTTGGCCCATGAAACCAGTCATGCATTGACCATTTGCGTGCCAGTTTCTTCAAATCGAACCGTTTTGCTTGTTTCGGACTAATCACCTCCCTCCCCGGCCAAGCCTGCAGAGCCTTGTCACCTTTGCAACCAACAACAGCATAGAAATGCTAACAGTGCTCGCAAACCTTTGGGAATCCCAGCCAAAAGCTGTTAACCTTATGTTGTGTAATTCAATCTGGCCAAGTAACATAAGTTATACCAGGCGATGCCTCCGTCTGTACAAGACATACATGGGACGGATCAGCAGATCGCTTTACATGACTCGTTGTGTTGAAGGATGAATTAAACCCAGGGGGGAGCTGCTTTGCTGCAGCAAGAGCAAATTCCTGTGAGCGTTTTAGGACAAGCTGGTGACTCTCGCCCAACCCTGCCCGGCCTCAGCTGCATCACTGGCAAGACATGGAGTGGATCCCAGCCAGAAGCCACCGAATCCACTGCATAACTGGATCAGGATCGTCCCTGCATCTACCCCGTCCAACACAACCCTATGCCCATGTGCTCGGGCCTTCATGCCAAGCGGGTCTCATCACTCACCCAGCTGACATGGCCCAGATCATCATTGTTATAATCATCTCAGGTCATCTCATTCAGATGGAGTGAATGCCGTCTCCAACCAGGGCCAATGATGCCCAACAGGCCAGCCCAACTAGCCTCAGTCTTGGGTTTAACGTTGTTGGACAGGGTGACATAATTCAGACAATGACGGTGTCTCCTTGAACGTAGCAAAAGGAGTGTTGCCTATTAAATCATGTTTCAGTAAAGCCAGTCATCTAGTCCTGCTAGCTGTGTACAAGCCTGCCTAGTGTGACTCTCTGTCAAGCTGGGATATCCAGAGGTGTGGTAGTGAGGGACGGGCATGGAGTAACAGAGTTTAATGGTAAATCAGCCAAACCAAAGTCACACACTCACCCACCACACACAACCCCCGCTCCCTCCCTCCTTCCCTCCCTCCCTCCCATCCATTTGTCCATCCATCCAATAAACCCCCCACATCCCCCCCCCCATGCCCTGCTGCCGTCATGTCCTGGCTGCTCAGTCCCAGCCGTTGTCCTTGATCATGTGGGCTAGCTCGATGATGAACTTGCCCTCTTTATACTTCTGACTGCTCTCAAAGGCATGTTCCTGGAGGGCGTGGCAGAGGACAGGAGAGAGAGAGAGAGAGAGAGAAAGAGAGACAGCATTTAATTCAAATGATAGATGGATAGAAATTATAAACATGTCTATTCTTAATAGAGAGTAAAAGTTTGTTATTAAAGAAAAAAACAGTCACATAAAAAACTACTCATGACAGTCGTTTTCAGCTGTGCATGAAAATCCTTGACTCAGTCCTGGTCTGTCTCTGCTACTGGCTCTTTGGAGGCTGGTTATATAACAATCAGTCACTAAACACTGCAGAGGACCCTGCAGAACCCAAACGGACTACACTGGATCATCATACCTTACCATATGCTGGCAGAAATAAACCTCAAAAACCAAAACGTAATTTGAGCTCTGCAACGGCCCAAACAGATGGAGAGTCTGCTCTATTTTTACATGCTGTAACATGCATCTCTACTGTTGTAGGTGTGTAGCAATTTCCCTGGAAAATATGAATGGGATTTATAAGAAATGCAACAAAAGAAAGCCACACAGACGCTTACTAGCTCCAAAGGGCTGTTAGCATAGCTGCAGAGTCGCTGACAATAATGTTTTTCTCCTAATATGAGCTAAAAGACTAAGTGTCTGAACAGGAGTGTGTTAGGAGTGAATATGTTTTTAATTAACAGATTTCTCTCATGTTGGTCTTGTGATCCCACCTAAACCAACATCAGTTTGTTCCAGTTCCACCTTCCATATCTCAGATTTGGACATTTCTGGCCCAAGTAACAGAATGATGAAAGCAAACAGCTTAAAAAGCTCTTTCTTTCTCAAATTTTTCTACAAAATTGACAATTTATGCCATAAAAAAAATGACACATAATGACAACATCTCGTCCAAGTCCACTAACAACTTTGTGTTCTTGCTCAAAAGCCATTCACTCGCTGTAAGGAACTCTTAAATACGGTTTCACAGAGTTGGCTGATACAAACGCTCTTTCACTGTGGAACATCTGCACCTTGTTTTGTCTTTGACTATTTTGGTGCAAAGCTGCAGAGGCACGTTGTCAGATTTCTCCGTTTAGAAGTGCAGTAGGTCAAGCCTCTCGATAAAACTCTGATGACTGCAGAAAACCAATACTGCTGCTCATGATATTAATGCCAGCTCTCCATTAAGTCCTATCTAGTGACTGTGTGCTTGTGCATGTGTGTAACCTCTCTGCCTGGTGGAGTCTGCACAGGAATAGAGACTACCCAGAAAGGTATTTACTTTTGAAGTTGGTTTGCCAGGTGTTCACCAGGCGTCACAAGGAAAACAGTTATTTTTAGGCTGAAAGGTTTAAGGTTAGACACATGGGCGTAAATGTCACAGTTAAAGGTTAGGGAAACAGTGCTGGTCAATGCAGCCTTCTCTGAAGTCAAACAATGAGTATACTGTACTGTATGTTAACCCCTTAAAGATACAGTCACGTGCCCTATAGTGAAAACTCACCTCCACGCTGACAGGGTTCACCAATGACCGCTGCACATGCTCAGCTCTGTTGAGGTACGACGAAAGCTAACATGGATGGATCCTGTTTAGCTCACCATCACATGAGACTGAAAATACCACTTGTACTAAATAGATCCTGCCCGTGTATTTAGACTGGCTGTATCACAGCTTTAGAGAGGCTTTGACTGTTTACTGCAGCTCTAATGTTAGCCGTTAGTGTTAATTAACACTCTTAACACCTAGCAATGACAGCTGGGATAAAATCAGACACATGAACTATATATACAGTAAGTCCACATCTTCTGTTAACACCTAAATTGTATGTAAACCTTCACATTTGGGTGATAAATAAAATTAAAAAAAAACATCATACCTCCATCAACGCCACTGCCAATAAAACCTGAACGATCTGAAAATAGTTTCCAGGCTATGTGAAAACAAAATCTTCTCCTTCTCATGATGATACATTTTCTTTCATTCTTTCGTGCTTCTCACAAGGAAGGCGATTTTGCCCTCAAACCGCTAGCATTCTGCTAATGAATGCTGATTGGTCCGTTGAGGATTTATGACTGATTGCAACCCAAAGTCTCCCAGAGTCTACAGACGTTTTTGAAATGAAATGAAATGAATATCTAAAGGAGGACCTTCGTTTTCGACAGCCAAATGTAGATCTTGCTGATGTAATAGCAGAGATATTCTACCGACTATTAATGCCGTTAAGTGGCTTGTGATGCTACCAGAGAGTGCTACCAATGCTACTACTTAAATAACGGTATTTCACAACAATTGAAGCAGCAAAAAAAATATCTAATGGACTTGCATTTATTGTATCAACCCATCACATCGAAAACATAACAAAAGTTGACGGAAAAACATTCCCCCCCTCCTCCATAAACATTTAGCACCCCCTATACCGGATGCTCTGAGAGTGGAGTATCTCTACTGCCATTAGAATATCTCTGGTGATACCACCAAATTTCCTACTCCTAGCATTTGGAATCAAGTGTTTATTCACCATTATGGGAAATCATATTTTTGTTGATCACTCATAAACTACTGAAACCTAACCCCTACCCTAACCACTAGGGTTGTCATCACAAGTTATATAAAGACAAAGACTTGGCTCCTTCTTGTCTCCATGTGTTTGGAATAATCTATCTCAGCTACCCACAGCTATACCAGTCCACTGACCCTGAGAGAAGAGGTGGTCCAAATATAATTAAGGTCCAAATAAAATTAGGGTGCACTATAATAGCAACCTCCCACTGCATCATCCTCTAACCTTGGATGCAGTTAGTGGTGCTTGGGCATCAAATCAGCCAAGGACACTTACGTATTTCCAGCCCAGGGTTGTCTTGCAGTTCTCACAGTAGATATCTGCCACAGCATGCAGACCTGTGAGCAGAACTCTCTCCTCTGCAGGGCCACACCCAATGTTCACCCTGAGAGGGGCACAACCAGTTAGAGAGGAAGGAGACACAAGCAGAGACAGAAGTTAAAAATTTGTATTGTGCAAGTGCCTCGAGTTGCTCAGTTGCGTGTGCTGCATGATATACACAGAGTTAGTCACTGCCTCACATCCACTCACACAGCGCATACTGATAGGGCACCAGGCCATGGGTTATAGATTCAAACTGCATAACGTTCACACTCAATTCAGCTGATAATGACAGGCCTCCAAGACCCAGGCTGGCACGAAAATAACAGACATACAGTGTGGAACAATATGCATTATTAACCTATTTTAAATTACCTGAGCACGTTAGATCACTTGGCATGCAGGACGGTTATGCAACTTGCAAAACAAATAAAGTGGTTTGAAGTGATTTTTAGAGGAATACTCACACTGAGTTGAACAGGTAGGCTCTGCCTTGGCTGCCCTGGAACGACTGCAGAGACAAGATGAGACGAAGATAAAGGCTGGAACAAGGATCCCCCCCCTTTCAAGCAGCGTATTAACAGTGCTAAATTATACAGGCATGCTTTTACATTTGCATAATGCCAAGTCGAATAACATCCCTGGTTTGGTTTCCTTCAAAAAAAAGAAGAAAAAAAACGCCCACATGTTCATTTGAGTCGTGCCTCTGCTGTAAGAGAAGCTCTTTTTCATAAAACATGTGAAGAAAATCTCTTTGATTATAAGCTTTTAAAATGGGCGACTAATGCATAAGTAAATTTATGACAAGGAATGAAATTATTTTATTGCAGGCCTTTATTCATCACAACACAGAAGCTGCTATTGAAGAGACACATTAAACAGATTTGTGCAGAGAGGCTGGCTTAAAACCAGCAGAAGGCCTTTGTACACAGGTGAGGTGTTTTTATAATCGCACATGGAAAAAGTGATAATGCATTGATAATCCAAAGCACTAAGCAGCTTGTAACATAATCCATCCACAGGCACTAGTGCAACAGCGCCTGACAAAGACATACAGGTGTTTTTAACCTGCTGTTTATTTTTATAATTACTCTTAATGCTTGCTAAAAAAAAAAGTAACTTGCAAGTAAAACCTTACGTGTGAGAAAACAAGACATTGAGTAAAGTAAAGTATATCTGCCTTAATAATTATCTGTCCTGTTCTAATGGTTTCCAGAAGCCAACACCATTGAGATAAGTCAAGTCAGAGCAGAGCACCACCGTTTCCACTGCTTACCTTCGAGATGAGCTCGTCGTGGTTGGCCAGGTGAGCTCGGCAGTGGATGCAGCTGTAAGTTCTGTGGCAGCTCGGCAGGTAGGCCTGAAAGGTCTTGGAGCGCGTCATTCTGACCATGGGCGGAGTTGGCGGGCGGTGCAAGAAGGGACTGCCAGCCCAGGTCGGCTCACAGGGGAAGCACCGCAACACACAGGTGAGGGCCGTGGTGGGCGGTGGGTTGGGAGGCGAACACCTGAGCAAAAGGAGGATGGAAGAGCAGATAGTTACATGGTTGTGTAACAGAATTCATTAAAGTGGTGCTGTAAACTGAGCAGTGGTGGAAAAGTGCTCCCAGATCAGTTTCAAGCAAAAACACAGAATAAAATTCTTCATAGAAATACATCTACAAAGAGGCCAACTACAAAATTTGTGTCCAAGGACAAAGATGTCCCCACTGCTGGAAAATATAATAGCAGAGTAGCAGCAGAATGACATAAAAATGGCCTTGATCAAATTTGCCTGTTTTGGCCCCGTTACTACCTTTCGAGGTGTCACAGAGGTGGAACAGAGGTGGAACTAATTGACACCCCATTTACGCCTTCATTGCATTCACACAGACGTCGGGGCGGAATAAAGGCGCAACAGGCCCGGAATGAAAACGCTGTCTGAAAGGGGCTTTTGACTGAATACCTGAGTTTTGGACTGATGGTCAGAACGAACAAAGAATTAATGAAATCAATACATGGCAGATATGTTTTTAATATATTTACTGTATATAATTGGTTGCAGCAGTCTCCATTTACCTGTAGGTGAATCATTCTCTACAGTACACACGGGCTGCAAAGCTATAGCTCACATTCTGTGTTTAAGTCTATGAGACTGTGGAGATAATCTGCTTAGCCTAGCACAACTGTTAGGATCGGGCTCTGCTCACTCCATGACATCCAAATAGACCGGACCCTTAAAATACTTCAGCCAGTGTGCCCTGGTGACTGAGAAGATTAGTGAGCTGGCCTGGGAACCCATCCCACAGCCTCGGGGCCAGGAGGACAGGAGTATGTTTTGACTAACTGCACAGGAGAAACTAAATGGCTCAAGGCCTCTGGAGAAGTGTTTAATCTTTGTGCCTTTATTACTTATTTCCAACTTCCAATGCAACTTTAATTTTGATTTTATTACTGTGGATCTGGTGCTAAACACAAGCAATCACAAATTTAATCCAGTTTTATTCCCCAGTGTGCCACTTTCCTGAAAGTTGTCCAGGAGCCTCACTATACCAGGGTGCTTTATTGCCCACCTGCCTATTTCAATCACCAGTCTTCCTAATTTAAAGCCTAGCCTTTCTAATTAAAAAATCAATCACTTCTTCACATGACAATGACTTCATAAGATTCTATTATAACTTTTCCAACTTGGTTTTTATGGGTCGTTTTATCACCTTCGCGTAGTGCTGTGACATTCTGTCTCCTCTCCTTCCTGTCTGTCTTTACGGAACCATCTGGAAAAACTCATAAAATACTGAATATTAGGAGGAGCCATCTGTGAGTTGAGGAGAAACAACAGAGCTGGAGAGATTTACTGCTTTGCAATATGATTGTTTTCAGTGTCAGACGGAGGCTGATAAGGGCTCCAGCGCTGATGGGAAGGAATGGGGCATATAAGTACATAAGGCAGAGAGACATGGCCTTGTTTTCTCTCGTCTCTCTTGATGCCAGCGACGTGGGATTGGGGCACAAAGACAAGCTCAGTGCAGATGTCAAAGCTGACTACTGACACACACACACAGACTGATGTTTAACCAAAAGTATTTTTTACATTCTTGGTCATTTCAGGACAACAAAGACGTTTATGCAGCAGCCAGGCCTCAATTTGTTCAAAATATCAAGTCTTGCCATACAGAGCTGACCAAATGACAATATATTATCTAATCAGAGATGCTTGGTGCTTGATTTGCTTATATTTGGTTGCTGTGATCATCCAGCCAACATAAAATTAATTAATTAATAGCAACAATTGTAATAACCGAGTTATTTTTGAAGCATGAATGCCAACATTTTTCGAGTCCCAGCTTTTTTTTACATATGAATTTAGGTAATAAGTTCAATCTAATTTGCTCAAAGCTGCCTGATTACAGCTCAGTAAATAGTCTCTGGTCGTAGATAACCTGGAAATGTAAGCTTCAAACTTATAAGCTTTACATTTAATTACATTACATTGTCTGTTTTGTATTTTTTTTTTTACTCTTGGTAACTCTGCTGCCTTCTTCACCAGGACTCCCTGGAAGAAGAGATCCTGTATCTCAATGGGACATTCCTGGCCAAAGAAAGGATGAATAAAAAATAATAATAAAATAAATGAAATGTAAGCTTCTCCTTCTAAGCCACCACTGCGGATAAAAGTAGTGGCTAAACATGTGAATGTGATGTTTGGATGAGAACCTGTCCATCACAGCTGGGAGATGTTAGACACAGCTCTATGGGATGCTGTTAGCATGATGTTGATGTATAGTGAGTGCATCATGGTACTTATGTGCCTTGACATACAAACAGCAGCGGATTATCGTATTGCACGTGTTACACGTCCTCTCATGGGTCACAGATAATCCATGTGGAGTACTCTCTCTGTGGAGAATCACTTAATTACAGCTGGAACAACAGTTTGCCAGTGCATGTGTGTAGTTGTGATGAAAACTCTTACTCCTGTGATTAGAAGTACACTGAAATGTTATCATTATATAATGAACTATTCTGATAATCAATGAAATGCTTCGTCTTATTGCTGAGCATTAGTTCCTCTGTCTGGGTTATGAAGATCGGCTCTGTTGTTTAATCCTTTTTAAGAGAATATCTTTGTGATTTGGACTGTTGGTAGGACAAAACAAGACATTTTAAGACTCTGGGAACTTGTGATAAGCATCTCTGACTTCTTTTTTTTGGGACTTTTTATAGACCAAACAACGTGAGAAAAAAAAACCATCAGATGGGTTGATAATGAAAATAACCATCAGTTGCAGCCCTGGAGACGCTGTGACTAACATGCAAACGGATGGGACCTCTTTGTGGCTGGACTATGATGCCGTCTGAAATTTCATGACATTTACTTTCCAAGAACAGGACCAACACTCATCTTAGTGGGTGGATAGAATCTGTCCGTGGAATCGAGGATGCTGACAAGCTAAATGCTGACGCAAAGAGTCAGTCAGGGGTCCTTTGCACTAAACACAGAAATGATCAGATGATGAAGCATAACCTCAGTGTGTGTCTGTGATGTTTGTCCATGTTTTATCTTTCAACCATGTGTCCTCTCTCCTTCTGTCTCTATGTGTCTCTGCCTGTTTGTATATTTACTTCGTCTGCTGTCACTCTGTCCATTCATCAGTTGTGCCGTGGGTCGTTTGAGGTCACTGAGCTGTCCATTCTGGTAATTTCTGGGTGTCATCACAAAAGGCTACGCGCCACGAGTCTCAACGGCCAAATGGGCCCTTGTACTCCAACAAAAAAACCTTTGTTATGTAACGCACTGATGCTGCCGCTGCTGATGCTGCTCCTGACAATGATTGAGAACAGGAGAAAGACAGTGGGGAGGAGGAGATGCAGGGGGTGAAGATGAGAAGATGAGAGCCTTTAAGCTTTGGATGAGCTGCAGGAGCTAAACTGCCCACGAGCTGCACCGAAAACATTTCTGTACTTTCTGTACTTTCGTGCTGTTCTCCATTCAGATTTAGACCAAGGCCAGCAGCGTACAGCAGCATGACATCACAGGCTAGAGGAGAAACAAAACTCCTCTCTCCCTCCCCCTCCATATCAAATCTCACTAATGAAGCGATGCTCCTGCATCTCAGGTGTGTGTCTAGTTACTGTTGCTATGTCTGATCTGTACTCACAAACTAATTTTCTTCTCTCTGTCTCTGTTGTGGCCGCTAATATTTATCATATTCTTATTATTATCATTGGATATAGTTGTCGTAGTAGTTACTAAAGATGCTTCTATTTGCAATGTTGCCATTATAACCTCCATCAGTGTGGTCATGTTTTGTTTTTTTGTTTTTTTATTGTCTGTGTGTCTGTTAGCAAGAGGTTTTGAAAGGATTTTAATCAACTTTTTTGGAGAGGTAGGGTACAGCCCCAAGGATCAATCCATTAAATTAGATCCAGATAATCATCTGTTGGATCTCTGTAAAATAAAGACTATCGTCTAGACTTGTTGTTTTTGGAGAGTGATTTGACACTGTATAAATACAAAATTGACTTTCTTGCTGGGTATGAGAAAAAGCCTGAAGGAAGCGCAGATTCTAAACAGTGACTAGTCATAAGAATGACCAAAAAACAAAGTGGATGATGTGTCAAAGAGACTCCTGAAACTGTGGGTGTGACTTAATGTGCATAAATGTTTGTTGTTGTCCTGCCTTAAAGGATCTTGAAGGATCTCCTGTCAAGGGTGCTGATCACCATGTTCGATTCCTGTGTATCAACATAGCATGATCAATAACCATCTGCTTGCAGTGAAAATAGATTGCACTATTAGAGTGCAAAGGTTGTGACTTGATGAAAGTGTCTGTTCTTAAACTGTCTTTATAGACTCACGTGGACTTTATTTAGTAATTGTTATTGGGGTGGATGCATCATCTCCACCTGCTGACCTCGCAATCATTGACTGGTACAGGATGGTAGGGTGACAGCAGTGTCTCAACACGTCGATAACTAAAGAAACGCATTAAGGTTTAAGGTTTACACGTGTGTGAGTTTGTCAGTAGGAATCAGGTCACAGGCAGTGGCGCACTTCATCCGGGGAAGAACTTCAGCCACCACAGAGCACAGATGGCGGGGATGCCTTAGCTCAGCAGAGCTAAATCACACACGCACATGGACGCACATACGCACGCGCCACCCACTCCAAAAGCTTGAACATCTGCAACGACTTCAAAAGATCGATGACAATCAGGTGGATGTCGTCAGAGTTTGTAATCACATCAGCGAGCCACACACGATAACCCGCATTGATTGCCAATGACGCGCACCATTACGGGCATGCACGCGCACACGGATGGTGGCGCATACGTGCTGGGCTGCCACAACAAACAGCAATGTGTCTTAACAGTGGTCACTGCAGAGTAGACCTCAGCATCCCATCTACGAAGTAAACGCCACTCCAAGATTTGACAACCATGTAATGCATGTAACAAAAGTATAAATATTATTGTGGTAGAACAGCATGCGTAGGCTACCTGCAGTCTCCTATTAAAAGTTGGGTTAAAAAGTGTAGGGCAGACAGTCCATGTCTACAGTGACACAGCTTCATACAGCGAAATAATAATGGTGCGTAACAACAACAAACGCACCACAGTGGGGGGGGGGAAACGCAGAGGAAATCATTTTACCTTTGTAGGAAAGAAAAATGGATCTCCACGTAGCCTTGAAAATGTCGCACCTCTTCGTTTTCCTCGTGGCAGTGCCAATGCTAAACCTCCTTTCGCATTCCTTTCCAGGCAAATTTCCTCCTCTCTCTGGCCCTGGCAAGTCCTGTGGAGACGTAATGTTTTGACGCGCAATGATGCCCAGCAGAGTTAAGAAGAGGTAGAGAGATGATGAAACGACCAGCCGGTGAGAGAGCATTCACTCCCACCCACTTCCGTTTTCGCATATAATAGCTTCATACACTTAGACGTCTTATTGTAATGGACAGGACACAGTCGGTGTCTGCCCAGTGTCTGATTTTTTTATGTTTCATTCAGTAGGATTTAGACTTTGTGTTGCAGTACTAGAAATACTATGTAATACTGTCGACACACGAGCTCAGTATGAGTTCAGTGACGGACATGTAAGTTGACCATTTGTTGAATTTCCCATTTGTATCAAATGAATAAAAGCTTTATCAATTGTCATATTATCATTAACCCTATTTAGGTCTAAAATGGGCAATGTTTGCGTTTTTATTAGCTGTTATCTTTACAAAATTTTAAAAGGAAATTGTCCTTACATTTAATTCATGATGACAAATATTTTCTTCATATATGTGTATGTATGTATGTATGTGTATGTATATGTGTGTGTGTGTGTGTGTGTATATATATATATATATATATATATATATATATATATATATATATATATATATATATATTTCACAGAAGTTAACTTTCACAACTGTGCCTTGTTTAAAATAAAGTTAACTTTTTCTACGGTTGGTAAACATCACAGCCATATTCTTGTAGATAATTCCACGGTGGTTGTTGGGATTTATTATCTAACAGCTCGTACATATGAGGTAACCTCGCGGCAGAAACTCTATTCATTCATAACAGGTCAAAGGCGGACATTCAGGAGGAAGTGAACTATCTTTAATATCAAGTTGATGATCTTTGGCAAAAGTCACACTAGTCATTGGCTGATGGATAAATGACAGGTGTATAAGCCAATCAACAAACCGCTGTGGCATAGCAACACTGACCTTATTGGTCGAGGGTGTAAACTACTGACCAATAAGCTCACTGGATCTCACTTTTTTTTTTTACAAATTTTTTCTAAAATGTTTACTTTCAGCAATTTGTGAGTGTAGTGTAGTGACAGAGGATAAAACGGGAGAAGAACCGAATGACGTAGTAAAGAATGAATGAGAAATGTCTATATAGGTGGTTTTCATGCAATAAAACATCTTCAACTTTTCCTTTACAGGTAAAACTTGTAAAATCTCTCCAGTCTTCAGCGCCACCTACTGTCAGTCTGTACGTGCTTACCAAATATTTATCCACTTGTAGTTAAATGTGACGTCTTAGTGGAATGGGTCGATATTTGTGGTCAGAAACAACGTTACAATTATATTATTAATTAATTATATTATTTATATATATATATTATATATATTATTATATATATATATATATTATATATATACTATAAATACACACCATTCAATTGCATTATTTTTGGTGTTTATTGAAACTGATAAAAACGTACACTTTCAACAATCATATCAACCAGTCGCAACATATTCCAAAATGACAGCTTAACAAATATTAATTCTGGCATGCACCACAAATGTAAACACATTACAGCACAGACAATATAATCAATATTTTCTATAGCTTATATATCCTTACTCGAAAAAAAAAAGATAAAGTTTCTTATCATGTGCAAAAACTTCTGATTCATTAATGGAAAAGATGCCTGAGTCATTTGATGGGTAAGCAACTACAATACAAATACACATACAACCTAGCTTTGCAACGTACAAGCCATTGTCTAGAGTGGCTCTACCTACTTAACACTCACACAGCTCATTTGACATCTCATTGCAGCTGGGGGAAATGTGTCTGGACCTTGTTATTGTAAATAGAGATGTTATAGATAGCTTGAAAAGATATCGGGGTGGATCTTGGACCAAGGAAGAGTTGATGCTGTGCCCCTTTTTTGTGCTATTTTTGCAATATCATGAAAAATAATAATAGGCCAAATACAAATAGCCGAACATGAACAAGTCATGATGCTCTATCACTATGCCTACCACTATAAGTCATAAACTACTGATGACAAACACATGATTCAAAATGCAAGATTAGGTGTCCAGGGTCAAGGAATTAGGTGGTATTACTTAATTTGGCATGAGGTATAACTGATTAGTTGGTGTAGATAAACTGTATGCTCTCTGAGTTCGTTCCAGTTTATGACAAGCAAATACATGTTTGTCTGCATCTGTCACAAAAACAAACATCTCACAACACATTAGAGTATTGTTGAGAGTCCGATTAAAAAAAAAAACACACACAAAAAAACATCAAACCTTAAATTCTTTTAAAACTGCTCGTGAATTAACATGACATTTCAACATCATAGTGTATCTGCTGATGTTTTTCACTGCACAGTGCCTGAACCATGGTGCAGAAAAACTGCAAACGGCCATTTACCTGAAGGTGTTAAAAAAAAAGCCATCAATCTATTATGGAATTCAAGACTGATACGTCTTGTAAACACTATTGTAACACAGTGTCTTGTAACACTATTTAAAGGGCCAGTTTGTAACACTTTCTATGCATATGTAAAATATTGTCCTATTTTACGGTTATGTGCAGACAAGGAATGCAGTGAGCACACCTCAAAGGATGTATTAACATGTATGTCCTTCATGAGTATTTTGTGTGGATACAGAGGTATTTATAGGGCAGAGGGTGGATGGCGAGGTAGATTTAAGGTCACTGGGGCTTAGAAATTCCATTCCTGTCCATGAAGTCTTTCAGTCTGGTGGGAAAATCTGTCATAACTCCTGTGGCTCCCAGGTCGAATGCCCTCTGGAAGTCCTCCTCGTCATTAAGCACCCAAATGTAGACCTGAAATTAGTCGCACAAACATCACACACTCCAGCCTATTTTTGAACTTCTACAAACAGAGGACATTTCCCAGTATCTGGTCTTAACTACAGCATGACACTGCAACCACAACAGACAGCTCTCAGGACTCAGGCAGGCTTAGCACTCACATTTTATAGCCAGGAAAGTCATTCTTAGAAGTAGAGATGACACAGATAAAGTGATTTAACCTTGACATAATTCTGTATGTGTCACTAGTTGCTCTTAATTACATTCAAGTCAACTTTGAATGCACTGCTGTATAAAAAATGAATCTAAGGAATCAGTGCTGAGAATAAACTGTAAAAATGAAAGAAAAATCTACTACATATTCTATCATGCTTATATGGAGCTTTTCCACTTGTGAGGACGGCTGTAGACAGTACATAAGCAGCATTTACCTGAATTCCTCTGGCAGTTAGATGCTCAAACAGAGCTTTCCTCATCAGCAGACTACAGGAGAGATACGTAAAGAGTGAATTACAAACCGCCACAGATTCAGCTCCTCTCACATTGAAATAAGGACAATAGAGGGATTTCAAATACTCAGACAAATTAGTGATTTACCTGTCGGCAAGCCAGGTGATAAACCGTAGACCCCGAGGTAATCCGTGAGGATCAATAAGTCTGAAAGAAAAAGAATGACTGGCATGAATAACCTACTCTATGATCTTGATCCTTACGCTAAACTAACACACTCTCTCTGTGAGAAGGCTGTGAATGTTTTTGTTTTTTTATCGAGTTATTTAGGAATGAGATTATCTTTCAAACACCAATGTGCTCCAGAGAACAGAGACACAAATGACTGCATAGAGACAAAAAAGTCAGGCACATCTTGCAACTTTTAAAAACCTTCATTGAAAAACAAAAGCACATTAAAAACAAAGTAAACTTGTGTGTCATTAGCAGTGGCTAAAAGTGTTGTCAATGTCAATCCAGCCTTTTCTTGGAAAGATTTTACGAATCATTTGGGACAGCATGCAGGCACAACTTTCTTTGCTTTCTCCGAAACTCACATCACTTTGACCAACATGGTTCATTTAACAGTAGCTTTGTTCCAGCTCATGTTTTAGTGTTCAGACCTTTGACCCATTAAAACCCGTGATACTGTCATATAGAGACTATTTTAGGACACAGTAAAAGGGAACTAATTTATCATCCCTGTGAAGCATCTCAAACTACCACCCTATTGCTATCCAGAGTTGTGTGTTTTAGCCTGATATTGATCACCTCTAGTGGAGTGCAGTATTGGTTGCATCTTACTGTAGTCATGTGATAAGTTACTGTGGCTTGATGAATGCTGCTGACAGTATTTTCACCTGTAAACCATTTTTCCCTGGAGCTCTATAAATGCATCTTTTTAAAATACATTTCTAACCTATTTGTGTTTTTATGTTTATGTGTATATAATCTACCTGTTAGCAATAGAGGGCATGGGGATCTCCAGAAACTGCTCCTTGAGGGGAACAAAGGGTAGGAGGCCGGTGTAGAAGAGGCCCAGCAGCTGCAATACTCTGGGAAGGCTGAACAAGACTGGAATATGAGGATTCTACAAAACACAAACACAGGGAGCCAAGGTAAGGCTTAATAGATGGAAATAATGAAGGTATTGGTAGAAATTTTTAGAAGGGGAATGACTCTCTGAATTGACTGGATTGCAGTTAAACTGAGCTTTACATTATATTTAAATGTACCTCTTTGTAACACTTCTTTACAATCTGGTTCCTGTGGTTTCCCCAGACTGTCAGATGCTCTCTGTCATACTTAATAACCAGCTCAGAGACCTGCAATGATTGAGGAGTCATTGATAGAAAAAAACAGCATAAAACGAGCATGAAATACTCAGGATCCCCCACCATGGGTGCATGTCATTGAAAAAAGACACAAAGAAGTGAGTTAAGTTGTCCCTGTTAATTCCAATTCTTGTTAATTGCATATCTGAGAGAAAGTATAAAATAATAAAATATAAAATAAAATGCTCAAAATTCCCAAAATTTCAAAGGTACCTCTCTCCAGTGCATGGGAGATGTATTAAAAAATAATAATAATAATATAAAAAATATTGAACATTTGAATATGAATTGAAAGCCTCAGAGACAAATCCCAGACATGGGAAATGTCTGGAGGAAGAGTATCAAATCCCATGCCATCCAAGGTACCAACCTGCTCATCAGGAGCAATACAGCAATGCCTCTGTCTATACAAAGCACCCACAATATTTCTATGCTCAGCTATTCACACTTACTCACACACCAATGGTACAAGGAAGCAATAATGGGCTCAGTGTCTTATCCAAGGACACATCACAGCAAGAGGTTGAAACCCTGACCTTCAGATTAGATGATCTGCTCCACCTTCTGAGCCACAGCTGCCCCAGTAAATTAATGTCTACTGAGCGGCGCACACAGTCCTTAGGGCTATAAAGTATTATGAAGTACTGTAGTTTGACAGAATGTGACCTCCTTCGTTTTACAGGATATTGGGGCAAAATGACAAGAATGGACCTTAGTTTCAATGTCCTCCTGTCTACATATGCTGTTTGATACACTAATGCTGCTCTTAAGGACCCACAAAGAAAAGCACCACAAGAGGAAACACACCTATACACACACACCTTTTTGATGAGCTTGTCGTTGTTGGCCTTGATGTCTATGTTGACAGCAGTATTAGGAAATGCATCAAAAACGTCCCTGAGGAGAGGGATTCGTTTGTCTTCTCCTGCTTCACAGAAACACTCTGCACAGGCAAGGACAATCGCAAACAGCTTCAGGTTATACAGGTGATCTGTTGCAGATGAATGGCTCCATTGTGCTAATAAATGGGTCAACATGACTAAACTTTACACAATATCTATGTGTTTATGTACTATATACACAAACAAACACCACAGGGATCATGGAAATCCCTGAGGAGCACTATGGGTGGTGTTAGCATGCTCACCCCTTTCAAAAGTCACACCTAGCTTGCAGAGATATGGAGGGAGCTCCTGCAAAAAGCACACAACAGTCAGCTGGCATGACATGCAGTCGATGGTCAGAGCCTGTGAGGTCAGGTCAGGTCTGATGAATGTGTTCACATTAATGACAGTCAATATATAACAGACAGGATCACAGCAACGACACCTCAAGGAGACTCCTGTAAAGATCTCTGTGCATCTCTGTTCCACCAGGCAAAAGAGCAGTGAACTGTGAAGCTAATTTTCTGTTCCATAAATGTCATTTTGGTAAAAAAAAAAAAAAGAAGTGATTTCTTCATTTCACATTGTGTCTACATTTTAAACAAGTGTAATCAATATAAGAACTCCTCCCAGAATTCTCGCTGGATCACATTTTTTAATCAGGCAAAATTTCATCATGTGACGTATCAGGAGACTTGGTGCAGACCTTACCTGATCAGAGCACATGACTGCGGTCGCCTCATTCACACGAGTTTATGCTCAAACGCAACATGTACCTGCTGTTTGAGGTTTGACACATATTCTCATTTTTGAGTGGGTAATTCAAATACTTGTCACTGAGGAGGACGACTGAGTAGGTTTTGCAGTAACTCACATCATAGGCCATGTCGGAGATGTAGGCGTTGATGCCGGTGGACCTCTGCAAGTTGGCATCGTGTGAAACCACCACCTGTTCATCTTTGGTCAGGTGGCAGTCCAATTCCAGCATGTCGGTGCCAACATCCACAGCGCTGCATCCACAAACAAACAATGCACATTTTGTATTGATCTCTATATATATATATATATAGGATATTATCTTACCAGAGGTCGATCAGGTTGGCAAATGAAACACAGCACATATATGTTCTATAAAATAACAAAGCAGTTCGCTTCCCATTCCATTTGAAAGTAAATCAGCAGCAGTACCAGCAGTATATGTTGCCTGTGGCTTTGACACAAACAGTTAAGGCAACACCCTGTGTGCTAAAATGTGGATAAACAGGCAAAACAGACCGTGGTCAAGAATGAGCTCAAACGACACACACTGACCCCAATCACAAGCACCAGTTATGATTAACACAAACACACAAAAATCAAAGCAACAGCTTTGTAATTGTGACTGAGGTTTTTACTCACTGTTTGAAAGCTGCCATGGTATTTTCCAGTTTTTCAGCTGCTCCTGCAGACACAAGAATGAGACACTGAGTGTGTTACAGGCTTTTCTTTATATCTTCATATCTGTAGGACTCACAGGACGAAAACTGTCCTGCCAAACAGGTCAACCATGATGTTCTGGTTGGTTGTCTAATTGTGTATGCAGACCTGTCATGATAATAACTGACTTATCACACAATAAATGGACAAGAACTCGGTCATATTTGCTGATCTTGACATTCTGTTTACGTGTATGCTTGTTAACTTAAGAATGTACCCTACATGATGCCAGTGTAAACATCAGGTTGTCCCCATCATTAGAGGACTGAGTGGACAGTTCATAATTATCTTATCTTACTGAAGAGCAATTATTGGTAACGAACCTGACATTCCATTTTATTTATTGTTTAGGTTGTGTGATTTTGTTTTTCTGTGTTACTTATTTAGGATATTACAGTTTTTTTCACAATCCAATTCCTGTGTCTGAAAATGGTCTTAAAATGACAATAATATTGCTTTTCCCAATTATTTCTGGAACAATATATATATATATATATGATATAATAATATATCACTAAACAAAAACAGCTATTCTGACAGGCCTATGTGTATGCAACTTAATACAGTATCATATAAAAACGGCTGCAGCATAACAGACAACAAACAAAAATGACAATCCTGTCGGGTTGAAGCACTCTAATAAATAAACACACTATAATATAACCAAAACCATGCAAATGCAGTGGACATTTTGGACATCTTACAGAAAACTAGACGTAGACCTCAAACTCATCATAAACAAAATTATTTCCTGAATATTAACAATGCTTTTTTTTTTTTTTTTTTTTTTTTTTTTAAAAGAGAAGAGGAATTGAGAGAGGAACTGGGGATAAACTGTCACGACCCCCTTTACTTGAGGGGGATTTTGAAAATTCCTTTATCAGAACGAGTGACACTGACTGACCTCCACGATGGGAAATGTGCCTGCTGAGAAAAGTCCCTTGTTTCCTCCGGTGCAAAAGAGTCGGGCATTTCAGCAGTAGGGCAGAAGTGAGTACATAACCAGTTACTGTTGACAGGACATATACAGCAGCACACATCTCCTATGAGTCAGCTGGAAAACAAACACACTATGTTAATACCAGCAGTGAAGCAGGATCGCTACAAACTCCACAAAAAAAAATTTAAGTTTGTTTGTATGGCACTTAAACAAAAATTAAAAACTAACATGTTTAACATGTGCTACATACAACAAACATAAACACAGATAAACCAAAACAGGCTGACATAGAGAATAAAAGAGGAAAACAAATTAGAAACATGTGAGATTAAAACCACGTATAAAACATAAGGATAAATGTTGAGTGGATTAAAACAAAGCAGTGTACGACTTGAGTGTGGCATCAAAATTAAAATAAAGTGTAGTCCGGTTAAGAGTAAAGGTAGACATAAAAACAAAAATCATAAGAGAGCCTTTAAATATTAATATAAAAGTGTCTGTGTCTTTCTTTTTCTAGACAGAGAAATAGTGATCTGAGTTTTTAAAAAAACACTTTGACAAACAATGAGAGCAGAGCAGCCACCAATTCCTGATAATTGCTAAAAACAGCAAAAAAGAGAAAAAGCCAAAGTGTGGTCTTAAGCTATTGGCAAGACCAATAGCTAAAACCCAAAAGTATGACATTGCCATTGATCATTTAAGTCTTTGCAAAAGCCTGCATAATAATTCACAAATAGTGAAAACTTATTTACTTATTATCCAAAATGACAACCACTTATTTGAGTCACCTAATCAAACTGTACTGTATATAGTCTAGGACTATTTTGTGCTCCTCAAGCGATCGATGACAGCCACAAATGACCACACGAGCTGTCGAAGATTCAGATTTAATTGTCACTCTGTCTTCTGTCTCTCATTCATTGTCAGTGGAACAGCTGGAGAAAGGGTTTTCATTCATATAGTAACATTAAAAACATAATTTCTTCCTCATAATACACAAGTACAACAACTGTTAAATGACAATATTGTTTACAAATTTAATGGCAATAGCGCACTTCCTAAAACAAAGGTTCGAAGGGGTCGACCTCAAAAGGGTTAAATCTTACCTTAGTCATCAAATTCTTTTAGGTTATTCTTTTTATTGTATTGACCGACCCAAGCAGGTAGAGTAGTGTCCAAAAATCAGAAGAATAAGCGGAGGTATATATAAAGATAAGCAGTACTCTCTGCTACAGCCGCAGTAAGCTTCGTTCAGTCACAGCTCTTCTTACAAAACACCGGCCCCCTGTCACCTGTTTGCGCATGCGTTGTCGCGTACTCACGAGACATCAACAAAGGCACTTCCGTCCGAATATTTTAGAATAAAAGCAAAGATTTCAGAATAAAAGAAGAATTTCAACCATTCCTTACTACCTGTGGTTTTTAAAAGAAATTATGTATTCTGAAACAAATGACCGCGATTAGACCTATCTGTGATGCTATGCTGTGATGATAAGAGATTCTATATGATTCCATATGATGTAGGACATACAGTGTAAAGATTAGTAAATGCAATGTTAAATTACATTTTGAAATTTTGGAGCTCTGCATCCATGTATACATTCTATACCTATTTCTTCTCTGATATTGGAGCACAACTTCAGCTGAAAAGTTTATATTCTTATTTTCATCAAAGAGACAATGACCACAAGTAAAGGTTTTTCCACATCAACTTACGTTGACATGAACCTATATTTTTTCTTAACTAAATCATTATAACAAATGTTAAACAAAGGACAAAGACGAGTCAAATAAATACATTTTTACATCTTATTAACTTTAGTTAAGTGGGGATTATACTGTGTCAAGACTCTGATTGTCTCCGTAAGTCTATTATGTGCAGGTTTTAAAATTTAAAAGAACACATCGCAACTTCATATAATATCTACTTCAATCAATTAAATTATATAGTTGTTTTTGCCAATTTTTCATTTGTGACATCAAATTATAACAGCCAAAACATTCCCCATTGACACCAGTCTTTAAGCGTAGTAAGTTGATCACTGATTTAGTCTTTTCATCCACCAGATGCTGCTAATGTGCAGCTGTTTAATGGACAAACAACATATTGAAAGATACAATATGCACAAGAGCAAGTTCTACCCTACAGGGAGCTCGCTAGTTGAATCATAAAAGTCCAGATGTAGACGTCCAGGCTTTGTATTTTATACAATTTAGTCAACAACAACATGTCACTATAGCTCTGTAAACTGAATAGTATGATAGTAGAGACTTTACACAGAGTAGTAAAAATCTTGCACATTTGTACCAGTCAAAGTTCAGTTTATGCAATAACCACTTGTGGAAAGGTGGAACACACCCACGGCAGAAAAGCTTCATTATAGCATTATGTGCTAATCATTTATTGGTGGTTAAACAAGCAAAAAGCCTTGTTGGGCTTTCTCTTAATTTTCTGCAAGCACAGTGTGTAAATTTAATGAAAGATACGTTTTGACAAAATGCCTCAAGGTTTAACAGCCGTTCTGAAGGAGTGGAAATGTCTGGAGGAAGAGTATCATAAACTTCAGGTAAGAAATTGACTTTTGTTTGCAGTTGATTTACCAAACACAATGAAATGTTTTTAATATCCATGAGTTAAACTTCTGTTAAAACAGTCACATATCTGCTCAGTTTATTGTTATATATCTTGGTTATGCTCCAGATGGTAATCTACCATATTCCAGAAGCTTCTGAAATGTTTAAATGCTTCTCGTAATCTATATATTCTTCTTGTTTACTGACGTGTCCAATGTATTTTTCATCCAGGAGACAAACAAAATGTACTTACAGAAACTGGAAGAAATATCCAAATTACAAAACAACTGCTCTTCCTCCATTTCCAGTCATCGCAAAAGATTAAAGGAGGTGTCCCACCTAATGAAAAAGTAAGTTTACACACACAGACACACAATATGAAATCAGAAATTTGCACCCAAAGTGAGAAAGTCATATGTTGTATGTTGTATGAATGACACACACCTGACATACACACTCATTTCATCCATCAGGTGCAACACAGGACCACCAGAAGAAGATGCTAAGACCTTGGATGAAATCAAAGAGAAAATAAAGACACGACCAAATGCTTTCTTTGAAATGGAAGCTTTCCTTCCCAAGAAAAACGGGTGATGACTATACCAAAAAGCAGAAACAAAACTAGTAGTTAATGTCAAAGTGCTGCTTAAAATACATCAATTACTTTTATTTCCGCATTTATTACAATGCATAAAGTCAAATTAGAAAAAATATGATTGTGATTGATATGTTTTGTATTGCAGATTGTACCTCAGTCTGGTTCTTGGAAATGTGAATGTGACTCTTCTCAGCAAGCAGTCAAAGTAGGTGATGACCACCACACAATCTGAATATCAAGTCTGCTTTTTGTTGCATTATAATATTTTTCGGCCAGTAACTCTTTAACTCTATCTTTACTTCCATTCAGTTATGTGGTTTATCATAGAATCGTGATTCAATCACTAATCAGCCAATAAAATAGCACTTGAAACTGATATTGAAAAGAGCCTTTACTCCCTTCTATCCAGCATTTTATATAGCCTATTTAATTATTTTTTAAACCCATATTTACTTGAATTTTCACATCCTTGCCAGATTTGCTTACAAAGATGAATATGAGAAGTTCAAGCTGTACCTTACAGTCATCCTGCTGCTGTTCTCCTTCATATGCTATTTCTTTTTCAGCTACAGGTGAGCATCATCAGCATATCTCAACATCAACAATTAGTTTGATATATGGACACTACATGTACTTTCTGACCTCATAAAGGAATTGTCTTATGCCCCTGACTTTAGATTTCTTGATGCAATCCTCAATTTCCTGCTGGTGTGGTACTATTGTACATTAACTATCAGGGAAAGTATCCTCATCACCAATGGCTCCAGGTCAGCCACATACTTATCCTCCAACTATCCTACCAAAATACTGAAAAATGCATCTGCCATATTTTCAGAAAAAAAAACATGTTCTTAGCTCTGATCTTTGCATTATTAAAGAAAACTAGTCATTATGGCAATTAACCATCTTTAAATATGTAAAATATATGTATAAGTATCTAATAAAATGTGTCTTGCAACATAGAATCAAAGGCTGGTGGGTTTTTCATCACTACGTCTCAGCTTTCTTGTCTGGGGTAATGCTGACATGGTGAGTAGAGGAAGATAAAAACCCTGAAAAACAGATTTAGTATTAATGAATTTCTATTTTAACACATCAAAACTCAGAAAATGTCATTCATGCTGCCACTTTTTCTTATTCACATCTCTGTTTGCTTGTTTTTGGGAAAAAAACAACATAAATTAAATTGCATTTTTTCTATGTTGTAACAACTTTCTTCTCTTTCACACCCAAGGCCAGATGGGAACCAGTACAAGATATTCAGAAACCAATTCCTTGCATACTCCCTGTATCAAAGTAAGGTCAAAGTATTTGAGACACATTCATAGTTCAAACTTTTCTGAATCAAAACAAAACCTGACCCATGTTTCTTTCATCTCAAACACAGGTTTTGTTCAGTGTCTGCAGTGCTATTATCAGAGCGGGTGTCTGTACAGACTACGAGCTCTGGGAGAAAGACACAACATGGATCTGACTGTAGGTGAGATACACCGGCCAAGGATACAGAATACAGACACACTCAGTCAGGCATATCATAATTAAATATTTAGAAAAAAATTTGTATTTTTGAAAACCAATAATGTTCGATCATGCATGTCTGGGGCTCCCGATCATCACTGCTGCGAATAAACAGACTTGGAGGAAAATTTTAATTTCTCTGTTTGCTCTGTTTTTAGAGGGATTTCAGTCGTGGATGTGGAAAGGGCTGACGTTTCTTTTGCCCTTCCTCTTTTTTTGTCATGTGAGTACAGTCTGTGACACTGACATGACTTGCAAGTGAACTTGAGAAATGATCTCTCACTGCTGCTTAGTTTGCATCAAAAATCCTGCTTTGTCACGGTTTAGATCAGAGGACACAGACAAGCTGATAAAAATGCTGTCTTGCTAATATTCTGCTGCATAGTCATGATTTGACACAATGCTTTGGTTGTTGACATGGTCTGGATAACAGCTTATCCTTTGACGTGTTTCTGTGTTGTACACTACAGTATATTCTCTTTTTCACAAAATAAACTCAACTCATGTTTTGTCTTGTAGTTCTGGCAACTCTTCAATAGCTACTCCCTCTTCAGAATGGCTCAGCTCCCAGACTGTAAAGAATGGCAGGTCCGTACGTTCATGGTCATCAAATATGACCATTTCCCCAGTTATTTATTTTATAACAGTTCAATATTTTACTGTACCTATGTATCTCTCATTTAGCCAGCATTAACACTTCTTAACTGCTTATAATGTATTTTTATGCTGCTAGAATGCTTATTAGCCTTTCTGAACTACTGACAGCCAAATATTACATTTTGTATTCATTTTTTTACATTGCAAAATTATACTCCCTCTGCAAAATCATAATCATGATTTTGCATCAGCATGTTTGATAGCAATTTGCCTTTCTTTTTTTCTTTTTTTGTATCAAGAAAATGACCATGCATTAAGGCTAGTATGCTTACTCACATATTGTTTTCCATGTCCCCTGTGATGCCAGGTCTTGATGTGTGGTCTCTGCTTCCTTATTCTGTTCATGGGAAACTTCTTCACCACCGTTGCTGTGGTCCGCCAGAAGCTCAAGACCAGGACTCAGAAGTCAAAGACCCTGTGATGCAAACTAACAACACAATATATCTAAGAACATTTTGTGTTCCTCTCCAAATGAAAGCTAATATCATTTCTACTGCTTTATTAACATTGTTTGCTATGTTATTATGCTATCAAATTATCATGAGTCTTCTTGCTATTATTATAACAGATGAAGGAACATTTAAAAATATTATTAATCAGTCAACATTGCAGATTAAATTATATTCCACAATCCATCCATGTTCTCATCTTTGTATAATTAGTAAAATAAAAATTACTCATATGAAAACACAATGAATAAAAACTCAAATAAAGACATTCTAACGTTTGCACCTGTTTTCTAGTCTGTTTTTATATTTTGTGCTAGGGCATACATGTGCATACCTGAACATGTTTGATTCATTTTTTGCCCCTTGATCTGACTGAGTTTAAGTTGCGTGTGCAGGTTCCCTCTGTGGAATCCTAGAGGAGTGCGCCGGGATCATGGCCACAAGGGGACTGTGAGTAGTGATAAATACTTTAAACGGTTCTTGATAAGGGCGCCAATCGGTTTATTAGCCTCTCAACATTAAGAAATAAAAACAGTAAAAAAAAAATAATACACTCACTCATGAGGTTAGGGTTAGGAATGTACTCCAGTTTTCCATTTTTGGTTACTTTACACCTCTGCTTCACTATATTACTGAGGAAAACAAAGTCTTTCTTCCTCCACAACATTTCTGACAGCAATTTGTGACTACTGATAGTAAATTTGGATATTAAGGTTTTATCTATAAGGCTTTACTTATATACAAAGTTTGTGGGCTTATAAAATCTGATTCTTGTAGCTTAAACTATACAACATTCTAAAGCAGTTGAAACTAGCTCCTCTTTTGCCAACTACAACCACATTCAATCAGAAACAAAATAAAATATTATACACTACAACAATGACAGGCAGTAGTTGAAGAAAAAATATTACTAAAGTTGAATTAATTACCATCCAATATAATGATATATAATATCTGCATTCCAGACCAACCAACCAATTATGCATAGCAAACTGGTCTGCACAAATACCAGAAAAAAAAAAAAAAAAAAAAACCAAGGTGATGTGCATCAACACTCATGTCATTACTGACATTACATTATTATTAGTCATTACTGGAGAGGCTGCACATACCTCAGAAATCTCACAAGCATTGAAAACTGTACCATAACCCTCACTTATTAACAAAGCCAGAGGTGCTTTTAGTCAACTTTGTAACGTCTAGGAGTCCAAGAAACAGCTGCTCAAAACAAAGCTCAGGTTCTACAACAGTGATTTAAAAACAAAGGTCATCCCGCTATTCGAGTCTGAGAGCTGGTGTGTAAAGAAAAGTTACATAAGACCGACATTTTCCACAAGAGCTGTTTAACACTGGCCTAACAAGATCTCAACTGCGGAAGAAGACAGGCTGCATTGATATGTCCCTTGGGATAAAGAAACTATGGTTATGACAACACATATGGAAACCAATTGTTGGGACCTAAAGCGAAAAGAGAGGAGGAAGAAAGACAGAAGTCAGGAGGGGGGAAACGTATTCCTGACAGGGAGCAGTTATTTTTGTGTTAATAGTTCTGAATTTCGAGCATGACTTTTACTTGTTGCAGAGTATTTTCAACAAAGTGGCATCATTACTTAAGAATCTGCACAGCAGCTGAGCGTGTCTATCTAACATATACATTTGGCACCGTGAGCATAAACATGTTTAATGAGTTTGTCTGTCGGCCTCTCAGGGCTATAAACTTCATTCTGCTGGTCTCATTACATAACCATGACCCTTTACTCTGATGCACGTCGACAATTATTTATTATTGCGTGACACTCGCGCACGGTCTCATTAGGTAATGCTTTTTTAGACCAGTCCAAGTTGGACATGTAACCGAGGAAAGTAGAAATAATAATGCCTATTTTTAATAGTCAATACGATGAGACGTTTTCCGTAAAAAACAAAACAAAAAAAACACGTGTTTTCAGTTTTGGGGAGAAGATTAAACTATCTCTAGATTAGATTTATTTTGCGTTGAAAGTGCAACAATCCTCCCCTACTGCCAGGACCGTTTTGGTTTGGTCCATCCGTCGCGTAAAAGTTCCTTCCGCGTTGAGCACAGTGAGAGCGTGACACAAAGAAGAGAGGCGAGGGTAAGTGCCCGAACAAACTCTTGCCTTAAAATTGTTTTACATCGAGCCGGAGTGTGTGGCAGTCCGCGGGAATAACAGGTTAGCTGTATTGTCTTGACATTAAAATTAAAAACTTAAAAATAAAGAGAAATCCTCGGCTTGTTTTCAAGCGTTAGCTCAATTGCGGACTCTTTATGTTATGCAAATTGAGGCTAACTGTTTGAAGCAAGTCGTTTCCTTGACATATTTTGGTTAAAATATGTGAGGATTCATAAGTTTTAAATTCACCGTGTGTTAGCCAACACTGTTATCTCCTTGAATCAACTTGTAGTTTTGTCAGGGTCACGATTTCAGCCGGTGTTATCACGGTCCAGGGAATAGTCGGGGCCCTAGAATCAATCCCCACTGGGTGTTTTGGTCATTCTCCTCGTTTCCTCTGACCGCCAGTGATGTTTTCTAAATACTGATGGAATCTCCAGTCATGACTTAACTCTTCTTGGTGGCAGACTTCTCACGTTGTCTGCCACCATCCAGGAGTTACACAACTATAAGCAGATGAGGAGGTGAATTGAGGGGTGAACCTTGACCATACCTAATTCATTGATTAGTTACATTCCCGGTAGCAACAACTGATAAAGTTTCTTTCACTTAGCATGATTGACAACTAACCAAAGTCTCGTGACAATACACCGGTGTTGGCTAGTAGCTGGCGTACACTTGAACTAACAGTAGACAACGTGTGTCCTGGCTTTATCCATGTGTCAGAGGAATTTGGGATAGATGACAGTATTTAACTATATCTTGGCTGTCATTTGGACAACTTAAACACGCTGGCAAAACTTTAATATTCAAGGCTAACTTGCTGTAAGGTAAGTGCTTCGCTTCATCAAGAATGGTCACTTTTTAAATGGATAACAAAGCGTTGTCTGTTTTGGTGTGTAGTTCAGGTTAAAGTTGTTTTGTGTATCATCCCTCCTATAGCAGCTTACAAAAACATGATAGCAACTACAAAGTACTCCATGTGCTCATATCTCAGCCAATGCAATTGTCATTAACACCTGAAAAAGGTTTCCAGGCCTACAACAACCTTATAATAAAATGTATCAGCAGATCATCAATTGTTGTACCATTGCATCCAGTTCATAGTACACACTGTGGTGAAGTTGCCAGTTGTTGTTTTACTTGGATCTGCCTCGTGTCAGATAAGTAATATCTCCCAGTTCCATGAACTGAATCATGTGTTTATCATCATTAGCTAATTTGTTATTAACAAGAACATGACATTCCATAAAGGAAGATCTGGATCTTTTATTCGTTTAGATATAACTTCTTACTTGTCACACATTCATGAAATCCATTTGAATGACTGAACCTGTATTCTCAGCTACATTTTGGTGCCAGTCCCACTCCTCTCTCTTACCATACTGTGTTGTGACCCTGTACATACTGCCTGTACTCCCTGTACATACTGGCCTATTGTTATTTTTCATTATGTTGGCAAAATCTCGCAATGTTGAAAACGGTGGAGAAAGTGAGTGAGAATCTGCACCCGTACCTGGATCTGCCTCAAAATGTTCTCAACTCTTCCTTGGCCCAAGATCCACCCCTACGCATAATTTGACCAAAATCTGTTGACATTGTTTTGAGATATCTTTTGGACAATAAAACAAACAAACACAGGTGATCACAAGACATCCGCCAGATAACATTCTATGAAATTGAGACAGGAGGTTCTTGTGTTTTCTGTATGGGTTTTTAGTTGACCCTACTGGGAGAGCTTTTGAGCCACGTTTCCACCTAAGTGCTTTCGGTATTGCACCTTTGGAAACTGTACACGGCAATAGATCTGTTTTGCAGTACTGACAGTGCTCCTATGTAGGCGGGATTTGGTTTGTTAGTATGGCTTCAGGGCCTTGAACTTTTCCAGCAGTTGAAACAGCATCTTGGTCTTGAGTTGCATTCAGTAACTGTCACACTGCCTAAAAAGCGCCTCTCTAGTCTGCCCTACCACTCAAAAGTGTTTTTGCAACACAAGGCAGCACTTACACACACATTCAGAGACAGAGGCAACCACGCTCATAAGGAGAAATATCCATTCACACAATCACTCACATACCTGCATCTACACTTATGCATCTTGCTCAAGGACACTTCACTATGTGGACTGAAGGGAGTGGGGATTAAATCACCAACCTTGATCTAGCCATGCAACACCCTGCAATTTAAAAAAAAAAAAAAAAATCACACTCACTCTTGTGCTTCTCTGTCACACACTCTCTAAATTACCCACCCCCCATGCTATTCACTGTAGAAACAAATGTTGATTATAGTTTCTTAATCCGCCAGAAATGACAAGTTACTTCTACAACTATAAAATGTTCCCCTCAATACATATCTCATTTACAGTTCTTTAATAAAGACTTTGATATGGATCATTTGATTTGAATTATGTCATCTGTTTTTTGAACGCCAAAGTTTAGTTGCCAACTAATTTGATGCTCACTCGTCCCAATCATTTTTAAAGCAAACATGTCCAACAATAGACAGCCAGGAGTAATGGTAACCCAATCTCTCGTTGTTTTCATTTCTTTAACCACATTGACATCTGAGAAGTTGGAACATGAAGCCCTCTCATCCTCAGTGCTGTTAATACATTATAACTCTGGGTAGAAGTTTTGATTTATTTTTCAATCTTTAAAGTAGTACAATAACAAATACAACAATAACAAATGTCCTCCCCCGACCCAAAATTGATGTCTTCAACTGATTGTTTTTTCTCTAATAGCCAATACGAAAACCTAACTTCACAATCGGAAAAAATGTTGGTTCAATTAGAACAATTGATTGGTTTTCTATGAAACAATCTATTTATATAACTTTTTGTTTGTCACCACTGAGTGTTTTTTGCAGTGTAGATTGTTCTAATAGTTGTGTAATTCTCTTCCCATAGAGTGTCAACATGACAGACATGGACGCTGAGACCACCACCCACACCGTACCCATGGTGGATGAAGAGGAGCCTCTTTTCAGCAACCTGGACCTCTTCCTCTTCTCCCTCATTGTCGGACTTGTCATTTATTGGTTCATGTCCCGCAAGAAGCCTGAACCCATCCCCGAATTCAAGAAGCTCGACACACCGTGAGTATCCATCATGTTATATCTGGGTATTTTTTAAGAGTTTTGAGTAATAACTTACTATTCAAATCTGTCTACATCTTTTAAGACGGACTCAAACCATAGGTGTTATAATATCCCAACAGATTATTAAATCTGGTTTCACCACACACATAAGAAGAATCTCCACAGATTGTCTTCTTTCGAATCTCCAACATGCACACACACATCAGGATTCAAAAAAATAATGATTCCCCTTTGGAAAATTTGGAAAATACTTAAAATGGTACATTCTGGTGCATTTTGACAGCAATAATCCCTTTCATTTTCAGCAGTTTTCAGCTAAAACATTTGTGGAAATGTTTCACTTTTAATAATCCATAACCTTCAGGTAGAATTTTAGATAACAGGATCAAGACCATGCATTCTTTTTATGAAGTTGGAGAATCTGTGGACAGAAGACATTCAATTCCATTGTTACATTTCTTTTGTTAATATTTGTTTTTCATTAAAATTTATTGGTCATATTTTAAAACCACATTTTCATGTATTCTTCAAATTTTCTGATGTCAAAGTGTTAAAATTTGAAACAATTCAAAATCATGTTGTCTCAAGAAAGCAACAGTGAGTGACGTGGCGCTCATGACATCCCCCTCCAATCAACTGCAAAGGTGAACTGTGTGAGGGGAGACTTTTGGCCGCCATGATTCCTCCCTAGCGCTGGTCTCATACACACACTGTTTATCAGTTGATGCAAGTGAAAGACTCCTATAGATTTGCATGCAGCAAAATTTTGTAAACATCGAGAACCAACCAAATCTCCCGATCCCGGTGCACAAACTACTTCCCCATATATTTAGTACTGGTCTGCATACCATTTAGACCACATACTGCAATGACTAAAGCACGATTGATTTGCCTCGTTATTTCAGTTGACACACGTACCAGCAGATGGGGTGGAAGCTGGGGCTGAGTGAGTTTTGTTGTCATTTGGAAGATGCCAGGGTTGTTGTTTTTTTTGTTTCAACTAATTTTGATGTATTTTTCATGGACATCACCACTTGAAATAACCGTTGGCAGTTTGTACGAAATTATTGAATATCTTTACGATGAAACTGGCAGAGAAACAGACGCTGAAAGTATTAAACGGTGGATTCGCCGGTTGCTGGCACTTTATTTACGGCTGATGTATCATTCACAGTGGTAAAAGGGAAGTCGTTTTTTGCAAACACTAAAATTAGGAGGAGAATTAAGTAGAATTTAAATGCAAGTGTCTTATAACATGTAAGTCGTCAGAAAGAAATAGGCTGTCATCAAATTCTGTGTTCAGCGTCACTATTGGAAACCTTGGAAAGGCCTTGAATGTCTTGTAATGTTCCACTAGTAATGACCTTTGTTTTCCCTTTCCCTGCAATGCTCTTTTACCCAGTCTCTATCTGATCTGTCTTTGCCTCTCTGTCTGAGGATATAAGCCACTCCCTCTCTGTTCCCTCCCCTCATCACGTATCAGTGGTGTTATGGAGGTTTGGCTTCATTTCAATGGACTCCACTTCTATTGGACACATTTGTAGTCCCTCCCCAACCACAACAGAATCTCTTCAGTCACCCGAGTAAAAGACATGGGCCAGGTCTTGTGTAGTTGTGTGAATGGAAACAGTGTTGGAGGCCATGGGGGGGAGTTCAAGACCCATTTGTGTGAAAGCAGGACATTGGCTAGAAGGGAGAAAGTTCCCTGTCGAGCATGTGTGACCTAAGGAAGACCGTGTATCTGTGCAGAGTAGTAATGCAGGAGGGGAGCATAGAGCAACACAAACCCAAGGCTGGTCTCCCCTCCCCTTAAAGGGAGCAGTGATTACCTAACTGTTATGAAGGGGGTGTAGTCTTCCATGTATTTCCTGTGCTTTTGTTTTTGGCCCTGAACCCATTTTAAAAGTTCCCTGGAGAGCGAAAGAGGAGTGTGAGCCAAACTCCTTTTGTGAGTCCTCCGCAAAGGTGGAAAGTTGAGGCAAAAGACAAGCAACCCTTTCTTTGCCCTGGGTTACTTTTTTTTCTATCTGCTTTTCCCCGCTCCCCTGCTTTTCTTTTCTGTGTGCATGCGCGAGGATCTGTCACAAATGGAATCCTTTTATGATAAATGAGGTTGCCATAGCAGTGACATTCTCCTCTCTCCTCCAATGAGATGGGGGCGGGGACTGGAGAAAAAAAATTGCCATTCACAGCCCCCTCCCCTTCAGCAGTCCACCGTAGAGTTGCTCTAATAACTAGCTAAATTCTCAGAATGGATCTTTTTTTGTTTCCCATACCTTCCAGACCTGAGAGGAATAGGGACGGGGATGAGGAGGAAGGCACTTAAAGCCTGAGAGTGTTTCTGTGCATGCTTGTGTGAGTCAAAATTGTGGGTCTGCAGCTCGGCTACATTTTATGGGAAAGTCAGTTTCCCACCATTGTGTCTTCAGTGGTTGCCAGACACCGACAAGGCTTGTAGGCTGTGTGTGTGTGGTGAAGTTCTGTGTATGTGGAGAACAGACGCTGCTGTTTCAGAGAGCAGCACAGGAAGAGGCACGACTCAGATCGTGTTGGTGCCTCTATGCTGAAGGCAGGCAGCTCTACCAAACCTGCGAGTGTCTGGCTGCATATCTGGGCTGCTTTGATTTTTCCGTCTCGTGGTTGTGGAGGGTTGAGATCCTGCTTTGGAGTTTGAGAGTGGCGGTTCCCGGCGTGGCAAGCCAGTGGTGCGAGTGGCTGTGGTGAGCTGCAGGGTTACATGCCATGGGCTGTGTGTTCTCCCTACCAGAGGACAGAAGAGATGCTGCTGAAAGGTCAGTAAAAGTTTTAAACTGCCCCTTCTAAGAACACAAGAAGCGTGTTTTAACGGTACTTGGAAGTGGGCTTCAACATTTGCCTCCAGATATTGTTTATTTTATATATAATATATATTATATATATATATTTCCAACTGTTTTGTTCTGTACCGATAGCTTGCTTCGGAGGCTTCGTTTACGCGACAAAGGTTTTGCTAAAATCTCAAAAGTTTTTTCTTTACGTTTCAAAAAAGGTCTGCATTCATATGACAACGTTGTGGAAATGATCCTTGTGCGCCGAGCAGCAAAAAACGTTAGAAAAACGCTGTAATGTACATGCCTTGCCAGTAGTTGGTGGTGTGACTTTTCAAAATCAACACCACAGAATAAAACCACATGCTCTGTTCGTGCATGACTATTGGCTGAGAATGTAATAGCCATGCACAAAGTGGGGCTGTGTCACACCGTTTTATGTAGAATTACATTTTGCCAGTTTACACGGTGACACTAACAATGTTGCGTTAAAAGATTACACTCTGGAACTCGTTTTCAAAAGGTTTGCGTTTTCTGGCCCCTAAATCACTGTTGTCGTGAAAACAAATGGCCAAACCGCAGCAAAAGTTCACCGTTTTATGGTAGAACCGTTGTCATGTACATGGCACCTAAATTAATCTCTGTCATTTGTCTATTTCTGCCACAGATTAACAAGATGGCGGTTTCAGAGGGCACACAATCCTCCTTGTTATTTAACAGATATGAATAAGTAATAATAAAATCTATTTGACTATTATTGGGTCTTTTTTCCCCCCATTTCCACAAACCCCACAGACTCTGTTCAGGCAGTCATCATTGTGCTGCAGGAAACAAAATGAGTTTGATTTCCATTCCATTGTTGGTCTTTAATGTATAAATCTGGTTGCAAAATGAAAAACATGCTATTAATTGTGTCAGTATAAGATCACCTCTAAGTCTGGATGAATCTGACTGTGCAAGACTGATCTGACTCGGTGTTTTTCTGGATGGATTTAGGAAGTGAAATTTTACCGTGTGTATAGATGATTAACTCTAAACTGTTTATACTGAGCTCTAAATTGTCCAAACAATGTCAAAGGCCAGCATGAATGAGTTTGTTTCAATGTGGAACTTGAGTATTACCAGGATGTAAAAGATTATGATACCAGTAGCATGATATTATAAGCAAACTGGCAGACTGGCCATATAACTCCATCTTAAAATCACAACTTTGTCTACTATAAATAAACAATTTCAGACTACATTCAGTAGTGATGTGTTGTCAACTTAAACATTTTTAGTTTCTATGCTTATGTTCATTGGTTTTCTTGTCTATTCCGTCCATCAAAACCTTATACTATACTCGGATTAAAAAATAAAAATAAAAATTACCCAACTATTTATTGAATTTGAAAATTATGAAGAAATATTCAAATGTCTGGACAGTTATTAATGAAATCACACACAGTAAATATTAGTTGTATTTTGAGTTATAAAGCTGTGGTTATTTATCGATGGACTGGATTTGACTTATCTTGGACTGTGTTTACTTTTCCAGTTGTTGGATTTGCTTTCACAGTATTGAGATGCTGCATGGATTTTGAGCTCTGGTAATCTTGTTGTTTTTTTCCTGTGATGCTGGGGGGTGTATTTTTTATGGCAAATTAGGCATCAGCCCCAAATGCCTTCACTCGGCACTCTGCTGTTCTGTGGATTCCTTTGTTAGTTTATAAGTTTTCTCAATGTGTGTTAGAGACTAAATGAAATCAGATGCTCTTCATAGTTCAGTCCTGGTCAAACAAAGCAAAGGAACATATTGTCTCATTCTTTTACTTTCATAGCTATATTACAGCCTTGAGCTTTTAGATACATAAAGGCTGTATATGTATTCATGTTCATCTAGCATGCCATTTGTGCTTATACTTCCGTGTAGCCTTTTTATTACCTCCGCCAAGGAGGTTATGTGATTGGTTCGGTTTTATTTGTCTAGCTGTTGTTAGCAGGAGTACACAAAAACTAATAGTCAGATTTGCATGAAATTTTCGCCAAAGATGGACCCTAGCATATCCTAGAGGTGATTAAAGTTTGGTGATGATCCAGATGATAGTTGGGCCTTGGCGGAGGCTTGTGCTCTTGTTCCTTTTTCGATGCAGCTGTCCACTCAGATGATTTATTTGCCTTTTATTTGCCTCTATAACACATTTTTCTTCGTCTGTCCGTTTTTTGTTTTTACTAACACTGTTTGCACATGTTGTTTTGATCTGTTCCCATCCATTAATTACTTCCTGGACATATCGGAATCATCGTGAGGTGCAGGGATTAGGTATCAGCCACTTTACCCTCATTTGATACTAAAAATTACGTAATTTATGCTGATGATTGGTATGTGTTTACACTATGGTTATCGTATGACTAATGCTTGAGTGGCTATTGAGTCACTGCTCTGCCAGTCCCTGTTTTTGTAAGAATAACACAAATAACTAGAGGAATCCCACTGTCGTAACTCTACCTCTGATTGGCTTGGTATGATGATGATGATGTTTCTCACATTGTCGAAGTTCTTTCAATGAGGAAGATGATATGGATCCTGTGCAAGTATGCTACACTTTTATTTTGAAGCTGATGATGTTGTGCAAAACATCAGACACAACTTTTCAGATGTTGCGTTGAGCAAAGACTGACTGTCAACCAGTTCTACAGCTATTTTGGCTTATGGGCTATTACCTCATGCATCATGGTAAATGACTCATTGACTCATTAACTAATTTAACAAACCATCTTTTTCCTTCCCAGAGCACCAACCACAAGAGAGACCAGTTTCATCGAGAAAATGAAGAAAACTGTGAGTGATGTTATGATTAATTAGTCATTGTTTGAGTACTTCTTTTAAAGCGGAGCCATTTAAACTCACTGATATACAGTGATAAACAGTGTTCATGTTGTGGCCCTTCACAACATGTTGATCAACCTTTGGTGTCCTTATTAAATGCCTGTTGATGTGCAAGTTGAATGCCTTGAAAATGCATTCTGAATATATTTTAAATCAATCTACTGAATCTGTATTACTTAAACACAGTCTGTGTTTCATAAAGCAGCCTCTGGACATAGAGAATATAGTGTCAGAAAGCCTTTAACTGAAATCTTTATTCTATTTAAAATCAGGGAAAGAACATCATTGTGTTCTACGGCTCCCAGACGGGTACAGCAGAGGAATTTGCTAACAGACTCTCCAAAGATGCTCAGCGATACGGAATGAAAGGAATGGCTACCGATCCAGAAGAGTATGAAATGGTAATTCGCATCAGTGAAAGTTAAAATTAATATTTACAAATGGTCCCTCTCATTCTTTTTCACATGACTCAATACATCCGCCACTCATTTGTCACAGTAATTTGTGATGTGTTATGCAAAAATAAAACTCATCCAGGCAGGTGAGTCATCAACATGTGTACTGTCAGTCACAGTACTACAAAGAGCACAATTGTATGACCTTAGGCTTTATCAAAGAATATGTTGCAACACTGGAAACACTAGAGGCATAGATAACATTATTATTATTACTATTATTATTTAATTACTTGCAAGTTACAGATAAAAGAAACTCTTGATGTTGAGTCAAACATTTAAGACAAACTTGTTAAAAGTTCTTAGTTCCTCTGTGCCTATTGTCTCTGACTCTTGTGTCTGATGTTCTAGGCGGAACTGTCCCGTCTTTCTGAGATTAAAAACTCCCTTGCCATATTTTGCATGGCCACATATGGTGAAGGAGACCCAACAGATAATGCTCAGGACTTCTATGACTGGCTTCAGGAAAATGACGATGAAGACCTCTCTGGACTAAACTACACTGTGAGTCTTGAAGTCCTATTTGTGTTGAATAAATTCTCACAAGTCTACAGGGATTCAGAAAATTATCCAAGTTGTTGTGAAAACCTGTATGTTGACCATTAAACACAGTAAATTATGCTACATTATCTTTACTACACCAGTGTGTGTTTATACTTTGTTGCATTTAATACATATTGCCCTGCCTCCAAATGTATACATTAATCTCTCAGGTCCAGTTTATGAGCTGGATCCAATTGCACACAATGGTAGAACATCATGAAATGTGCATGCCTTGGTATTTTTATTTTTATTCAAGGTTCTGCATAAATCTTACAAACAAGGCCCTATATGTGAAGAAAGTGAAACAAACATTTGGCCTTTTTGTTTTAAATCCTTGTAAATTATTGATAGTTTATGGAAATAGTTGCTTATGAATGTTGATGATTTGACTATTTACCTAGCTGACTCATCCTTGCAGCTCTGGCTTCATGTTAAAGTTAAAATTATATATTTCATCTATACTTTTCAATGTGAGCATTATTCTTTATTTTTAGTAATGAAAATTATTTCCCGTTGATAATTTTTTAGAGATAACGTTGCATGGAATGTTACATTGCTAGCTGGAACTACTCGGACAGACAGACTTTGCATTACTTGCATACCTAGAAATGTACTTGTTCACTATTGCTACTTCATTCGTTTCCCTTCCTGACACACAATACACAGACTTCAATAGCATGAGCTGCGTCAGGCTTTGTGCTCATCGTGACAAAGTGCTTTGTTTGTTGTCCTGTCTTTCCTGTCATTGTTGGAGTGCAGCTTCTTTGGCCTCATTTGAGTGAAGAATTTGACTGTGGTAAATCTTTTTAAATCCTTGGCCATAGTCTCATCCTTCCTGTGGTATTTTATCTGTCGTCTCTCTTGTCTGTATCAGAGCGACTTCTTACATCACAGTCACTGGGATTTTAGGATTTTTATCATTCTTTTAATTTTCTCAAAACCACAACTTGACCAAAAAACCCAAAACATGAAAACCTCCACTATTGTTAATTGACAACTTTCTTTAGACATTTTTTAGATGAACCGTTGACAGCTTAAAGTAACTGAAAACCACAAGTACAACATGTTCTTTTCTTTCAAGCTGGTTTGGTTCAAGATTTAGCCAAAGCCACATACTAATGGTTTCTCGCTGTGTCTCATCTTCAGGTATTTGCTTTGGGCAACAAGACATATGAACACTACAATGCAATGGGAAAATATGTTGATAAAAGGCTGGAAGAACTTGGTGCCAAGCGCATCTTTGACCTTGGTTTAGGAGATGACGATGGCAAGTAAGTGACCTGTTAATCCTCTGAGCCATGGAATAAATGATGACGTAATGTATCTTAATGCAGAAGTGCTCAGTGCAGCACAAATTACACAACCCCTTCATTGTAATGCCACCCTGAAGGACAAATTTAACATTTTGACCCCAAAATCATAAAAATCATCAGTATGTTTGCTGGATAAAATGTAAAAAGACTGATCATCACATTTCTTAAACTATCCTTATATTTGTAAAGTGTATATTGTCACTGTAAATAAGAAGTCTAACTTATTTAATGAAAGTTTCAATCTAAATGTTTTTCTCAGCTGACTGCATGGTTTTGTGTTTCAGTCTGGAAGAAGACTTCATCTCATGGAGGGAACAGTTCTGGCCAGCTGTCTGTGAACACTTTGGAGTGGAGGCCTTAGGAGATGAATCAAGGTTCATTCTTAATCATTCCAATGGTTTTATGCTTTTCAGTTACCATATGTTTGTCTTAATGTGAAGTTGTCCCAGCCATATTTTCAGGTTGGCTATGATTTCTTAGGTATATTACCCCTAGAGGACCACAAGTTTGCACTTGTACTCCTCCATTCACAACAGGGTCTGTGGATTATCTTGATTAACCTGGTCGTGGTTTCTGGGAGTTGATAGTGCTTTGGAATTCGTTTTTTTTTAGTTAATTTGTTTCGGAGCTTTGAGCACCACAGGCAATCTAGTTCAATTATATTCGAGAGAACATCTCAGCCAATATTTCCAAAACTCTGCAAATCGCACAAAACAATCTAGATGGATTAATATCCCTACATATAAGGGAGTAGAAATACGTATATTTGATTTTGGGGTGTCTCTTATACAGGAAAATAAATCGCAGGCTGAAGATACAAGGTGTTCTCCAGACATTCATTTGCAAATGTAACTTGGTTTACACCTCAGCCTCACACGGGTTGGGTTTAAAAAAAATACTCCACTTTATTTTAACTCCACCCATCTGTATGTTAAATGAACAAGTGCGAATAGTAATTATGAAGTATTTAATATTTGTAAGCAGAGTCTGAAGAAGCTAACTTGGAGTCTTTTCCCTTTGAAGTATTCGGCAGTACGAGCTGAAGGAGCACACTGACGTTAACATGAACAAAGTGTACACAGGAGAGATTGGCCGCCTGAAGAGTTTCGAGGTCCAAAAGCCGTAAGTACTATAGCAGAGTTCACCACTAGAACTCACTCATCATCGATCTGCTGTCTGCACAGTCATTGCTTACATTTCCCCTACATCTCTAACCAGTTGTAAAGTTATTTAAGGTCACTTTATAAAAAGGAAGTGTCTTGCCCTCTGGTGGACATTGGAAACATTTCTTCCCTGGTGTAATTTATTTGTAATAGTTAATTTATGTATTGATTAAGAGTTCTTATTCAAATGAATCTCTTTTGTGACGATGTCTGGCCTTTTTTTTTTAATTGCATTTCCACTTTAAAGTGTTTTTCTTTTTGTCTTTTTAGACCCTTTGATTCGAAAAACCCTTTCCTTGCCCCGGTCACAGTCAACCGCAGACTCAACAAAGCTGGTGATAGACATCTCATGCACCTGGAATTAGACATCACGGGCTCCAAGATCAGGTGAGACTTGTTGGATGCGCTTTTTCATACACCCAATGACGTATGACGAGAGAAACACTGATTCATCTTTTGTTGTAAGGTTTTATGATTACAGGTGAAAGTCCCATTTGGTCACATTGTGTGTTTTCAGATACGAGTCAGGAGACCACGTTGCTGTTTTCCCAACTAATGACATTGCATTGGTAAACAAGTTTGGACAAATCCTTGGAGTGGACCTCGACATGGTTATCTCTCTCAACAACCTTGATGGTATGGCATTGAGAGCGTGACACACATTGAATCTCCTAGTTGTCTGTCGAGCCCTGTTACGAAAACCCCCTCTCATATCTAGACTTGCAGTATTGCCGCACTTCATGCACATGAGTTTGATATTGTTATACTACAGCAATTACATGTTATTGCTGTAATAGGAGTTTCTTGTCATCAAGGCCAGGCAGCTCTTAGTCAGTGTCTATTAGCATCTATTAGCAAGTGACAGTAACTGCTTTATAATAGATGGTACACAATCGCTGAGGTGATCACTTTGTAAACATAAAACAAACATAAAATTACCATATTTATGGGTTAAAAATACTGAAGCAAAATAATCTTACTGTCAAGGTGACAGGCAGAAGAGAAGATTCTTATATTTTGCGTGACATAAATTGTGATCATTCTAGATACCAATAAAATATCTGTCATTTATTTTTCAGAGGAATCCAACAAGAAGCACCCGTTCCCCTGCCCCACCACCTACCGCACTGCTCTCACTCACTACCTGGACATCACACACCCTCCTCGCACCAACGTCCTCTATGAGCTGGCACAGTATGCCTCTGACCCCAAAGACCAGGAGAATATGCGCAAGATGGCCTCATCCTCCCCCGAGGGCAAGGTCAGTGTAATAAAGGCAAACACAAAGTAGACATCTTGTTCATGTCAGAGACACAGCTGCAGGTACATCTCTGAACTTAGAACGCATGCACTGAATGTTTAATGTTATTTTTAACCAAGTCCACCTCTAATTACTTTATGTTATTGTCTTTTTGTTGTCTAGGCTCTCTACCAGGGTTGGGTGTTGGATGTCAGTAGAAACATCCTCGCCATCCTGGAGGACATGCCCTCTTTGAGGCCTCCCATTGACCACCTGTGTGAGCTGCTCCCTCGTCTCCAGGCTCGCTATTATTCCATCGCCTCTTCTTCTAAGGTATTTCCCTGTTAAAATCACCCATGACTGGCAGTCATATCCATTTAAGTATTGTTAAATAGTGGTCTTTAATATAGTTTGCAAAGACACCCAAACGTCGGTCAGATCAGGGAGTTAAAGTAGAAGGCTGTGGGTAACTCCCCTCTGTTCTGTAGGTTCACCCCAACCACATCCACATCTGTGCAGTAGTGGTGGAATACAAAACCAAGACTGGCCGCACTAACAAGGGAGTCGCCACCAACTGGCTGAAGAACAAACTGGTCACCGACAATGGCCACAAGTCCACCGTTCCCATGTACATCCGCAAGTCTCAATTCCGCCTGCCCTTCAAAGCCACCAACCCGGTGATCATGGTCGGCCCCGGGACAGGAATCGCTCCCTTCATGGGCTTCATCCAGGAGAGGGGCTGGCTCAAACAGCAAGGTACCTGCATATAGACATTGTGTGTCATGGTGTGTGTTTATGTGTTGTTGTTTGACCTTTGACAACCTCAACAAGGATGGAAAAAGGAGTGAAAAGACCTTTAAATGTGTTTGGCAAAATATAAATAAGTCATTTAAGGGTTGTTGGATGCAAGAAATCAGTGCTTTGATTGTCTTTACTTAGCAATTAGCATTCTGCTACCAGCATGTATTTGGTTAATACTTCACTTTGTTTCATCAGACAAACCTGTGGCCTACCATCATCCATTCATCTTTAAATTGAAGACTTAAAGGCATTAGATTAGTCTGGTATTGTGGAAATAGTCATAATGTATTTGTTTACATGTAAAACAGTAAAGAGAATACCTATTTTACCTCTTCATACCAACTTTTAATGCACAGATCCGATCTTGAACCACATCACTACATGGGTTAAAAGCTGAATGGAGGATGAGTTTGAACACGCAGCTAAGAGTTAGACGGTTTTCTTTACAAACTTTGAATATGTTTATAAAAAATACGACCATTACAGATCAGTTTCAAAAATCTCAGTGGAAGAGTCCGACTAGAATAATCGGCACGTACCAAATAACTGTTTTTGTTTTGTTTCCTTTTAATAGGAAAGGAGGTTGGAGAGACAGTGATGTATTTTGGCTGCAGACATAAGAATGAGGATTACATCTACCAGGAGGAGCTGGAGGACGCAGAAAAGAATGAAGTTCTAACACAGCTAAATGTTGCCTTCTCCAGAGACCAGGAACACAAGGTACGGTAGTCTCACCTCACTGCTGTTAGTTGTTTGAATCCCTGCTTGTCAGCTGGGATTCAAACAATGGTTCAGTTTAAAACGTGCCTTGTTGAACAGTCAGATCCAGATTGTGGGTTTCAGATAAGGTAAATCTTAATTTTTGCTGGCTTGTCATTTTGCTGTTAATCTTAAATTGTAAATATATATACTTACAGATAATTGTTCACTGTTTATTAAAGAACACCAGTCTAAAAACACTAGTCAAATATTCAATTAAAGAACAAATGTACAGTATAATGTCGATGCACTTATCAGCAATGTTTTCTTTCCATTTAAAAAAATACAGGTGTATGTGCAGCATCTGCTAAAGGGAAATAAGGAGAACCTCTGGAAGCTGATTCACTCAAATAACGCTCATATCTATATCTGTGGGTAAGTTGACCAGAAAAACATTCACATTAAATGTTATGTATCCAAAAAGATAGAATCTTTACATTTATTCAGTTGTGTTGTAAAAGAATTCTGATGAGTTGTTTTGAATGTTATAAGATACACTTGAATTGGTGTTTCTGATAGTATAGATTATTGATCCCCAGTTGCAGCAGCCATTCAAAATCTGAACTGACCCATTTCCTCATTTTAGTGATGCAAGGAACATGGCTAAAGATGTGCAGATGGCCTTCTGCGAGATAGCAGAAGAGCAGGGAGCCATGACGCGCACCCAGGCCACAGATTACATCAAGAAACTTATGACCAAGGGACGCTACTCACAAGACGTCTGGAGTTAAAGAGCCTTAGTGTCCCTGCTCACGTGGTGGTTTTAAATGTTCTTTTTTTTTTACTCTGTCTTGTTTTATCAGGAGTGAATATAAAAACATGAAATACCAGTTAATCACCCTGGTTCAGTAGAGCTACAGGTGGCAGAAAATCATGAGGCAAACCCTACCTCAGCAGGTTTTGTTCATAAACTCTCTCAGTAATTTCCTTTTTATGCTGTGTAAAGTATCTGGATCACCAGCCTGTGTCTGCTGGGGTCCTGCCCTGAGCCGCGGTCTCAGACCAAACAACAGCTTACACTGCAAATACCGAAGTCATCTTCATTTCAGATTTAATTTGGATTAGAATATACTAATGAGCCAATCAGTTTAGCTGTGCAGTCTTCTAAACTGATGACAGATCAGAGTTGAAAAATCCATGTGTTGTGTCACTTTGCCCAACCTCTGGATGTACAGAATATATTTCCACTGAACATGATTTAAATTCAAATTGTATAAAGCTGATTCAGTTTTGCCATCTTGAAATGTTTCAATCTGCATCTAAATGATTAACGGATTGTAGACGTAATGCAGCAGCAGGTAATATTGTATTATATGTGAAGTTAATCTAAGGAGCGTTGTGTGTTCCTGATGCGGTCTGAACACTCAGAGAAGCTCTAGACATGAAATGAGCTGATAGAGGTGCTTTGGAAAATACAAAAAATAAATCAATGTTATAGAAAACATGTAAAACTTTTGTTAGGAAGTTGTTTGGTGCATCAAACATGCATTATAGGTACAGTTATCTTTACCTTTGTATTTTTACAAGGGATTTAGCCTCTTATGCAAAAGTTTCTGTTCATTTTTAATCAGTAACAGAACACCTTTTGAGAGGCACGAATGCAAAGGGGAAGGATCATTAAAAAAACATGAGATTATGTGAATTTATCTTTGCTGTAAAAGCTTGTCTTTTAACATGATGAAAAATTGTCAGTGTCCTATATTTTTGTAAAATGTTGAAACATTTGAGATGTTAGCTTGAAACCTGATCCGACCTCCCAAATGGTTGTTTATTTTATATGCATCTAATGGCAGAGGATTTGTGAAATTGGTTTGTCATGTGTCACTAACTCTAGACACATGACAATCACCTCTGTGTAATTGTTCTGTATTTTTGTTTTGTCCAGTCACATACAGTATGCACCACTACATGGAAAAGACCCACAGACATACCAAACCCTTTGCGTCTCCCAGCATCCATCAGTCAGTGTGTATCCCAGTACTTTAGTGTGAATGAGACCAGCCAACCAGTTTGTGCAGCCTGTGCCTTTTTAACACTGCCTTATAAGTTGCATTAAAACTGCTTCACTCTCTGTGTAATAAGTTCTATTTCCTCCATGCATAAATTTCGATTGTCACTTTACCCAGTACTGTCACTTTTTTTATTCCATTTTATGATGTAATTATTCACTTTTATCAAAGCATGCATTTGTTTAATGGATAGAATTTGAATAATTTGTCACTGATTTGTCATTAAACTTTATGAGGTTTATTTACCTTCTGTATCTTGCATCAAATATATTAATAGAACATCCATCCATTATCTTTTTCAACAAAGGAGCGCACACATCTACACTTATCATTAATGGTCTGGGTATCTTGGTAATTCTATTTATGTTTCAGAAACAGATATCATAAAACAAGTGATTATTAGATTTTTCGTTTTAAAATACAAAAAACAAAAATGAAATACAAGGTGTTTCCCTTTTCATGGCCAAAAAGGAAGGGGTGAAATTAAAAAAACGATTTGATTAAAATCACTAGAAAACAAGCAAAAAACACTGAACAACATGAGAACACTGAACATTCTATTATGCAGAAGTGTTTCATGTCATCATCAAGAAAACTCCGGCACTTTAGCATGTGGCGCTCTTGTTTTGTGGCCAGATGACCGCATCCGGTCTCTGAACACGAAAAAACAGACTTTTTAGTTTCTGTTTACTAGTGATTTTATTTTTTCTTATTCAAAACAGAAAATGAAAGCCAAACGTTGTTTTTTTTTATGTAACTCTTTTCTTTTTGGTTACGGAAAGGAAGACGCCTTGTATTTTAATTTTGTTTTTTGTATTTTAAAACGGAAAATCAAATAACCACTCGTTTTTCGTTTTTTGATACCCATTCCTGAAACGAAAATCGAATTACCAAAAGATAAACAGACCACCGACAATGTAGGACCTGACTGACTTCAGAAGGTGGCAGTAATGCAACTCCTTGGATGGCAGCTGCCATTAAACACCACAGAAGAAAGAAGAAGAAGAAGACGCTGCATAAGGGAAGTGTCGCAGTGTGCTTATAGCAGTTCACTGGCGCTGTGTGTCAACTTGTGATTTTAATCAGAAGAAACACTTTATTGTTTTTTAAGTCTACATATAACCCTAGAGAATGGCCACTGGTAAGTCTCTGTGTCTTTTTATTTTACGTTAGTTTTGTTTGCATTCTTTTATTACGGATAATAAAAAGTAGGTCGAATAGCATTGGAGCTACATTTTAGCGGACAACCGCGAGGCCAGAAGCTGGGGACGGGTTCTGTGTATTTCATGACATATAACTTAGCCGATTAATGATTAGCAAAAACAACTTCGATTTATCTGGTAGTTGAGTAAATAATTTATTTTGTGGAGTCAACTTTAAGAATACAGTTTACTTAAGTGTTTAGCTACACTTTTGCAGAACCGTCAAAATGTGGAGAAATCACGCAGATTGAGCAGGGCCTTGTTGCGGCTAGCTAGCTAGGTGCCTGCTAGCGAACATGAATGCTTCTTTGTTGTTACCGATACTATTGTTTCCTTGTTGAGCAAGGAACGTTTGGGACTAATGTAATTTTAGAATAAGTTGGCAGTATACACGTTTTAAATATTTTGTTTGAAAACGGCGTCCACAGTTAATGGATAGCATTTTTAAGCATATGGTAATGTGCTTCAAGATTTAGCTCAAACCGAAGTTGACCGCCATTTTTAGGGGATTGCGTGGTGACTTGCCTGTCGGCGTTAGGTGTTGTACTTCAGTAACCTTTGAATGCTTCTGCCTTTAGCTACTACTGCACAACTGCTAAGTCACCTTAATCTTTAGCACGCTGTTTAGCAAACACGATGTGGTTTTCTTCCAGACAGCCATTTGTTCCGAAGTCTAATCATTGCTTTGTTTCTTTCAGATTCAGGCTACGGTGGCTCACAAAGGTAATGTTAATGTACTATCGAATAAACAACTCTCAGTAACTAATCGTTTTTGTATACGTAAACTGTTATGCACATTTTATTAAAATCTTTATTTGTAACTGGGTCACATGACATATTTTGAATGTAAGTATGACCAGATGTTACTGTTTGTCATGTCTGTAGCTACGGATCATATAGCGGTCAGCAGGGTGGACAGGTAAGGCAATTCTTCATATTATTATTAGCCATAATTAATGGATGTAACGTAATCTAATTGGTCTTGGTGATTGTCAGGGCTTTGGTCAAGGAAATGGAAGCAGTACTTTTGGGGGACAGAGTTACAGTGGCTTTGGACAGCAAGGTGCAGGACAAGGTATGTTTATTCCTGAAACTTGCAGAACACTAATACAAACCACTGAACATTGTACCGATGCTTCTTTGATAAATTCAGGTCAAAAACCCAATCATTAATTGGCTTGTTTGTGAGATTATTACCTCAAAAGAAATGGACTAATATTTGTTACATTTGCTTTAATGATCTGCTAGTTTTTTTCTTCCTTTTGTTTGTTTGACTCGGTTTGATTTTAATTGGATTCTGAAGTTTTAATTATTTTATCCCCATCAATGAAGTGAAGAGGGCATATAGGAATGGGTTCCATCCGTCCATTCCGTTTTGTTTCTGGTGCATAATTTACAATTTACAAATTTACAATTGTAACATGAAGTGTCTTTTTTATTTTATTAGTATATTTTTTAATTTCCATGTTTAAAAGTTGGACCCAACATTATTTTAGGAGTGGGTTTTGTTTCCAGAACAGATCTCAAATACTGTTAAGTATTTTTCAACAAATCTTTTCACACACAACCACTACTGAAGTGGTGCTTTTTGCTAAATGACATTTTTGTCATTTTAATTTTTATGAAACTTTTTGTAAACATCTCCCCTGTACTGAAAATGTATTTATCAAACTACAACAAAACTACAAAATTAATCAATAATGAACAAACAAGTAACCCCATTAATGGAAACTGTACAGCCCTGTCAGAAAATTTTCAGTGCACCCCCAGCTAGTGTGGTCCAATGTTGTGTGTGGACTGATGTGGTATCCCCTCTCATAATAACATGTTTCACTGAAATTAGATGTTTCTCAATTTTACGAACTGTCTGACTTGTATCTGTATTTTGACAGAAGGTTATGGCCAGTCGCAGCAACAAACCTATAGCTATGGAGCACAGGACTCTGGGTAAGACACTACTAATACATGGTTCAGTGACATTTTGTGCCTCTTAAAGCTGATGTGGGTAATGTATTTTACAGGCATTTTTATATGCTGAATTTCTCTTTACATGCTGGCAGCAACAAATCTGCTGTTCATCCCATCTAGGGATGCACGATTTATGTAGGACCTATAAATTAATGACCAAACAATTGGAAATTTTGGAAACGTGTGAATTCAAATTAAAGTTGTCTTAAGATAAATGCCTCAGAACATGATGATTCACATGTTGAGAATTATGCATGTGTGCATAGACTCCTATTCTATGTCTATACCCAGTACAGCATTTTAGGCAGTATTGGGGGAGTTTCTGATACAGGTATCTGAACAGCCCTACATTGTGCAATAAGAATTTACTTGAAATGATTCTGATTCGTTAAAGCATCAGATATGTGATCTCCTTCCATCTTTTCTTTCTCTTTTTTGAAACTTGATGTGTGTCATGAAAACATTAAAAGTCAATGTAGATTTGATCACTTTCTGCTCGACATTATTGTTGGCAATTTTTACGTAGGCTGGCAAGAATAAAAGTTACTGATGGAAAGTAACTTGTTGATGGGTTCAAGTCTGAGTTATGACTGTTGTACTGTACCAATTTTGTTAAAACCACTTCAAGGTATGGGGACAAACCATCTTTCGGGAAGCAAGGTTCCTATGGTGGCCAGGGGCAAGGTGGAGACAGCTTTGCACAGCGCGGATCCTTTAGTGGCCAGGGGCAAGGAGATGGATATGGACAGCAAAGCTCCTATGGTGGTCAGGGACAAGGTGGTGGTGGATATGGACGATGGAGTGACGGTATAAACAACTGGGTTTTAAATTAATATAGAGGCCTGTGTTTGTTTTGTGAAGAATGACTCAAGAATCGTGTTCTTAATTTTTTACCAGGCGAAGGTGGTGGTCAGGGCGGGAGATTTGGACGTGACCAAGGAGATAGGTCAGAAGGAGGGGGCTACAGAGGTCGAGGCCGTGGTGGCTATGACCGTGGCGGTTATGACCGCAGTGGTGGATATGACCGTGGCGGATACGACCGTGGCGGAAGAGGTGGACCTCCTGGTATGGGGTAAGTTGCGTAGTGCCACTGCCCCCAAGGTACCACTATACACTGTGAAATATGAAACATGACATATTGCCACTCAACACATTATCACCCATAAACTAAAAACCATCTACATAAAAGATTTTCACCGTTTATCTGCTTTATGCTCCAGATCCTTAAACTTTTTTTTCTAAACCCTGATTCAATCAGAATTGTTACAGAGCACATAGGTAATATTCACCACCGCTCTGCATTTTGCTCCAGGTTCATGATTCTTGTTGGATGTTTTTTTTTTAAGTTAAACCTGACTTATGAAGTTGACTAAAGAGACATGCTGGTGTGAAAATCCCCTTTGCTGTTGAAATCAAATGACGGGTACTCACACATACGTGGTGGTTTTAATAGATGTTGGAGTTTTGACCTTTTTAGGATCTACTTGTATCATTGGGGTCCAAAGTAAAGGAATGGAGACCAAACATGCCTGCCTAAACGGGGGCTTTAAAGGCATCAGTGACACAGTTGTGCAGCCAGTATCCAAGACACAGGTTTTCTGAAATGGATGACAATTTTTTTGATGAACCAGGAAGGGACACTTTGTGTTATTTTAGAGGCTGCATTGTGTTTAGTACCTGCAAAAGTAGCTCTTCTCAGTTTTAAAGAGATTGTAGCTAAAACTGCATTTTCACCCAAAGTATGTGGAACTCTCTTAGTCCCAGGAACTCTTTTTAAGGAAATGAAATGTTCTTTCAGCCCATTGACTACAATTCCAGCATGGTCTAAAGACCTGTAAAGATTAGGCACGTTCGTCCACTATCATATGAAAAAGCGATGGCTGTTTTTATACGTCATTTTTGTGCGCAACTATAAAACATTTGTTGTACGTCGGTCCATCTATTGTATTCTTGTTTAACTTCATGTTGTGTCAAATCATAATGAACAGATTTAGAAAGATGATGGCAGAAGTGAAGTGTAGTAGACAAATCAGTAACTTCCTGTACATTTGCAAAGTAATACACTCGCCAACTGACCTTCTTTGGGGGGGTGTAATACCCTCAGAATATATTCTTTAAATCAAAGTTGCTTAAATTTCCAGCAGCCATGCTTTTTCAGTTGAGTTAAACTCATTTCTGTTCTTTCTTGTGCTCAGAGGACCACAGTAGTTTTTGAACAATGAAACTCCACTGAAAGTATGCCCTTAGACCTGGAGCCCACATCCTCAGCTGCTTCACTTTCAACAGGTTTCATTCAAGTGTTTTGTATTTGACAATGGCGAACATGTGTGTTGTGTTAACATGGATCTACATTTTATACTACAGGTATTCAGAGTGATTGAACTAAAACTTGGACCTCAGTTAAAGGATCTCAAAAACGCTCTCAGTGGAAGATTGCTTATCAGTTGCTACACCCCTTCACACCAATTTGGCTTCTATTAATGTCTTTTTAAAATGATAAATTCAGCTGGCTTTCCAGCTCATGGTATGCAATCTGGTCATATAAAAAGAAAAATTACCAAATTGTTTGTAAATGGAGACCTATATTAGTTTTCTTCACTCGTCTGCCTGATTGTTCAGTCAGAGCTGCCTAGTCTTCTGTTCATTGATCTCTAATGTCAAAGACTAACGCATTCCTCGTGTGAGACATTTCCACCATAGTTGCACACCCTGGCAGGAGTGCATACTGATGGGGATGTAGGGGAGCTTTGAGCTCTCAGTTGGGACAAAGGAAAAGCCATCATATCTCCAATTTTTCCTCTGCAGAGGTGGTGACCGTGGTGGCTACAAAAATTACGGTGGTAAGTGACGAGCATCAGAACTGTGTCGGTGGGGGAAGAAAGAACTTGAGTTAACAAAAGAAAAAAGGGGATTAAAAAAAAAAACCTCAGTGAATGCCACCATTTTCATGTCCTGATCCCAAGGGAACCCACCTATTATTCTTAGCACGATTTCTCATAAATGACTTCAGATATGGTAAAGAACATGGAGCCTGAATTGTAAAATATGGTATTGTTGCATGAAGATGAAGGCAGTTTGTAAATGAGACGTGTTCCAGGATGAAGAAGGAAAACATTCTAAAACTGGTGACATTTTGGTGGTTTATATTTCTGGTGTAAGCTCAAAAAAATTCCAGAACAATTCTGTTCTTGTTGCAAGGTGTTGGTATGTGGCGCAACGGTATGAAAACACCCATCAGAGACCTGTAGACATGAACATTTGTTTAATTTTATTTATCATTATGCATTGATAGGCATGAAGTGTAATAAATATTTGTGTGAATCAATATGGATGCTTTAAGATTCCTTGCTCAAGTGTCGTCTTCGATCCTCTCGTTTGTTTTACAGGCCCTCGAGATTACAGTTCAAGGGATGAACCAGGTAAGACTGTCATCACTGAATGATCTCCAGTGGAATCTTACTGAGATTGTTACTGACGTCTTCGCCACTGATCTTTTCCACAGCTGGTGAGCAGGACAACTCTGACAACAACACCATTTTTGTCCAGGGACTGGGAGATGATGTCACAGTTCAGGAAGTTGGCGACTTCTTTAAGCAAATTGGTATCATCAAGGTACTACATTCACACAACCACTTAAAGTGACCTACCTCCTCCTCTTATCGAATCTGATCTTTTGCCTTGACTATTAATTATCAGCTTTTGTTTGTGACCTGCAAGCCTGCTGCTGAACAACAGAAGATGCCATTTGCCTGACAATCTATAAAAAAATTAATGATAGTGATGCTGGCATTCATTTCTTTACTTGTTTGCTGTGGTAATGGTAGAGTGGTGACAGCCCGTCAGATTTTGAGGCAGAGCGTGAAAATGCAAGCTGTGCTTGGATTGAAGCATCTTCCCATTTATCTAATACATTTACAACTTCTTGTCTCCCAGTATTTAACATCACTGATACAACAGTGATGTGAGCGTGCTTAATGGGAGTTTAAACACACAAATACTGATTTCATACAGCTGTCGCATCAGCAGGAATCTGCTCCCATGTGGCCCTGATTATTCTGTCCTTTAACAAACAGATCTGAGTCGCATTAGCTAAAAATCCGTGTTGGGCCTTTTCCTGCTGTGTGAGTGGAGCTGTAGGCTCTTGCCATGTTGTCACTAAGTTACACAATGACATGAAAATGAGTGTTTGGGGTTTATTAAACAGATGCAGTACTGCTAGTTTGTTACTTTGATGTGAGTTTGACTTTTTTCTTCTTCTTTTTTAAACCAGTCAGTAACGCACAAATTAATGTCTACATAAAAATGATGGGCTTGATACTACTTCCCTTAAGTTTATGTTTAACCACATGCATTCATTTTGCATTTCATAGGTAAACAAGAAGACTGGCCAACCAATGATTAACATCTACTCTGACAAGACCACTGGTCAGCCAAAGGGAGAAGCTACAGTGTCATTTGATGACCCGCCCTCTGCCAAAGCTGCGATTGATTGGTTTGACGGTTGGTACACTGGCCTATGTCTTCAAATTCTATATTATTTATTCACTGTCCCTTTAACAGCCATGTCTTATTTCAGGCAAGGAGTTCAATGGCAAACCCATCAAAGTATCATTTGCCACCCGCAGAGCTGAGTTCACACAGAGAGGAGGAGCAGGAGGAGTAGGGGGAGCAGGAGGAGCAGGAGGAGCAGGAGGAGGAAGTAGAGGGGGTCGAGGAGGTGGGTGTTAATAGAGCTGTCCCAGGTCTTAAAATAGCATACATGTCTGAAAATGGATTTAAGGCCTGTGTTAATATTGCTGCTCTGACTTTTTTTTTGGTTAGGTTTCAGAGGTCGTGGTGGTGGTGGTGGAGGAGGACCCAGCTTTGACCTTAAGGGAGGAGACTGGCCCTGTCCCAACAGGTTTGAATGAAAACATTTTATGCTTTATTTATTATTATTTGTGAAATAGTATAAAATGCTAATCTTATTTCTTTCCTCAGCTCTTGTGGCAACATGAATTTTGCACGGCGGCAAGAGTGTAACAAGTGTGGTGCACCCAAACCAGGCGATGGAGGATTTGGAGGTGGAGGTGAGCGGTTTAACTCAATTTCATTACCACAGAAATGACGTCATATTCTCTATCAGTAGTTGTTGATCATTTTTTGCAAACTCTTGTTTGTCTTCATTGTGGCGGTTTGCAGATCGTGGAAGCAGAGGTAGTTATGGTGGAGACAGGGGCGGTGGCTTCAGGGGTCGTGGAGGTTTCCGTGGGGGAGACCGTGGAGACCGTGGAGGCTATGGAGGCAGTGGAGGCAGTGGCGGAGGGTTCGGAGGAGGCTACAAAATGGGAGGAAGGTATGTAGAAGATTTTTATTTTACCCTTGTCTGTATGTAATGGCTATGGCTAATCCACATCTCTTCAAAAACAGTATAAGTGCTTTGTAGGGACCTAAAGGTGTGCATCTTATAATTTATTTCTTCTATTTGTCCTTCTATATTTTAGGCACATTTGAACTAAAGTGATTTTTCATGCCAGTTTGCTCACGTTCACCCATGATAGAGGTTATGATCTATCCACATCACCACAAATTGAGTTTGTCCATTAACAGGACATCGTGTCCTTGGTTTGGTTTTCTTTTTGTTCCTTTGTACATCGCTGACCTTCTGATATATGATTCCTGTTGTCTTTGCTGCTGTAGTTTCATTATATGACCACAAGAGGGTATAGTTTAATTTGGTTAACAAGTAGGGAATCTTTAACAAATGCTGTGTCCTAATTTCATACCATTTATACTATACAAAATATATTAATCGTATAGTGTTTTTGCAGGAAGTATACAACTTACCAGGATATTTTTTTATACTTGAAAGGATCCTATACCAATGCATTTAGATGTAAAGCTACTGTTAACTTTAAGAGAAAACTAGAATGGCACTCAAAGCACGCAAACCTCTAATAAGGCTGCAAAGAATGTCCTTGATCCCGATCTATTCAAATCTAATCACCTTCTCTCCATTTCATTTAAATCCACCATGAGCATTTTGAAAACATAACCTCCATGGCAGCGGGAACAAGGGGTGTTTGTTTCAGCAACACAATCAAATTTAGTTATTGTGCATAGACTTATTTGTAGGTGCTTGATTTTGCCATTTTCTAGTATGAACATACTATATTACAAATTCTATTTAATTTCATCCTGTTAAAGACTCTTAAAAATGACTGTTTCAGTCAGTAAACCTACATTTTACATTGTGAAGCGTGTCTACTGTCTAAGTATTCATGCTAGACTACACTTGTTATTTCTATTCTGTTGAGGGTCTTGGGCATTTTACTGTCTTGATATATTGCTTCTTACTGAAGGTGAAGTACTGCGTTAAAGGAAGGACATTCTCCTCAAAGCAAATGATCTTGTCCTTTCACAGATTTAAAAGACGAAGGGGTGGGCGAATGAGAAATTTACACCATATTTCACTTTGTGTCCGTTGTTGGCGGTTAATGAAAAGTGGATTTCGTTTTTTTTTTTTTTACTAGCACAGCTGGTAATGGGACCTCTTTGTCTTCCCCCACAGAGGTGAACGCAGAGACGACAGAAGAGACCGGCCATACTAAACGTTAGCAGTCGAAAACCGTTGCAGCCCTGGAGTTCACCGTGGATGGTTTAGTTTGGGATATAGGATGGATCAGACATCCTGATTGTGTTCCTCTGTATCCAGTGCATCCCAAATATTACTGCTCATCTGAGTGAGGGGAGGGACTGTTCAGATACTGTGACAGGACTTTGGGGCTGATTGGCATGTGGTCTAATGTTCGTTTTGGGTTTTTTATTCTGTTTTTTTTTTTTTTTTTTTTTGGATTTCTTTGTACATCTTTTTAATTTTCTCTCAGATTCTAGTTGCAGATGTTTTGTGACGTAGACTTCGAACTATTGTTTTGTATGAATGGAATAAAATGTTTCACTTTTTTCCAAAATGATATTAAAAACTGATCTCTTCTCTGTGCTGTGTGTGTTTGTACTAAATCATTTACAACACTAAAGATAATTTAGGAAGCTAGACATTGAAAGCTGCATCTGTGAGGTGTAGAAGGGCGAATCTTTCGTTCCTAAACCTCGCCTCTGCAGGCGGACAGAGAGGGGCGTTGCTGGCCCTCCCTCTAATACTCCTGCTAGTTGTACAGGCTCCGTAACTCCTCACAGGGATGTAGACGGTAGGCGAGCAGCAGCATGCTCTCACCCACTGACAGCGAGGAAAAGCAATGAAAAGGAGTGTAACAGTAATGCGCCATGCGTAGAGATAGCGAGGGTGTCCCGCAATGAGCCGTGGAGCTGGAAGGGGCATGAGAGCAACTTGGTTCCTGACCGTCACCATCATCATCATCATCACCGCCGCCCAGACTTCCAGAGGGTCCCCGCTGGTCCTGGAGCCAGAGGTACGGTCAAAGCTGCTTAGACCCGTAGTGTTCTGCTGATGGATGAATGAAGACTAACCGGTATTTGTTTTGGTATTAAACCTGATGTGCACTGACGATCTCTAACAGCTAAGAAACTTTAATCGACTCTACATGCTAATTCTATGATTTTGAACTGCCAGAGTTTGACACCTCTAAAACCTTTAAATGCAATATCAAGTCATCAAATCCCAAAAATAACATCTGAAAGACCTGAGACAAAATAAATGTCTTCTGCTAGTAAGAGTTGAATTACATGACCTCCCGCGTTTGTCTGCAAGATATCTAAAAGTTGTCAATGTGTTTTGGTGAAATTTGATGTAGTGGTGGATCTTGATGTAAGGAAAAGATTGTTTCATTTTGAGGCAGATCTGGGTATGTGTGCGAATTCTGGATAATCTCAGTTTCTTCAATATTGCAAGATGAGATCTTTTTAACATTTAGATAATTGGCAAATCCAAATAAAAACACCCAGGCATGGACAACTCATGCTGTTTCACCATTGTGTGCAATTGGATCTGGATCAGGGAGACTGAAATATATACTTGGAGGGGTTCAACATGTTTTGGGTAACAGGGGCGCAGAGACATGGCACTGTCACCAATGTATCTATCAAAGACAAGTTACAAAGATGAAAAATCATGTGTGTGTGTGTCAGGGTGTTCTGAGATGTTATCATTTATTGGATGAATGCTGTCTTTGCTGGGCATCCATAAACCACTAATCAAACCATTACATTAGGCTGTTACATGTGTTTCCTTATTGTGAGTCTTCCATGAACCAAAGCCTCCATGTTTCAGTGGGACATAGTGATTTTTTTGTTGCACGTTCCTGTTTGCTGAAGAACATCTGTCATCTCCTAAAGTTTAATTTCCACCCCACTTTAACCAGATCTGTAATCACAGCTATGCCTGCTGTTGTCTGAACACGAACCCCGCTTGCATACAAACGAAGCCCTGTGATTCAGACATTGTAATATTAAACCATCAACATCTGTTGTCATGTACCCAATTGGTTCATTTCTCCCAGTATGTAACGGTTAATTTCAGAACTATTCTCGGCTTGCATGTTCACATGAAATTCTTTGCGAAATAATAACTATGATTTTTCATAGACACCTCGGGGGATTCTCTCTCTCTTATGGGTGGTCCAGATCTATACATCCACCTTAGGTGTCTACAGCAGCTACAATACAAATGGAAAATGATCTTAAAACTTTTATGATGTCTTTTTTCCCTGGTGGGGTTTTGCCTTTCTGAGATTTATCCCACTGGGTTCTTATTGGCTGTAAAGTCTGAGATTGTAGGACTATGGAATCAACCACATCATAAAAGTAGAAAGCAGTCAGAGAGCGCTTATCTCCGCCAACGCCACTGTCACTAGAACCTGAAACATATTGCCTCCTCCAAATATATATTGTAAACTCCAATTGTGCACATAGTGGAACATCACGAATTGTCCATGCATGAGTATTTTTCTTTTGATCGGAATTGTTATTTTCTTTATATTTGCAAAATGCTAAAATGACCCTTTCCCACAATGTTGAAGAAAGTCAAAAAAGTGATCCAGAATGCATAAACGGATCCAGCTCAAAACTGAATCAACTCTTCCTTCGTCTAAGATCCACCGCTACACAAAGTATCATCAGAATCTGTTGACAACTTTTGGAGACATGGGTGATCACATAACCTCCTCTAAAAGGTAAAAAGTCTTTAAAATGCGACCCAGTCCTTTACAGAAGGGCACTAGGACACAATAATGACCAAAAAGCTGTGTTCTGTTGTGTGTTCATGTGATTTGTCGTATTAATAAGTGTTATAACAATTGCAGGTCTTTCTGGAGAAGTATGGCTACCTCCATCAGGACAACCACATCCACAATGCAGTGGAGATACAGTCTGCTATCTGGTAGGTGGTAACGCTGGTCTTTATCTAGTAAAACCAGGAAGAGTAAAGCTTCATCACAGAATCCTGTTTTATGCACCAGTATCACACTAGGTCATCACGAGCCCTGAGATGAATGTGTGATGGGTTTACAAAATCTACACTTGGTTGATAAGGGTTTGCCGGTTCTGTCCATCAGGGGGATGGGTGGGCTCGATGTGGGACAACCCCGGGGCTGAACGTCAGTGCAGGGCAGTAAAACACACCCTCACCTCTGCATTGGGAAACCTCTACTGAACTCTCTCTGAACCATCCAGGAATTTGAAGGACCTCGCCCTCTGGCCTGTATACGACTGTACTGTAGTGGTAAATGATTGAAAAGACTGGTTCGCACTGAGTGTTTGATCATCATGGCATTTGGCGAAGTCTGGTACCTTTTGATCACATTCATACCTATGGTACATGATGAATGTTTGACAATATGAACCTCCTGATCCATCATTCCATCCATCCATTGTCTCTGTTTGTGTATTTTTAAAAAGCCAAATGTCTCTTCATGCAAACATTTCCTCCTTCTGCAGCAAGTTCCAGTGGTTGTCCCGACTTCCTGTCACAGGTGAGCTGGACACTCCCACCCTGAGGCAGATGTCGGCGCCCCGCTGCGGGGTGTCGGATGAGGGCAGCCAGCAGATCTGGGCTCAGAGGGTGAACGCCATCTTCACCGGGAAGGGACGACGCAGGAGGCGCTCTGCTGGTCAAGGTATCTAGACGTGTGTCTCTGATTATCTAGGGTGAAGAACTACGAGGTCTCCGCCTCTCTTTGCAAGCTGTGATGTCATTCATTGCCCTGAATGTGGGGGTTTTCATGTGTCCTGTTGTGGAGTGGTCATAAAGTGCCAACAGTTAACTGGGAGGGTCCACCTCCGTAAAGTAAAGCAGTAAATAGGGGTGAGGGTAGTCATTAAAGCTGGTGGAGGGTCTGATGTTGCACGTGTCTGGATGATTCCTGCTTTTAGCGGCAATTCCACACGTCCATGTATCTTGTATGTCATCTTTACTGGGTGAAACCTTAACTTTAGTTTTGCACGATTCTATTTTCTGTCTTTAATTCAAGAATTAAGTGCTCCTCTGTGGGTTGATACCTTGAGGCAACACACTTGACAGTTTTTCCCCTGTTAATTAAATGATTTCGGTGATGTCAGGGCTTCCCTAGGCTCTCTGTTTGTCTGGTATCTCTGTGTCCTCTCTTTGTCTGAGCAGTTTCCTTAAGGAATCTTTAAAGTCCTGGTGAATACTGCAGTTTTCCTTTAAAGAATCATTGGGGTTCTTGTTGAAGATTATCCCATTTTTTGCTTTAAAGACAGCAATAACAGCATTCATTAGCAATCAGATTGCTGCAACTTAAGCAGGCTAAAGACTGCAGGATTTAAATGTTTGACAGCTGAGCTCCATGACCTGCATGAAATAATTGAGCACAACTTCCTCCCCTCCTAGCTTAGGAGGTGCTTTACAGAAAATCCTTGAGAATTACCAAGAGGTGTAATTCCTCCACTCTTTTAATCATGAGGTATTGAGCGGAGCTGGGGGCAGAAAATCTTTTAACCGCTATGGATGTTTTGTATATCCTACATGGGTATTAGCTCTTAAGATGGCCCTGTCTTGTTGAGACCTTCAATTGGCGTTGGTGAAAGATATACAGCTCAGGGAATTTCAAGATCTAAAAATACTCCATGGATGTCAGTGGAACTCGGTAGCGAGTCAGATCACAAGGCCTAGGAGTAAATTATTATTGTCTTGTACTATTACAGGATCTTTATTTCTTTTATGACACCTTTGTTCCTGCTGTCCCTCTTCGGTGCTGTCATTCCTCCTTCGGGAGTGAGAAGCAGCAGCCTGGTGCCTCCTGCCTCATGATGTGTAAAGCCTCTGCATTCCTTCCTGTCACTGACAAAGTTGGCTAATGTTCAGGGAATGCAGCGGTGGCTGATGTTTGCCGCTTGCCTCTTCATGTCAGTACCTGACATGTTCCCTGGTAAACACATCCACAACCGACTGACTGGATTATGTTGTTTGCCATACTGGCTGGCTATCGCAATGGCCGGAGATCTTACTGGCTAAATGAGCGACTGTTTGGCTGGTTCGCAGCCTGTTTTCGATTAAGAAAACAACTGTTTTTATTCTAGTCCCAGACATGACTCATATGATAGGTAGCTGTGTTATTGGCAGATACCTTTACACCAGGTCAAACTATTACATGTCCACTCATGTAGATTAGCAAAGTAATAACTTCATTGTGTGTATTGTGTGCCTGATACTCAGACACGGTGCTCTTTGACACACAGCAGGTATGTTTCTGAGGTTTTTTTTATTGATAGAGCATTTGGTCTAAAAGGTTCAATCTGCCTAAAATAGATGGTTTTCTGTTAAACTTGGAATTACTCATGGATGGGAGGCCAGGGTCTTTCTGTATGGAGTTTGCATGGCTTCCTTCCACAGTCCAAAATCGTGTAATATAAGTGATTGTGTGACTCTAAATTTCCCATAGGGGTAGATGTGAGTATGAGTGGCTGGTGTTGGCCCTCTGATGAACCGCCGACTTGTACCCCATCTCTCGCCGAATGTCGGCTGAGATCAGTCTGTCATTCTTCCTCTGGCATCAGAGGGTCTGGTGGACTGTCACTGACAAGAGAAAGTTCCTTTTTGTTTGGTATCAGTCCTAAATCTGCTGGTGTCCAAACTCAAAACAAGAATCAGACGTATTGATATTTCATCTTAATGCTTATTTCTTCGGTCTGTCTTTCACACCTGACACTGGCTGCTGCACTCAGCCTGCAGGCCACGACAACATGCACATGAGTCAGTGTGTTTATTCACTCACAGCTGAGGTGTGATGTGGTTTTGTTTTGTGTGAACATGGCTGCCTCTCAGCTTCCTGGAAACTGAAAACAGACCTTGACTAGAGGTTGAATCTGATGGTCGTCTCCGCTGATATTTACTGAGCTGACATTCCACCGCCCTTGTCTGAGATAAGCACTGTGAGCAGAATAGGTGTGTGTGTGTGTGTGTGTTTTTCAGAGGTGTGCATGTATGGATCTGTGCCCTGCCCATGGAAACTGATAACCAATTTACAACATATCATATGCTAATTTTACACTGTTTCACCACTTTGCTCACTAGAGCAGCAACTATTGCCAGATCAGTCGATTAGATGAGTAAAAGAAAATAAACAATTTGAAAGTAAAACTATTTTGATAACTGATATTATTGTGAAAATTCCAGCTTCTCCTATGCAATGAATTCTGCCTTTATCTGTTTCGTAACATTCTAAATTGAAAATCTGACTTAATTCTCAGAATTCTGAGAATTATTATCGAGAAGCTCCTGGGATGGAAACACCACTGCTTCTGCAGGACTCCGTGCAGGCGCAGTCTCGTGCCACGTTCAAGTCACATCAGATTTACTGGTATCCCACCTCTGCCGAGTTCAGATCACATTGGAATGACCAGTTCCTACTTATAAATAAGATTCTCATTGACATCCAAGTTGCATCAAAAGTCATAAACATGGGAATCCTTCCCATTGTAAGCTTCCCTCCCACATGAAGTAAATGCAGGATCTTGTAACTATAGTTACAAGATGTGTTTGAGGCTCCAACAAAAAAAAAGTGACAGGACAGGGGCACTTGAGGGGCCAATTAGTTTTCAGCTGGGGCCAGTGCTCCTCTGGCTCCACCCATGGATCCGCCCGTGATTTGCACATAATTTTATACAGACATTCATGGCCCCCAGAGGATTAATACTTACTTCTTTGGTGATTCCCTGACTTTTCCTGTAGTGCCACAAGGTTCAGTCTCCTCAGTAAATGCAAATATGCTAAAATGCTAACATTGTGAACCTAGTAAACATCAGCTGATCACGTTGTTGTGAGAATGTTAGCATGCTGACCGTAGCCTTTAGCTGCGGCAAACAAAACCTCTAAGTCGATACCAGTAACAAACCAAAAGTCTGCACCTCCACAAACAATAACTTTAGCTATCAGATGATCTTGGTCACTTCCTAATGTCTGTGATAACCCACCCACCCCACACTACTGCCATAGAGGGCACCATGATAATTGCTTCCATAAGGGAAGTCGGGGAATGTCTTGCGTATCTGACTTCCTGGCTTCTCTGCCGTCCGTGGGGACGTCTTGCTCTGCGGTGGGCTGAGAAGGAGAGACGGGGCCTGAGCTCTGCTGAGACTACAGCTCTGTACACATCATGTGGCAACAAGCCTGGTGCATATTAATCATCTGGGAGTGAAAAGTTGAGTTGAGGAAGTCATGTGTCTTCAGGTCTTTTCCAGATATTAAAATGTTTATAAAAAATAGACTTTTAGACTTTTAAATGTAGCTTGTAATTAGGGCTGTGTATTGGCAAGAATCTGGAGATACAATACATATCATGATACATGATCAATATATCATACATGAGCAAAGGAAGTCATATCGCCTAGACCAGTACCAAAGTAGAATAAAAATGTTTGCAGGATTCTTTGTGTAACCAAATTAAGAAAATAAAGAATTGTAACAATAACTTCTACAAATCTTTGCATTAAAAACCGATGCAATGTTTTTTAGACTCGATAATGTAGCAAAAATGTATCAATATTTTCTTGCATCTCTAGTTGCAATTGCAGTGACATCACTCATCGTATTTATGTCTCTGTGAACCGTCGCAAGAAATGGATCATGCTCACACAACTCTCACGTTTACAGTGAGATTTGTGTTGAGCTGCTGCTGAAGCACGAATTCTGTTTTTTTTGTGTTTACACAGACAGAAACGCACAATGATGTCATTGCCAAACCCATGCCTTAATGGCTCCAGATATCCAGATATTTCCTTTTCTCCGGGGTGCTATTGAGCTCTCATGGCAATTTACTGTATGCAGTGCATACCTTTGTTTTATCGCTCTCATCTTTCACACGACGCTCTGCTGTATATTATTTACTCGAGCACAAACGGCAACAAAATAACTCGGGGGTTCACATTCTCAAGCTGCCTCAGTTCTCTGTGTATGATTAGACAGAAGTGTTTAAAGCAGGCGTATGTGCAGACCTCCCACTCATATTTGGCCTCCACTTTGAGCGATCATACGTCGGACACAACTTTAAATATTTTGACAACTGTGAGAGTGTTTGAGTTATTTTGCCACTTTCTAGATAAACTTCAATTCCAAAAGTATGTAAATGTATAAAAGCCCTTGTTGCAAGTCATCTAAAGTGCATTACCAAGTGAATGTGATGCAGCCCTCAATCTTATTTTATCAAGCCTTTTACCTCTTACCAGTACAAGTACAAATACTTACCTCTACAATATGATATTACTACCATTACACTTTTGATGTTGCTTCTGTAATTGTTTTATATTTTGTCTGTGTATATTAGAAGGGCTCTAAATCTAAGGACTATGCACCATACTATATAACTAATATGTAAAAAACTGGGGGAAAAAATCCACTTTATGTGCCTAAGATGTGCCATTGTCATTGTTATGACCTGCTCCTGTACAATATTATCCATGTACCAATCATTTTGGCTGACAAAGAACACTCTATGTAAAGGTTAATTCCTCGATTCATTTAGAATTTCACCCCAATTGTCCTTCTTCGGAAAGTTTTCCCACAGTCATTTACATGGAAATGATTTATTCATGATTTTAAAATAATGAAATAATAATAATTATGATTATTTAAAAGATAAATTCACCCTGTGAGATAAATTGATTTGGGATCTTGCCCTGGTACAATTTAGAACCTCTATTCCAAATATTTCCATGATCTCTTTAGAACATGAAATAATCGTTTTGTTTCAGCCTTAATTCAACAGTTGTTAGATTTTCGCAGAGGTGAATCAGATGATCATTGCAGTGAACTCTACAAACATTCATAAAATTCCTCTTCTAACATTAGTTGACCATTTTTCACCAGCAGTCAGAGTCAGAGCGAGCGTCCAGCCTCTTCAGCTGCCTCTCCCTAAAGCTTCATATTATCTAATGACTGTTTCCTCTGAGGCAGCCTCTCTGTCTCTGCTGTGGTTGATAGCTGCATGGTCGGGACCTTGTGTGTGTTTGCTGTTATGTTTGCTTGGTGTCCAGATTGCTACATTGGTTAATCCTGTGTATGTATCGAGGAGCTTACTGTTTTGTAAATGAAAGAATGGCTGTGTTTTGTTCCCCTCCTCCCTCGGTCTCTGAACAAATGTGAGATTCTGAAGTTTGCAGCGCATGTAATTATGTCTAAGCTGAGAAACCGCAGACACATGTTGAAGTAAACTGTTTAGCCAAGCATGTACTCAAAGTGCTTGTCAGTTTACCCAGCTGTGAGCTAACACGGCTAACATCCTATCATTTTGGTTTGGTTTGGTCTGATGGATGCAGAGAGGCTCTACTTAAAAAATCCCAGGGGACATCTGGTATTCATGTTATAGAGATACAAGATGTAAATGAATAACTGTGATAACATAAATTGTTTGTAAAATCTTTTTAAAAAAAGAAGCTTTATTGACACTCATTTCAAACATATTTCATGTCGTTTAAGACACACAGGATTCTTTATTTACTTTACTTTAAGTACATGTCAATTATTAGATTACTGTTATTTATAGCTATACAGATAAATCAATTGTTTTATGAGGTATTACATATAAAAGTTGTTAAAAGTACCTCTTAAAATTAAAGTCTGATCTGTAAAACCATCTGTAAACATTAAAAACAATTGTTTTAAGAGACATTAACCTTTAAGACTTGTCATAAATACAAGTTATAAATAAAGTTGTGCAAGTTTGTGTTTATTTAGGGAACATAGGTAAAGGCTTCAAAAGGACTTTATTGATTAAAAAAGCTCTTTTAAGTCCATTGTCGTGCAGCGGAGCAGTAAGTCTCTACCAAGGGTCACTCATTCTGCTCCCCCAAACAGATTATGGTCTGTCAGGTTCACCCGGAGGGTCAAGCCGCCACTGCTTTGAACTTTTCTGGTGTGCCTCTGGCTCCTTCGTCTAAATGAGCCATTCTAAATGAAACACGTCGTCTGATTCAAGGATGTAGTGACTCTGTAGCTCTTAGAGATGTTCACTGGACTATGGTGATTTTTTTGCATGGTCTCTTGCCCTAAGGTTGTTTTTGGAAGTTATCCACTGCCAACTACTATCTGCTGTCAGTAGTTAAAATACTATAGCTGTCAAGCTCACTGCCAGGGTTTTTCTTTTCATTTGAACTCCTCTGCTTTTGCACAGGCTGTAAATTTGTGATGAATAAGATTGATTTTCATACCTGCATGTCTCATGTCTCCCCCTCTCTCTCTCTCTCTCTTTGTGTGGGCGTTCTCCAGCTGAGAAGTGGTACAAACGTCATCTTACCTACCAGATAGTGAACTGGCCTCGCCACCTATCCCTGGGTTCTGTGCAGCTGGCAGTGCGCGCCGCCTTCCAGCTGTGGAGCAACGTGTCGGGCCTGGTGTTCCAGGAGGCCCCCGAAGGTCCTGCAGACATCCGGCTGGCCTTTTATGAGGGAGACCACAACGACGGGGCCAGCAATGCTTTTGACGGGCCAGGTCAGGGATAACCAGTGTTTATTCAAATCCCCACTGACTTGTTTTAATGTCTGGTTTAACCTGTGGGACCTTTCATACTTATAATTAATGCATGTGTGAGATGATTGTTTTGTCGTACAGTCTTGTGTATGTGATTTGTTCTAAGGCCTCTCTTTGCAAAATGTCTTGATCCCACTGCTTACAGTATGTGTACACAGTAAGCAGATTACCAGAAGTAAACCAGGTCAAGATAATAAATTGATTACACACGAGGCTGAATTTACATGATTTGTAAACAACATGTTTACTCCTGAAGGGTCTGTGGTCACCTGCAGGAAACATTATATTAGTACCACATATGGAGGCAAATCATAGCTGTACCCACTAAGTTAGCTGTAGCATGAAAACGCTCTCCTCGTCACTACTGCAGATACTCTCAACGATTTTGTTTTTGCTCCCATTTGTCACAAGATTTAAGACTATTTATGTGCGTGTATGCCCAACAACTATTTCTAAATTTGCTGCAGTCCATAGGTATAACACATACAACACAGGATTCTAAATTAAGCAACAACTCAGCATTTGTGCATTTATGACACTGTGACCCTCAGGAGGAACCCTGGCTCACGCCTTCCTGCCTCGCAGGGGGGAGGCCCACTTTGACAGGGCAGAGAGGTGGACGCTGAACGGACACAAGGGACACAACCTGTTCATGGTGACCGCCCACGAGATCGGACACACTCTGGGACTGGAGCATTCCCCCGTCCGTCACGCCCTCATGTCGCCGTACTACAGGAAACTGGGCCGTAGCCTGGTGCTGAGCTGGGACGACATCATCGCAGTGCAGCAGTTGTATGGTGAGACGATGTGTGGTACTTTTTTTGTTGTGATTTATTCAACCCCGTAGGCCCTACTAATGGGCTTGTTGTGCCGTCCAGACTTCTGCAGCTACTCCAGGGAAACGTTTTCTTTGTGGAACGGAAAGTGTGAAAACTCAGAAGGAGCGTTAAACGTAGCACCTTCTCTGGACACACACAGATATTTTTACTACTTGCTTCTCAAGTTTAAAGTCTGAAAGGTTGAGAGAGAGAAAAAAAAAACACACTTTAGTGGACAGATGGCAAATGTCTCACCCGTCTGGCCTCAGGACGGCAGAGTTTAAACCATTATTGGAATACACAGAATACAATTACATGACTGACTTGAGACCAGATTGTCTTTGAGGAAACACAGGAGTGAAGTCATTTTTGCTCTGTTGCCCATTACGTTGGGAGTCGTGGTACTGAGGTGGGAGGAGGCCGGGGGAGGCCGGGGGAGGCAGCCTCGAAGGCCACCAGCTGCAGACACAGACTGAGAATGAGTAGAGCGGCGAAGCCTGTTGAGAATTCCCACAGTTAATTAAAATCTGACCTTGACATTCTTAAAAATGAGCGTTGCACTGAAAACAGAAAATGATCTGTCTTCTTGTATCTTCCTGGTTGTTCCTCTTTTAAAGGTTCATGGCAGCATTATTTTATAAGTCTTTAATTACAGAACAGAAAGAGAAGGAACGGATGACTTTTATCAAACATGGAAAAAAACAACAACATAAAAACGACATCCTCTCCTTTGGTTTGCCTGCGTGAGGAAGTCTCTTCTATCGGACTCATTTCTGTGGCCTCTCAGAGAAGCAGGTTGAGACTGAGGGCAGCAGAGGTGGTGTGTGTCAAAACATCATCACTGGTAAAAGGGGTAAGAGGGGTTTTCACTCCACACTCACTGGGCTGTTTGTGTGCGACTATCCTGCCTCAGTGCTGCACACGGTGTTGTTGCAGAGTGTGGAAACGTTCCACATTTCATTGTGTTTGACAAATCTGGTCGTTTCTGTTTACTGAGAGTGGGTTCTCCCTTCCTGGCATGTGCAAGGCAGGTTTCCACATGTGCACAGATTTCTTATTGTGTTTTTTTCCCCCCTTCTGATACTGATTTCACTGCAGCAGTTGCACAAGGACACGTCTTCCTTTCTTTGTCTCGTCTTTTATTTAAAGTTTAACCTGTTTAAAATACAAAAAGAGAACAAAGTAGGGTGCCACATAAATTTAAATAGTGACGTATTACATCAGATGTCCATTATCATCCAAAGAAAGTCCCATGAAGGCAGCATCCTCTTCCTCTCTTGTGTAGGTAGTCCATTTTTTTTTCATTTTTAGAAAAGGTTGTCCCTCTAGATCTCAGTGAGAGAGTCATCTTTTCCATTACTAATATTCCTCTAACTATATGCATCCATTGCTTAGAAGGCTCATGGTTATACCAGTAAATACCAATAAACAAATATACCAATAAACAAAATTTCACACAAGATATAGGAGCTTAACATCGTCCGGGATTTCATATCCCAAGATGTTTTTTGAAGCTAAACACATTTGTCCCCAAAACATTTGGATTTTTCGACATGTCCAAAACATACAGGAAGGATTTGCGCCCATGTGTCCAAACTTTCTGATTTTATAATAAAGAATAATTTTTTTATACTTTATACTTTATAATAAAGAAGAATCTGGTTTCCTAATAAACAAACAAACTAAATTCTTCCAGTCAAGTCTCTCCACTTCTATGAGTTATTAGATGAGTGCCGTGTTTTCCCACATTAAACCAATCCTACTGTGTTATTTATGTGTTTAGTTCTTTTTCCCGTTTTGCTTTAATGTGTTCAGCATTATTTCTGTTCTGTGTCTGAAACCCCTGGTACAGTTTGGAAAATCATTTCCTTGCTGCTGTTTTTATAAGCTTCAGTAATAACATCTATTGCTGCCCTGCCCTCCTCAGACATTTCAGGATTTATCCTTTTATTTATCATAATAATCTCTGATTTGTAGGTATTTGAAAAAATCCTCATGTCCTAACCTTTTGAATATGTTCCCCTGAGTTGGAGTACGTATTGCTGTTGTACTTTTATCATTCCACCGTCTGAATCTGACATCACTGGCTCCAAATTTAAATGCAGGAAGAACACATCAGTCTAAATTGCTGCTCTTACGACTTCCAGCCTCTGCAGCCTCTCTATGCGCGGTAGTACTTTCCCTGCTTTGACCCTGACGTGAGGTGCAAAGCAGCTGCAAGTGAAGACACAACATTCTGCAGGAATGTTCGCATGGCTGCAGGACAGTCTCACAGTCGTTTGGCTAATTCAATTCTGAACTTCAGCCCTGCAGAAGCTTGCAGGCAGACTGCATACATGTGCCTCCTCTTCTGATTAATATCTGAAAAGTCCCATCTGCTCTGCCTCCAGAGATATTCTGGCCTCAGTCTCCTAAAATGGTATTTTGCCAGCCTTTTCTCCTCGGGGCCTCTTTTATTCTCTCTGGAAAAAAAATATAGCAACAACAACCTTGCTACAGCCAAGCCACTGTTCAGACACATACTTTATTTTTCAGCTCAATTACACTCACTAAGTACAGGACTTAATGCGAATTTGATTTGTTATTTGACATATTAGTTGTTGTATTCTAAGATGTTAGCCTTCTGTATTACTTCACAAAACGTTATCAAGGATCCTTTAGTTGCCGCTCAGGTGGAGTTTAACAAAGCACAACATGTCTTTTTTTTTTTATACGTCTGCTTATCGACATTATTTCCACCCTGTGGCGGTAATTTAACTCCCACATAAAATGTCAAGCAGAGACAGACATGACAAGAACTGCAACTGACAGGACTGCCAGGTCAGTGAAAATGCTGTATCTGCTTAAAGATATGAGCTTTAGGCAGTGTGAGTGCATATCTTATGTCTCTCTCTCTCTCTCTCTCTCTCTCTGTGTGTGTGTGTGTGTGTGTGTGTGTGTGTTCCTGGTGTTACCATCGTGATCTGATAAGAAGCAGATGAGAGGCAGCCTGTGTATGTCAGTCTGCGTTTAAGTACACGCTGGTGGTGATTCTCTCTTATAAGGCGATGAATGTACCGTATGTATGATTAAAAGCAGTGGTGGAGGAAGTATCTATTTACTTAAGTGACAGAAGTACATGTAAACATATTCATTTATTGATAAAGGTTCTTGCCTCGTAAATGTTAATTCATTAAAAGTACGTAAATATTCTTAAAGTAACAGTTGGTCCTTGTGAGTATTGAAGTATTAAATATATTATTTTACTGATGCATCAAGGTGTACGTAACATTTTACTGTTGGAATTGATCAAGATGGAGATAACTATTATTATACTGTTGGGTAATAAGTCAAAAGGTTTTACTGTATTTCCCACTGCATCGGAATATTTCCAATTGCATCGTAATAGTTTCCACTGCATCACAGTATTTTCCATTGAATCATAGTATTTTCCACTGCAACACAGTATTTTACAATGGATCGCAGTATTTTCCACTGCATCGCAATATTTCTCACTGCATCGCAATATTTCCCACTTTCCATTTGTTCCCATACTGTCCTCGCAGCTTTATGGTTTAAATAATCCCCTCTATATAACCACCTTATTCACAGTGTTTATGACAGTAAGTGGACTCATCTTTCATCACCTTTAAGCTTTTTGTTCATTGTGTCATCACTTTGTTTTCGGCCTCAGGTAAACCGTCAGGCGATCTCCCTGTGAGGCTGCCGGGTCAGGTTTTGCACGCTGCGCTGCAGGAGTGGGAGTTCACAGAGCTGCACAATGACCATCAGACCACAGGGCAGCCTCTCTACTGCCAGGGTGTCTTCGATGCCATCACTATTGGTGAGGTCCAAATTAAATATCTTTAGAAATTCAAAAAGCCTGAAAAATGAAATCTTACAGAAACAGGAGAGAATCCTGGTTTTTTTTTTTTTTTGTGTTTTTAAAAAAAACTAAAACGGAACAGGTTTTCCATCAGCCATATTTTGATAGATAAAAAAAAATAAAAATTCTCATTTTACTGACGAAGACCAGAGGATGCACCTGAAAACCCAGGAAAATGTTACTGAATTGACTTTGAGTGAAATGTATTATTTCAAACCACTATTTCCAAAGTCAAGAATGAACTGTCTTTACTGTGACACGTATATATTTGTGTTTTTTCTTCTCTGATTGTGTGCATCCAGACCAGAATGAGACGGTGTTGGTGTTTCGGGGCAGTGTGTACTGGACAGTGTCAGCTGACGGAGATGTGAGAGGCCCGCTGCCCCTCCGTCAGCGCTGGTCTGGCCTCCCTCCGGCCATCGAGGCCGCCTCCTTCTCCCCGCTGGACTCCAAGTGGTATTTTTTCAAAGGTACTGCTTCACTGAGCTCATTAATGTGACTCACACTTCCTTTAAAAGCATTCCAAAACCTATTGCCTTACTTCACATGTCTATTAAAGGCCCCAAAATAGATTCTATTTAAAGAATACACTGCACTGCACTCTTTAAGTAGCTTGTTTAAAGTTATTGGTGAGTTTAACTTTAACTCCTCGGGGCTAAAACCTGCAGTGTTATCTAGACTACCTATCTGTTACATGTAGCTTCATACAAAATACAAATCTTCTGCTAATGCATTATTTATATTCCATACATCATCTCCATTTATTAGAAGAGAAGAGTCATTGTTTGCTCTCATAAGTAGCAGGTTGCATTACCTCAAGACACTGAAACCCAAAATACTTTAAAATACAGCTCTCTCTGGAGTGCAAGATTAAAGACCTCATAGGCTTGGATTTAAAGGACCATAACTTATTGCAATTCTGTATTTTAATCCTTTTAAATAGGAAGTGTCTAAGACAGTCTGACCTGTCAAAGTTATGTGTGAAATATTATGTACAGGATGGATTTGTAGAGCTACTATGGTCAAATATAATATGATTGGGTTTTGTGAATGATTTCTGCAAAAAAAAGAAAAAACATTTCCTCCCCATCTAATGGTTTGCAGGGAAGCGGATGTGGCGATACACCGGCAATGTGCTGGACCCTGGTTTCCCCAGGCAGAGCAGTGACTTGGGGCTGCCTCACCACCCCGACTGTGCCTTCTATTACGCTCCTCTGGGTCACATGGTCATCTTCAAGGGCTCCCGTTACTCTGTGCTTAACCTCAAAACCCTGCATCAAGAGCCCTACTACCCCCGCAGGCTGACAGACTGGACTGGTGTGCCACAGGGGACCAACGGGGCGCTGACCCGTCCAGATGGGCGCCTCTACCTGTTCAGAGAACAGCGGTTCTGGAGATTTGACACGGTCAAGGTGCGAGTCACCAGTGAGGGACAGTGGGGAAAGGATTTGAGCTGGACTGGTTGCAGCGGCGCTCCTCAGAGTAATAACATCCTTTGACCAGCAGAGGGAGCTGCAAGCCTTGGATAAAGTGCAATTTGTTGATGTATACTGTAATGTAAAGGTGCTGTAACGTTTTTAGTCTAAAGCCACATTCAGTTTATATGTTGTAAAAGGAGCCTAACTCAGCAAACTCATGCCATGAAATCATGAAACAAAAAACCCCCCGTTATTTTATACATTGTGAAGCACATTTAGTATTTATACTGCAGATAAATGGATGTTACTGTATATGGATGTGCAATTATAGCCTCATTAATACAGTTTATATATAGATAGAACTGTGCACTCTTTAGTGAGCACACCATAACATCTTTTTAAGTTGGAACTATGCCTCTTAAACCATCTTCTCTTTATTATTTGCACACTTAGAGAAAATATGTTTTTATCATCTCCTCTGCATCGTCACTAACATTATGTCACATGCTATATAAACAACTGTTATTTATTTTGGCCTGTGGTTGTGTAGAAGACCTAAATGTTGATTCCTAACTACCTGATCCTCCAGACTGCCCTGCATCATATTAAGACTGATTCAGGTTGGTGACTGGTGTCTCATGATGGGCAGATGAGTAGAGGATCTGATCACAAAGTTGACAGCTGTGTGAGCAGTGTGATGCTATTTTTTATTAAACAGTTGCAGAAGAACAATGATTTGAGGAAACCTCCAGCATTAAGTCAGTGACTTTTCCATCCCTGCAGGCAGAGCGGTCATCTGTCTGGACATATGTAGATCATTGATTACTGTAGATTACACTAATCCTACAGCTAATTCATTCTGACAGTCGCATCACTCTTGAAACCTTTTGTCGTATGGAAACATCTCAGACAGGACACACACACACACACACACACACACACACACACACACACACACACACACACACACACACACACACACACACACACGGACACACTTCACCCTTACAATCTGACCACAACAGAAAGAGGTTTTCATCTTTTGATACGACATTTTCTCTGCATCGCAAACGTAACTTAGTGGGTTGGTCCTGGGCCACATGAACATTTCAGTCAACAGGAAAAGTAATAGAAAAAGTATTAGTACTCTGTGCTGCCAAAGAGACGAGAATGACCTGAGTTATTAATGCATAGAATTTTCTTCATGTACTGTTACCTTTGATCAGACTTTTAACAGGTATAGTCACTACAATGATCATGAGCACTGTGCAGAACTGTTGATTGAATACCATCTGTAGGAACTGATCAGTCCAATAATGATGTATCAGCTACGTTTTCACTCCAGTTAATCTGTTTGCTGATCCCTCAGATTACTACTACTACGGCTTTACAGTAATTAACATTTCTGACGTCTCAGGATCTGGACACATTTAAGCTGTTTCATACACCTTACACACTAAAGTTTAGATCAATACAACATATATATATTACACACAAGATTTTTTACTTCAAGTGTTCTTCTGTCCTTTCAACTCGAGGCTACCTGAGGATGAAAATAATCAGGTGAAAATATTCAATCCTATTCATTACCATCATTTGGTCAGGTCCACCTCATATACATTGCAACACACAAATATGAGAGCAAAGATCATCTGAAGTGCATTCAAACAAATGGAACAACACAGTCACTGTGACAGTCTGACAACGCTGCATGGTAGAGAGCAATCAGACTAAATCAGATTTCTAATCACGATCAACAGAGAAATCAAAGAGTCTCGAAGCTCAGATCGACTTCATCGGTTTCAAAGGCGATCCAAAAAATAAGACATTACTTGCCTTTCTGAGAAGTTGCACAGAAATCTAGACCAGCACTAGAATCCTGACAGTAACATTGAATACAGACACGTTTTGCTATTCACAGAGCTACACTTACGCACATAGCTGCACAAGTAATTAGTTGGATCTAAATTTAAGAGAAAAGTAAACATTCAACATTATTATTATTACCTACACTGTCTTACAATATCACTCACCTCGTACTATTCTCTTGGCTGGTTAGTTAGAGTAGGATCTGGACAATTGTGGAAATGAATTGGACAACTCAGAGACTTGAGACACCTCTGAGCGAACAGTGTCACCTGCATCGCAAATTTATTTTCTTGTGTATTCCTGCTCTTTTGTCAGATTACACAGCTCTGTCTCGCCTGATTTCATATCCTCCATAAAAGGTTTCTCATGCTGTCCAATCTCTCAGCACATTTGTTACTTGCAATGTGATTATTACCACAGCATGTGGCATCATGGCAGGAATTTAGATGAAGAATTCATCAACTGGCTCCTCATTGTGTGTGCATGCAGACAGCAGCTCCGCAGTAGTCCTTCTCTCCACCACAGGCCTCTTGGAGGGGCTTTGTCCTGCTGCCACAGTCCTGCTGCCACAGCCCTTACCGGCTGCATCTGTGCTCGGGGAGCCCCATGTCCTGGAGGGACCCTCAGGGTGTATGTGTGTCCGTGCCAAACATTCAGCCAGCTCCTTGGCCAGATCCTCACCAGCTGAAGCCCCGACAGCTGCGGGTCTCTCAGAACGAAGAGTCATTAAAAGGTCCATGGAGGAAGAGCGATGAATTGTTTTTGCTGGTGTGTCAGAGTGTGTAAGTAAGACGGGGACTCCCGTGTCTACGTTAGTCTCTGGCTCCTCCTCTTCCTCCTCTTCCAGAAGGAGATGGGAGAGAGAACGGGTGATGGAAGGCCGCAGAGGAGAGTCGGGGTGATTGGTGGCTGAGAACAGCGCTGGGCTGCTGCGCTGGGATGAGTAACAGGAGCTGCCTGGAGGGGTGCTGCAGCAGCTTCCTGATCCCAGGCTCTCTGCTCCATTTCCTCCATGAAGCCTCTCCAGGACAGGGTCACTGCGCGGTCTGGTGGCTGTTGACAACAAAATACACAAGAGTGGGATATGAAACCTTTGCTATTGTACTATAGTCAGATGCCACTGAACATGAAAATATCTCAAGTGTTTTTCATGTAGAGTCAACTCCACATAACTGTAGAAAAGTGTTTTAAAAAAAAAAAAAAAAGGTGTTTTGCTATCATGAATATTGCCTTATTGTCTTTTAATGATTTTGATTACAATATGATTTTTTTGTTCTCAATTTTAACGACTGACTGCTCACTATCAGCTGGCATCATTAATTAGTTATGGATTATATTAAAAAACAACAACACAAAAGCACACACACACACATATATATATATATATACAGTATACAGCTAGTCAGCCATTTATAAAAAAATACTGTATATATTTTTCAGCTTATTTGAAAAGGTACATGTTTGCATGTCTCTTCAAGTGCTTGTTGTTATATCCGAAGTGAGGATGCACGGTGACACACTCCTGCACAATTACGACAACTTTATGAAGCTGAGAATATTGGTTTGACTTAACATATACTCTCTATACAGATTGTAGACACACAGCATCTCAAACCCTGTGTTTTCACTGTCTCTTACCTTGTTTGTGTGTTTGCCAAGGCAGGGGCGTTGTGATGCTACAGGGTGACAGACTGTGTCCCTGTCCTGAGCTCTTGAGCTGCATTCCTCTGGAGGACATGCTGGGGCAGGTCAGAGGGAAAGCACAGGTCAATGGCTGCTGAGGTTGAGCTGGGGTTTTCACCTGCAGCGCAGAAGGACAGGAGGAGAGGGATTATGATTTACACTACGACTAGAGAGATTTAAGCACGTTAAGTAACTTTGACAGAATTAAATACACGCATCTAACATATGGCTTCTGTGACAGCTTTGTGTTGGTTCTGTCACAGACAGGAACCACAGGCCTTTTGGATTTCATTATCACACAGGAAGAACAAGTGTTCTAATCTTTCTATTGTTAAACTGATGGTATTATATCTTAAGGGGTTGGTCATAATAGATTATTTTAATACTGACTGAAAGCTAGATTTGTTTTAGATTTTAGTCAACACAGATTATTCTGTGATGTGAACAGGCTGACTCTGGCATTTTGGCTTAAACAAATTTTTTTTTTTATAACTTGACCGATTTTGTTGGGCTCTCTCTCATCAGGTTTGTAAAAAAACTTACTAAAAAGTTAAATCCGAGATGTGACACTGGCATTAAATCAATATTTGAGAAACTGAAAATGACACATTAAAATTCCATCATGTCATAAACAACTGCTGCTTCACCGCCAAGGCAAAGTCTTTACTATGTAAAGGTGGAAGAAAATATCGATTAACTTTGTTTTGTGATACACTGTATCGATTTCTAATGAACAGTTTACATGCAAAGATTTGTAACAGTAGTTCATTTTGTTTTGTGTTAAAACCTCTGACCACTAGATGGCAGTGTTGTAATCTATCTTCAGCCATTGACTCTTACTCCAATGAAAACACCAGCTGAGACGGGAAGAAGTATCACATACTGCTCACATTAACACAAGGAACAAAAGCCTATGAAACAGGATATCACCTTTGTTACAATATACTGAATCATTACCCCTTTATTGTGATTGTATTACCAGATTCTTCCCAACACACAGACAGAGTACTGAGGAACCCGGCCAGCCACAAAGTCCAAAATCTACTGTTCAACAAATAACAGTTTAGCAGGACAACGGACAAAGATCCTGCTCTTTGATTTCAGAGTAAACCTTCCAGCAGACTGATGTGTGTACAGTTAATGTAGGGCTGCCTCAGACTGATGCAACCACTGATGTATTACAAACATCACGATTTAACCTGACATAAACAAGGGGAAGCTTTTCCTGTATTCAATCATGTCATAACATGTCAGTGTGGGACGGACTAAATACATTAAAGATTAAGTACACACAGCATCTGTCATTAAGCTGCATGTTAAACATGCAATTTAACAGCAGCAAAACATGTCCACAACTTCAGGCATCAGGAAATATGTTTGACTTTTTCCATCAAAACATTTCCTCACTTTTTGAGGACAGGATTAAATTAGCAAACTAGGAGTATTTTAAAATGCACTTACTTGGAAGAGAACCTTGTTGCCATCCAGGTCTTCTGTCTGCCAGCGTGTAGTGCTGATGGGGGTACAGGGGTTGGGCAACAGAGGGACAAGCTGACCAATTTCTTCCACACTGAACTGCAGCACGGCGGAGCTGCAAGGCTCCACCCGAACCCCTGGTGACAACTGTTTTAAAGCCAGCTGCAGGCACAGCCCCGGCTCTGTGAGGAGAGGAAATATAGCAGAGCACAACAGGTGACTGTTAAACTTTTCATGTCTTTAGAATATATATATATATATATATATATATATATATATATATATATATATATATATACACACACTGTGAAAAACAAAGGGCAACACTTTAAAGATGTACCAGTATGGAGGGTGAACCAGCAGAAGCCTGTCTTCTGCTCTTCTGCCTGTCGCTGCAGCACTGTCTCATAAAACCGCACAGCATCCTCATAGTTGTCATATCCGCTGTACAGTGTCACGCGGAGTATTTCTCCCCCACAGTGCACCGGTCGAACCCCCCACACAGGCATCCCTGCACCCAGACTATAGAAGTCTCTGCTAGGCAGGAGGTAGGGCCTCATCAAGGCATTCGTGGGGGAGCTGCTGGAGGTAATGTGGATCCCTCCAGTTCGTCTGCTGGAGCTCTCCGTGTGGTGGTACTGCCAAGGTGGACGCTGAAAGAAGTCCAGCACTTTAAGGATTCGCTCCTCTCCATAAGCCTCATGGAGGAAGAAAGTGATGGCCAGAGAAGGGTAGCCTGAAACATTTTTGGTAGAGTTTTACTTTCAATCAAGCTTAAATAAAAACAGATGCTATTCTAACAAGGGAGGCTCATTCTGGGATGGCATGTTTACACCATACACAGAATAAATGTAACATTCATTTAGGAGGACAACATTTTATGGGTTTGTTGGCATGAATGGAAAGTTAAATGGTTTCAATTCCTGTAAACATGTCTTTTTTTCACATATGGAAATTATTACAATTATTTTCCTCTTTGCTGAGAAAAAACACAACCACAAAATGTGCAATGAGGTTAAATGTACATGCACAACAGAGTTTTGTATCTCTGCCACTGAAATACCTGTGACCCAACTTGTATAACAAATAATGTGTGTGTAAAAAGGCAACACACATCCTCACCTGCCACAGGAGAGAGACGGGTGTAACTTCTGAATGGAGAGGCCCTCTCTGACACATGGAGGATGCAGAGGCTTGGGCAGAGCCACCGGATGAGGCGGTCCAGGGTGTGCTGCAGCAGCAGTGAGTCTCCAGGGTTGGCCAGCAGATGCAAGTTCATTAGCAGGAGCTGTTGCTGCCGCTGCTGCCTGACCTGGCTAGTCATGAGCTCAGCTGGTCAAGTGAAAACATTCAAACATTAAACCAGGCAGCACAGATGTTTCAGAGGAAGCCAGAACAAATGTTAATTAAAGGGGAATTCTACTGATTTAACACATCAAGATCAGTTTCCTTGTCATGGGGATATGACTCAGCTAGTCAGATGTATATAAATAAAATACTGTATATATATTTTTGGCTTATTTGAAAAGGTGCATGTTTGCATGTCTCTTCAAGTGTTTGCAGTCATATCCGAAGTGAGGATGCATGATGACACACTCCTCCACAATTATGACAACTTTACCAAGCTGAGAATATTGGGTTGACCAAACATATACTTCTTGACAAATGTGATAAGGTCTTTGGGGATTTGTTTATCAGAGATGCTCAACCACACATTCACATTTCTGTGCCTGGACTCCTGTTGTTTCTGCTAACAACAATTACTTTGCTTCTCTCTTATGCTTTCAGCAGCTCCGATTTGCACAAAGCTCTTTCCCATTTTAGATGCATTTTTTCAGTAATACAGTAGCTCCCTGCCTCTCAGTGGGTCTGACCACAGTGACTTCTACTGTGACATCACGTGCTTAGTCTCTATAGACAAATTCAGGAATTAATTTAATGTTACTGTTTAGTCAAGTCCCAAAGCAAACTTTAGGCTAAGCTGGTAGACATTAGTCGAAATTGCTGGTAGAATTTTTTTTATTGTGGAGACAAAACCACACATTGGGGGCATGGAGTACCTTCACAAGTCAGGTAGTGTTTAAATAACTATCAAGTTGCATTATGGGAAGTGTAGGATCTAAATGTTTTGGAGCTTGACCGTACTTACAGATGTAAAGTCATGATATCTTGGCCTCTACTCTATCAATTTTGACAATTCTTAGCTTTAACTTTATGAAAGTACAATTTTAAGTTACAACATTACCTCCACAGATATACAAGTCTATAAATCCCTCACTACTGTATGAATGAAGGAATACTTACTGCCAGATGATGACATCCTGCTGCAGTCAGATCTGAATGAGACACAAAAATAAAGACACGAGTAATTACTTCACGGACTCTTTTAGTTTAGACTGACTGGAGGAAAGACCAAATTTGTCTCCATCTTGTGGCAGTGGGTTTGGAAACATTCCCCCTCACTTCGGTCACCATGACAACCCATTTTCTGGTGTTTGCTAACATAAGCTTAAGAAGTCAATTTATGAGGAAAAAAATACCATAAATAATTAAAAATGCCTGAGGTAAAGTGCTAGGAGGTTAAAATAACAGTTAAGTTGTTGTTCTCAGTTGTCGGCATCTTTATAATTTACAGTCTTGGACAAAGTGAATTTCCATTGTGGCTAAGGCTAACAAGGCGAAGTTGGCTAGCTAACATTAGCCCAGAGCTAACGCCGAAGCAATAGTTGACTCACTCGGCAGTTTCGGCTCCGGAGTCCACGTTTTCATCATGGGCTCTCTTTATCACCGTCCCACCTCGAAACATAGTCCAGGACCGTTTACATTTGGTCGACCCTCCTGTTGCAGCAGTCCGGACAGAGAGTGAAAAGCATCCTGGTTAACTTCTCTCCACAGCCTGCTCCACAAAAGACGGACGCTGACGTCACCAGGCACCCATACACCGTTATGTTAATATGTATGAGTTCTTTTTGCACTAAAATTGGAGGTGCCCCTCATTCAAGTTGAAAAGAAACGCATGCTTGCTGTTCAGGAAGTCACTTAGAATAAAGTATGGGCGAAAGGGAGCAGCAGGAGTTGTGCTGCTGTAAATCTAAAGCCGCGTATAATAACACGGAGCAGATGGCATGCGTCTAACAATAAGAGAAGACAAAGGAGACAGTCCAGACGGGCTGGACAGATTTAAAAGTGCAGGGCACGTATGGAGGGGAGGCTCTAAAGCCTGAAAATTAAAGACATTATTTGTTAAGAGCATTAAACTCAACAACTTTGGGAAGCACACGCACAGACGTTTTGACAAGCCTATAATCTGAAGTGAAAATCCCATGAAACTCTCTTAACCTATGACACAAGTTAGCCACATAGTCTATGTGCATACCCAGTAAATGCAGTGCAGTCTAAAACAACTGCCCTGCATCATATCCTACCACCATGTACGGCATCCTAAAAGTTAAAATGTACTTGTAGTGTAAAAATAAGCACACAATTATGAGAAGCACACCTTTAGAGGCCACGCAAAGCATGGATGAAGATGTAGGTAGACTATTCCCTATTACGTACATACATAGGGACAGACGGGGGAGGTTGCATTAAAATAAATGCTTAACATTCACAAAATATCAATAGCACCTCTCCAGTACACGTAGATGTGTAAAGTTGTGTGAAAACAGTTTTTGAGTTACACTCCAGAAACTGTCATCAGAATGACTTGACTTGTATCTAGGGAAAAGGAAAAAATACAAATGAAAAGTTCCAGAATAGTAAAAGGAACCACGTCAGTACTTCACATCGGTAGTTTTTTGTTGGAACTCCTTTACAAGATTGTTTGACTGCATTTTATTTTGAAAGCTTCTGGTGCTTTTTAAAATTTTGTTCTCATTTTTTATCAGAAGGTAAATATTAGAAAAATCTGTTTGACAAGAAAGTTCCACAACACAAACTATACAGTTCAATTTACATCTCTCTAAAGCCAAACACTAAAAATTCTTACCATACTGTCCTAAAATGAGAAGTTTAAATCTCAACACACTGTAGTTAACAATGTCCTTCAAAAGCAAAGCTCCTCATGTGAACACAGGGATTCTTGGCTGCGGTTTTCCTACATTAAGCTTTAATTATGGTTAGAGAGGCAAGTATTTCTGACATCTGCAGAGGCCTTCTCATGTAAGATGTAAAAAAAGAAAAACCCATCCCTTCATTTTTTTATTCTACATTTAATATGATGAAAACAAGGCCCTGTACAATCCACCTTTGCAGTGAGTACAATAATTATTTTACAATTTGTACACATTAGAACGTGGTGCTAGATTCATCCACCCGTTCAAAATGCAGTTGAGAATGGAAAAAAAAAATCCTTTTTGGAACCTGCACCACAAGGAGCCTTCCATTCAAAAAGAGGAGATTAATCTTTTTGGCCCATCATACAGCAGGCCTGAAGTGAAAAATGTGGCATGAGACCAAACAGCATTTATGGAGCTTTTATGTGTGTCTTATAGCCCTGACTGATCCATTAGATAAAAGCATGCTGTGAAGCTACAGCTCTTAACCTCTTTAACCACTAGCACAGACCTGGCCAGAATATTGAAATGGCATTAAATATTTCATTTATGTGAGGTTCACTTAATTCATATCAGAAATTAAAATAACCAGAAAAAGACGTATTTGCAACATGGATTAAGCACTCTTGTTTTCTCAAGTACTCAAACTGTATTTTCCTACTGTTGAACACCAGGTCTGTACCAGTTAATGCCTTGTCCTCTTCTTTAAATTTAAAATCCTCTGGGACGAAAAAGCCAAGAGTATCTGTCAACCTGTACAGCCAGCAATGTGTCACAAAAACAAACATAACACACTGACATCAATATTTAAAACAGGGGAGTGAATTTGAATATTTTCTTGGTCTCCATGTTTGCTTCAACATGTTAACAGCACATTATTAATTGGCAAACAGGCTAGCCCAATTCTCTCCAAAGGCCACAAGAAACATGATTTTATACAAAACTAAACCCCCTCCTTAATTTCTCTCAGCAGAAGAAATCTAATATTGCTAGAAAACTTCCCCATCTTTTGCATGATTTTTTTACACATTTTATGGAAGAAAAGTTAAGCTTCCCAGTGTTTCCCAGAATCAATGATGAACGCACTTCCAGGTTCATTCAAACGCATAGCAGTCCACAAAAAAAACAAAAAAACAACAAAAAAAAAAACAAGGCTCTGAGTTCTCTCAACTCCGTGTTAGCTTTCATTGAATTCATTTGTTTTATGCTACGTAAGTGTACACTTTGCGGTCCTCTGGCGTTCGTGCCAAATATTCCCTCTCAATGAGTCCTTCAATGCGCTTCTTGATGACTACAGGACTAGGGAGGAATCGTGCTCGCAACTGCTGCGTGACCTGTGGAGAAACAGTGAGAAAATCAGTGCATCCTATCATTTTATCATCATCACCACCACCTTATTTTACAGGTTTTGTATTCATTGTCTGCTCTTTTCCAATACAAATCTGTCCTATGGTGTAAAGTTATGGTCAAAAGAAAGAATATGCGTAAAGAATTTTAAGTTAAATTAAGAAAGTTTATTATGTGGATACTTCAAGTTCCTTGAATTTGAACTCCAATCAATCCCACGTTTCCCTGCTGAGGATCATCTTGTAAATCTTCATCTCTAAGAGGCTCACTGAAGGGAAGTATGCGTGTAAACTACGCTAACGTGGGGACAAAATTCAACCATGTCAGCTGACTGACCTCTGCTACTAGAACGTTGTGCTGCATCTTCTTTCTGGACTTCATGATGCGAACGATGGCAGCTTCTATCTCATGCTTCCTGTCGTCGTCCACTTTCTGCCGCGTCTCCTTCCTCTCTGGGTCTGACTCTCCCTGTTTAGCGGCCACTAGGGTGGAAACAAAGGAAAGTAAATGTCAAGTGGAGAGAATAAAGGAACACGTTTTCTTTTCTTAAAAAAAGAGCTTAAACTACTTTGACTGTGATGAGGTGAATGGTACTATCTTCAGCTGTTTTATTACATTTTGCTCTTGTGCACATTTAGTTGTAGAGAGAACCATGAGATTAGAATATTGTAATCACTAATGACTCATTGATTTTTAAGGCTGCTAACTGTTCTATATAATCAAAAGAAGCATGTCATGTTCATATGTAATAACAGTGCATAACAACTTTAAAATGAAACAATTTGTGACTTAAAAGTAAAAAAACACATGAACTTTTTTTTGCGTACCTGTCTGGATCTTGACACGGTGCAGTTTGGATGTAAACTGATCATTGACTGTAAACACATGGCCGTTTTCAATTTCCTTGGACTTGGGCTCCTTGGTGAGAACTCTCTGAGTGGGCTTCCCACAAGCCAGAGACTGCAGCGCTCGTACTAACTCCCTCTCTGGGATGTCCGTCTCCTGTTGGATCTCCTACAGTGAGGAACAATATCAAGCTTAGAGTTTTAATGAGGCAAAAACCAAGATACAATAGAGAAAAGCAGGAATCTGGAACTTGCAGGATTAACACATTATCAAGGTGAAATTGTCCACTCTAAATCATCAGGCTGTTTGGTTTTGTGACACTACAGGTACTGTCACATTGTTTAACAGTGGTGGGGCATTAGTTGTGTACCTCAAAGGTGGACTTCTCTCTGTTGTTGAAAAGCATGAGGATGGTCATCTGAAAGGTGGAGACTTGCAGGATGTGCTTCCTGGTGTTGGAGCCGGTTACCTGGGCTCCTCCCACTCCGACCTCTGATCCATCCTCCTTTTGAAATGTTGGGGTGAAAGATCAGAATCTAAAAACATGATTCAGAATGCCCTTCCACAAGAAATTATATTTTTTGTCACTGAAAAACCTTAAGAATTATTTAAGCAGGTTGAAAATGATTACTCAGAAAAACATTTTCAAAGTGGCCTGGGATCTCTAAACTTCGGCAATAAAACAAATACTATGGAAAAACGAAACCGCAGTATTGATAATGCATCAAAACTTTGTTATTTTCCACTGTCCATTAATGACAATATAATTTATTTACATTCATAAATCAGTGCAACCCATAAACTGTCCAATCAAAAATATTTGTAAAACTGTTCTATGGCAAAATTGTGGCAGATAAAGTTCTGATGATCCATTTTAGGGTGAAACCTACCTTTTTGATGGGACCATAGAAGGTGGCGTTAAGATCTGCAGAGCCCATATGGTGCTGCAGTGTGAGTTGTCTGCCGCTGTGCTTACCAAGATAAAACCTACAAGCAGAAAGGAGCCAGTCAAGGTTAACATGTAAGAATAATCAATGCACTGCTGTCAATCCAACTTTAGTGTTTGTACTTCCTGCAACAGGTCTGAGGAGAAGGCAAGTGACAATGCAGCACATATACAGTAATTACAATTGTCATAAAAAATGCAAACTTATTTTCAAGAATCCATCAGGAGCCGAATTGCAAAAATAATAAAGTGGTTGTATACGTCCCTTCCTTTTAAATCACATCTGTCAGAAATCTCTGGTCTGAAAAAACAATCATATGAGTAATAACTGACCTTCTAAAGACTTCAAATGCATGTCGCGGTGAAGGGGGGATGTTGCACTTGGGTGTTGCTGATTGTGTTGGCCAGTATCCCGTGGTCAGGACTCTCACAGTGAGATCAACTCCTCCGAGTGACGCCTGGAGTTAGAAAAAACACAAGAAGGGAAATCAGTGCATCAAAGGTTTTAGTCTTCTCTGATGTAATTACACACTATGCACTAGTTCTATTAGGGCTTGAACCATAAAATACAGACAGAACTTTATTGGATCAAGAATAACTAGTTGACATCCATTGATCTAATCTAAGCACACACACACGGCGTTTATCTGAATTAGATCACTGTCTTGGAGCCAAACAAATTCAAAATCTCTTAATGTCACAAAATAATAATTTAGATCAGTTACAAAAAGTAGGTTTGATTACTTTTAAAAGGGACTTTTAGATATTTTCTAGTAAACATAAATCATATTTGCTTTAGTAAGGTACAATGACAATCAAATGTAGTGAAGGAGACTCTGGTGACAAGGAGCCATGTGACGGCACAGTACAAGACAGAAATTAGCAGCATGTATTCCCATGGTACGGGGAGTTAGGTGCATAATTGTTTTCATGTAACACAGCAACGCAGCGCTGCTCAGTCAGTCATGCAGCGGTGTACTGATTACAGATAGCAAAGTGGGCTCATTATTTTTCTGACAGAATGAGTTGTGGTGTGCAGCGTCTCCTCACCCCAGTTGTCTGTAGATGTTGTCTAAACTCATCCATGGTGGTGTTGGAGATGCTCATATCCCGGAACATACCCTCCAGCTTCGAGGTGAACTGACAGCCGCACTCGGTCTGAGCAATGAAGACCAGGAGAAGATATTTCCTTAAGCAAAAGCTATTCCATGTTAAAATCATGGTAGCAAACAAATCTTTGTCAACTTGTAACAGCAGTGAGTGGAATAAGCGGATTATTGCTGAATGTACGTTTCTTGTGTCCTAAACATCCTTTGTAAGGTATCTCTACATTTAATAAAGCCTAAATCCTTACAATGGCGTTTGGATACTCATAAACAAGATTCCATAAGGTTTCTCTAACACCAAATGACTATAGGCTGACTCAGAAAATATCAGTGATAAAATGCGTGACAGTTTTTTTTATTTTGATCAACGGCACAGGGGAAAAAAAAAAATTGCATAAAATCATTTGAGCTAGATTATGTTCTCCTCATCTAGAGGCTGAGGGTTTGGTCCACTCCACACTCACCTTCAGCTTTGAGATCATGTTCTTCTCGGAGTCATCAGAGACGCTCTTGTTTGTGAGCAGCCTGCGGGCCAGGTGCTGCTTATAGTACCGCTCAAATACATCCTTTTCCTGCATGAAGCGGAACAGCACCATGGCCTTGTCCAGTATAGTCTCCACCTCCTGCTCTGTCAACTAGACAAAAAACAAAAAGGATGCAGGTTATATAGGATGGTCATGAACAGTCAGTAACCTGACGGACTGTATGGAACCCCTATTGCCCAAATAAGGTACGACAACAGATTACACATTCTAGTCCATGACTTGATTGCCTACTTTATAAATAATTGCTTGTTTGGGTGATGCATGGTTTGGCATCAAATCAAAAAAGCTTCACGGTGCATTATGGTATCAAATCCTGAGTTAACAGGCATCCATGTGCTAAAATAGGAGTATAGATCCATTGGCAGGCTCACCCCTTTTACTCCTTTCTTCAGTTTGTCATCAATGAAAAGTGAGAGGTACTCCGGCGAGCGAGAGTTGAGGTTAAGGAAGTACTCAAAGTCGCCTGCTATGGTTTGTTTGAAGAGCCGGTCGTTGTTGAAGGACTCCAGGAGGAAACGGTCGAAACGTGATTTCAGGTCCAGCAAACCCTGCAGAAAAGGAGGCAAGGATAAAAGGAGATAAAACAACAGTGGTTTGAATTAGCAGTAGCTTAAAGCAATTATAGCTCAAACAGCAGGTATGACAGAGCTGGTCTCCTCAGGAAAGAGTCAGGCTGCCTTAGAGCAGTTACTCTCCACTAGAGAGTTATGGAAGTGCATTATGGTCGATGCTTGGTAAGCAATGGTATTTTAAAGAGCACTGAGCCAACAGAAATGAGTCTCTCAAGGTTAGATGTTCGGACTGGTGTCTTTTTCTCTCATTCATCTACAACATGTTAGTTTGAGGATATCAAGCGCATCAATCACCATAAAAACTGCCTCGCCTTGCAGCAGCAATGTCATTCCTGCAGATTGCAAATACGCAGCGCAGCGCTCCATCACCTTACCTGGATGTAGTCTACGGGGTTCTTGCCCTCTCCCTCCTCTGACACGAGAGCCTTGCCTTGCTCTCGCAGGTATGAGCTCATGCACTCGCACATGGTCTTAAGCCCATTGGGAACCCTGCTGAACAGCTTGTACATACACGCCAAATCTATGAGGGATATGCATGAAAACAGACAAATACATGAGAATTAACCCAACAGAAAAAAGGACTTAGCGTGCTGAAAAATGTGTGCAGTTCACTAAAAGACCTCTGAGTGTAGCAATGTTCAATCTAAATCTAAACATTGTATTGCACTGTGATATAAGCAAAGGGAACACAGTCTGCATTATTGATCAAGCAAAATATCTCTCTTGAAAGAGACATTTATGCAGTTTATCAAGGAGCGTTGGGAATTTATGCTTCCCCTTTTTTTGGAGAGAAGCATGAACTTTGGCTGTACCCAGTCTGGATTTCATTTTGGTGATAACAAGAACACTAACAGATGCTCAAGACATGAAGACCAATTAACAGAAGACTGCACTGTTCTTACCGTCTGTCTTGCCATTTTTGAGCATGTGGACCAGGCCAGAGTTCTCCATCTCTACAATGGTCTTCATGTGTTTGGAGATGAGCTCCCGTTCAACCACTTTGACAATAGGCTCCTCTGTGGATTTGTCCAGACAGTGCATCACTCGCTCAATTTCTTCATTAATCCTGGCTTCAACCTTCTTTATATATACGCTGGCACTGTTTTCCGCAAGAAACTTTTGGCTCTCCATCTAAATGAAAACAAGAAACACTTATAAGACGGAAATGCTTTTCAAACTCATTTCCATTGGTCACAATTCTAGTTACCTGACCAACAGTGTCTACTATGGTATATACAAGTTTTTACTATATATTCTATACATTGTTTTTACACAGTATTTCATTTATGCAGAACCTAGAAAAGGCAACAACTAATAGCGATTCAAATGAAATGATGCCGTTCGCAAACAAACCTGGAAGAATTCTGCAGACATTTCTAAGAACGGTGCCTCAAAGTCTTCTTCATAAACAGATCTCCCTTCCAGGCCAAGGATCATTAACATTTGGCAGGCATTTCTAATGGCCCCCCTGGTGGAGAAGAGAAGCAAACCAAATGCTGAAGGTACAAGCAGTGATGCAAAAGAAGATAAAGACAAAAACTACAATGTTACAAAACACAAAATAAAAACAAACAAAACCATAAAAAACTTTATAGGCTTACTCGACACTCACTATGGTTACCAAATAACTTTTGATTAAAAGACAATACCACAGTGCATGAGGTGCAGAAAAATCTGTCTTAAATGTCAGAGCCTGTTCAATTCACTTCCCAGCAGGTTTAATTATAGCAGACGTACGTCACAGATATTTGATTGTTCATGGTAAAAGAATGCAACCTGTCAGGCGATAAATGATTTAACATGTTCCATAATTTAAAAATATTAGATTAGAACTTGTTAACGTCAACCGGCAATGAATTAGTTTGTCATGTATGGAATCAGTCCTAGCTGTAAGTTTTCGGCTACCTGTCCACCACCTCCCCCTTCCTCTCGCGTGCAATCATGTCCAGCAGGGTCTGTCGGAGGTGGTCTCTGATGCAGCCATAACGAACCACCTGATCCCTAAAGATGATAAGACCCAGGTTGTAGACATTCTCTACATTGTTCTGCTGTACATAAACCCGGTCCTGTGGGGAAAAACACAAAAAGGAGAATTAATGCTTAATGCAACTATATTCATTTCCATCCAAAGGCCTTATAAGGTATAGTGGTGAGTTTAATTTCAGTATCACTTCCTGACCCAGCCTTCAGCTTTCAGATAACTCACTTATTCATTGACATAACCACTGAAATACTGCCAAGATCAATTGTTTATCCTGTGACATTTGTTCCTCATTCTTCAATGATGATGCAACACTTCAAAAACAGTTTCAAGTTTTTACTTGTCTGTGTTGGTACAAATGCAAATATGACCACAGTGCATTTCTGCACTACCCCTAGCACTGATAACATTGGCACCAGGACGGTGCAGTCCCTTCACACAGGGTTCGGTCCTGCATAGACCTGTCAGCATTCTCTGAAAATGAGGCAGGCCTGCTTAGTTAGTTTAAACACAGGTTAATCAAGTTACAGTCACAGGCTGTCAGGGTTGCTCCTAATATGAACTCTTCTGAATCAGAAGCCATTATGCCAAATTTCGAGTTACTGTTACATTTACAAAAGTCTTATTTTATTGTGGTAATTGACTGATAGAGAATTTTAGAAGGCTAATATGGTAACGATAGCTTGTAGCAGGAAAAAGCTGACAGCTTATGAATCATCGGATATCAATCCCACTTATGCAAAAAAAATAATTCAACACTTTAGGAAATTTGTAATCTCTGACTTTATTAGTAACTGGATAACTGTTGAACTTAACATCTAATTCAATATAACAGATCAATAAACATAAATCACTTATCAAGCTCAAAGGAATGAATAAACAAAATAAATAGAAAGTTGATCAAACAAACCGGGAAAAAAAAACTAGGTGAGCGTGATTTTTATTTTTTGAGCTACCGTTTTCCCCCAAAGTCAGTAATTCCATTTGAGAAGTTGAATGACGGAGGCTGCGCAGCCATTGGCCACTATTGGAGACACACTTCACTGATACAGTTTGTAAAAATTCCTATCAGTGTTGACAAATCAGTCTACGTCTAGTTTTTATTGTTGTATCTTAGCAAACACATTTTTGGAATATTTTAAATACACGTGCACCATAAACAGTACCACTATGACAGTAGACATTCTTTCTTTAGGCAGAGCACACATGAAGTTTTTCTAACATAATGACCAGTATTTACTATCATAATTTGTCGTGGTCTTCTTGCTGATAAGTGCTAATATGAAAGTGACTCACCATATACATTAAAATGTCTCTGATCATCACCATCGCTGTTTGATGGTCATTCCAGGCTTGATTTAGTGTTTGAAGGAAGTTGTTGTTTAGGGAATTGAGGACATCTTCTCGTACCTTTGGGGGAGACAAACACACATGCATGAAGTGGGCATACTACAAAAAGATCTACAGTGTTAATGACAACATGGCGCTTGACCAAAGATTCCTTGTTCAAGAGAAGAAAATGCTTCTGCATCAAAGCCGACACTTTTATGCATTTTACAGTGATGTTACTTTGCTGTTTCTTTAATGTCTTTCCTCTACTAGTCAGGCATAAAACAGTTTGATAACAGTCACACTGCAGCATGACTCAGCACTGGAAACCTAATGTCTCTGTAGAGAAAGATTCTTAAGGGCACACCGACCTCACCTTTTTTTTCCCTTCTGCACACGAATCATCACATCTGCTCTTAATATCAACACTCACAGATGCATTCACTGCTTCTTACATATGTCCAGAACAAATATGATGGTCATCCTATACTTTTGAATATGCCTTTAAATCACAAACTCATTGTGCACAATCATGGCTTACTTATAAAAGCAACTATGAGGTTATTATTGTAGCTTCATGCTGATAAGATGAAGCTGCACTTGTGTCAGTCTAAAATAATTGATTAAACCCCACTCAGAAGTAGAGAGAATGTAGACTTACTGTACGCAAATCATAACTGCCTTTCTGTGAAAGCAATCATTATTAGATAACAAAATCACACTCAGGTATCAGACCTCTCTTCTTTGAAGTGTTGCTTGTTGACAATACCTGACAGCTAATTTACTAATCCTGCCAAGTGGAGAATGCATTTAATTAAGCTGTAAACCCATCTGGCTGGTATTCAACAGCAGGCTGCTGAAATATTGCTCAGTGGGTGTTTGCACATTGTAAGCAGGAAAGGAGCATTCAATACAGATAATATGACCAAAATTAATTTGCAACGGAAATGTGACTTAAGAGAATCATTCACTGATGGTCTCTCTAACTTGTCAGCATTTAAAAATTAGTTCAGGGCGAGCATTTGATTGCATTTGATTGCGGTCCTATGCAGAAACGTGGACACTTTGTAGACATTCAGAAATGAGTCATCTTTGAAAATGAGGTCTGACTGACTATTATGGAGTTACAAAAATCTTCCATTGCTTAACACATCAAGTAACACCCTCTGAAATTGTGTGCACCAGCTTTCTAACTCGCCCTCAAAAAGGCTTGTCATGAATAGAAACAGCTTATGCTTTCAGGTATTAACTTTATTTTGCAAGGACGACACACAGGCCAAGCAGTAATGCGACTTAAAAAATGTTGTAATGTTGTAAATTCAGCTATATAATTCAATCTAAAACCCTTAAACAACCTTAAGACCGACATCTCATCTGAGATTCATCTGAGACTCATCTCACTCATCTGAGATCCACAGACTTCTTCTATGACAGATGAGTGTGGACCAATTACTCTCTTTTAGATGCTTGAGTGAAATAATGGTCAACATATTTAAACACTACAAGAAAAAGAAGCATGAAGCATGTTTTATTTAATTCTGAGAGCAATCACTGGACTTTAAATGTCTGAAAAAGTGGCCCAGCTTAAAAGGCTCACCGTTCTGTGTCATAATTTTCTTTGAAGGAGAGAAACATTACTTTGCTGAATATACAGGGATATTCACTTGTAAATGAGCCTTTTTTAGGGAAGGTACTTGATGTAATTTTATTAAGGGAGTTTAAGGAGATAAAAGCTGGTTTTATACAAGAATTATCATATCAGAATCTGTGTAATCCCACCTGGTCCTGCAAAAATAGAATAATGCCCTTTGTTTTCAAATGCATGCTATCTGTGGTAGTCTTACTTTGTTGATAAGGTGTTCAGTGACGACCTCCCTCAGGCCTGTGTACAGCTTCTCTCCATGCTTGTGGAGGACCATTGTGTAGGCGTTTCTGTACAGTTCTTCGAAGCTCAGGCCACTGTTATTCTTCCTCTGAATCTCCTGGATTGCATTCTTCAGAAGGTCCCAGATATTGTTGACATACTTCTCATCCATTGTCATCTGCAAAAGGTAACCAGTTGAATAAGACGACCATATTCTGTTATTTGTGCTTACACTTCGATCCAAGGATCTTGTTCCTAAATAAAACCTCTCAATGCCGATGCAATCCCACCTCTGGATAGTTTTGTGCTGAGAATTTTTCTGGAATTGGAAATGTGGGCCAAGAGACAGGGTGCAGAATAAGTGATCTATCTTTTAAGTATTTACATTCATTGAAATGAGCCACTGACAATGCATCTGATTATACCTGACCTAACAGCTTGTCCAAACCTAAATACTCCTCTGTCCCCTGACAAGCGGCCAATCTTCGCTGTCTGTTCACACATCTGTAAACTTATTACAATAGAAAACATGCTGGTACGAGGACCATTGCCTTGATCTCAAATTCTAAGACCAACCTGCCTCCCCTGCAGTATGGATATGGATTTTTTTTTATAGCCAATACCAATAATTACCAAGTTCAAATGGGCGATAACTGATCATTTCTGATATTTTATATAAAAATAAGTTCATAACCTGAACAACAGCACAATAGTATCCTCTCTGGCAAACAAACAAAAGTATCTTGTAAATGAACAGGGGAACGTTTATTCTCCAAACAAATATGATTTATGCAGATTTGCAGTTATATTAGTATTAACAATATTTGTTAAGGCTATGGCCTGTTTTAATATTTCCTAAGTAAAATGTATATTATTGAGTCATACTGTGTCACTAACGGAAAGTAGGCTATAGCCTATAAGTCAATAACAACAATAACAAAGTGCAACAAATGGAACTTGCATATTAAGTAACTGTTGGTATGAGTCCGTACAGTAAGTGGTTTATTATTTGGTCTTCATCCTTCTTGCATCCAACATGCACCCTTTGTCCAGTTCAAGGAGTTCAACAGAGCAACAACATTGCCACCTGCACTGAATACACACTGCGACGGAGTGCTCGTAGTGCTTATGGTCATATATGGGAACCTTTCACAGAAGAGGGAATCAAGCCCGATTGTCCCGTCACAGATTTGAGTGCGAATCAAGGGCTTCATCTAGCAGATACCTGGCAAGTTCAATGTCCCCATGGCATACTGCCTCATCCACGTCAGGCTCAAAACCAAAATGTGCTCAAATTCATGACATAACATTTGGCATACTGACAAAGTTCGTGGCCATTGTTGAATCATGTTCGCTATAAGCATGCAATAAGATCAAACCTCCAATCAGAGGATTCTTTGTCGAAGCATATCCCATAGTGGATCAAACTAAGAGCATCAACTCTAAGAGGAAGATTTGAAATTAAAGACTATGACCATGGCCTGTGATTATATAGGCCAGTCAATAAGTACTAAATACATAGGGAACAGTTGTGTATGTGCATATTTGTGAGATACTCAATTGAGCTTCTGTATTGGATCATGAAATTCTAGCTGCCAAATGTTGCACAAATGATTGCGATCAATGTTGTTATTGTCTTCTTCTGTTCAACTAATCCCATCATTATATAGTAAAAGTCTTATCACAGTTTATTAATACAACTGCACCGTAGAAAGAAGGGCCAGTTATTGGCACTGGCTGGTTTATATTTAGACTCTCATCTTAAAGCTTCAGTAACAGCCAATTGCATGGACCTGTGGCAACCTGCAGCCGTCTGTCCCATTTCAGTTATTTGGGTGGTGGCTCTGTGTTTATTAGATTTATGGTATTGGCAGTTTTGATCTTTACCATTTTTGCTGCAATTTTGACAAATCACCTCCACCAAGTTTTTGGGCTCTTCTTTTTCATTTGAATTACCACCAAAATGTGGCCACAGCAGTGCTGTGATGTTTTGCCACTAAACGATCCATTATTTTCATATCAATAGTTGATCAATGAAAAATTAGGTACATGGAGAGATAAACAGTCGCTGTTGTATCTAGCATCTATTTGTAGCATGTATTTGTAGCATCTTATTTTTTTGTCATTGCAGAATAAGCACAACAAGATGACGCCATTAGTGTCAAACTGTGGAAATACTATTATAATAAATATTTTTTCTGTTTCATCCTGTGGTTTTTAGATAGATGAATAGAAGTGATTATGCAAAGATAACTGTGTTTAGCTCGCATAATTGTGATAGGCCTATTTCTGCAAACCCCAGACACTTCTAAATGTGGCAAAAAGTTCAAGTTCAACACTGAAAAAACTGTACAGCCCTTCTTTGCATACTAAAACCCAGAGTAACTTTAATTTTTCAAGTGTTCAAAGTCAATTTAAAAGGAGGAAGCTTGGAAAATGTGGCTGATTTGTCAAAGTTTAGTATGGGAGTTTAATTTACCACCCACTCTTCAGGTTAAGATTAAAACATGTAGTTCAGCATAATACTTAACTGTGGCATTATAACATAATACAATTCTGAAAAGGTTTATCTAAGAAGCTCTTTTCAGCATGTTGTGGACTCAATAGGAGGATGAGAAACAGTGTGTGCTTCCTCTCAGCAGACAAGCCCAAACACATGCATGTCAAGAAGCTACTCTGACAGCAAGTCTGTTAGAACTGGGCCACATTCAACGGGCCCCCATAAGTATCACAAGGGAGCTGTGTGAACACTGTCACTAGCACACAACCTGTAAGTACTCATTCAGGAGTATCCTAACCAGTGTCTAGGTGATGTACAGTCTAACTCAGCCAGTGACAGACAGAAATTTCACATAAATCAGAATGAGGTCAGTTCATAAATGGAGTCTTTCAATGACTTGCAGCCTCAAGGAGTGCCAGATGCACAAGGAGAGCAGTACCAACTCAAAATTGTAAGACTAATGACATAAACAAGACTTAAACTTAATGCTAGCTAATAATTAAAGCAAATCCATTAGTAGCAGTCGGTTAGCTGGTTCATTTTTTTTTGCTAGCATCCCTCTACAATTGTAGTAACGTTGCTGCTAGTTCTTGCGTACAACTGGAAATTAAGCTAACGTTTTAAGGCACGCAAGTCAATCAAATCTGGAGCCAAGACACAAGGACATCATGCAATTGATAAAGACAGTCAAAACAACAAGTGTCAAGACCCTGGGTTAACGTTAGTGTCGGCTATGTCGACAGATCTTTGCTAACTAACATTTGAGGAGTTGAGAGGACAATAAAAGTCATTCTTTAAAGTTCCCACTGAACTCATAATATAGCAGAATGGGCACCTAACCAGCTGAGGAGTGGGGGTAACTTAACATTTTTCGACTGCAGTTTGTTTATGGATAAGCAAGTCCTATCTGCTGCTCAGCTGGTTAGCCTGCTAGGATTTAGCCAGCAGCCCAGACCACGGTGATCGAGTCACCGCCTGTCGGCCAAGCAGAGCACCTACTGCGGTGTACACTCACAGGAAAGGCCCGTATCCTCATTTTGGTGTCCTTCTTGGTGCCGCCTTTGCTGAGATTGGACATGATTGCCTCGTCCGTTGGCTCTGTATTCACATGAAAATGTTCTCTAGGGAGGGACCGGGATGACTACTGGTTAAGGGAGCAGCCGACGAGCTTTCACTCGACCTCGTAGCTCCGCGTCCCGGCACCGCAAGTTTATTGTTGACAGCTAAACGCCAAACCCGATAATTCTTCATACAGCAATGGCGGACTACCTGCTGTTCTCATTGCGCAGAGCTCGCGCAGTCCAAGTCACGCGAGAAATTAATAAATTTGAAACTCAAGTTTGCACCTGTTCAACAGGATGCTTTATCACACATAAGGTACAGACATTTCAGCAGGGAGTATTGTGATAACCTACTTAATGAAGCATGTGTTTGTTTGTCTGTTAGCAGAGTAACTCATAAAGTTATGAACAAATTTTGATATTTTTTTTAGAGGTAGGGTATGGCCCATAGATTTAGGTGGAAATCATCATTTAGATCTAGGTTTTATTTTTAAGGATTCATTACCTTTGAGGGATTGGGGCAATTACAGTTATGACTCACTGAGCCATGATAACCTGACTGCACCTTCATGCAGATCCACTACAAAATTTAATGAGTTCTGGCCCTCTCACCAAGCTTCATGGAAATCCATCAAGTAGTTTTTGTGCAATCCTGCTAAGAGATAAACCAGTGCCTACAAAAACATTACCTCCTTGGCGGAGTAAACGATACCAGTGTGATAACAAATTCAAGGGATAGGTTTTTTAGTCAAGGAGTCATATTAGGAGGGTCAAACAATTATGGGACTATTGCTTGTAAGTGCAATGGCATAATGTGCTCAGTTGCCTGTCGGAGGTTTGCATTCTCTTAGTGCTGTTTAGCTAGAGCTTTTACTCAGTAGTTGTTGTTCTTCTTCTAACTGTAATTCAATTTTGCTTTACTTGCAATAAACTTTAGTACTTCCATTTGATGTTACTTATACTGTAACTACATAGCAATCAAAGGGGAATAAATACACTCAAAGGATTTGAAAAATGGTTATATGTAAATTTGCGTGGGTAGTTTGTGTCAGATAAAAATAACTTGTGTTTTGTTCCTTATATAAGATGGCCAGGCCAGGGTCTATTTCTAGTGTTTTTACTGGTGCAATATGGACTTACATAATTTTTCAGTTTTTTTTTCCACATTCTTTAACATTGAGAGATAGGGCCTTTTGCAACATTCTTATCAATTAGGCAGTGACTACTTGATGAATTTCATAAAACTTGGTGTAAGAATGAGGCATGCACAAAAAATGGAAACACAGAATTTTGGATTTGATCCAGATGAAAAGGTGGTTCCATGCTATTTTTTCCATTTATTTTTATGGAGCGACATTTGGTGCACATGTCTTGTTGGAATCTGGATTCAGGTTTAAATTTATTAAAAAGGATTGTTGGGCCTTGGTGGACGTATGCACTTGATCGAGTGTCCTTCTAGTATTTCAATTGGAGTAATTTAATTAAATTCAGATATGTCAGGTAATAGGCATCATATCAGCTGATGGGCTGTGATGGGAAAGTTTTGCTTGATTTAATTTTACATGAGTTGGTTGTTTTCAGGAGCTTGTGACAAAGTACTTTTTGGTCATGTCCTCATTGGAAACTCATCCTAAAATCTTCAGATACTCAAACAAGGAATGATTTCACTTCTAGAGACATTACTGATTGTTTGGGGAAGGTGTCACTGATTAAATGTAGTTGTTTTTCTGGCCCCAGTGTGTTAATCTGCCCTTGCAGAATCAATATGTGGCCATCAGGAACAATAGATGCCACTGTTATGACTAACCCTGATTGCCTCATGTCTCCCGATTCTTTTCCAGGCACATCCCTCATGGTGAAGTGAGATTGCACACTATGGTGAAGCTACAGGATATGATGAGTTGTGCACTTTCAGAGACAACAACCAAGAAGCCTTTCACCATATTTATTCCAAGAAAGAAAAAAAAAACTTTCATCCATTTGTCTTGTCCTTATTCACCACATCTGAAAAAGAAAAAGACCACCAGCACTCACGACCAAAAAAGAATAATTAACAGATGATTCGATTTAGTCCGCAGAATAAGCATCATGTATACATTTCAGATTAGTTTGGATTCTCATTTGTAGTAGAATGTAATATGTATATCCTAAATACATGATCTTTAATCCCCTCTGTCTAAAAGTCTAAAAGTTTGGGATTGTTCAAAAATGGCATGAAAAAAAGAACAGGATGCAACTGCTTTAAATACATTACAGAATTGAAATACTTCTCATTGTAATAACAACAATCAAACAATTTCTTTTAAAAGTCTGATATTTACAGCAATTCTACTCTTGCCACTCTTAACAATTATGTCACATGTGATCATTACCATGACATCACAGGTTAGAACCCTGCTGTTTTGTGATGATGGGAAATAGACAAGGTTCATACTTTTTGAATGAGCCACAATTTCAGACCTGGCTATGATGTTTCAGAAAGTTTTATGTGGACACAGCTGTCGACTTCTGTCCATCACTAGAGAACGAAAAACAATAGGTATGCCGGTTTTCACTTTGCAACAAGGCCAGGAAGTTGACGATGTTTGCTTGGCACATTTAGCCCTGACTCTCTAAAACAAACAAAGGGACAGATACACAATCAGTATAGAAAACAGTCCTAGGTCTGGACTCTAAGAGCATTTTAGAATTAAAACCATCACATTTTATTTTTTTTTAATGGAAACATCCTGTTCAAACACTTAAATGCCTTTGAGAACTCATAACTAAAGTAATAATTTAACAAGAGGCATAAGTATTTACATAGGAATCTATGTAACGTCAGATGCAGACACTTCATATTGCACATGAAAAAGGCAGGTATGTATGAAAGAATGGTTTGAAATAATTGAAAATTGAAAACCCATGTGTGAGGAGAAAGAGCTTGAGTAGAGAGGCTCTTCTACAAACACCTCTGTATGCCCTTTAAGAAAATTGGCTTCAAAAAATATTTAGTCCATGAAGCAGACCAAGGCATATCAAACAATTTCATCCAATCATTCTAATGCATGCCCCACTGTAGGTATAACAAACCACTTTGCTAACCAATTAACCTTCCTCCCTAAGCACACTCCTGAGACACTTTCAAAGAAATATATATTTAAATCCTATGGCTGCAATATTTTTGCTTTCATCTACCTCCACTTGTTGAGCTGTACAAAAGGGGACATCATTAAAGAAATTCTAGGAGATCACTTGAGGTTTGCATCATTCAAAGCCAGCTTTGCAAGGACTGGTTATACTAAACAGCTCTCTTGTTCTTAAACCAACAACCTTCACTCCTTCCTTCCTTTCTCTGTGTCTTACACCTACACACCCACCCGTCCTCCTACATATAGAGAGTGGTAAAATACAGTCAAGTGTACGGTTATATTATCCTAATTCTGCAGCATTTCCTGTTTTATTGTAACACACAGCCCCATGCCCCCCCACCCCCTCCATTTTTTTTATTTTTTATTTTTATTTTTTTTTTACATGAGGCACAATCTGAGGGATCATTATTTGGGATGCAGCAAATGTTATCTGTGGATGCTTTCCGGAAAAAGTCTTTTATATGATGGCTACATCTCTAGTTCCTTTTTAAAACAATTTTCTAGATTACCGAGAACTGAAAAAACACTGTTGTGTCAGCCTAATATCCACTGGTGGCTGTTATAAGTTAAAATAGATGTGAAATGACATGAGATCTGAGGTCTCCACACAGGTATTTCACAAATATACATTTTGGTGATCATTCGTTGTCAACAAACAGATACTCAAACTATCTCTATAACAAATACAACATACATACTAAACAGATTCTTTATTTCAATTTTCATATATTAAAAGCTCTAAGAAAGGCAGCAAAGATGCGCAATAAGGCAGATCCATATGACACAGTCAATGACACACTCCATATAACACGCTGTACTCTGGCACATTTACACTAACAGATGAGATGGATCTCTTAAAGGGCTTCGGTTACTCTCTATCTAAAGTGGTTAGTAAGGAATTCAGTGAACTAAAAAGTAGAAGTGAGAAAGGTGTGGAGGATGGCAAAAATAAATTAAAAAGTGTGTGTTTTAGGTCATAATTGGCTTTCGTTTGAGGAGTAGATGCACATTTGGCGCAGTGACATGCAGTTAATATGCAAAGCTTGTGTGTTTTTAATGGTTTATGCAGGGTGTGGGGAGCTATATCAAGGGATGTGTGACTCTCATTGATCAGTGATTGTCTAATTGCCCCTTAAACACCCCAAAAATGAGGTAAAGTGGATGAATACAGATGAGGATTATAATGCTGTACAAGTACATGAACTAAATATCCCCTGTACAACTTCACTGATGCAATGAATAAATTAAATACACAAAGAGTCGAATACAAAAATCTGTTCTGATGGTATAAAAATGGACTGCGTTAATTTCTTGGCCATGGAGAAAGCAACAATTATGAAGAAAGGAATAATACATGAGGTGTCCATACTGCATGCATTCATAACCATGTGAAGGACAATGGCAGCTGCTTGGAAGTGAACAAAGCTCAGCCATTTAAATCAACATAAGCAAATATGAAACATTTTACAGCAAGTATAGCACTTTATCTCACTGTTACATGATGAAGTAGTCTTTTTTTCATAATGAATAGTTATTTTTCTCTGTTGTGTGTCTAAACATGTACATGTACTAAACATGTACATGTGTGTGACGCTCTCTGTGTGTGTGTTTTTACAATCCTAATCATGATCAGCACTGTATGAACGAACATGTGACTTGTGGCAAAAACTTATTTTTCCAGTGTAGCTGCTGAAAAAAGGTAAAGTTGCCACCTTCTGCTTTCCTGAACCGGAAACACAAGCAACATGTAGCATTTAATCACGTAGCCAGCTCTGATGGATCCACATGTTTCAGATCACGTCTGATTCCAACAGTTGTTCTCTCCATTCAGAATGGCCTGCTAAGTCATTTAAGACAGCAGAAAGATCCCTCGCTCTTAGGCCGCCATAAAGGTATCCTCAGCCTCTTATTGGAGCACAGAAAACTTCAAGAAACCATCAGCAGCCCGCTGGTGTCACTGACCCCTCCCTCCTTCTGCATCTTCAAGACAACCATTGAGGCATTGGTCGTCGTTCCCGAATGCACCCTGGGACTGCAGCAGCTCGTATTCCCGGTCAAGGAAGTCTAGGCTGTTGTTGCTAGGCAACCCGCGGATGGTGAACTTGTGGGAAACTTTGGTCCACTGCTCCCGATTTGCCGCCACCCTCTCGTACAGCTCCGTGGCCCCAGGAAACAGTTCAGACAGCAGCCTGACAGGACAGAGGGAAGATGTGTTTGTGATGTAGGTTTGATAATGAGATACTTTATGAAGTGTGGCTTCTATGTTATTACTTCATCGTTGCAGTCAGAAGACTTTGCCCAATTTTTTTGAAGTGCAAAATAAATATGAATTAAATCAGAGTTTGACTTCATGTATTTTACTCTATTGTCTTTCCTGTTTTAGTTTCAATGCTGCTATACTGTAATCACAGCATTTTATTTTGTTAAACCTGCAATCACTGATTTTCTTAGTGCAACAAGATGCAAACACCAAATTGACATGTCACCTTATAAAGTTGACATTGTGAACATGTTGATGATCTATACATTCAGCAGACACCGGGAAACATTATCACTCATTTGAAGTTCAAGTTTCTGGCTGCCTGATGAATATTAACACAAAGTCACTCTTCTCCTTCTGTTTTGGTCTCCACCAATTCCTGAGTTAAATAACTAGCTGCAAAATGCTCCACTTTGTTAGCCTATTAGTCGTTAACTGTGTCTTTTTGCCGTTTTAGGGTGGTTAGGTTTGGTGTGCAGCATCCAAACTAACCAGCAGTCTTCAGCAGTCCATTCTGCCAATGAGTGTGAACCAGAATGTGACTTTAAGGTGCTAAAATGCTATGTAAACTGGAGGGGAACTGCAGAGACTGATGATTCTTATCTGTAAGTTTAGTAATTTCATCCATTGCTAATATGAAACATATTGACAAAAGCAGCTTTGAATAATTAAAAACCAAATACACTGAACAGAATCCAAATGCAGTTTAAAGTCTTATATTTCTGTGTTGCACATAAATAGGAGATTTAGACTATTTTCAACTTGGCAGCAATACACAAAATTATATTCCTGTCCTTGTATTCAATACTTGAAACACGAGAACCGAGGTCTGTCCTCTCCTTAAAACAAAGTCATACATGGTTATAAAGGGATCAGAGCAGGGAGGATGAGATGTATTGTACGCACTTGTAAATGGGCATGGCGATATGTTCCATGAAGCTTATCTGTAGCTCTGGGATGTACGCTTTCTCTCTGTCCATCATCTCACTGGGCCTGTTCCCCATGGCTTTTTCCTGCACACACACACACACACACACACACACACACACGATAGAGACAGACATGAGTAATGAGCCCACTGTAGTGCAGAATGCCACACACTTCAGCCACTTGCTAAATAATTTCACATGCCATTTAACAGGTAGTGTACACTGACTCATACCAGATCTCCTTGAGAGAAGAACTCTTTATAAATCAGCTCCTGTTGACAGAGAGGCAGACATCTGTTACCGTTCATGTGATTATAAATTCATAGTGGCATGAATTAGCACTTCTTCGGTGACACAACAACAAAAGCAAATATAATCTGGTATACTATTATATAAAATCTATTATGTACTGAATCACAAGAATGCTATTTCCTAAATAAAATCCCATCCATCTTTATTACATTTCAATATTTGGTGTGACTTTTTTTTCTTACATTAATCCCCATTCTGATCAGCTACAAAATAATCTAGCAACTGAGTCAAATTCAAGCCACTGACCTAAACAGAAATGTGTTTTCAAGTTTGGGAGCAAGGATTACAATTCATTCGGAGTAGGTGTTGGGTGTTTGGAGATTTAGGCTGCTTGATTTGGGACAAGGGTCAGGGGTTTGTTGTTGAAAAGGGGGCAGATCAAGATTAAACATAATCCTAAAATGCAGTGCCATTTCATAGAATATCAGGAATATAATGGCATATAGAGTGAAAAGCTATTTCCTACTGTATCCCTATAAGCATTTTATAATCTTTATCGTCCCAGAAACGTGTGAGTTTTTCTGTATGGTCACTGGGAACTGGAAGTCTTTAGGAATACATTACTGAAAACCTTTAGCTACTGTTTGCCAAGCAGAGACATACTGTAAGATGTCTGAAAATGTGTTGGACAACTTCTATTGCAATTAGTTTAACTACTGTACATCTGCATTTTTTGTTGCTCTAATGACCAAATATCAATAATAGTGTTAGCTTAATTGTAATTAGACTAACACTATGACACACTTGCATAAATAAAAATAATGCATCATATTTGTCAAAGGATGCCACACAACTCCAAATGAGGCAGTTCACAGCAGCATGATCTAAAAATACGTGTGCAGATTCATGTATTTTTTTCTAATTGCTTTTACTTTTAATTGCTTTTCCCCACCATAAACACAATATTTCCTAAAGTGGTGACAAATGGTTGTATGTGTTTGCATAACAGCTGCATCATATATTAAAAACACATTTAGCTAAATTTGTAAAGTAAAGACATTAACGTAGACTGAACTGACAGCAATCTTGCGTGTAGTTTTCCAACCCTTGGTTTGGTCTGACAGGTCACATGATGTCATCAACAGGCACAGCAGCATGGAGCGGTGGGTAGGACTCTTAGGATTGTATCCGTCTGAAACACGCATGTAAAAAATGACTCTCGGCTGCAAAGGAACACTTATATTTGCGGTAAATAAGATGACAGCTTGGTGAAGATCTGAGTTTAACTACTGGTAAAAATCACTCGACAACAACTTCACACATTTCAGATTGAAACATATAACAGATTAATAACTGTATTGATAGATACTGATGATCATAAATTACAACTTTATGTGAGTTTTTCGGGTTTCAGTAGCATCCTAACATTGTGTATTTCCATTCTGTGTATTTTTGTCCATGACTGACAAGTTAACAAATTACACACTCTGTGGTCTGAGACCGTTGCTCAACTCATTTAGGAATTTTTAATGTCCTTGACTTGCTTAACAGCACACAATTGATTTCCAGTGAGGAGACATCAACTTTGGGCAACTTATAATTGGTTGCATTCAGGCATATCAAAGCACTAGACAGGAGGTTATAGCCAATTACATTACATAAGAGAGCAGTAAGCACCTGTCTCCTCAAAAGAGTAAATAGTTCAATAAAGTAGGGGATAAATAAGATTGTCAGGGATTAAAAATGAATGTTTGACCTTATATATCTGCAAAATAAGTAACAGTATATCTCTGTTGTGTGCAGCTAGGAATAGACCCATAGGAGGAATTGGGCTCATTATTAGTTTACTTGTTCAAAATGGTGAATTTCTAATATCCTTCTTTTCTAGAGAAATTAGTTTGTTCTAATTTAAGGAAAAATAGAAACAGTGATTTGGTTTTACCGCTCTGGACCAATCATCTGAACTAAGTCTCTCTTTGCTGTTCAGGGTTGATATTAAAACTAAAGTAGAGACATGGTTGTGTAGAATGAACTACTGAAACATACCATCAGCCATTTTCTGCAGGTCCTTGAAAATACGGAGGTGATGAGCCAGGTCGGTGGCCAGAATGATGTCTCTAATCAAATCCAGCACGCGCTGGTAGTCCTTTAAAAACATAAAAAGTAACTTTAGCTGGCACATACAGAGATAAAAGCATATAATAAATAGAGATGGGCAGAAGAACGAAGATATATGAATGTCATTTTTTTTATCTCTCACCTTCCTGGAGAACTTCTCAAAGATATTGCAGCCAAAAGTGTTCAGAATGGCGATGGCTTGGGCAAAGTGATGTCTCTGTTATTGCAAATGAAGCATAATGGGAACATGAATGAGGAATTATTGCATTGCATTATATGCATTTGGAAATTATGCTTCTGAAACCACAAATTAAGGTTTAATCTTAGCCACTAGGTGTTCTACAAGGTACATAACATGGGAAAGACATACATTTAAAAATCTCAATATAATATGGTTCTGTACAACACTGATAAATAAACATGTAATTGAATTTAGATAGTCTGACAAAAATTAAGCTTTATAAACCTTGTAAAGGTATTATTTATGGCAGAACTGTTGCACTGAATTGTAAGATTGTGCAGGTGTACCTAATAAAGTGGCCACTAAGCACACATGCAATAAACATAGGCACACATCCTTAATGACGTTTAAAGCTCTTGCACACCCCTGTGATGTGATGTAACTGGTTGTGAGTTTACCTCCATCACTGATCCCTCTGAGCTGTAGAGAGCAGCAAGGACAGATTTCTGAAAACAGAAACGGATAGAATAGAAACAGACAAATGAAACACCATCCTTGTAGCGCACACATTGTATTGATTCAAAAGGAACAACATCCTCTGATAAAAGGCATCGCCTTCTTTTTAAATCGTGCTTGACGGCTTTAATATGAATCTTAAAATAGAAAAAACATGAAATAAGCTGATGGAATGACGCTGTTTGATTCATAATGAAAGTTGGTGTGTGGGTGTGTGTGTGTATCATTTAGGTGCTGCAGGTTTATGCCTCATTAGAGTGCAGCAGGGGAACATGCTTCTAATCACAATGACATATAGGGTCCCTCTGGGGCAAATTCAAAGATGAGGAGACACAACCGCAGACTCTGATTTCACCATGACACACTTGGAGGATGGCTCCTCATCTAAAAGTCAATTTCAGTCTGCATTTTTAAATTGCAGGTGCAGTGCTGTTCGTCTACACCCTACGTGTTTGGGAGGTCTAATCTTTTTATTGTCCCCTTTTCTACGTCATTCGTATCCCTTCTGATGCCTCGTTATAAAACCTCTTATATGGCAGAAACGTGAACATAATTTGTGCTCTCACTGAGGCGACTTGGAAAGAGTTGTTGGTGCCACGGTGGTCCAGGTCATGGCACATACAGGAGACGAAGAGAGCTAGAATCTCTATATCCCTTAAAAGAGAAGAAAGAGGAGGGGGTAAGGGTCGGCACAAGCAATGCTACAATTCAATTCAAAGAGTTTTATCGTGAAGGCATGGGGGAGCACAGTGTAATATGTACTGACTCGAGGTAGTTGGAAAGCCCTAGGTTTTTGTAGAGCAGGTAGCAGAAGTGTGTGACAGAGAAGGCGTGCATCCAGTTGTGGTAGGGAGGGTCCCTGTAGCCTCTCTTCACCATCAGACAGAACCTGACATAAAAGCAGCAGTTCATTCATCCATCATCTACAACACAGCACGCAATCATTTTGATTCGAAATATATATTTGAATTAGTCAGCACTCAGAGCGCAAAAAAAATCTGCTAAGGCTGCTCAGTTCCCCATTATGTCACTGCACCATAGTTCCATGACAGTTTGACCCTCATAATATGACTCCTCGACCATGAAAACCTACCCTAGAATTTAACATCACTTTGGTATCATTAGTTTGATAGTTATTCAAGAAACAATAGTTCACTAGTGGTGATTTTCTTCAGGATCTATCTCAAATCAAATTTGACATCCAACTGAATCAGCACAGTTTCAGCTACAATTTGATCCAAGTCCGTTTTATTCATTATTATTTGTCATCTCACAGTAGAGATATTTCCGTAAGCCCTTTAAATGTAAATATTCAGGATCACCAGACATGGAATATTACTTGGATCCAGATCATACTTTAATGTTAGATCTTAGGGGGGGATATCATCTTGTATTTTTTTTTCATCCAAGCATTGTAGGCATAATCATTTTCAATCAATCAATGATCAATTTTGCCCAAAATCTTGTATTGCTACTAGAGAGCTTCTCACATTTTCAAGGTGTTGAGATTTCAGTCTTATAGTCGACTGTTGGAATCAATGAAAAAATAGTAAGAAAAGTGAAAACATATAACATAAAACATACCTTGGACTTTGGCACTGTGTTTGATATCAACTTAAGTTTGATGTAAACAGTCGATTGTCAAATTGGGTCAACAAAGAATTCAATGTGAAAGCTTAATTCCTTTTATGTCTGATATGATTTTCTGTAACTTTTATCAATCTGTTATTGAAAGTCTTTTAACCTTTTCTTATATATATATATATATATATAATGGGTAGTCTGTGAGGGACAAGAACAGCCTTAATAGCATTGTCAGTTTGCTCCAAGATTACTGGAGTTCAGCAGAGGGACTTGTGCTTCCTTTGGGAGAAGCAAGTGGCTGAGAAAGCTAAAAGAAACGATCAGCTAACCAGATCATGTTCTGTCTGAAGAATCTTCTGTGATGCCCTCGGGCCGCCGTTATAACGTGCCCAAAAAGAGAACAAATCGATATTCTAAGTCCTTCATCCCTTCTGCTATTAAATGCAGACAATACTCATTTGAAATGTTATTTCTTTTTAGACATTAACTTATTTATATTTACTTTCTTACCTTATTTATAAGATTAGTAACTGTTCGTTTTCTATTGTTTTTATTTATTGGAACTTGTCCCTCATACTTTTCCATACCTGTTTATCTGTCATCTCTGACATTTAACTTTGCCTTATTGTATAGATTGAATGTTTGGTTGAATGTATGGACTGGATAAGCTATAAATGAATTGCCCTTTTGGGATAAATTAAGTTATCTGAATCTGAAACTGAAATAAAATCAGAAACTAAAGACATATTTGTTCATGCATACTCATTAATTTAACTGTAGAACACTGAATATAAGAGCCTGTGTCTTATATTCAGTGCATAAATGATGAAGTTACCTGGCGAGTGTGTGCAGGTCAATCTTGTATGTGTTGATGAAACCCATGTCTTCAAACATGCTGAGGATGCACTGCAGACACACAAAACAGGAACAGTTACATTGCCTCTGCTCCTGCCTCTTCCACTTTGCACCAGTAATTCTTTTTCCTCTTTTCTTTCTTTACCATGGGCGTGTTGTCATCAGGTAGCGATCGAGGTGTGTAAGTGAACTCGGCAAAGCAGGAGTGTATCTCCTTCACCGGTTCAATCCCTATCACCAGCAGCTTAGACACCTCTTCCTCTGAAACCTGCAACATACACATACTGAATCATATGGAGTAAATAATATTGACAGTGTCAGTAAATACGATTTGTGTGCGTGTTGGGGCGAGTGAGATCCACAAATATGATTTTACCTTCATGTGGTACTTCATCATTTCATTGGCCAGGTGGGACCTGAACTGAGCTTCGTGGACTTTCTTGTAGAGCAGAGACTAAGGGAAACACACCATATTACAGACACACCATAAAGAAATCAATAGTTCTTAATATAATTGTCGCAATTACCAGTCTACAATATGATGTACAGTTCTGTTACAGCACCAGAGATAAGAAACATCTTTTTTCTTTATTTTGTGAGCACTAGCAAAGATAATCAGTGGAATTCAATTGTTATTGATCTTTGGCATCCCGAAAGGCTTGATTTTAAAGTAAGGTCAAATGCTTTTAGACTCTTTGTCTCCTCCTGCTTATTATACTTCATCTGGCAGAACTTCTTTCTGCCCCTCATGTCAATTAATCTACTTCTGCACACTAGAAACAGCTTTCTGGTGCCCAAATCAATACAAGTCAAACTGATTGCTGCGTACAATTCAGTTATGAGGGAAATGCTTTTTAGAACCAACAACAAACCGACTGTGCACCATGATACAGAGTGATAAATAATGCATTTGATCGTGTTTACATGATTAATGAGCTACCTAGAAAGCAATTATTTTTCCAATCAAATATTTTTGTTGGTCAATAAACGATCGATTTCCTGGAGTCATTGAAAGGTCAGACGCTACAAGAGCAACTTAATCTGAAGGTGAATTGGAAATGCGGAATAAAAACATCACTCTGTACACTACCCTGTACTCGTGTGTGATTTCTTTATTCTGATCCTCATTATTGTCACAAACATCATAAACACTAGCTCAGCTGCATGTGTGTTAAGGGTTTTGCAGAAGTCATACAAAGACTATGAGCTGCACTATAAAAGCCACTCAGCTCCATCACAAATTGAATCTCTTTAAATTTCCTTTGAGATTTTGCTCAACCCTGCCTGGTTTGAACTTGTTGCTCCCCCCTGAAGTGATCCCAGTTTGCCAGATGGATCTCTGACAACAGATCTAACATACAGTTTTAAAGAGAGCTCTGGAAGACTGGTGTAGATGTACAGTGAAACCTGAACAGTATTCTGCTGTATTATCATTCAGTGACGTGCTGAAGTGCAATGCAATCAGGAAGAAATAATGATTCCAGCACTTTAAGAGAATGTCATTATTCTGTAAACAGCAGAGCATCATGGGAAGGTGAAAGAAAAATGTGGGAACCAAAATTTGAAAAACACACACATTATAACCTGCTCATGCATGTAATTCTGTTATTCTTACATACAGTAAGAAACTGTAAAAAAATAAAGTACTTTGTACACCAAGCTGCTGCCAATTAAAAACCTTTTATTCCTCTCTGGTCAGTCAAATTGTACACATACAATTTCCATTCATTTCTGAGCTACAGTATATTTATAACCTGTAATCCTATTAATGATCTATCCTATTATTATATCCAACGGGTGAGGGTGTGTATTGGATGAATGTGTAAATTAATGCTGCATTTACTTCCTTTTAATGTTTCATACGTGCTGTGTTACACTGCTACTCAGATAATAATAAAAAGAAAAGAGAAGCTGCCATGTATTGTAGAGTATATAAGCATTGAAACACTATATTTATGTGCAATTGTATAATTTTAATTTTTTAGTAGAATTTATGCATAATATGCTTTGTACATCTATTATAAACTATACTTCTATACTATTAGTGTACAAGAGACAACTTAATGGTTTGTCCCTCACCAGATGTAGGAGGTTATTCAACATAAAGAACATTTAGAGATTAAAAAGAGATCTTTTAGTGGGAGAAGAGCCTTACATGGGCGATACTGATACCACAGTAGATGGAGAAAGCTGTGGCCAGGTCCTCGTCGAAGCGGTTGAACCACGGCCCGTTCATTTTATTCACCAGCTCAGCCACTCCGATGACCTCTAGACGGAGGAGGAATAAAGGAAGTGGAGACATGAGAAATGGACGGAGGGAGAGAAAGTCGATGAAGAAAAATGGAGAGAGGAAGAGGAGAGTCAAGGACGAGGAAATGAGGCACAGAATGCAGCAGTCAGAGGGGCATAACAGACGTTGAGTCAAATAGGTCTGCTAATTTCAACTCATTTCACACTGGATCTGAACCTAATTGCACAAAAAGAAAGATCTGAGCTTCAGACAGTTTTCTGTATAGAAACGAATCACACAGAATCTAAAATATCTCTGCTTGGATACAGCAAGAAGTGTGGAGAACCATCAGGTCTGAGCTTTCTGTTATTTCTAAGTATGGAACACACTGAGGATGGTTGCATCTCCAAAGTGCACTTTATGTACTTGAACATTTAGGGGCATTTAGGAGGTGATGTAAGAACTCTTATGCTATTCTGAGAGAGTACATGTTTGCAAAAATAGTTTCATTTTGGAAGAAGAGTAGATGTATACTCTAGAGGACAATAGAGGAGCAACTACCAATAACAGTTTGATGCTAAATCTGACAGTGAATATAATATTACATCATCATAAGCCCATTATATTTTTAGTGCATTATTGGACTCTGAAGGGGAAAATGAGCAGCTCTATTTACAGATAACAGATGTCACCTCATTGAGTTAAAACAGTTGGAAAAAACTTTGGTAAGCATTTAGATTTTATGCTCCGAGTGGCTCAAACAGTTTGACCCACAGCAGCTGAATGTGTCGTATGTTTAAACCAAGAAAAAGGATCTCTGCCAAGAGGATCATGTTTTTGCCAGCGTTGGTTTGTTTATAGCAGGATTACACAAAACCTACTTGATGAATTTTAATGAAACTGAGTGATGGGTATGGGGTATGTGCCACGGAAGAAAGCATTAAACTTTTGAATGGATTTTTTTGAGATAAAAGGACGATCCATGAATTTCTTTTGCTTCCTATAAGTTTGCAGATAGGGCCTTTATTTATTTATTTATTTTTTAGCATTTTTATCAATTACTCATAAACAACTTGACAGATTTTCAGGAAACTTAGTGGAAGAGAGGCGCATGTGTCAAAAATGGAACCGTTGAATTTTGGAGTAAATCTAGTTACAGAGTGGGATCCATTAGTTTTTTAAAATTTTATTTATGTTAATAGAACCCTGATGTACATGTCGAGATGGGATTTGAATTAGGTTTTAATTGAATCAAAACAGACAGTTGGACCTTGGTGGAGGTATGGGGTCTATGGAGTGCCCTGGTTGAATGGTTAGTTGTGATAAGAATGGTTAAAAGCTTTATTATGATTTTTTTCTCTTTTCCTCTGGTATCTATTTCATTGTTTGTATTTTTTGTTAGACTTAGTCTAATCACCGATTAGTGATATTGTTGATATTTGCTCCATCTTATTATTAGCATGTCAGTCACCTACAAAGCACTTTAAATGACGATAACCGATATGAATCAAAATCAAATCAGATTATTTGATTGAGAAAAGAAACAGCATGGCAGCTGCACTGCAAATCACGCTGTACTTGCTAAGATTAAAATTTTTATATCTGGAAACATGAGATTTCTTGACAAGTAATATTATCTTGCTGCATTGACAGATAATTTCACTAGTGTTAAGCCGTTTTCTCCTCAAATTCAGTGTTTATTTCTTGTATTTTAGCTGCTCTCTTTTGCAGTGTGATGCATTTTGTGCATGTTGAGTGAAATAGGGTTTTCTCGTGTAGAGGTCAGTGTTGGTACCGTTGTTCTCGTCTTTGATGGGGAAGCAGAGGATGTTACGGGTCCTGAAGCCGGTGCTGTCGTCCACGCCTCGGTAGAAGAGAGGATGGGAGTAGGCATCCTTAATGTTCAAGATCTGACCAGTGGTCGCCACGTGACCTGCAATACCCTGATCTGCTGGAATACGAAACTCCTTCTGCACTCACACACAGACACACACACACACACACATGTTTATAATTACAGCTTTTGCGTTTAACTGTTTGTTGACAGTAGAGTCAGAGAGGAAACAAGGGATAAGAGCATAACAAATGATATACAACTACAGTCCCCAACACAGGGAATAGTTTATGGGTTTCAGAGGCTGTAATACACGTCATTCCCTTTTCTCACACCTATAATTTCCAGTCCATATCTACCATTGACATATGGCCTCTACTGTCAACCCGCTTATCAAGGCATGAAAAGATCCCCAAGAAGGTCAGAGGAAAGACACAAGACACACCATTATACTGTGGAAAAACATCAGCGCATACAGATTAAAGAAGTGCAACTGAACGCTTGTGTGCTGTACCTCCTCGTCACTAACCACGCCCCCGTCAAACACCTTCGCCACCAACTCATGACTGACTCGATCAAGCAGGAACACCGAACAGCTGGAGAAACGCACCGAGAGACAGAGTTAGAGAGGTAAAAGCAGAGAAAATCATTGTAGCTCATTTCATCTCAGGTCAATTTGTAACTTTAATTATAAGCCACAAGTCAGTTAAGAGCAAATTACCAAGACAACCACACACACACACACACACACACACACACACACACACACACACACACACACACACACACACACACACACACACACACACACACACACACACACACACACACACACACACACACACACACACACACACACACACACACACACACACACACACACACACACACACACACACACACACACACACACACACACACACACACCAAAACATCCCTTTGAAGATGAAACAGAGGGCTTACATCTCTGCATCACTGAGGTTCCTGGCCTCCACTATAATTTCCTGTAACAGCACTGACACATCATCTGAAAGAATTAGAGAGAGGGGGCAGAGTGAGAGAGAGAGAAAGAGGGTGAGAGAGGAAATGAAGGGGAATATAGCAATTCTCAGATGCGGTAGACAGAAACAAAGGTGAGCACTGGTCGGTCAGCTGTGCGAGCTGATAAGAGCAATTTGTAATCAACGGTACAATGAGAGGCAATTTGCTTTACCAGTGGATCAATTTTTTGTACCTTCAACCATGATGAGTCATCAGTGACTTAATTCTGTCGGTGCTTACTGTAAGATACAAATCTAAAGGCCTCAGTGTGATTATAGTGTAGGGAAATGGAGCCATCAATTTTAATGCCCTTTTGATTTTATGGTTATGATCCTGGGTGTAATTACCTTTAAGTTGGACAATATCTCATTCACTTACATGCGTTATTCGTTTCACGATGTGATCATTTAAATATCAGCCATTAATGCAAATTGTCTCACAGTATTCTCTCTTCAGGAAGGCAGACTGACAAAAACTTACCCAAGTGTGTGAAGAGATTCTTGGCAACTTGTAAGAGCGCCTATGAGGGGAAACGCATGAAACGCTCTTTAAAAGGGAGTCTCATGTTTAGAAATGTATGCATGTGTGTGTGTGTGGTGTGTGTGTGTGTGTGGTGTGTGTGTGTGTGTGGGTGGTGTGGGCATGTGCAGTACCTGGCACTCCACTTTGAGTTTCTGCTCTTTCTGGAAGGCCAAAGTCGAAGTGAGGACTGTTGAAGTGTAACAGAAACAGTGCTGGATTGCATGCTCATCTGCCTCTGTGTGTCTGCATTGGGGGAGACAGACACACAATCTCATGATGAACCTGCATTTTAAGCTAAGAGGCTGCTATGAGACTTTGGTACTGTTATGAATTATTCGATATTCACACGTTACATCTATTAATACGTTTCTAAAACATTGAAGCTAGAAAGGTAAATAAACTGATTATTAGATTGTCAAAATATCTACTATTTAATAATGATTATGTAGATTCTCAATCATCCAGGTTCTGGTAATCCGCAAAGGTGGAATCAAAAGCAACTTCTATTTAAAGTCCAATTGCTTCTGATTCAACCGTCAAAGATTATTTGATATTGGATTCACCACTTCAAAAAAATAAATTCTCTAGTTCCAGATTCTCATTTGAGAAGGATTTGCAGTTTTGTGTATTTTGTCCACTTGAACCTGAATATCTTTGGGGTTTTAGTCTGTTGGGCAGACAAAACAAGACGTCATCTTTAGGGCTTTAGAAAACTGACAATTTTCTCAGTAGTGAAATGTAACCAAGTACAATTACTCAAGTATTGTACGTGGACTACAACAGGTTACTTGTACTTAACTTAAGTATTTCATTTATACTTGTACATTTATAAAATTTACTCCACTAGATTTGCCTGACAGCTGTAGCTACTAGTTAAGTGAAACATCGGTTCAGTTTATAAATCATACAGTTGGTACAGATTAAGCTACCCAACAGTGTATTAAGATGTAAAATTACACATCAATGAATAGCAATACTCATGAGAATAATATAGAACATTATAGAATAGAATATAGAATGGATATATAGAATAATATTCCAATATTATCTTTGCATACTGTGCTGTAAATATTTCTGTATTTAGCGCCTAAGTCATCTCGATACTTCTTCCACCAATGCATTTAACAATCAAACATTTAATGGATTATCTGTGAAAATATTTGGTGGATTAATCGTTGATGGTGGTTGATAGTTAAAAAAAAAAATCTTTATTTAATGATCCAAAAGCAAATCAAACTGCATAACAATTAACTAAGAACACACAGATCATTTATAACAGTCTGATAATGAATTACTGTGATGTTTCTGAAAGCAAAAACAGTGATTTCCTACAGATGGTGAATCACTTTAAAATGAAATGAGAGAACTTGACCGCATCAATCAGGAAAATGAAGCCTGATGAAAGTGACCACAGTGACACCAGTGGTTGCCTGCAGTTGTCATTCTTTGCCTACAGAGGGCAGTGTCATCTTATTGTGTTGAATCCTTTTCAAAGGAGGTGGGATTTGAACCAAGCTTGGAAACACTCACTATGATTGACATCAGGAGCATCACAAAAAGCTGTTATATATAGTCACAAAATAGGACTTTGTTTCTGCAGTGAGAATGAAAACCAGCAGGAGTCCATCTCTGAAGACCTGGAGTCAAATGCACACAGTATGAAATCATACAGCACTGCCCACCATGAAATGAATGAATGAAGAATGTGTGTACAGTCAGAAATAAATCCAACACACAAATATTATGGTCTTTTTAAAATGGCTGCCAACTTTATTTGACCTTATATATCCTAAACAGCATGAAATCATGTTGTACACATGATCTTTAATATATGTCTGCTTAGTCTTCTAGTAATGCCATACAGTGCAATCTCTTGCCCTGTGCCTACAGGACAGATTAAATGCTGTTTTGTGATGGTTTGTATGCAGCGCTCTCATCTGCTGGCACCAAAACGGAGTTATGGACCTCTAACTTGCGTCACAATATGTTTTCATGCACCTGTGTCCCACAGTTAGAGGCTGGCTGCATTGTAAGAGAGCAGTTCCCATAAGCTATGCATCTGAACGTGCATGCTGTATGAGGAGGAGATGCATCTTCAAGAAATAAAGCATGTCTCCACTGAAATACGAACGACGGTGCTCGGAGCCAAGAATATATTTATCACTTTATGCAAAGTTGTGACCGTAATCCTGCTGCTGCTACTATGCTAATGACATGCCGGCTCTGTCATTGCCACTGGCAGGAGGGGAAATTATGGGACATGATCCCGTCTCATCTATGCTAGACGTCAGTGAGAGAGAAATGACACAGATAGATAGATGGGAACATGATAAAAATCACATTAAACATTTAAATCTCAGCAGCAGATGGTATGTTAAAAATAATTTAAGAAAAGAATACTACAACAACACAAAATAACTTTACTCAGCAGCTCTCATTCTCAAACGCACAGACTGATTTCACACGGCTCAAAAGCGATGGTATCACAGCACACACTGCTGGTTAGCAGCAGATTTCAGTGGAAACAGCAGGACACTCTCCACTGCTCGAAACTCAACAAATCTGAGCCGTTGAGGACAACCAATCAGGCTATCCATCCCAACATTACTGTAAGCCGGTGCCAGATGAATCTTTTCTATCTAACATGACTCAGCGCTTCAGGGATTAGGCAAAGCCAAATCATCTTCTGACTGACATTCCAGTGTTTCATATATATTTCAGTCGTAAATCATCAGTGGCCAAGTGGAGGTAAGAGGGTGATGTTTGTTTAGAAGTGGTTCACAACAGGGAAAAACAACACACAACAACAACAAGAAGTCCAACTGTAGTATGAAGATATTTCATTCATATATACCTCTGCCCACCCTGCTTGTTAAAGGCGCATGCCAGCGCCACGACCTGACCGGTGGCCCTGCTGGCCACTGGTACGCAAAGCATGGAGGAGATCTCACAGCCCAACATGCTGGACAGCTGCCTTCGCTCCTCCTAATACGGAGACAGAAAAATCTGTTCTGTATGGAGACAAAATTGATTCATACTGTACAGCGATGGAAAAAGAAGAAAAAGAAATGCTTACAGCACTGATGTCCTGAAGACTTATCGACTTCTTCTTCTCGACGACCTGACCAAAGCGTCCAAACATCAGCTGAATGGAGAGGAGAAAAGGAGAGCGATGAGGAGGAGGAGAGAAAACCTTGAGATTCTGTTAAAAAAAAGTTTATTACTTATATTCTGAGTGAAGTCTATTACATCCCTTGTTAAATCAGCACAAAGAGACCATCTAGGGAGTGTTTATTTGTGTCCTAATATCTCTCCTCCAACTATTTCATACATCCTTTAGCCTGCGTACACAGTGTATTCAAACCATGCTAAAAATGCTACGTCTGCACCACAACCAGGGGCAGAAGTCTGAAAGGAAGTCATTACTTCTCTAGCCCAAACGTATTAATTCTAACCGCTGCAAGGCATTATAACAGATTACATGTGGGAGGAGTGTCAGTCAAAGAAACCAACATGTAGCACTTGCATTTAAAGCCTCCTTTTTAAAACAATTGCAACAACTTTCCTGATTTCATTTGAGTGTGTTAGACCAACAACTGAAAATAATGAATGGATTTTTCTGTGAATGAATCATTTTTTGTTGGCCTCACCGAGAAGCTGATCTCCTCCTCCAGGACTTTTCCTCCAACTACCTAAAGGTTAAAGAGATCGTTATACATCTTTGTTAATGTCCAAATTACTTTTTGGTAAAGGAGTCGGGTAAAATGAGGATGGCATTTATATATATGTGTGTGTGTGTCTGTGTGTGTGTGTGTGCACCTGGCAGAAGAGCTGGTGGTTGTCCTCAGAGACCAGTAGCAAACAACAACACTGCGACTGAGTCTGCTGCTGCAGCTGAAAGAGTCCATAAACAAAATAGCAGTCATTATACATGTCATCACAAGTTTAAGTCAGGCTGACTGAGTCCGACTGTCTTTTAAAGCCCCAGTTTAAGATTCTTTGGAGTGATTATAAGATCAGACATCATTGGACAGTGGAAAATGGCAGAATCCAGTATAATCCTCATTTCAATCAATGTTGAATAAGTAATGATTTTTATCATATTGTATGAATGACAGAATTATTCTACGTACAAAATCAGATTCACACACAATGCACACACCCACACATAATTATAAAGTGTTTCCTCACACAATATTTTTCTCTGTAATCCACAGAGCTGCCCCCCCGCCTCACACACACACATGTACAACACAGCACAAACATACACACAAATGTAAAGTATCCCACTGCACCCACATATTATAAATAATTCCCTCTACCCTCTTTCCCCAAATGCTGTTAATCCCATAAGAGCCGCCTCAAGCACTTCCCACCAAACTGATGATTCTTGAGAAGCAACAATCTCAAGCTCTTTTGACTCCCTCCCTCCTCTCCTCCTCTTCCACTGCTCACCCTCCCCCTTTTTTTCCTTTTTTTTTTTTTTTACAACTGCAACAATAAACAAGCGAAACAAATCATGTCAGATTCAAAATACATCTCAACACCCCTGCAGCCTTTTCACCACCACAACTCCTCCTTCTCCCTTCTTACACGAGCAGGAACAAAAAATAGTCAAATGCAGCATTAGAGGCATAAAAGCTGATATTGTACATGCAGGCTGTACTGGTGCAGCTGTAATCTTTGACCCCACTGGCTGTGTCAAGGAAGCACAAGTGCAGGAAAAGTCAGGGAGCTGATACTTGTTTAGATATGGCCATTTTCATGGAAAAATATGCTGCTCTTTTTAAGGTTAAGATTGCTTCAACCCTCTGAGGTTGCACCAGTGTGATCCCTAACCCGGACCCCATCCCAGCATGTTTTTATGTTCAGTATGTTACTACAGCATGTTAAAGTGAGGAAATAATTATCAGGTCAGAGGTGATGCTGTTCTGAAAAAAGATACCAAACTTCGGCATGTTAAATATTTAATGGAGGCTTAGGGTTAGGGTTCATGCTGGCCTGATCTCGGGCACCAGAGGGTGAAACCAATTTTCAGACTCTCTGCTCTGCGATTCTATGTCTAAGAAAAGATAATGATCACTGCTGTGCATGAAGTCCTCTTTTCATATTAAGAAAGCATTATATAAAAGAAATAATAGGGAAAGCTTAAAATGAGATGCTGATTATGCATCATTTTCCTTTAAGTTATAATAAAAAAAACAATCAACAGAAGGCTTCAGCTGCATATATTATCTATTAAATCTGATTGGCACATTATTTTTATATGTATTGTTTTTATAATTATTTAAAACAGAGCATGTCAGTTTTTTAATCATCAAAATAAACACAGATAAATTCCAAGACGTGAATATTGTATATGATTTTTTTCAACATCCTGGTTATTGTCTGTACCGGTATACTGTGATATCTCTAGCTGCACCTACGCTCAGCAGCCTTTTTAAATTTTTTTTAGAAAGATTAATGTTTTGATTTATAAATTGTTAGAATATAGTAAAATAATGTCTGTAATAATTTCTTATAGTCTAATTACACATTTTAAAATAGCATCTTTTGAACAAAACCACAAGATATTCAGTTTATTCTGACAAAGGCAGAAAATCCTCACTTGAGATGATGGAACCAATGGATGCAATTGAATTTTTGTTGTAGAGACAAACACTGACATGAACATTCAAAAGAAGTCCTTTATGCTCAGTAAGTAGCATGTAGCATGACAGAAGAATCTGAAGTATGTGTATACAGTACATCCATTAGGATTCTCATGAACTCTGATAGACTTTGTCCCTTTGATGCTGTATGACCTTGAAAGCTCTCCTCGCTGCCTCCTTCGTGTCTCTCCCTCTCTCATATTTTCTTTATCTCTGAATAATTCTGTACATTAAAATTTGTTGTCAGGTTTCTGCTAAAGATGGATATCTCCTCTTTCTTCCTCATCAATCTTTATACATGTCCAACTGCTTCCATTCTTTTTTTCTTTTTTTTTTGTACAAAGAGTTGATATGCAGGGGGGCAAAATAAGGGGCGACTGATGAAGTGTGTGCATGATAAAAATCTAGTGGTATAAGTAGCGACAGGAAGACGGGAACAAGTCATTGGGAAGGATTTCACGTTTTGCATGTACTATGAGTCGTTAACTCTGTGTGTGTGTGTGCATAAGGGAGCATATGAGTGATCTCAACCACTTACATAATTGATGACTTTGAGCTGGAGAGAGGCTGCATCAAGGTCAAAAAGCTCACCTGATGGAGGGAAGCAAGAGAGATGGGAGTAAAAACAAGGGAGGAGGGAAGGCAGATTGGGATTAAGGGAATGCAGAGCATATACAGTATGTATGCATGTGGACAGAAAGCAATCCAGGGAGGGATGCATTCAGACAGCGAGGTCAGGAAAGGGTGAGCAGGGACCAGCCAACAGAGGGCCTAATAATGAATACAAGACAAGGGATGGAGGGCTTGTCGGAATGCAGATGAGGACGGAAGGAAAGAGCTGGACAAGGAGCCAGAGGCCAGTAAAGTCTCTATCTGGGAGGAAACAACACTGATGTATGAGAGTGTATTAGCCAGTCAACTCTGATTATGCAGGAAATTTCAAACTATGATTTTGCAAAGCGTTTTGTTTTCACACAGGAGCTGTCACACATTATTTGTGCCACAGACAAAGTCCATCTAAATTCATAGAGCTGTTTATTCAGATGGGCTTCCTCTATTAACATACCTCACCAACACCAGCGCATGTGTGTATTGTGAATGTAATTAAATTTGCCTCAGTGTTGTGTGTTTGAATACTGTATGAGGTGTTGAAACTGTCAGATGTGTGTGCAGAGGTTTATTTAATGTGCCTTTTATGGATGTTATCAACCAACTACCATCTATGCGTGTGTGTGTGTGTGTGTGTGTGTGTGTGTGTGCACATACCACATAGTTGCAGGATGTTGCGGTCCAGCTCGCAGTAGTCCTGGTCTGAGACATTGAGGTGCAGCAGTGCATTATGGGACTGTATGGGAGAGGGGCTGAGAGGAGGCCTCTGGTAAGACGTCTGGGTGGCTTTGACTCGCACACATGCTACCGAGGCCTGTGATGTCATAGATGTATGCAGAAACACACACAGATCAGTTGGGATTAAAGACAATTTGTTAGAGAAAACCATCAGACTGAATTCCGTTTGATGTCGTTAAGCTCTAGTGAAAGTTCAGTGAGGAGGACTATCCTTGGCTCACTGAAGGAGCAGGTAATTTCTCTTTCATCCCGTGAGTCACACTCGCTCAAATGCTTGCTCATAATCTCATTGCTGTCATTGTCTGGGGCCATCAATCGTGATAGCAGCTGTTCAGATCAGCTGTTCAAATCATCTTGCTGCTTCCTGTTGAAATTTGTTCCTCTCCCTGTCTAGTTTGCTCATGCCGTCACCGTGCGAGCCCTCCACCTCCCCATCACCACTATTCCTCACATATTTTTCAGTTTCATCAGCTATCAGCCTCTGGGGAGTCATCAGCCACCACCACCATCATTGTCTGGACTCCATGGGGGGGGGGGGGGGGGGGAATCTATCATTGCCATGCCATTTATCTCACTCAGGACAGACAGTCCTAGATTACAAAATGTTCCCATTGAGTCAGAGTTTCTATCAATTCTGAATCATCACTGATCATCTGTCATAAAAAAACATTTATCTTTATTCCATTCACTAGTCTCTCCTGATGAATTTTATTATATTTCATCCAGCCTTTCAGAGAACCAAGAAAATTAATGGAAAGGCCTTTAAAGCAACCATCACCAGTTGAATCCCTTCTAAATCCCAGTTGAATCACCTCTGAACACCTGAGTGTGAATGCAACACACTTTCGTCCAGATATAAAACATCCACTGGTCAATAGGAAGGCCATATTCTCCATGTTGGATTAAAAAAAAAATTATCTTCACCAAGGAGGTCAGACCTGTGTCCATTTGGTGGTTCTTTGGTTTGTCAAAAGGATTCCGTAAAAACTACTGAATGAATTTCCATACAACTTGGAAGGATGAATCTTAGGCCAGAGTAGACCCCATTAAATTTAGGTGCAGATCCAGGAAATAAAAAAAAAAAAACTTTCTTTAACATTGTGAGATTGCGGGAGCAAGGCTATGATTTTGATTTAGTATAAGGATTGATGGAATTAAAGAAGACTGTTTGGCCTTGGCAGAGGGTCTACTGTGTGCCATTCTAGTACCGATATTGATAAGGTCTTTCTAAAATTGATGGTGTGCAACTTTCTTAAAATAAAAAATTGAAACAAACTGGATGTATTATCCGATTAATTTATTACTCAAGGGATATGTTTACAGCTACTTATGAAATACTGTTTGGTAGTTTTGCACTGTATAAGCACCTGTTAAATTATATACATGTTTTTGTGAATGTGTTTAGGTTTAAAATTCAGATTACACCTTCTCGTAGAGTATAAAGAGGCTGTGCTTTATCCCTCCTGTAAAAAGTTGGTAAAACAAAGAGAAAACTCTTGCAATAATTGAAAGATTTTTTTCACATTTGAGACCAAAACAGAGGAAGAGTGCTTACATGCTTTTCCATCACGTTAAGATGCAGTTCATCCTGATCAGATAGTGGATTACAGCCCACCTGTAACACAGATATTTCAGTCCAGTGTAGTACGTGAGCTGCTGCAGGCTGTGCTGTCTCTGTCGAGGCCATTTAATTTGGGAATGTTACATAAAACCAAATGAATACATGTGCTACATACATATCTTATTCAGTTGTGAATATATACATTCTTCCTTCACTAAAAAAGGAGAAATTATGTCATCATTGGTGGCTTTTGTTACTTAATCCATTAAAATTCTATTCTACTGCATGTCTTTGAATGCAAGGACTCACCAGTATGACCGCGATGGCCTTGTGCCGCTCCTGGTTGAGAACAGGAATGACGAGAGCTAGAAAGAAAGAAAGAAAAGAAGCATTCATAATGAAGAGTGCCTTGGAAAGAAAATTACAGGACCAAATGTCTGATTCATGTCCTTGTATCGCTGCGAATCTTATTTGTTCCCTCTTCGTGTTCTAATACTAACAGAAATATGAAGTGGAACTGAACATAACAAATGAAACCTAATGTTCTTGCATAACGCTATTTGTTAAGAGGAGATAGCGACTGCAGATCTTTCAGGATATAATCAATTCTAAGACAATAAGAAGAAGATTATTTTGCTGCATGTTTGGATGACAAACAAAACAACAAGCAGAATGATGTGTTTGCCACCAATCTAACGTTTACATCTGCAGCATCATTAAATGTTCAGTGGAATGTATTGATCCACAGAGTGCAGAGCGGTCATGTATGTGTGCTTTAGCATTCCTCGATGATTACATTCCTCCAGGTTATTCTCTCATTTCTGATTTCAAATGAAAAAAAAAAGAGAAGAAAGATTTTTCGAAGAGGAATGCAGCATTTTTTAGTCATCATAAACCTCTGATTGCTCTTGTTCAATTTTTCAGCCCACACAGCTCTATGCCTCTCCCTAGGCAATCATCATCTCTTGTTCAGTACTTCTACTTCTCTCTGTACTTCCTTTCATTTGTTTACTCTGCCACGTTTTCACATCTCTGCTCCTCTGCATGCACAGTGCGCACACACACACACACACACACACACACACTCAGATGTTGGTTCGTTTGTCCACCATCATCATTCAAGCCCTCGCTGCGCACACACGCACCTCTTTTATGTGCTGGTAACGGTGCAGCAAGGCAGATTCTGTATTTCTCAGGCAGTTCGGACAGAGGGAGGCCTGCACACTGGCATCGCTTCAGCTGGTCCACAATACTCCTGGGACAGAAAAACACAAGTTTGACTCAGGTTTGAGAAAAAACAATTACCCACAGCACATCAGTCAGGGTGAGAAACAGAGAGAGACAGTCTGTCAGACACGGGGGAGACAGAGGAAGAGGGCGCTTGGAAGACAACTGGAGCAAATGGAAAAACAATCAGAAGTATTATAAAAACAGACATGTTGTATTTGTTGATCCTAACCAACACATTTATGAATAAAACTATTATTGATAGTAAAATAATATAAACTTATACAGTCATTTATGTGTGTATGTTATACTTAATGCAGAAGCCCGCTTTCTTATGCTAAAATATGAGTCAAGATTTTGTTTATTTTGGACTGACAACTGCCAAAGGACAAAAAGACATATTTGCACAGACATACACACCCACACCCAGCAGCAGCAGCCTCTCCGTTACATGCTCACCGAGTCTACAATCCCCTCAGACCATTGCAGCCAAATCTCTGCATGGTGCATTGACTTAAAAGTGTCCATTCAGCTCACAGAGGAATAGTTGCTTCAGTCAAAAACATTCTCGGCGTTGCTTACTGCTGTGGCAAATACAGCTGACCTTTGTGTAATGTCATTGTTTAAAGCTGCTTTCCTGCACGATCATGAAGCCACTTTATAGTGGGCATGGTAGAGGAAACGAACTGCCCCGGGGTGTGAGGGAAAATACAGTTATTTCGTTTTCTCTGTGAACATTTGAAAAAAACTATTAGATAAAAAATAAAATAAATCATGTGTGGCAGATGGAGTCAGCTTTAAGGTCATCTAAAGCTACACAACAGCTGCAACAATAGCTCAAATTGAATGATGTAAACTGATATATGTGTACCACTCAGATACAGTAAATGTGAGTATAGGTGTGTAACTGACATTCTTAGAAGCTGGTGAATAGTTGATCTGGGTGATGCTAAAGTCTTCATGTTGCTGCTATATAAGGAGCTCCATTTTATTTTTATTGCTTGATGATTATAAAGAAATACTGCAGCTCCCAACAGCTGATGGGGTGCTAATCTGCAAAACAATCTATGCATTTATATGCAGTTAAGGTAATGTGGGGTTTTTTTGTATTCTGAAGATGATGATGTGGTTGATGTGAAAGGAGCTCAGGAGGAGCACTGCTCTAACAGTTAAAAGTATCTGTTTGTCTATATGTTTGATCATTTGTGTATTTTACACAACTCACAAAAACTTGGCAAATGCAGTTTGGAAAATGTTGCATGCTTCGACAGCCACTGACATGAGGCATAACTTTATTTCCCAGCTGGTATTTGGTTTATGGGGGTTGTGCTTTTGTGGCAAAGTGAATTTTGAGACTGATAGCCACAAATTACTATATCAATCTGGGCTAAAATATGAAAAATTAAGGTCGGTGAAAGACTCCAAATTAAATGGCAAAATCCATTTAATTGTCATTACAGTCATTATATTATTATTGTCATTATAATAATTGTCATATTACAGTGACAAGTGTAAAAGAAAATGGACAAGGTTACTATTTGACATGGAAATTAACTGACAACCGACAAAGTTTATTGCAACAGTTATAGAACTGCACTGTATGTGTGCACCTCTGACCTCTATGTCTTAGACTTTGGACTGTATGTCCGTCTATTGAGGTATTTCTAACAATAGCTTGTGTGCTACAAGGCATCCGTCATCTTTTACACAACAAATGTTTTGCAGGATGAACGATGGGAGCTGTCTTAGCTGAACTTATCTGTGCCTTTGTGTGTCTGTGCCTTTGTGTGTGTGTGTGTGTGTGTGTGTGTCTCCTGTAAATGGGCTTGTATGGTTTAGAAAGTGGACTGAAATGCGGCACAAACACATTGGCCTTCTGCCTCTCAGATGGGTTCAATGAGTGTGTTTGTGCTGGTCTGTGTGTGTATGCCAAGATCTTAAAAACAGGCTTATATAAGCAGGTGAGGGAAACAAATAACAAAGTGCCCTGTAGGTCTTTTAATAGCCTCACTACCTCTAGCCTGCATGCAGCCCTGACAAGTGTGTGTCTGTGTGTGTACATATGTGGGGTCTGTGCTCATACCCTTGCAAGTCTGTGTGTGGCAATCAGGTGTTGTACAATGTTTCTAGTCTGACAGACAGTTTCATTTATAATGTAGTGATGTCTAGCTTTTAGCTAGAGTCAGGACTGCAGTCACAGTAGCACACGGGGTTGTAAAGCTTTAGAGAGCACTTGAAAGGAGAGGATCGCTGAATCTCGCTGAGGGCACCATCATCTCGGCTATAAGCCCCGCAGAGCTTCGACGGGAAGAAGGATCGAAGGTGAAAGAGGAAGGGGAGCAGCAGGGAAGGAGGGCTGAGGTGTTGGAAAGCCCAAAAAGACAGATGGCCCACAGGTTCGTGGCTCTTCTGGGAGAGAGAGCGCCGAGAGGAAAAAAGGGGCAATGACAGACTTGTGCAGGGAGGTGAGAAGGTGGAATAGGAGACGACATGAGGGAAAGTGTTCTGCAGATAAAGAGGGATGTGTAATAAAAGGGGAAAAAAAGTTAAATTAAGGGAGAGTTTCAATGAAAAAGCAATATAAGTGTGGGATGAGAAAAGACAGATATACTGAAAATGAGGGGATAAGAGAGACGGGGGAAGAATAAGTCCTTGTGTGTCTTGATGGCGAGATCTCACTCAGACATTCCTGTCTCTCCGACCATGATCTGATTTTGGACTAAGGTGACACCTGCTTTCACACAGAAAAAAACCCATCTCTATTTCACCTCTTCATCTTTCCCTTGTTCCATTGCACAAGCACAAAGACTACAAACCTGATCTTTCCCTCCGGTGGCAGCTCATGCGGCGGGTCGACAGACAGCAGCCTCGAGTCTCCCTCCAGCATGTACACACATACACACTCCTGGAATGAAACACACATATACGTACGTGCACATTAGCAATATTAATCAGATTCTAGTCAATGTAATGAGTGATGGTGAGCTTGTGCCTCCCTGGTCTTATATCAGGATGTGGGAATTAAAGTGGCACCTCTTTGAGTACCAACCGGAAGCCTACTTCAGGTAATAATTCAAGGAGATGTCAATTAGGTTCTACTCTTAAGCAATTGTAAGTGTGTGTGTGTGTGTGTGTGTGTGTGAATACCGTGCTGGGTAGCAGCTCCCGTATGCTGTCTTGAAGAGCCCCTCGCAGCGAGCGTGCGTCGACAACCGCCGCCAGTCGGAGTAAAGCATCCTGGGAAGGGAGACAAACAGATGCCCTGATGTCTGTTTTGTTGTTTGTTTATGGTCTCAATGTGCAGCTCCAATAACCTGAGGCCTTGGCTATAGTCGTTTTTGTTGTGAGTGCAATGTTTGTGTTACAGCAGCTCTTCCCCAGACATTTAGCTTGGCAGACTGCAAAGAACAGAAAATATATGAAACAATATTTAAACTGCGTGACGCTCGGTGAAAGCAAAGCGTTGTGTGCTTGTTGCAGGTACAAGGGAGGTACTTAAAAATGAACTCTAGCATCATCGGGGATTACTGGAGTTTGTTTAACTCTTAAGGACACTCGATGCTTTTGTTTCCGTTTTGCACTTGAACAACCAAGCACTTTGCAATTAATTTGGGGCGTTCACTCTGTAAGAAGCAGCTGGTTATTCATGAGATGAAATTGTGCTTGCTGGAACTACAGGAAAAGATGTCATGGTTCACAAATTTCATAACAGATTTAAAGATCATATCTTATCAGATTGGATAGAAGCACTTAACTCAAAGTGGAGTGGTGGTGATCTTAATTACAGTCCGCCTCTTCTCAGTCTGATCATATTTAACAAGAGCCTATCTATGTTTATCTTTTTTTGACACTGGTAACATATTGTTCCATATCAACATTCAAACACACAAATCCGAGAGACGGCAAGGCATGAAGGGTCTCATCACTGTCAAAATAGGTTAGGGATGAGTTGCTGCCCCAAGTGGAGGAGTTCAAGTATCTCGGGGTCTTGTTCACAAGCGAGGGAAGAATGGAGCCAGAGATTGATGGACGGATCAGGGCAGCGTCTGTGGTGATGTGGACGCTGTACTGGTCTGTTGTGGTGAAAAGGGAGCTGAGCTAAGCTACAAGGCGAAGCTCTCGATTTACTGATCAATCCACGTTCCTACCCTCACCTATGGTCATGAGCTCTGGGTAATGACTGAAAGAACAAGATCGCAGATACAAGTGGCTGAAATGAGCTTCCTCCGCAGGCTGTCTGGGCTCACCCTTAGAGATAGGGTGAGGAGCGCAGTCATTCTGGAGGGGGTCAGAGTGGAGCCACCGCTCCTCCACATTGAGAGGAGTCAGCTGAGGTGGTTCCAGCATTTGGTTAGGATGCCCCCCGGATGCCTCCTTGGGGAGGTATTCCGGGCATGTCCCACTGGGAGGAGACCTCGGGGTAGACCCAGGACGCGCCGGAGGGATTATACCTCTCGGCTGGCTTGGGAACATCTTGGTGTACCCTCAGAAGAGCTGGAGGAGGTGGCTGGGGAGAGGCAGACTGCTGAGACTGCTGCCCCTGCAGCTCGGATAGACACAAGGAGAGCTAGGTTTTGTGGAGTAAAGAACGAATGCATAAAGTGGGACTTTGTTTTCCCAATCCTCAATTTTGGAAAGAGGAAAATTGCACAAAACAGGCCCCCTATTTGGATGTCAAAAATAAATGTCAGTGGAGGGTCTCTCAGCTGCCATACGTGACCATTAAAGATCACATATTAAGCCTTAAAAGGGACGGTATAACATCAAGGTGATTTGTTGTCTTTCAAGTCCACCTTTTAGTTCTCTCAAATCAGCCGTCTACTTTGATACAGATTAGGTTCGGAAACAGGTTGGACCAGCGAAGGGACGAGAACACAGGGGAGCTGATCTATGATAAGAGCTTATATTGGCATAGAAGGTCATGGAAGTTTGAGTTTGTGCCTCGATGTTTTTACATTCTCACTTTCTACAAACCTCACAAACGGGCATAGAGTGCTCCCAGTTGACGGCTATAAATTCCTACCATGAGAATATTCATGCTCTGTGTGCAGTCTATTCAGTTCTCACACTGCATTATTATTACATGTAAGCGCAGTCTGAAGTGAGAATCTTTACACAACTTCAAAATGTGTTCAAAGCACAGAAAAACACAGAGTAATCGCAGAGGTTTAAGATGCTGCAGCTCGTAAAACTGTACTGAATTTAAATTGGGCAGAAGACGTTGAAACTATTAGCTGTGACTACCAAACCGTCCTCTTGCAGTTGTTCTGCAAAGCTTTTATTCACACAGCTAGAAAGAATGTATTCTTCCTTCTTCATGCTTACAGTAGAAAACCCAAAAAGTTGAGCGAGCTGTGGCTTTATGTTCAACTAAGGGTGTCCATCTTCCACCCTTTTAGTCTTTGTTTTCACCTCTTTTTCACACATTCTTTCTACCCATTTCTCCTGCGTCTCTCACTCACATTCAGTCTTGTTTTCGACAGAGTAAACATTGAAGACAAAGGAACGGAGAGGAGAGAGAAGGAGTTGTTCGAGGTTGGATGAGGCGGCGAGGAATGTCAAGGAGAGCGGCTGAAGAAGAGAGGCAAAGGGAAGAGTGGAGAGCCTCGTCATGCCTGAGCGCTCAGTGTTGGTGATAATGTTTGATTAGATATGATTAAGTGCGATTAGCTCTGATCACTCCATCAGCCAGCCAGAGTGCTGTTGTAATGGAGTTGAAGCTCAGCCAGCTCATGTGTTTGTTTGTGTGTCTTCGGTACAGAGAGAAAGGATTTCAGACTATGTCTCATCTTAAGCCGTGGATCTTGAACCGCTTGTGCAAATCTTTACAAGTAATGTTTAATGGAAAGTAGATCTGAGCAGCACACGATGAATGTGTTCACACGTCTTCCTCCCCTCTGTGAGGGATGAACTCTAAAAACCCGCCATCCTGTTTATGAGTCTGTTTTAGCTTGAAATGTAGATATCTGTTGCTTTTATTGGAACCTTTTTGTCGTTTCCACTCAATGAAATTTAATGTTGACTAATGATTATGTTGTATAATGATAATTTCCCTTTTTCCCCATTTTATTTTTTTTAATTTACTTCCATTTTATTATTGCCAGAGCTCACTGGGGTCACTGCGAGCCTCAACAGCAGGAAGAATATAATCCTTCAGTACAGAACTGAAAATAACAAAATAAAATTTTTATGAAAATAGCCACATGATTTAATTATAATAAGTAGTTTATTTTCCTCTAAAGCCATTTCAGTTCAAGTGAATTTGGATGAAGCTTTTATCTGAATTGAGTTGAAAATGCCACAGCAACATACATTTTTTAATACAGGAGACGGCAAATCCCCCCTTGACAATGGAGATCCAAAACAGCATGACAGGACAACGTGAAGGGCCATTATGATAATGATGTTTATATATTTGATTATTTCTATTGAATTTTAGAATTGCTTTTACAGATTCCACATTCATTCTACTCATTGCATTACTGTCATTCATGATCTGTTACAACAATTCACTCCTCTGAAGCAGGAAAGGTCCCGTAAATGTCACACAAATGTACACAGATGTAAAGGACGTTATTATGTTTGTCTCTTTTCCTCTCATTAAACCCCTTCATCCCTCCATCCCAGAGTCCACACCTCTCTAATTCTCCTCCCTACCTCTTTCCGTTTCAACCCCTAAACTTTAAGTTGATTCCCAGGTTTCTCTTCCCATTCCTCCGTTCATCAGATTATCTTCTTCTGCTGTTGTCTCTATCTGCAGCCTTTCTAATCACTCGAGGCACTGACGTTTTGAAGGGCACCAGTGATCAGCATAACTAAACACAAATTGCTCCCTCTCTCTCTTTATCTTAATCAGACGCCCCCTCACACACATGCACAAATTTTCATTAGGCTCCTCTGTTTACCAGCTGAAATTCTGCACATGGTTCAGCTCGCATAAAACTGCATTTATGATACTATCGCTGCCTCAAACACCTAATAAAGTCAGCTAAAACAATAAATCTATGGTAACAAATTACAATTAATATGTCATCTACACCTATCTACATTACTGTCAGCTGCATCCCCAACAAAAACTTCAGATTTGGTTTTAAAAATATCAGATCACTCACTGTCACCTGACTATAACAACGTCCATGTTGCTCTACCTAACATTAGGGTGGAGGTGTTGCCTTTAGCCATTTTTGTTTTCAAACCATTTCCATCAATTTCAACTGCGTTTTCCAGGGTAACAGACTCAGATCATTCCACCTTGTGGTACTAAACATTGCCCTTATCTGAAGAATTTGAGGAATTTCTCTCTGATGCTGCATCTCTCTTGCTTAATCAATAACAATAAACATAAAACTGGATTTCTTTGTGACACTGTGGCCAAACTTGGTCGAAAGCAGACATCTGCTTGCTGCTAATGACTTCTTAAAGTGTTCCTTCAGAAAAATAGAGAGGGGTACAAAATTAGTTCATCTCCAACCACTACTTTTTTTTAAATCAGTGATGCAATATTTAGACGTCACAGCCCAGATTGTTCTTACACATTTTAAGGCTCTTTCTCTGTTGTCAAAGCTGGTGTACTGTAGGCCTCTGCCAGCTCAGCTTTTCAAATAGGAGGATATGGTCATCAGTATGTCTGCTCCATCTATACATACCAATCTTTACACATATTAACCACTATAAGTCTTAAAGACTGCTGTGGTTAAACCTCTAGTTAAGACTCCACACTTTGATCCAGGATCTGTGAATAATTATCGCCCATCTCTAACCAGTCTCAATCTTATCAAAAGTATTGGAAATAGTTGTGTCTCAAAAACGTTTGGCCAACATATTTAATAGAAATCTTTTTGAACCATGCGATTTATTTTTTGGGCCCGTCATTCCATTGAAACTGCATTTACTAAATTGTTGAATGATCCTCATCTTATGGAGTCACATTCCACCTCAGTGCTTCTATTACTGGATGTCAGTAAGGCTTTGGAGTTCATAGATCACTGTATCCTCCAAGGCTGACTGGAAAATCAGTTTGGCATCTCTGGTCGGGATCTTAAATGTTTAAAATCTTATCTAAAATAACACCATAGGATCCCTTTAGTAATACTACTGTACATCAAAAATTAATGAAAAATGGTGCACCTAGAGGATTTTTCTCTTATTCAATTGACGTAAGGATGAAGGTTGTTGTGCGCTGTACCAAATTAGCTCTTAGGGGAAATCTGTGATATTGGAAAATATAAATAAAATATTTAAAAAAAACTATATTTTCCAATTGTCTTTCCTACCTTCCACTTTTATTTGGACTTGCTGCAGGTTTTTGAGCTGTAAGCAGAAAGATAGTGTTTGAAGAGTGTAACTCTTCACTACACTCAAGTGCACTCTTCAGGAGGGCGCTTAAGCCCTAAACATCTCTGTGAGGCTGCTCAGTGGTTGGTGTAAAAAGCAGAGAGAAGAGTGGTCAGCCTACAGGTTAATGGTATGGGAATGGGATGACGGTTGAAGCACGGCTTGACTGCTGAACAAGAAAAGGCAGATCTGCTAATAAATGCACAGAAAATCTAAACCAAGAGGGCAAAATGTAACCCTTTCATTGAATCTGTTCTCTGAACTACAGTAGTCACAAATCAGAGTTAATAGAGAGTGAGGCAGACATTTGGAGCATAACTCCAGGAGGACGACTTACTAAAAAGCTTAATTAAGTCTACACGGACAGAGCTGTAGCTAGCAGGATGAAGCTCTGTAAAAATAAGCTCTGTGTAATATCAAGATAATTTCCCACTGAACAGAACTAGGACAGATAATATTTGCACATTCTTTCTAAGGTTTTAGCCTGCTTTTGCTGCCTTGTGAGAAGACATTTTGAAGTACATACTGCAATACAATAAGTACTATATTGCAGAGTTGTACTTCTACCTTACAGGATACAGCCTTTTGTGTATATATTTTAAAATGCTGTAGCATTATAAATTGATTAAAATATTAACAGCTAATTGACCCAGCTCTACTGTTTGGTTCACATGTTTCCTGTGTTTTTGTTCTCTCATGGTGAAAACGTAATTGCACAAATTGTCAAAGTTGTATTTAATTGTGCAGGATCTGCTCACTAAGGGGCCCTTCATTTGAAATTCAGCAACAGCAGTGTGTGAAAGGAATCATTTTTGCACGCCTGTGGAGCAAACTAGTGAGATGAATATGCATGATGTAAGAGCAAGAAAATGCTACTGCAAATATATTTGATAAATAAGGAGAAAGAATAGGAGGTGTTGGTGATATAGTGAGAAAGCACCACAACCAGTTCACAACCATTTGGTAGATAAGATGAGGAGCTGTCAAGTTAAACATAGAAGCATCTCCAGTTATCTTATATTTAATTTAAGTTACACTTACAAAAAAATCCCAACATTACATTACATTTGATAGCCTTTATCCTTAAACCCTTAACTTGGGATAAGACTAAAACATGAGGAAAAAGGAGTAAATTGCAGGAAGAGCAAGAAACATAACATTACAGGGATGCACACAGTTTTCTAATCTGCTTCCAATTGGCTGCGATTGAGACCAGCACACATTTGAAAAGGCTGGTCAGCCAATGTGATATGCATGAATTACAGGTCAGTTTGTTTTTTAAAAATAGCTGCTGTCATCAAAGTAAATTATATAATTTCCCCCTTCTATTAATCATCTCCCTCATTAATATAAATCAGCCACTATCTGAGCTACAGTACATGAAAATAATTATTCTTAAAAGAACAGACTAAACCTTTTATCACTGAAGTCATTATTGCTCAAGTTTCTGAACATTCCTCTGTGGTCACATGCTTTCACAAGAGCAGCCTTTAATTATGTCATCTAAGTACGAACATGCAAAACCTTCAGACCCTGGTTAGAGATTGTACAGTTACATTTCCTTTGAATCACTGGCCCAGATCTAAGTTGTAAATCAATTTAATCAATTGTAGAGTATAGGAAGAATGGAATACGAGTTATATTCCATTATACTGAATGGAAGAATCCCTCCTCAGCTTTGAATGGCTCAGTCAGACTCAAATGATGTAAAGCATGCAGCAATTATTATTATTATTAAATACAATTAAAACGCCTGCAACAAGGTTTTTAGTTCAATGACATGTTCATTCATTTGTAATAATTATGTAAAATAGTCACAGTGCAAAACAGCCTCACAGTATTTAATGCTTGATTGTATTGAAGGTAACACATTCAGTAGATTAGCCAGTTCAGTGAATGGTAATATTCTAAATTGACAATATTAGGTAAAGACTTAGCGTAGCTTAGGTCTCGACTGGGAGGACTGATTTATGGGGCTAATTGGAGCCTTTAGAGTAACTCCCACATTTTTTATCCATTGCATTGTCTTGTGAATCAAGCCAATCTGCATTTCAAGAGGTTTGCTGTTCGACCTTGATCTAACAGCAAGAAGATCAAGCGTAATGGCATCACACAGCAGATGATTAAATGAGCACTCCCTCATGCCTATAGATTTTTATGTAAAAGCAACCATCTGCATGCTCTGACAAGCCCCTCTGTGCATTTCAGCAAATTACTTCTTCACCTGCTGCATGTTTACCCGAGGATGTTTAAGACAACAAGGTATGCGCCGTACACGCGTTAACATTTCAGTCAAGTGAATTTCTGATTGCAGATTGATTTTTCCAGCTCTCTGTCAACTGTAAAGAGAGAGAGAAGTGATGAAGGACAGATGTAAAGATAAAAACACGATGTCCATTTGAGAGAAAGACACACAGATGAGGAGACACACAAACAAACAACACATCCCGCATACACAGCATGACCTAAGGGAGGCTGGTAGTGTTGCAGTGGGTCCTGGTTGTTATTCCAACAGAGCTGGGTCTCCAGTAGCATCACTAACATACTGGAGACACATGCACTGTAGAATACAGCCAAGCCATGATGACGGGCCTCGTCATGCACGCACACAGACACGCACAAATAAAAGACTGGAACATTAAAGTGATGCTGCTATCCCAATGATACGGCTGACCTATCACTGTTCACAGGAGAAACTGACACCTGACGGTGCTGCCAATTACTTTACCAACCTGTGTGTGTGTGTGTGTGTGTGTGTGTGTGTGTGTGTGTGTGTGTGTGTGTGTGTGTTGTTTTTTTAGGATTTACGGGGACATTTGATGCGAATACACGCCTGCACTAGGGGGACATTTTGGATTAGCAGGACACTGCTAATTCAAACAGTGTAATAGGGTTTCTAGGTGTAGAGAGCTAAAATGCACAATTTCAGCAAATGTCCTTCTAGCTCACATTTGCCAGACTGTGTGTGGAGGGGGAGAGATACAGTATTTTTGAATGGCAGTTATTAAACTTAGACCCGCCAACATGCAACTTCATAAATATTTCCTCAGCATGACTCAAGAGGAGGAACATAAGTCAGACACAAACATTCAGACTTGAAAGAACACAAAGAAAGACAGGAATTGACAGGCTAAACAAGGAAACCTTAACCCATAGTGACAGAAAACTGCGCGCTGATGAAATTCATACATCACTTGAGAGAAACAGGTGTTGAGTTATCAAGAATGTTTGGAGAGAGGCCAAGAGGTACATAAACAATAGTGAAGAGGTTTCTACTGTCATGGACACAATGGTCAGATAATGTCCAGTCTATGCATGAATTTATTACATACCATGAAAATCAATCACTTATCAGATGTCCTGGCTACTTCATTAAGGCTTCACGTCTTAATTAATGCCCGTGGCCAAATTCCATATGATCTCATCTATAACGAATCTAACAAGATTATTTTTGACTCGCATACGATATAACTTGACAGAAATATTCTGGGAGTAATTAATGACTGCCAGTTCTCCTCTCAGTCAGGCTGATTTAGCATCTCCAGAGACAACAGTAGACAACTGTTTTGGTCTCATCAATATTACATGTTAAATAAAAAAGAAAAAAGAGTGAGTGAAATAAAGTACGGCAGATTTAAGATCTAACTCTTTCCTCCACAGTAAAAAAAATCTAAGACATGCACATAAAGATGTATTTTACGGAAAACAGACCAACTTATCTGGTGAAATCATCCTTTTGCTCCTAGACGCCAATGCATTTAGATTTATTGCAAATGCTTTAGCCTGAATTCTTTGTCTTAATCCTTTTGAATCATATCTATCCGAGTCTTTTTATACTGCCTTTTGTTTCTTTTATGCGTTTCTTTGCATTGAATCACTACTGTTAATGAAAGGCTGCTTCTCAACAAAGGGCCTTTTTTGACATTATTAGTGCTTTTAAATTCAAATTTAGATTTAAATGGAATTCTGTGTAAATTTGACCTCTAGCAGCGTAATAGAGGAATGCTTTAAAGACCGAGTCCCATTTTTTAGTGCGTCCTGCTCATGCACCAAGATACACAGTGGTGGAATAACGCAAGTCATCCATGCCAGGGTATTGTCGTCCTGATTGGCCTATTTTTCATGATATTGACAAAATGTTGAAAAAGACTCTTGCAATGTTGAAGACCAAAAAAAAAAAGGTGATTAAAAATCCGCATCTGTACTCAGAAAAATCAATGAACTCTCCCTTGGCTGAAGATCCACCACTACACCAAATGAAATCAAATCTGTTGACAACTTTCCAAGAAGTCTCGTGGTCAGAGACAGAAAAGCACACATGACTGATCACATAACCTCGTTCAATTCTCAGTGGTCTCGAGGCAACAACGTGAATGTAAAAATAACTAAACCGCTGTGCAGATCTGGCTATCCAAGACTAAAATCTAGAACACAAAGGTTTCTATTGATGAATATTTGTTTCATAAATAGACATTGTGAATGACTTCCTCTCCTATGCATTTAGAAGTGTCACACGTCTCCTCTTGTTTCAGGCTGTGACTAAACAGCACCAGCATCCTTTGTATTGTGTGATGCTTCCTCCGTCATTGTCTCTGGTGGTGGTCGTTGTCCCTGGTGATTGCAGTAACGTTTCTGCGTCGGATTCCATTTCTACAAATACTCCGAGGGCAGCAAATGCGACACTGACTAGGTTCATGACGAATCAGAATGTTCACTTCTGGGCTCTCGTTGAATTAGTAATTGTTGTGAATGCTTATTAATCTGCTCACTATGGGACTTAAGGGAATGTTTTAGTTGCTATTTGGCAAGTTGTGGCGTCGTCATGTATTGTGATTTTAAATTAATACCACACATTTCCATGCAAGTTATATTAAATGCAATCATTTACTATTAATCCCCTCATGACACATATTTTTGACATCTTTCTAATTTATTAGACTTGAGTACACAAATGGAACCATAAGCATTGGTTTGAGAGATGTCCTTTTTTGTGCTCTAAGCAGTAAGTATTTCACTGCCTTGCACAAGGGCACTGTGGTTCATGCTGGACCCTTCGGTTCCCAGCCAATTATACATTTATAGTGAAGTTTTAATTGAAAAACATCAACATCCATAGAGAATGAATGGACAGAAGAAGAACACTGTCAGTGTTTTAATTTTCAATCAGACATTCTGACACCATGGTAATGTCATAAATGCATTGATTGTGCAAAACAATGGACTTTTGTTTTTAAATCACCGATATGATTTTTATTCTCTTTGCTTTTTTTAAATGTATAATAATAATGGTCTAGATTTATTGCTTTGGGAGCCAAGCAAAAAGCATAATGTTCCTTGAGCCACTTTTAGCCTGCATTTGTTTACATTTTTGCAAATTTGAATTAAAAAGTTAAGCTAAATTAGCAGTTCCTGCTTGCACTGTAACTATGGAAAATACTGAAAAAAGTTCCAACCAATTATTACGATAGAGATACTGATGTCTGTAAGGTGTAAGTCACTGAATGTGACACTACTGTATATCTAGCATGTGCAGAGGGTTGAATAATATAATACTTTTGAATATTGTCCTCATCCTGTCTCTGTGTATGTTCCTCATACAGAATGAGTAATGATGCAGTAAAATCATAAGCACCTTGCCCATTTTAAATGGCGATGATTGTCATCAGCACAGGACTGGCCTCTTCTCAAATGTCAACAACCTCCAACCAGGGCTTTTTAAATATCATGGGCACTCAAAAAGCACCTTGTGAAAATGCAACAGATGCATTGATAGGACCTTTGTTAGAGATGATGATACCTCAGCTCATCTGTTTTCTCTCGTCACTCTGTTATCCCTAATGTTTTATATAGTCTCTACTCACACTTTCCAACCCCACCTCTTTCTCACTGTCTCTTTGTCACCCGTTTCTCCATTTTCCCCTTACATCTCATTATGACTCTTTCTTTCCATTGCAGGTGTTTGACAGTCCCACTGTCGTCACATGGCTGTTCTATTTTAATCTGACTCTTCTGTTCAGAGACAGTCACCCACATGCTCTCACCATTCTCTTGGCTCCATTTCACTTTCTATTCACTATTTTTATAATCCACTGGGCTGTAACCCTGCTCTAGAACATCAACTTTCAGCTCCATTTCTCTCCCATCTATCTTCCTACCTACCTACCAACCCCCCACCCACCCATCTACCCACCTCCCCATCTACCTACCTATCTGACATAACTGAAATAAAATGCCTGGATTTTTTTTCCAGGCAATTGTTGCTGCCAAGGAAACTGCTTGCGTAATTGACAACCATGGATACTGATACAGTTGCCATGTAGTTCACATTGCAGCACTGATAATGCCACGCTGCATAACTCTGGTTATTACCGTGTCTCTCCTATAAAGTCTGATTCCACAGGCACTTTGAAAACACCAACCATAAGGAGATGGTGTATCACCCCAGCCCCCCAGTGTATTGCATCCATACAAGCTCTTTCAGTTTAGCAGTCATAAATATCACAATTTTGATAATGAAAACTACATGTACCTTTCTGAGACCAAGTCCAGCACCAAATTGTTGCCATGGAAACACAAAGAATAAAGACTGAAATAATTTGTAAAAGATACATTTCACATTATTCCTGGTAGGCATGTACAATTTGTAAGTTTATGAAATGAGCTTCAGAAATGAACCTCTCTTTTGTAAAGAATAAGTATAAGCTGTTGCCATGGAAACGCAAAAAGTAAAACCTTTTATACATGTCTAAATACCAAAAAAAGACCACTCCTGCTTTATGTGTATGCCAGGTTTTCTGAAGAAATATTGAACTGTTTTTGAGTTATGCCCCAGACAATAAATGCTTACAGACAGATGGACAGAGTGATAGTTACAGTATATCTCCCTGCATCGTATGCCAGGGGTATAAAATGACTCAAACAAAAAACAAAAGTCTGATATTTAGTTTAGTCAGCTGTGCTGTATTTATGGGCAGTTTATTATTTTTTCAGTGGAATTTGTTTGGACAAACTTCTGCATATAAAACCAAGTAAATAATTATTTGTTTAAGAGTGACATTCCAAGAAAAACAATCAGCAGCAAGTGCCCCTTAATTAAATGTTTGTGCTGAAGTGACAAAGCTTTCTACAGTAGTTGCTGTTGAATTAATCAGACAAGAGCAAAGGAGGATGTCAGGTGAAGTATTGCAGAGCTTAAGTGGGTGCAGAAAGAAGGTTGGGCTTGATGGGATAGTTCGACAAAACATCAGACATCCACTGGACAGTTATTTTCTTTAAAGCATGGCCATGATTGTTGCAAAATATCTTTTACCTGCTTATAATTGTAATCATGACGATGAAGCTGGCATAGCCTAAACAAAGTCCTTATTTGATCAAATCAAGCACAGCAGCCGATTGGACCTTTTTTTTACTGATGTTCCTCAATAAATTTGCATCTCCTGTGTTTTATATTTGGTGCTGCACGACTTCAGCATCTCCAGCTCTTGCTGTTGTCACTGCTCTCACGTTTCCTCCAGCTTGCACAAGCTACATCTACAACTGGTAGCCAGAATTAGTCCGTTTGAAAATAGTTGCAGGGCCAGAAAATTTGAACATGTGAGTTGCAGACTTCATTTATTGGAGGTCACAGGGACATGCTGGGCTTCGACGCCACTAGAGGGCACCCATGGGATCCAGTTGGCAACAAGGTAAAGAGTCTCATTTGAACCTGCCTTTAAAGCTGCAGTCTGCAAAACTGTGAAGAGAGCAACTTAGCTTGAACATTTGAATCAGTTCAGCTTCCAGGTCCCTCCCTCTCCCCCCACACTGGCCTCACCTACAAAGCCCCTCCCCACGGGAGGCTGCCATGCTTAACCAAGTGAGAGCATGAGTGTGAGGAAGGGGCTCCCAGCAGCATGAGCACAAGAGTGATTGACACTCCGTCAGACACTCCTCCTGGCTGATTGGTGACTTAGATTCAGGTGTGGTCGATTCTTGCAAATGGGATTAGGAGCACTAGGTGGGCCTATAGGAGTGTGATGTTTTCACACATTATCTGTCTCATGCTCTACAGTGAGGACATAGTGATAGTTGTAGAAAACAAAAAGTTATTTTTATACAGCTTACATACTGCACCTTTAAGTGTGAAGTGGGGCAATTTGAAGCAAAACAGGCACTTCTAAGAAAGGCTTTTAGGTGATAAATCTGAATTGAAAGAAACAGCTGTTTGGGATTATTATTTGAATGATGCATATTATCAAACAACTATAGGTTTCCAGTCACAAAACCAAAGCTGTTGATACTAATATATATGAGAGGCGGGTAGTGTACTTGGACTGGTATTGGTATGTTCGTATTAACCTGCCAGCTAGATAATAACTGGAACCATAGCTGCCAACTGTTTTCTGTGCCACAGAGAAATCTGGAAACTTTTTAAAACTAAGAGTTACGACTGCCAACCTTTTCTTATTAGGCCTATAATTTTCAGCGTTGTTGTGAAGTGTTTAGCCATTATTTTGCTTGCAGCTAAATCTTCACTCGCTGTCCACAATGGCTGTCAGGAGATTGGTGAAGCAACTGCGTGTGTGTCCTCCCTCTGAGCGCGTCTTTCGCTTTGTTAGTTGTCAACAAAGAGTTCCTTCTTGGACAAGAAACAGGAAGTTAGGAATACCTACACACTTGCACAAAGAGAGGAAATAGTGAGGTGTATTCCCTATGCTCACAGGTTCACTCACTTGTTACTCTAAATGCAGAGTCTCTCTCACTCGGGAGTCTTTCTAGTCTTGTGTTTAATACATCACTGTTTTGAAAGGCTTTGTGTGTTTGTGAATGTGAGATCCCTCTTCAAAGAGTACACCTGGGGCAGCTAGACATGAATGCAGCAAATTAAAAATGTGTTCAGTTTAATTATAAACACGGTTTGATTAGTTCGCCTACACGCACACAAATGGAAATATGCACAGCTGCAATGCTCACAAATAGGATTCTAATGATTGAATAACTTACAAACGCATGAAAATAGAAAAATGCACACTAGTAGATTCAAAGAACACATATACTCTACAGAAACACACACACACACACACCAGGGGAAGCGCATACTGTCCAAGGTGAGTGGTTTGATTGATGCAAATGTTTTTCTGTTCCTAACGAGACTCAGAGGCTTTGTGTGTGTGTGTGTGTGTGTGTGTGTGTGTGTTTGTGTGCACACTCTGTTTTTGTACATTTGCGTGCATGTGTGCATTATACCATTGTTTTGGGGTCGATTGAACTTCCTGTTGAAAATTCCAGGATGGACTCCCCTCTGGGAGCTTCCCTGTTTATCTGCTCAGGAACACATTTTTACACAGGGCTATGCAACGCCTCAGTCTCTTGATGTTACCTCTAAGTCTCCTTGACATTTCGCTCACCTTTCCTTTTCCTTTCTTCCTCTCTGACCCCACCCCCCCATCCCCCCTGCCTCCATTGCAATTTCCTCTACTGGGTCATCTCATGTACATTAACACGCTGCTGTCTTTCCCATGACATCTTTTCCTCTTATACATCTTTCTCCTTTTAAAAAACCTTAAGTCACCTTGATCAGTATGTGTGCAGTAGAGACAACCACTAGGAGAACTGACTTGTACACTGCCCTATGGGGCCATGTCCACCAAAGCATTTTTTTCTAGCTGAAAATGGCAGCTGGGGGTGCTTTAGAGGTGCAACATTTTTTCAGCAAAGGCACTTTGGTTGCGAAGATATGCAGAAGTAATTTGTGTTGCAAGTAACTAATTTTACAGATAGTTTTATCAACTACTACCGAATGTAAATGGCAGCACAAGGTAGAGTACTTGCTCTGGCCCTGGCTCTGGATGAAGGGAAGGCTGAAGGACATAGAAAGAGAGGACGGACCTGCAGGTCTGTGTGGGTTCATGAGATTTTGTGGGTGAGGAAATATCTTCATGTTGACATTGTGGTAGTCCGGGGATGTCATTTGGTCCAGACACGGATACTCAGAGACCAGCAGTATTAATTTCTCCTCCATTGTTGCCGTTGATCTGCACTGTCAGATGTGATGGTTGGTCTTTGTGGTATTTGTCCCGCCTCTCCTCCAGTGTGATTGGACAGCTGGGTAAAAATTGACAGTGAAGAGCGTAGCTTTTCACCCAAAATTGAACATTTTTCCAATCTCGGCGACCAGAAGAAAAAAAAAGCCAAACTTTTGAGATGTTCTCATGACAAGCAGACAGACAGCGATGAAAACCTGCTTGGCTGAGGTAAAAACCTGATGAGTGTGAATCTATGTTTGAGTTGTTGACAGGATGCGTTTGTGTGGATGGAGGCTCAGGGGACCTTTGCCTCGCTCCTGTACGCACATGTCCTGAAAAAGGAACAAGACTTGTGGATCACAGTGTAAGATGAGGAGGAAACCATTGCCTGATTGATGGCTCTGAGGAAGAAGCAGGCCCCCGATGGTAGTCACATGAACTAACATCACACTTTTCTCAGGTTTTAAACTGTCAGAGGTGTAGAGTTTCAGATCACTGAACTGGTGTTACAGCAGAGTTATCATTTAATCCAGTGAACTGTGTTGTCCTGTTTGGTGCATTTCTTCAGAGGACATGAAGTCTTCAGTATCTCCTGATCTGACATGCAGGACAGCAGACATCAATGAATGTTGTTGGATGGACCAAGTTAAGCTGATACTGTACATCTTCCTTTAGATTCACAGAACAGCGCTTGCCGTCCTCCAGAGTAATGTCCTACATACATTCACTACTATTGCACGCATTTCAGCTTGAATACCATGAGTTCTCTCACATATGAGATTTTTTGTTGTTTCAACATTTCCATTCATTTCACGTTTGTGCTCACCTGATGAATCTAAAGTCTAATATTGACTCTTTTTAGCTCAGTTACTCCTGAGGGAAACATTTGGGTTTTTATCTGCTAAATGATTGACAGATTGTTGACTGTCTTTCTGCTGTTTAGAGCAGATCAGGTGTGTCCACTGAGACAGCGAAACAAAGCTCACTATAAAGCTCCATTAAGCCGAAGAGAGCTGTGCAACGATCTTACTGTGTTACCGCCCATACTCAATACATCACATGGATTATTATTGAATTGTCAGGGGTGTGTGATTTTTCTTCCATCCCTTCATCAAACATTTAGTTCTCTGACACCTGTAATATCCCAATATAAACTGTTCATAATGGGATTTCTATATCAAATAGAGAAACTGTTTTGTGAAAGTAATCTTTTTTTTTATAGCATTAACATTTTAATGCATATAACATTTTCTTGGAATAGCTTTATGTGCATACATTATGTCCATACATGCTGTATGCTGCAGGCTATACGGGCAACTCCTTCCTTCATCTTTTCCGCTGTTGGCTGGCCTTATAACATCTCATCTAAAAATAGTTTGCAGTCCTGATACAAGCAGACAATGTTAAAAGGTATGAGGATACACAAATGCACTGAACCACAGCATCTCTACAGCTCTCTTGTCATTGACACAACTTCTGTGTACCGTAGTTGAGATGAAATACACAGTGCACTGTTTCAGCTGGCAGAGGATATGATACAGGAACATGATTACCCCATAGCATGAACATAAGATGGAAATATTAAATTGCAAGGTGGTAGGATGGGTTTATTAATTAAAATGATATAATTTGTTGCCACTCTGATCTTTGGATAATTAAACACACGACACATCAGTATATCATTCCTAGAAAAAATGATGTAAAATGTCGTTACCATGTATACCATGGTCATATGATCAAAATTAGCCTTTATTCTTTTTCCATTTCTATTCTTGCACAAGAAATACAGGCCTAGTGGCGAGCAACAACATTTACATGATAACTGAATTTCAGTAGGGATGAAATACAGAATGTCCGCAGGACTTCAGGCGTTCTGTAGGAGTTGCAAAAACTGCACGGTAGGAAGAGATGTGTTTGCTTTCACACAGGACATGAATCTGGTCTCCTGGGTGAAAGCAAAAGTTGTGTTTGACCCACCAGTCTCGGGACTTTCTCACTTTGTAATGTACGTCACGTTGTGCAGCTGCTCTGATTGTCTCATATTGATGCAGATGTGTTTCCATTGGAGGTAGATTAAAGCCCAGTGCCTCTCATCCAGACCCACAAAGGTACTTTCTGCATCTGGATGAGACCCAGAGGAACGAGCCAAAATGGCGGTATTTGACGCCCCGGGAGACCAGGCTCAAGTATAATTATTAAGTCAGCAGCATTGTGGCTCAGCGGTTAGCGCTTTTCTCTGGATTTATGTGGATTTCGGTTCTCTGCCAGAGTGAGAGACAAGCAGACCACGTGAAACTCTGGATGAGAATCTATGTTTTTTCACACAGCGATGCACTGGACAGGTTTCCACTTTCTTTCTTTCATGCTTTTATCTCATCATGTCAGGTCTTTGGTATTGGCTTGTTTTCCTGCTTCAGTCAGTCAACAATGAACTGGCTGCAGCTGTCACAGGATGCTGCTGCCAGGTTTTTCACAAATACTCTTGCAGATCCCATATCATCCCCATGACTGGCCTCCTTCCATTGGCTCCCAGTGAAATGCAGATTTGATTTCAAAATCTTTTTTCACATCACATATGATTATAATGAGGCTCTGACGTTGCATTTTCTGATTTTAAAACAGCCATAAAAATTATTATTGCATCTTTATATGTCTACCATCATATCTATATATGCCCTCAAGTTCAGAAAAAGGTTTCTATGAATGACTTAGATTTGCATATGTTAAAGTAAAAAATGAAGACCCTCATTTTCATAATTTTTTTTGTAGTCTTGAATGGGCACATTATACCATTTTATGTATCTTGTTCTGATTGATTTGATCCATACTGTGTCACCATATATCTCAAAAGGTGCTTGAATTAGTCTATTCAAATTGTAATTTCTCCTTGCATCTTTCCCTGAATCCTCTCACCTTTTGGCTGGCCTTACAGTACATATAACACCCCAGGGTAGAAATAGTCTGTAGTCCACATACAAATAGAAAAAATCTTGAAAGGTAAGTAAATCCACTGAACCAAAGAATCTAACTCCTGACATGCACCCTGGATTAAATTGAATAATCCGTGCTGTTTCACAATGTTCAAATCATTATACACCAGCTGCTGTTTGAGGTGAAAAGAGGAGCGTTTGCCAATAACTGCACAAAACACTATTTTGTTTCAATAAACCACCATCCCTCACCGTGCATTATGCTTTCCAAATCGAGTGTACTGTAGTGGCAAATGCCCAACACTACCACAACAGAACTGATGTCCTGCTGCCCATGTATAGCCTTTTATGAAACGGTGGTGAAGGCAGGGAGGGAGAGGAGGATGGGGTCATGAAGGGTGAAGGTGGTGGAGGAAGAAGATGTGATGAAGAGGAGGAGGAGGAGGAGAGGGGCAGCGAGACCTATTTCTAATGAGGCTAACTGCCTGCTGACAGCAGGGCACCAGACACTCAATCAATAATCGCCCCCAGAGGTCACACACACAAACATGTGTGAGAGACAACGTGTAGCTGCTGCCTGAGGCCATCATTCTGACTAAAGGATTCCTGCCACAGACACGCAGACGGAGCAGACTGGACAGGAAGCCCGCTGTGGCAGAACATAAATTACTGATAAAACAATCACACACACACACCTTGTGAGCCAGTGTATGGGAACAACGAAGAAGAAAGTAAGGAGTAATCTACTGTAGCTGAACCAACCCTGTGTTTGATAAGTAAAATGTTACGAAACGTTTAGAGCATTTTGTCTAATCAACGGGGTTTTCTGTCGTAATGTTAGAGACATAGCCCGTTAACTCGCAGCAAGACCAGAATGGCAGATGACGAGTCTAAAACAATTGATTCCCTCATCTCCAATGATCTGCTGTATATTTACTCTACTAATATTACAATCCATTAGAACAAAGTGTCCAATAAGGTGACCAAACTTTACCTGAAAACGTTCTCATGTTAAGTTTGCTAATAAACCCAGGGCTTGCAAAATCCAGCCTTTGTATGTTTATAAAAATGATTCAAAAAGTTGGGATGCTGTATAAATCTACATGTATATTTACATTTGACACATCCGACGAGCTGCTCGGCTTGAGGACTTTGCATTCGCTAAATAAATTTGATACAGGATCAACAGTTTTGGGGAATCAGGGTTGCATCACCTGCTCCGTTAAGGCGCATGTTTAGTTCAATTTGATTAGAAAGCAAGAGATGCTTGACAAACTGCAAGGCTGACATTTAAATGTGCTTCTGCTGACTTAACGGAAAACGCTAAATATATTAAATGAGAATGAATTAAATGAGGCAGTCGAACACATTTCAATCACTGACACACACAAGCACAAGACCCGCGAGATCCACTTAGCTGATTGGACAAGAGGTGATTGATAGGGAGTTTAGTGATGGATGGCGGCTACTTCACAAACACACGCACACACCTACACACACAAACACACGCGCACATGCAAACCCAGTGAAATGGTAAAGAAGCCTAATATTAATATTTGCTGGATATTGCCCAAGGCTGGCTTATCAGGGACTTGCAGAAGGCTACTTTGAATTTCAAAATAACTATATCTCCTGTGTGTGTGTGCATGTGTGTGTGTAGTAATGACATTGTGTTAAATACATGTTTAATTTATAGAGGCTATACAAAATTATTTCATGCACCTGTCAAAATCTATAAATCACTTCACATTCAAGCTGATGTTAACAGTAGAATCGCACCTTTTATGACATAAAGCACCTGCATAGTGATTTCCATTGCATACATTTCCAGACCTGATCAGTTCTGGACAGATTCATTTTTCTTTGTCCAAACTATTAGGCTGCTGAATCGAAAAAGGATTGCACAAACAGAAATCTGACATATCAATGTTTACGTATCTAGCAATTCAGCAGCTTTTACAGAGCATACATGTGACAGACATAAGTTGGATGTATTCTGGCCACATTTCACAAAACAGCTGCACTGTCTTATCGCGTGTGTGTGTGTGTGTGTGTGTGTGTGTGTGAGTGTGTGTGTGTGAGAGAGTGTAGTGGCTCTTGTGTTTCCTCAGAGTGGCCACAGTAAAACACAGATTCTAGTCGGGCCCACTCAAGGTCGACCATTTGAACCTTGCTATCGTAGCTGTGCAACTTACCTGTTAATACCAGATTGATGTGTGTGTGTTTAGGTGTGAGTGTATGTGTGTGTGTGTGAGAGACAGAGGGAAGCAGGTGGAGAGATTAGTAGACATGAAACAAGAGGAAAATACAGGGGGATGAAGTGACTGATAGACGGCAAACAATGACAGAGGAAACAGATAGAAGAAGAAAGATTAGGTGGATGAAGGGGAGAATGTGTCGATGTATGTTAAAGACAGATGAGGAAGGCAGAGGGACTGATGGGAGCATGGGATTAGGATATATGGCAGGCTAAGGTGGATCGATTTAAGGTTGAAAAGGTTAGATGGAAGGGAAAGAAAGAAAGAAAAAAGGAAAGAATGAAAGAAGACATTAAAATGTCATCTGTTTCTATGATATCTGAAAATGAGACATTTCTATACACCTGATATTAAGATGATTTGACATCTGGGTGTCTCTGCCTGAATTCTCTCACCTTTATGCTGGTCTTAAATAACATCAGATGGTAAAAATAGTATGTAGTCAAGATACAAACAGACAAAATCTTGACAGGGAAGTAAATCCACATATGCACTGAACCACAGCATTTTAACAGCACCTCTGACGTGTACCCTGGATTAAATTAAACACTCCATGCTCTGTTTCACAATGTTAAACTCATTATTCACCAGCTGCTGTTTGAGGTGAAAAAATGAGCTTCTGCCAATAATTTCACATTTAAATTATTTTTAACTCTGCCAAGGAGGTTATGTTTTCACCCGTGTGTTTGTTTGTCAGCAGGATTACGCAAAAACTACTGAATATCCATTAAACTTGGAAGTATAGGTTTTGGACTAGAATAGACGGCATAAAGATTTTGTGTGGATCCGGATGAAAAGGAGGGATTCCAAGATGGGGTGTTTGTGCTATTTGGTGCAAACGCCTGTTTCAGCGCTGTTACTACCTTCCAAGGTATCAAAGAGGCGTTGCGGAGGTGGCACAAACTGACACCCCATTACGCTTTCATTGCATTCAGACAGACGTCGGGGTGGAATAAAGGCACAACAGGCCCGGAATGAAAACACTGTCTGAAAGGGGCTTTTGGTATCTTGATTCTGCCCATGTTGTGATCTTAAGTAGCACATTAGGCAGGAGGAGCAAGTGGTCTTATGTTTTGCAGAGGAATAAGGGCTTGTCTGTAGCTCTTTCCTGGGCCTGCTTGAGATAGCAGCAGGTAGGATTTGCTTTGGGAATTAGAGCTTTCAGATGGTCGATAGCATATGGACATGAACACATTGGATACATCTAACCTTTTTTCCAGGTGTGAATCAGGTCACACAGCGAAAGAGAAAACAGTGAAACAGAGAGGGGAGGGTGATTTTGAAATGAGATTAATGACGGAAAAGAGTAATTGCTGCAGGCAGTGAGGCGGGGATGTGCACAACTAGAGGAGAGATAACCTTAAGTTTGAACTTTTCTGTTACTCTGATGCATTTAACTGAACTCTTGTGCTCATACCAACTGGAAAAGAATAATTATGTTAATGAAGCGTAGGTGTGATCTTGTTGAAAGAGAGAAGGATGGTTAAGAAGAGCATGAAGCATCCATCGCTGCATTGAAATACATAAAAATTTACCTGTATTGCATTGAGGGAGAAAACATACTGAGTGTTCCCTGCAGCTACAGCTGTCCTACAGTGTCTAGACTTTAAATAATTAAGTTTTACTTCTACAATGAACAAATAGTAATATTTTACCAATGAGCATAAGGGACCATTTACACAATGGTTCTCACATGAAGAGGGTAAACTTTTGTTGCTCGGCCGTTCATTTACACAGTGCACAACCAACTACTGGCATGGCATGCAAACTGCAGCGTTTTACAGTTTTTGCAGATCAGTGTGCACGAGGATCATTTCCACAAGGTTGCAATATTAACAGATGTTTTTGAAATGCATAGGAAAAACTTTGTTATTTGCAAAACCATTGTCATGTAAACGGGGCTTAAATTATCAGCAGAGGCCAGCAAAAGTGGCTGATCAGCGATCATGTAGATCCCAGATCTCTAGAACTACCCATTCGGCAAATATGGCCTTAGTTTGTGCTTCCATAAGGCACATCAGTTATGCTTTTGAAAGATGCAAAAAGCCTCTCAAGAAAAAAATTATAGCTGAGCAAACATCAGCTTACTGTGGCTGCAATTATTTTAAAAAAAAGTTCTACATCAGTCAGTTTAAACAGGTATGAAATAAACATGTGCAATCTTGAATATGAAGCAAACCAACTTTAGCATGTGGCATGGATCCTCTTCACACTTACATGAGTAAAAGTAAAAGATTTTTTAAAACTGAATAGACTTTGCAAATGTTCTTGTTGTTCCTCACAGCTGCAACTAAAAACATTACTAAAAAGCCACATCTTACTCGTTGTACTGCAGGAATCGCTGTTACAGTCAATGTACTTGCTCTCACGGTCAGGTGTAAAACTTAACACAGACCATAATGACATGGTCAACATAATTTTCCTCTCTGCAGGGATGTCCAGCTGGTATGTGACAATGCTGCCATAGCAACAGAGGAAAGCCATAACAGCCAAAATGTCTGCAAGCAGACTTGTAGATGTGATTGTCCTTCTGTCCACCTCCTTTTAGGTCTCTCTAATTCTCTGCTCATTCGTCTATTTCCGTCTATGTGATAATCTGTTAATCTGAGGGTTATTAAACTGCGCATCTGTTGTTTCACTACCCTACTGTCAGTCCGTCGATCAATCTCCCTGTTCATCTGCCTGTTCATTGATCCATTCTCATCTTATTGCTCTATCAATCTTCCTATTTATCTCCAATCTTTTGCATCCATCTATCCATCTTACATTAATGGCAATCAGTGTTGTGATACAGTGCATTGGTCTCTTACCTTCATGGAGAACATTGCAGACCATCATGAGTGGAGAAGAGACACAAATGGGAAGGGGAGAGAGAAAGAGGGTGTTATTATTAAGGAATTTACAATTTGACAAAATGGAAAAAAAGCACTTCTGACATTGTGTTTGAACATCTATTTGTCTGTATGTGACAGATAAAGAAGCAAAACAGTTGATTTGGCAAAGTGCAAAAAAAAAAGTCATCCTGGCTCATGAAATTACTAAGGATCTACATACTAAAACAAGATATGACGAGAGGGTTAAGAGCCCTATTTTAAGACAGGATTCATGATTAAAAACATATGACATAAACAACATGATGTAATTTAAGGTGAAGCCCCCTTAAAAAAACTCATTATGGCTAAAGGTCAAAGGTGACAGAGGAGTCATCATGTCATCACACACACTTCCACTCTGGAGGGAACACCACCCACTTCCTTTTGACCCCAAGGCCTCCATTCACACACTGTGTAGACCCACTGGCACACACACAGACACTGTATTAACAGCTGTGTGGATAATTACACTCATCACATGAACATGTGATTAGGTGGTAATCATCATTATAAAAGCCAAACGTGGGCACATAATTCTGAAGAACCAAAGCTCTTATAGGCAGATCTGTGTGTGTGTGTGTGTGTGTGTGTGTCAATATAAAGTATGTGTTTCTGTTTTGAAATGTGTACCATACACATGTGCGCATGCTCTTGCTTTCATACAAAAGTAATTTCTCTTCTTTTTTTCTTCATGTTTTTGTGCCGGTGTGTGCGCCCATCACTTCTCTCTCGAGTTTTCGAACGTCTCATTGCAGCCTCATCATCTAAAGACTGTTGTATGTATGTGTGTGTTTGTGTGTGTGTGTGTGTGTGTGTGTGTGTGCGCACTCCTCTACAGAAAATTCAATATGGCAGGGTCAGCTCTGCAGAAAATGGTCCATTGAGCAGCAATTGTATTCTCCTGCCAAGGACTCTCTGCCTGACTCTTGCCTTTTCTATGGGGCTTTACGTCAACCTGGTGAGCCCATACACAACACAAAACCCGCATGCGCGTGCACAGACACACAAACACACACTGATACACACTTGTGGAAGATGGGATAAAGGGAGAGACTGAGAGCAAGAGTGGAGGAGGTGTGACTAATCTTCTCTTCCTCTGTTTGGAAATACTGGAGGAGATGAGCGAGGGTTGTAAAATCATTTTGACGGGCAGGATTAAGACACTTGCGCACACGCACACACATACAGAGGTGTGCTTTCTTTGTTACACCCACACAAGATGACATCTCTCACATACGGTGAGCTGAAGTCATATTTTCTCGCTCACATTTAATAAATATAAATTCTAAAAAGACATTAACACGCAGATATGCTCACGCCGTTCCCCATCAAACACGTTTACAGAAGACCCTTTACACCTGGCCTTAACATGCATCTCCTCTCCAGATTGTGTTATAATGATCTGATGCTGCAGTATTATAATTACATTCATGGAATGTAGCCATGGGGATGTGATCTTTCCCTCGCCATAATGCAGTTTGTCACAACATCATTACTTCCCCTTGTAATAATAACACCCTTAAACAGTCCATGTCATTCAATTTTCATGTGTTCAAATCTAGCCTGGCGCAGGATCAGACTAATATTCTTCATGTAAATGTGGATGAATTGAAAACTCGTTTGTACCAGTTACACTGAATACATTTGAAGTCTGAATCAAACTAGAGTAGAACCGTCACAATACTGAATCACTTTTTGGATGACAGCAGCAGCTCTTTGAACTCAAACCAATGATGCTGCAGTCTGGCGCTAAAAGATGATTTTCAGTAATTGCTTGGTATAGTGTGGTTTTGATTAGGTCACTGGAGTTTGACTGAAACAATCTAAGACAAATAATAAAAGGAGAAAATAGAATAGAACAGAAATGTGACACTATGATAAATACCTTTTAAAGTTCAACCCTTGAATGTATGATGAGACTTTATATGGTATCATGTACATGCTAAATCTAACAAAGTCGTAAAAGAATATAATGACACTCGGATGCATTAGAAAAAAAAACATTACAGTGTAAAAGCCATGAAGTGCAAGGTCTGTTTTGTCAGGGTGCATCACTGCAATCTTGACATGAAGGAAACGATGTACGATCACAGTATGTAAGCCCAAAGTCCATGAGGTCCTAGTCTGGACATTTGGTTTCATACAGTATGACAGTGATACACAATAGAGACCTTGAAACCATGGCAGCTAAATGGAATTGAGCCATTATTCAGCCTTTCCTGTCTGAATAAAGAGAAGACAATAAAGGAATGTTAAAGTCTTCCATGAAAAGTTTGAATTTGAATGTTTGGCCACACAACATGACGTCATGGATGGACTGCTGACAGCTGACAGAATACACAAGTATATTCACAGTCCATTATGCACTCACATGCGTAAAGACACAGAAATGCGCAAACACACACCATCTTGGATCCTGTTTCTCTCTCAGTTGCACAGAAAAAGAGCTGTTGCCAGGATACAGTCTGTGTGTCTGTTTCCTGTCGGATCACTCAAAGGAAAAAAGGCATAAAACTTTCGGATCAAGCTGTCACTTACCAGTCATTCTGCAGCCTTTGATATTCCATCTGTGTGTGTGTGTGTGTATGTGTGTGTGTGTATGTATGTGTGTGTGTGTGTGTGTGTGTGTGTGTGTGTATGTGTGTGTGTGTGTGTGCGTGCGTGCGTGCGTACGCGCGTATGTGATGCGATCTTGCTCCGCCCTCTACCTCCCATTAGTGAAAGGCCAAATACATAATTAACATTTATGCTACGTTCGCTTGCATTGCGTAACCTAATTTTAATGGCATTTATAACATAAATCACCCTTTATTTCATTCATCATCAACCATTGTGTGGCTCTTTTCATATTTCTTCTCTGTAACCTATGACAAATATCTCATGGAAAGAACTGCAGAATTTTAAAAACAAAAAGTGATAAAAACCATGGAATGTGCATCACTTATTTTTGTAAAGATTAGATCAATTCTATCAATTTGTGTTGAAAGTGCATTTTGAAAAATAAGGAATTAAACTAAATGAATGCAGGGAGAAGCTGGAGTATTTTGTAACCTGGTTGCAGACATTTATTAAGATCTTAGTTCAAGATTAAATAAATCCGCCACCTTCAGTGCACAAAATATTTCAGACTGCTCAATTTTTCAGACCTCGACTCCTTTATAAATGATATATTATTTTGGAGCTTATTTGGAATCTAACCTGACTTGGCCTGAGAGAGATGACGGAAAAGGAAAGAGACGATCGAGGGATCAGAAAAGAGGAATGCAGAATGAGGTCTGCTGCTCTCATTAGTGAAAACAATACGTTCTTATATGAAAACAAACATTCATTTCAGAAAGAAAAAGAAAACTTATGCAAATATCCAAACAAGTATTTTATGTTCTTTGCAGACTGAAAAACAAACTAAAGTACTTTTCTTCTGTCCAGAAAAATCTCTTCATGTGTTCCTGGGTTTTTTTCTGTGTGCATCACTTTTCTACCCATCTGTTGCCGTTAACCTGCAAGGCAGTGAGAATGTTAAAGCGCACACTCGTGGGCTGCATTCTCGCTACTCTTTTTCCAAATGTTGCACAACTGACTTTTAGGTTAGACAAGGAGAGGAAAATATTTCAGAGTTAACTTGAACCCAGCCGTTGTAAAGCTGTGTGCAGTTTTCAGTGCTCTTACCAAGCTGCAAAGTTAAACAAAAGTCCTCCATCCTCTTTGAGATTATTGTTTGATATGTTTGCTAATATTTGCATTTGGTTTAAGGTTAAATCTTAAACCTGTGGAGTGGTGGGATGTGAATGCAGTAAGGATTTCAGCTGAAAACCAAGGCAAAACTTCAGCTCCCATCTTATCTTAAAATTAGAATGCAGAAAAGAGAATACAGGTGTAATGTGTATAGTCTCTACTTAGATTACAAACAGTAACATCTAGCACAAAGTATTGCACTTATAAACTTTAGTTCTTATCTAGACCTGTTTACATCTTACTCAACAATGCCTACTCTGCTAATACTGATATATAATTTACTGTGTGTTTATTGTTATAGTCTTCAGACAAACATACATTTTAATATTCCCTGTGCATTGAAAACCTCACAGGGTCAAAAAAAAAAAGAGACACTAATCGTACATCCAAATGCATCCTCCTAGTTACTTTGTGATTTAAGAGAAAAATATCTAGTTTTCACCTCTCAATCATTGCCAGACAAGATAAATTGACTGTCACTATGACAGCTCTCCAGCAGTAAAATCATGCCTCATCTGTGCCGTGCTTTGGTGTCTGATAAGCCTCCAATTTATGAAGCCGTTGCTTATACCTGCTGCCCTCCTGGGGTGCGTTTCATCATGTTACCTGAAATAACACGCCCACCGCCGATGCACCCCTCGGAGCAGGGTTGTTTGGTCTGAATGCTAACTTTGAGATGTGGATTTCTTGTTATTTTTCTGACTGTGGTGAAAAAAAAACAGATAGAGCTTGTGTTTTTTTCCACCAGTTGTTTGAAGATGAAGAGTCGAACTCCGTTTGAGGCAAGGGGCTCCAGAATTATGAAGCTGTCTTTTGTACTGGATCAGGAGGGGGGTCTTCCTAAATCTACTCTGCAGGCTGTTTTGGGACATTCCTCCGAACTCCAAAAGATATACTTGGTGAACTTTGGATAGAGATGTCTGCATTTGAAAAGGATAATTGTAGTGACGGATCAAAATGTTTCAATCACATGCTAGCAAGTGGTTTGAATTTGCATAGAAAAATCGCTGAAGAACTGGTTTAAACCTGTAGTGAAAGTATAGCACTCAGCGCTCTGATCAGAGGGTAACTGACTCAGAGGTCAGTGTAGTTCACTCCACTCATAAGGGAGCTGCTACTAATCTCTTACACCCACGCACCCCCCCTCCCCCCCCACACGCTTTCAGATCTCCATGTACAGAAGGCAGCGAGACAGAAAGCAAAATTAGGATCTGCAAATCAAACGTAGGAACAATTTCCATAATAACTGTATCCATCAGAACGTTCTGCTGAAAAGATGATAAGAGGGCCTATTAATCCCTCCCTACACTTTCATTTCTCCTTGATTTTCTCATTGTTTGACTGACACACACCGAAACCACACACACACACACACCTTACACCTTATTATGCAAAGTATAACCTGTCAAAACGACATCAATCATTGCTCGACCCGTGCCATAGATTTCCTCTATCTCGCTCTCTACATCCCTTTCTGTTCCCAAGGTGACAGTAATTTTACATCTCTACTAGCCGTTTCTACGGTTACTGAGAAATGAAAGGGTACATGTGGCATTTTCAATCACAACTCTTTCCTTATTGCCTCCTTGGTCTCTTTAGCTTGGTGTTATTAAACCGTTTTGCTGACAGCAGAACAACAAGTTTGAGTTGCCTTGAAGCAGGCCAGGGAAAAGATATGGCAACACAGGCAGATGATGAAATTCAAGATGTAAAAAGGCAGAACTACTTATCATGGTTAAATACGAAAGCAAAAACTTCATTATCCACAATGTGGAAATTTGCCTTCGGTTTCATCATAAAAGCATGTTGTAAAAAACACACAGTACACACAACCGTACATTGTCACAGCATACACGACCATAAAATACACAATTCACTAAATTATACTACACCCGTCATCTCAGCATACACATAAGTAAAATGCAACACACAACACACTGACCTGCAGCAAAGTCAGGAGCACTATATCCTGAGTCCTCATCTATCACGTCCTAATTTAATTTACTGCTTTGAATACATTTGGGAAGAAGGATTTCTTATAAATATTTCTATTTGCCATCGATGATCTATAACGTCTCCCTGAGGGTTAAGAGGTCAAAATCACTGTACAGTGGATGAGAAGGATCAATAGTAATTCTGTCAGTTTGCATATCATATTATTAGACATATTGATGACTATATCCCACCCGTCATTCTAATATCGGGAAGGATATAGTTGTCAGTATAGAGGATTCAAAAATATATATATCAGAAAACAATAATCATGACCAATATACTGCATGTATTAAGTGCTGGAAAGGCTTTTGAAGAGAGCATTTCTAAAAATAAATAAATAAATATGTTCTGTAAACTCGAGGGAAAATGTGTGGATAATAGAACTATACAGGAATATCTGCTTTGGTGGAAAACTACAAAACTGAGAAGCATATAAAACTGAACAAATTATACCTCAACTTATAATATCTCATCCTAGCACTTTCAACAGGTTTCCTCTGCTTTATGTGCGAGACGTGAAATGTGAGAATTGGCTGTTTGTTATTATTGGATTAAGCAGAAGCAGAACATCCTCCATTTCCGACCGTACCGAGCGTTCCGCTTTCGGATGTCGCATTCCTTCCTCATCTCTCTGACTGATAATTAAATAAATCTTATATGTGTGCGTGTGTTGGGTGCGGAGGTGCTCTAACTTTGTGCTGATTTCTCTTACAGTGGATCATGTCCATGAATATATCTCTCGGCTACCGCGGGCACATCATCTCCTCTCTCCCTGCTCCTCCCTCTCCCGCGCTCTCATGCGCCCACTCACTGCCACTCACACTGATGGACACAGAAAAACACACGGATGAACTGAAAAGACAAATAACGAGAGGATGGGATGAAGAAAGAAAAGCTGTCCAAGTTTGCAGTGTACCGGCTTGGACTGCGGATTCAAATGATCTTGCTCCATTAGACCTGGACACTCATTTGTTCCTCTGTTTGCCTTTCCTCCAAAAACACACACATAATGTACCATGTAAACAAAGACAGAACTGTTTTTCACCCCCTGAGGCCTCCTTCAAGTACAGTTCATTGTTGTATCTCTGTTTCCTGACCTTCCTCTCCCATCGCTCTTACAATACATTTTCAAGTGCCTCTCTTCGGTGTCCTTAGATAGCATTTTTAAGTATAAAGAAAATTTTAAAAAAAATAGAAAGAGTGACATCACAAACAGACAGATGGGAGAGACTTGTATTCCAGTTAAATTGCTTATTCTCTCCTTGTTGTGGGGTGGAGTTTGTGTTGACGGCTGGCATATTTTCACGCCTGCACGCCTTTGTCTGGAGAGGATTGTGCTGAACTTGTCCCCACATTTTCCTGTGGGCTGCAGTTTTACTTTCACTTTGATTAGTGTCAGCATGTATCATCAGGGAACAGTGAACAACGTACCCTGAGGTTAGGCGACTATTAAGAATCTGACAAAATAATTACATTGTAATTTCTCAAAGGCCCACGTTTTGTCAGGCGATTTCCTCGTTGCACAGATTTAACATTCTTACACTTATGCTGCTAACTTTCTATTATTTTTTTGTGCCTGAGAAGTTGGAATAAAACTGGAGTCAAACCTGTTTCTTTCTTTGTCATTACAGTCATGATTTAACTCAGAAGACTAGAGAATATCTTCAGATCTCAATGACACTCTAGTCTGTAAAGCATGCAATCAGCTATAAGTCTGTACTACAAGCTATTAAAGCCAACATAAGCTGCTTAGCGTGTGCAGATAGTAACTTTTTCTAATTTGCACTTTGCATGAAATTCTGCTAAGGTATTTGTCCAAAAAAACAAATTATTGGAAACAACTTATTACAACTTCAACTTACATTATTGGAGAAAATATTTTAACCTGATGATGATGCTTGATGTGAAATTACAGGATGACCAAAGTTATTCTTCAGGGAGACAAAATTCTACGGCAATCCCTTCAATTATAATTATAAACGTCAGCCTACAGGAGGAGTTATAGGAAGAGACAGGTGATCACCAAAGCATTTTGCATGTCTATACAAAATATTGTCCCAATTCATCAATCATTCATTGAGATATTTTATTGGACGATTAAAAACTGCTGGTGGTGACATGCGAAAAGTCAGGAAATCAAAACAAAGTTCTGAAATGAGTTGGAAAATTCATGTCAAATCATTCAGTAAGTGTTGTTGATACTTCTGTATGGACAGATATTGCCATCCATAGAGAAACACTGCTAGCATAGCTAACCACAGACCAGACTTGAACAGAAAATTTATCATAAATTTAGCATCAAATTAATCAAAACTCAACAGATGTTATCATATCTAAAACCAGAGCAGGGATTTCTTCTACTAATCTATTTAAATATTTACCAGCTATTCCACCCTCTTTTTTTTAAGGCAAGCTCTAAAATTCACAGCTGCAGTTTCCTTGAGAAGTTTAGGAAACATTTGTGCCTCATTTAACTCCTTCTGGCGAGCACACGACCCCCTAAAAACAGTTAAATGAACCTCGGCAAAAATCTCATCCGTCTTTATTTGCTTCCTCCCAAAACAGCTGCATCTCCTCACGGTCTCCCAGTGAGGGGTGGACAGATGCACTAAAGGCAGAGTGAGACGCAGAGAGGCAACAGAAAACAGAAAAATAACAGAAGAGATTTAGAAAAGGGTCACTAACGTTGGGAGAGACGGCAATGAGTAGATCAAACGGCTCATCGTCGGCTGAAAAGCTTTAATTTCCTGGTCAAACACAAAGGCAAGACATTTAGTCGCCGAGGGCTCAGTGCCACTGATATTGTCTCATCAGCCTCAATAACTAAAACAAACAGCATCTAGGGGCGTGTCAAATGACCTTAAAATTATATCACAGTAGTACAGGGTATTTCTGACACTATAATTTTCTTTTACGTCATATAAATGCAGCTCATTTGTTTTTGTTGAGCTCAAACATTTAATCTTTTTGTCTGCACACAGAAGACGTCTTTCTCTCAGATATTAAGCAGAAAAATTCTACAACCTGCTGGGGAGCACTTCTCCTTTGCCCAGATAATCCAAGCATCTGGCAGGTGTCTCATAATAAGACGCTTAATTAACAGCATGATTACTACACACAGGCTTGTTTTTGGACTGGTCCCAATAAAAGACGACTCTAAAATGGACAGTTTTATTGCACAACACAAGTTGCACGTTTTAGAGGGAGTGTGCAGTTGGAATGCTGGTTGTATTAGAAGACCAAACACCTCACAGTGGTGCGACAAGGCCATCAAATTTTGAGCGCTGCTTCAAATGTGGCCCCCTTTTTCCCCACCCTATGCCAAGATTCATTGGGCACGGGTGATGCTAAGAATTTTTTTCCCCCAAACAGAGTGCACCAGAATAATGCAAGCTCCCCAGCTGAAGCTGAGGTGCCCTAACACGTCTTCTAATACATAGATTTCAATGCTGCTTGGAGCGCTTTGTGACGCAAGGGTTAGGACAGGAAGAGCTGGTGACCCGACACCTTCATTTAACACCTCTCAATGTGGTGTGTCCTTCGTAGACCACGTCCTTCCAGGGATGCAGCCCCTGAATTGAAACAGTTCATGTTTTCTAACCAAATCAATTCCACACTACTGAAGTCGCTTCCCTTTTTTTGGAATCCTTCTTCCTCAACAGTGGATCCGGAAACAATGCTACCTTTGCTTTCAGCCATGTTTGCTGTTGCTGTGCGTAACGGGTGACGTTGTGTCAACCAGTTGCAGTATGTTCATTAACACAACAGGATTTTTTAAAAATCATTTAAAAAAGTGTACGGATATTGTCTTGAACTTTGTGATTTGGCACACCTCCAACATCCTCACACTGCACCCTCACACCCACACACACACCCTGCATCCTCACTCACACCCACACACACAACGCTTTGCAGCACTTATCCCTCTTTCCTCGTACAAACTGACAATTTGGCTCTGTCATTTCCATGGTAACGGCGAAGAGGAGTGCCTGTGGAGGCATGTCGACACGTCTAAATATAATCACACACACACACGCACACACACACACACGTTCCCACGTAAATGCACAAACAGCAATGACTAGATATGAGACTTCTCCCTCCTATTAGAAAACTACTATGATGAATGTCATAATTAATTATTTTTTATCTTCTCTGAACATCTCTATATTTTGCATTATGTATTTCAATCACTGTGTGTGTGCATCTTCGAGAGCCGGCAGTATCAGTGGCGTCTCATTAGGAAAGGTCATTTTCTTGTTTGTCATTCAGACAGAACTTCCAATTACTGAGTGAAAATTAAACTTGAAAGGTTCGGTGTTTCTTTCACCCTCATCTACCTGAAGAATCCAAACTAATTCTCAGTGAATTAATGTCACAATATTTGGGAAATAAGTGTGTGCTGTAATGTCTTTGTTGTGGCTATATTGCCATATTTATTGAGTTGCTGAAGTTAGACATTTTTATTGCTTTAAAGTGCCGCTGGTCTTTAAACAAAGCATTCGGATTTCGTTTAGTCTTCATCAAACGTGACAAAACAAAAACCAACAGCAATACACCACCTCCTTCCCCTTTTTCTGTCCTCTGTAGGGAACCGTGTTTTTCTTCCCTCCGTCTGTCTCTGACTTTCAGTTTGATGACTTGAAGTAATAGTCAATTTAATCCCTGAGGGGACGACATAACCTCTCCTCTTTACCCGTTTCTCTCCCAACCTCCTCCTCCTCCCTTCCTCCTACCTTCCTCGAATACCAAGTAAGAACACCCGGAACATTTCTAAGTACCACTTAATATGATAATATCTCAAATATATCTATTAATTTCAACGGTGTCCTGGGAGTAAAACGCTGTGAAGGAAAATTCAGCGTCAGCTGTGCAGCAATAGTGTGGCCTACATTTGAAACTGGTGTGTGAGAAGCCGCTTTGAAAACTAAGTTATGCATGCAGTGTCACAAAAAAAATTATTGCCTGAAAGTCTATCTCAGTTTCTACTCTTCAGCCTCCAATAAAAAATAAATGTGCATTAATGAGTCGGTCTTTGCTTACAGCTCCTTTTGGAACCGATAACTGAATAGTATGAAATTGGAAATCATAAGGTTAAATCAGATAAATGCACACAAAGATTTTGGAATGACAACATTTATGCCACTTTTAAATCCCTTTTTATCATCATTATTTTATCATCATCATCATTATATTATTATTATTATTATTACTACTACTTTTTTTTTTGGGGGGGGGGGTATTATGATGGTATTGCCCTGGAAAACAGGAACAATGTAAAATAATCTGACAGTGCCATTAGTCATGCTCTCACTCTTGCATCTATTAGTGCGTCTGTGTCAGGCGGCAGCTGTAATGTCTGTTAGCACGCCCTGTGATTAAATCATAAATAATTAAAACTTTAAAAGAGAAGGAGTGAGAGAGACAAAGAGAAAGAAGGGGAGAGAAGACAGACGTGAGCATAATTACGTTCTCTGGGGGTGTTCATCTGATTGTTTAAACAAGCACTGAGCTAATGCATTAGTGAGCTCAGATACTGTAGATCATTGAACTTAGGGAACAGTCCGTGTCCCTCACTTCTCTCTCTCGTTAATCAAAGCCTGGCTTACGCTTCAGGCAGACACAAAAGTGACCGGCTGCGTGCGACTGAAATCTCGTAACTGATGCGGCGCTGAAATCAACTTGCCAAATCCAATGTTTTTGTTTGGTTTCATTTTCCCCCTTCAGTAAGTCTAATAGCCGTTTTTGCTTCTGCTGTGACTTTCAGTTTACTGGAACGTAATCATGATGAGAACAGGGAAATTTTAATACTTTGGTGGGTGGATTGATGGCAAGAGTTTGAGCCAGTCAAACCTCAGTGAAAACGCATAACAAGGCAGAACACACAGTTATGTAAAAGCGACCCCCCCCTCCCCACTTCCCACTTCATCTGAGTACTGAGTAACATGCACCGCAGCTTTAGATGCAGCTGTCTAACGTTCAGAATTCTATCTAGTATACATAATGTTGAAACATCAGCAATGTTTCTTGTCATGTACTCTTTGGTGAAGTTTCCCCAATGGGAGACTTCTGTTATCACCCTAAACTTACAGTCTCTTCTCCGTCTTTATTGTTGCATCTCTTGCTTCCTCTCGTGTTAACAAGCCCGCCACTTTCTTTGCACCTCCGTCTCGTCTCCGTTATTCTGCTGACTGTGCAGGAAAGCGAGGTGTGAGCCATTTTATATCGCTCTGCTCTTTCCTTTTACTTTCTCACCTTTTTTCCCCTGCACATTCTTCCTTCATCTCTCCTCTGTTCCCTCCTTAGTCTTTGGCTCCCCATTTCCTCTCTTACTTTTGTCCCCTCTCGCTGTCCTTGTTCTGTCCTTCCCTGTCCCTTCATCTCTCCCCTTGTCTCTTTCAGGGTAATTACCCTCTTTACCTTTCAGGCCTACATTTATTCCTATAGGGAAGTCTAACATGTACACGAGTATATATATTCCTCTGTGTATGTGTGTATGAACATACAGTGCAGTAGTAGTGTATATAATTACATTCAATGTGGTGCTTTACATCCCTCCTTTAATTCTCAATCTTCACACATGAAGGTTGTTTAGCATAAATCCACCACTACTAGATTATGCAAAACCCTGAAATAACGTTTTTAAATCAATGCCATGTTTTGTCAAAAGTTAGGGAGGTATGGCAAAATAATACATGTAAGTTACATATATCGACGTAACCCTGAGGGACACCTGGGTGCAAAAAACAGGCGGGCAAAAATAAGTTCTATTTTGTGTATTTTCAGAATTAACAAAAAATGCAAATGCAGTTTTATTAGAGAGGATTCAGATTACTAATCTCGCTGATGTAATAGCGTATTCAAGTGCCAAAGGCAACGCCCTCAGAAACAAAATGTTAATGAGTCACAATGTGATTCAAAAACAATATTATCTTCATAAAAAAATCAATCAAGCAAAAGAAAATTTCAAACAAAACAAACTGGCTCGGTGAACAAGGCAAAGATCATTTTGGAGACGGCGCTAATAGATGAAAAAAAAAAAGCCTTGAGATTGTCTTTGAGCACTGAGTGCACAAACAGAAAGACAGCGATACTGACACCATCAAATTAGCTCAGCGAGCCACCAGTTGTGCCTCTTGCAGGGAGCTCTCCTCTCATCCACGCACCAACACACACAAACACAATGGACACATCTTATCTGACAGGAGGGGAGTGAGTGGACCCAAAAGGGACTGAAGTTATTGTTCCTGAACCCAGACAGAGAAATATATCACCAAGTGCTTCATCTTCCTGTTGGTGATGGAGACGGGAGATACAGGAAAAAGTAATGGAGGCCCAGTAGCTCTGATGTGAGCAGTCACTGGGGAGCAGAGCCGGAGGTGAAACTTGCCCTGTTTCAATCTTACAGACAGACATTACAAGCTGCTCCCCAAGGAGGGCCATTTTATGGTTCCCTTGGCTTGTAAGAGGCAGAAAAATGGAAAATGAGAGAAAAAAGGTAAGATAAGGGAAGAGCAAAGCTTGTATTCAAATCCTTTAAAAAAAAAAATCATAATGTTGGGTTTTTCTTGCTTTGGACCATTAACTACAAGCAACTAATACTACACATTAGTACAAGAGCACCATAACTTCACCTGATGGATTTTCTACCTTCCAGGCAGCAACACTTGGTTTCCTTTTATTTCAGCACATTTCACTGGAAAAATCAAACATGCAGTGACTTTAAAGTAGCCATCACAGGAAACCTTTAGGCTGCAACACTTTGGCCAAAATAGAACTTGAAGTGAGGCTGGAGTATAAAACACTCGTCCTCACACTTCATCGGAGGCACTCTGTGCGAATTCATGTTTGTTAAGATGGACTCTGGGAAAAAATATATCTAAAATTGTTCATTTGTAGTAGGCTGTTTAAAAGTGCTGTTGAACCTGCAAACCTGTGTTTTCACTAAGTCAGGCTAATTACACCTCTAGTCTAACATTAGATGGAGCCATGTTGGGATTTCACCAAACTCTACGACTGAATAACGATAGGCCATTTTCACAAAAGAGGGAAATGCACAGGGGTAAATGTTAAAGTTAGAGTGTGCTGTATTCTATTTTGCTGCTTTAGTTTCAGGCTCCTTCTGCATAGTCTCAAGAATAGGAAGAGGTATAATCCGACAGCATTGCGCCATGATCTCATCCCATAGCACCCAGCTGCATTGTATTCTGGCTAGGATGCGGTTTTGTTCCATCTTCCACAATCACATACTATAGGTAAGATTTTCTCCTACTTGAAGACTTGGGAAGAGGTCATAAAATTTGGAAGTGGATAAAGCATTGTCAAACAATAATGATACCAATGTAATTCCAAATTCTAGACCTAGATTTTCATGGTCAAAAAGTAATTATGAGGGTCAAACTATCATGGGACTATTGCTTTTAGGTGCAATGACATAATGGGGAAATTGAGTTTAGTTATGGTCCCTTTTGATGTGATATACGATCAGGAATTTGGCAGGTCTATTAGTTGAGTAGCACTGTTGCCTTACAGCAGGAAGGTCCTGGGTTCAAATCCACCCGAGGACCTGGAACCTTTCTGTGTAGAGTTCACATGTTCTCCCCATCTCTGTGTGGGTTCCTCCGGGTTCTCCGGCTTCCTCCCACCACCAAAAACATGCAATATTCATGAATTGGCGACTCTAAATTGACCATAGATGTGATTGTGAGTGAGAATGGTTGTTTGTCTTTCTATGTGTTGCTCTGTGATGAACTGGTGACTTTTCCAGGGTGCACTCCTCCTCCCACTCAAAAGTCAGCTGGGATAGGCTCCAGCCCCCCCGCGAATGATTGTCATGAGTGATGAATGATTGCTCTCCATTCTCAGTGCTGTTCCTGTGTCTGACTTTCCAACCAGCTCGATCAGCTCTGTGCAGATCTGTGACTTACACTGGACGTATTGCATTATTATTATTATTGCAGTTCTTGTCTTTAATATTGGATATCAAAGTGTCAGTGATCAACCAAAGACAAAAGGGTCTCACAACACTCGTTTCCATGTCTGCATGCTCATAATGAGGCTAAAGCGATTTTGCCAATAACGAATAAAGCTGATTAGGCTACATGCTCAGTGTGATGGATTAACTATATGAGACAAGTTTCTGTGCTCTGATTTTCATACTGCGCTAACACGAGCTGAAACCAGCTGCTACCTCTAAAGGTACTACATCAATCTTTGGAAAATATAAAGCATACGTCTTAGCCTCTGTACTTTATGGAACGTAATATGCAAAACCACCTGATGTTCTTCACACACAAATGACATTTCTATTTATAAGCACTATGCAATGAATCTAAAATATTACTATAGGTAGTAGCAGTTCCCTGTTCACAGCCCGCGTCTCGATTGTCGTCAAGCATAAAATTATTTTCTAACACATCTGTGTCTGCATATTTATGACAGGTATTTACAAAGAGAAATCAGCATAGGATAATGGTTTTACCTGATTCAAGCCATTTGTTTGATCGTTAAGAGGAAGCGTCTCTGATAATCATAAAAATAAAGTACATTCATTTGGCTACAGCTCATTAACTTAATGTCAATATCTCTATGAAAGTGTCTCTCTTGTTTCAACTTGCAAAAGATTAAAGTTGCTTTCTGTGCTTTTAAGAAATACCTTCAGTTTTCATTAAGTCTACCAGTTTTCAAACTAGAAGGGCACCTGGAGAAAGCATACCTCAACCCAGGCCCAGCAATCACAAAAGGGCCTAAAACTACTAGAATTGCAAGCTTTATTATGTGCATGTATATCTGTGAAAAATTGTATTTTAGTGTTTTATTTCATATATATCAACTTATGCATGTATAAATCATGAACAGTACTATGGAAGAGAAGTGAAACATCAAATATCAGGGCAGGATAAGACATGATAGAGGAACGAATACCAAAATCTGACAATTATGAAGAATTTAGAGTGACAAACATTAGAATTTCAAAACTAACATATGGAAATACCCTACTTCCCTCTCTCCTCCCGTCCAATCCTCCCTCGACTCCTGTCCATGCTTCCTTGCCTCTTTTCCCTCATACCTCATTTCCTCACTCCTGCTCCCTGTCCCCCTCTTCTCGTTCCCTTTCCTCCACTGGGAGCGAGATTGACTTAATGTGGTCACCTGATAGGATTTCTGGACCACCCTCGTCATACTGGCAAAGACCACCTCTGCAAAAGGCCTCATTTTAAACCTGGCAACACAAATCTACACACACAACTACAGAGGCAAAGTGTAACACACATGAATACACTCCGCTGGGCTCCAGGCAGGATTGCTGATGTTTTATTTATCTTTCAGTCGGTTGAGTAGTCATATGTGACGAGTATATACTGTATATGTGTTGCAGGTTTTGGGCATTTGCATGAAAACATGTTATTGTGTGTTAGTGTGCACCTTCTTATAAGCTCTGTATTTCTAGGGAATACCTTCACCCTCAGTCTGACAGATGCTATGGAAGCTACTGTTGCACGCTAACTCTTAACACGCGCACACGCACACACACACACACTAATTTGTGCCTCATAATTCATGCAGCCATAGCCAAAGGGATAGACTGGGGATTGAGGAGGCAGGGGAGTGAAAGACCAGGATAGAGGGAATGATAAAATGGAGTGAGGCTATTAAAAAGAAATGCATTTACTGATTTATAATTGCCACCTGAGGTTCCACTTTATTGATCTGACCTCCCGTTTCCGTTTTCCCTTTCTCCTCCTCACCTCTTTCCTTCCATCTCTCTCTTCTATGATGTCTGTCGGAGTTGTGGTGTCAGATCCCTCATCCATATTCAGCACCGAGGCCATCTGTGCGCCTCCAATTTGCATGGACCAGCCCGCTGGAGTGTCACTGCCAAGCTCCCCCGCCACGTTAGAAGAGAAATCTGGTGTCATTTTGAGTCAAAGTGCAGCCCATTTACTTCTTTCTATGCGTTTTGAGATGCATGTCACACCTAATTTCAAGTGGTTTGTTGCTTTTGTCAAACTCAACTTTAAATGACTGTAGCTGCTCCTGTCGGCAATCTCAGACACCCTGAAACAAGATGTGACAAAATGTGCAAAGTGATGTGTGAATTCTTATTTGACTCCTGTGTCAGGTGGTTAAGTTGTGTCACACAGGACTGAAGAGACTGGTGTAAAGTTTTTTTTAATCTATATTTAATGACATCACCATGCAGCATCTTCCTCTAGGACAAAAAAAAATTCTTTGGTCCAGTTAGAGGTTGTTTGTTTGCACAGATTAGACAACAGGAAAAGAGTAAACAACAACATAGCATGGCAGATGTTGAAGCCTAAAGAAGGTAGCTCTCATACGGTGCAAGATGAAATAGAGGCAAATCGCTCCTTCTGAATGAGGGAAAAGAAGCCCTGACATCTCCAGTGTGTGTGGAGCTATCAGGGTATCGCAGCACATCTAATGATGCGCGCACACACACAAATCCTACATAATAGTTGTAGAGCAGATGCCTGAGTGCAGAACCTCATGGGATTTCTTGTACTATTTTATAAAAATCTGGGATGAAAAGGAGCATTTTTTTTTTCTGCCTCCATACTCATTCTCCAACTGTCTCTTCCATCCAAGGTTGTCACGATACCATAAACACGATTTTACTCAATACCTCTTTCAATAAAAAGGCCTTGGTACAAAGAACAGGAGAACTTCTCTCTTTATTAACAGCCTACACACAGTGATGGTGCACTAAAAGTCAGTGAACACACACTTTTGTAATAATGCTAGCATCTGTGCAGCCTTGGGTTGAAAAACTGACTGCACTTTAGTTATTTTATAGCTTTAGTTATTCCGACACTATGAAATGTGGACAGTGTATCATTTTAAACGTGGTATTTAAAAAGGCATCTGTACTTGGATATTTTTGACAACTTTACCATCTGCATTGCTACATTTCCACCCTTCAACCAGGGGAGAAAAAAAAAAATGCCCCCTAACTTAGTCCATCCTTTTCCCTTCCTCTCATTTCTCCCTCAATTTTTCTCCATCTCTCTACTAGTTCAACACGTACAGTACCCACTCTTCTTGTTATGAAGCCAATTAGTGTAACTGAAATAGTTTCCATGGCGACAGGGGTGCTAATAATAACAGACACCCCCACAGCAAGGGCTTGAGAAGAACACACGCACACAAACATGATGTGCACACACGTATGCACACATATGCACACACACATATCCACACATTGTGTGAGGAGGAAAATAGCGGAAAACAACTAAGTCAAGCGATTTACCAATTTGATATGCACACAATACAGTCTGTATCTATAAGTATTAAGGCCTGCATGATTAAACAATGTTTTAATATATATATATATATATATATATTCATGCATTTCTTCAGTTGTTAGTGGGAGCAGAGAGCTTGAAGGGAAGCAGATGGGGAGCAGTGTACAATTATACTTAATTATATATTTTTTTTAAACCATAGTATTTCTTATTCTCATTGTTTTTATTTTATAGGTTTTAATTTATTTTATAATTTTTTTATTCGGACATGATTGCACTTTATGATTATTGCACTTGTCTTATTTTGCATTGTTTTTAAACAGTTTGCATGCGTTTCTTCTTTTTGCACACTGGTCCTGAGAAACAATTTTGTTCCACTGTATGTGTTTTTACAGATATGGCTGGAATGACAAATAAATAAACTTGAACTAATATAATTAGTTAAAAAATAAACCTCTCTTGGACTAATCCACTAACTCCAGTGCTCATTGGTCTGTTTTTAAGGCTGCAGCACACCAATTCGAACTAAAAAGTCTACTGCTGACATTGACCAAGAGGTCATGTCGCCTTCTTTTAAAAGTTAATGCTTGATGCGATTAAAAATTGCTCTCACAATAGGCTCCAGCTGATGGTTGGCTGGTTCCCAACATGCTAAAACATTCTGCACATGGGGGAAAATAAATTAACTGGTCCATATTTGTACTTCAAAGAATATTGCAAGCAGGTGAATAAAACGCATGAACCATTTTCATGCCAAAGTGAACTTCATAAAGCCGTCTGGTCAGGGCCTGAGTACAAACTGAGAGCATGTTGGAGGTGTGGTACGGTAAAGGCTTACTTTGCTCTGGTGCTTTCAGCTTGTGGTCTTTTGTTTCAAGAGGACAAAAAAGAAGAGCCACAAAATAACAAGAAAGCAGTTATTCACTGGTCCGAACAGTCAAACAGGTCTGCTCCCACCTCTTATCCCACATCAATATAGTGAATCAGCTACTAATGAGCTGTGGCGCCTTGCATGGTATAGCCTCTGCCACCACTGTATGAATGTGTGTGTGTGAATGGGTGAATGCTGGCTTGTGCTGTAAAGCACTGAGTGGTCAGTCAGACTAGATACTACTGTACTGTATATAAGTATAGTCTGTTTATCGGCAAAGGTCGTCCAAACAAACCCAGTGGTGCCAAAAACACATCTAAAACTACAGGTGATATTTTTCTGTGTTCTGTCAGGAGATTGAAAATGAAACACTACCCACTAACTGCTAAAACCCCACTTCTGTGATATCTGTATTCAGCACCAGCCTTAGGACTCTTTTCTTTCCAGCTCTATTACGAGGGTGGAGATCTATAAGGCTTTAAAAACTATTGATTCAAGAAAGTCACCTGGCCTGACAGCTTGGAAACCAATCTTTTAAAGATAGCACCTGATTACATTGCTGAACCCATTGCTTTTATTTCTAACCAAAGACCTCAGACCAATTTCTTTTCCAAACAGACAAAAGTTGCCTGCGTGCCCATTTTATTATTAAATAGTGGGGGGAAACACTCTTGTGGATGAAATGCAGAGAATTTTTAGAAAAGAAAATTCATCTGCTGACTTCATCTGACCGACAGCTATTGTTTAAATGCAATGAACATTCATAGAAATGTAGTAGAGTTTTAAGTAGCCTATAATATAAAAAAATAATAAATACAGAGCAAATTAGATTTTGCCATTTGTTTGATTCCACTTTAAAGTTACTTGGAATGTTGTCTAATCCCCCCCTTGATCTTTCCCTCTTCATGGTGAATTCACTTTTAAGAAGCAATTGATTTAATAGATTTTTACACCTAGTCCATTTACAGCTATTTTTGGAGTTCCTCCCAACTATGCTGAATTTACCAAAGAGAAATGAAAATGTGCTAAAATGTTGTGTTACAGTAGGTAGAGCACAAGTAGTTGACTTGGCAATGCCAGTCATACAGCTGTGTAAACTTTAGCTATAGGATGTTATGATCTTAAATTAGCCACTTCCACAGGTGACACACAGTATATGATCACTCGTGAGTATCAGCAATGCGTCACAGACCTTTGTCGTTACGGCATTGCAAAAATCAGAGACATCCTGCCTTGAAAAGATGCAGAAAAACTAGGCCAAATAATTGTTACTTCCAGGCTGGATTATTACAATGCCCAATTATCAGGCTGCCCCAATAATTCTCCAAAGACTCTTCAGATGATCCATAATGCTGCTGCATGTGTATTACATGAAAAAGTATAAGGGATCATTTTGCTCACATACTGGCATCTCTGCATTGGCTCCCTATATCCTGAATAGAATTTAAAACCCTTCTGATTTCAAGTTACAAGGACAATGTTTGCCGTTATCTTTTGCTTATCCCTCTTCCTTACATACTTTGTTTATTGGACAGCCTTTTGGGGGGAAAAAAACCCTGATTTATTTAAAGTTAGCTGTCTGCTGTATCCATTGAGCATCTTTGCTGGAAAGTAAAGTTCAAACATAAACAACAAAACATAAGTGATTACTGAATTCATGTCAAAAATTAATTATGAGCAAAACCTCTTCATGGATGAAACGGAATCAATCTTTTTCCCTCACAGGGTCGACTTTTTATAGGAGGAGAGTGAACATTACGCCCAGAGCCATCCCACGGTTCTTCACTTCTACCAAATATGATATCACAGTTGTGGTGTTGACAGCTGGAGGAAATTGTCTGAATCCTATTTTCTGGTCTCTTGACACCTCTGCAGCAACTGGAGCTCAGACACAAAACAGGAACATGTTTTCTATAACAAACAAACTCAGTGTGTTTGTACACGTGACAGATACTCTAGTTTCCTCTTTAGTGTAGCCAAAGTCATGTTGCAGGCTAAAGACACTTTACTATAAAAAAAAAAAAAAAACAGACTTGAGCCCTTGAAAGCGAAAGTGACATTCTGAGACATACAAATGATACTAAATGCTTGCTGAGACACAGAAGGTGTTGGTTTGCATGCTTTTAACCTTATGCAGGTTAGTTTCTTCCTTATTTAAAAAAAAATTAAATTAGATTTGACACAAAATTAAAATAGAGCTAAACAATAATGAGATAAACTTCCTCTTTGGTTTTGTTTTTTTACACTCAGGAAGTATTGGTACTGGATCAGATGGGCTACCATACCTGTAATTGTCTGGTGTGAGTTTGCTATATTAGGTTCCGTTTGTTTGAAAGTGTACGAAAGTGTACGCCGTCTACGAAATGATATAAATGAATAGATTGTGCAGTGAAATTTTAGCATATGTCTGATAAAGAAAATCAGTCATCTATAGTATGGGTGGGTGTGGCCCATACTGCCACCTATTTGATATTATTCATAGAATATAGAATTAAATATTCTTCTTCTTCTTCCAGTGTCTGCTGGGTGGGTCATCTACCAATCACAGGGTTTAAAACTGAATTAAAAGTTTCCAGTAGATTTAAGAGGTGGTTGCAAATAATTGGTATGGTAGTTTGTTCCTTCAAGACGAGCTGCAGCTGTAAAATAGCTAGAATTAATGTTGGTTTAAATGGATTGTAATGGTTAAAATCTTTCTTGCTGGAAAGAAATGCTCTAAAAAGTGTGTAAAACTGTGGTCCATTTCTATGCTCAGAGGGATTTTTAAAATATATAAACCTCAAAGAAGTCAATATCCAGAGGGCTGAAGGTAAGCTGGCCACCTCGTCTTTGTCTCTATTATATCTAGAGAAACTGTCACTTTTCCATCAACTTCTTTTTACCCTCATTCTTGGCACTTTTTCTTGCTCACTTCATTTCACCTGTGTTGATGTGAATTTACCGGTGAAATGAAAGGGTGAGAGAAGTCAGAGTAATAGGCTTTTACTCCTGCTCCGCCTCCCTGAGGGGAGGTCAGCTTTTACTGCTGGACAAGCAGTGGGATTAGAAAGAATGTAAGACAACGGTGAAAAAAAACACCCAAAAAACACACACACAGATGCAAACGCCTCTTTTCGTACAAACAATGTGGCCTCTTCACAGTCCAATCACAAGTAGAAATCACAAGTGGAAATCGTCATGTCATGTGAGCGAGGACAAAGGCTAATCATAATCAAACCTGTTCTTTGTTCATGGGGTCAAATTAAGTGCTATTACTATTGATTGTGTAGTAAAGTACAATTAAATTACATGATTTTTCTGAAAATAGCTTAAATATATATCACTACATACTATACTTTTTTATAAAGGGTTGCAGAATCATCTGGTAATATTCTTGTAATGATCACATTGTCTTTTTGATTTCTATAAAAATATCTAGAATGCATACTCAAATTATTTTTGGCTTATTTTGCAATTGTTTTTTGTACCATTTGAGTATTTGGTTTGATTGTTAAATCGGAATATGAGCTGTTGTTGCACCTTAAGCAGATTTGTTCCAAAGAAGATCTTATATTGTCCTCCTTACATTGCACTGCAGTAATTGCCTGGACATCCCACCTTATTTGCAGCATCTGAACCATGCTGGTCAGACGTAAGACAAACAGGGAAAACTGTATTTCAAGGTCATGAAAATACCAACAATGTGCATGCAGGACAGCTTGTACTCGATTTTGTAACCTTTTCTCCTCCCTTTTTCACTCCATCTAGCTCTTCCTCTCAAACACACGCACACACATATGGAGAAATTATGGCCATGCCGATTTACTGAGGTTGGAACTTTCTAAACTCGTACTGAAAATAGGCCCAGCACACGCCTACACGCAAGAAGACTCAATGCGTTTTCCTCAAAACCGTCCCTCTCGGCATATATGAGCAGTAGGCTGCATATTGTGCGTGTGTGTGTGTGTGTGTGTGTGTGTGGGCGAGTACATGATCTCTGACACGAAGCACTGAAAAGAGTCTTATAATGAAAAAAGAGCTCGCTAACTCGCTAACTCATAAAGAGAAAAAAGACTGGCAGAAATCTTCACATGCACACCCACACAGAGCACACAATCATTACATTTACACACACACAGAATATACACAAGTACAGGTACACATGATCATGTTTTGAGAAATTGCCTCTGGCTGATCGTAAAGCAAACACCATAGACACTATATTATGTCTGATGCTGTATTATATACAGCGGACCATTCGAGGGCTACTGTACACTTCAATTATTCAAACGTCAGCTTTCATTCCAGCTGAATTATATGTTTCTGTAATAACGCACTCGATTTGACAACTCTACGCTTCAAACACACACACCTTCCTCATCGCCTGCTCCTGTTTCCTTTAGAGAGCATAACTTGAAAAATACATTTGTCTTATTGGAGCCTACTTTAATATGGAAATCATTTCTGGGGTGACTTAATCAGAGCTCCATGCAGAATAATCTCCACAGGCACTGGTGAGAAGGTGGCAGAGAACAAAAATATTCAGTCCACTGTAGGCAATTATTAAACAATGACATATGATTAATCTGGAACCATCCTCCGACCTACAATTCCTGCGTCCTGTCTTGAATAACACATCTTCACTTCCCACCGGCCCCACATCTAAGTGACAGTTGCCACAGTGATAAACAGCAAGCTGATGGAAATATGAATAAAAACAGCAATGTGAGTAGATTCATTCTCCTCTCTTTCCACCCCGCCTCATCCATCTGTCATAGTATCTACATATGTCTGTTTTATCTATGTTTCTGCTGCAATCTTTAAATTTATTTAAATGTATTTTCATCCCCTTCAGCCTCTCCCACCCACTTTCTATTTCTTGCCCCAGTCTGTCTTTTTGAAGTTGTGTTGGAGTCCAGGATTTTAATGATAATTACATAGGAATGGTGTGTTTTTGTCCATCTGCATGTGTCTGTTAGAAGGCAGAGCTATTTGAATGATTTCAATGGTATGGCTGAAGGGGGTCTAAAGGCTAATGAACGGACTGCATGGCTGTGTGGATGTTAGAAGGTGACCTCCTGTGTGTGTCTGGGCTATAAATTGGTATTGGTCCACAGGGGATCCAATGACGACTCCAACTAAAATGTACCACACTGTACCCACACATGCACTAATAGGGCTAAACTAAACTAATAGGGGAGATGGATTAAAAAAAGAACAAAATGAATCATTTAGCAAGCAGTTCAGAAGATTTAGTCTGCTTTAGATGACAAAAGAAACACAATGTAATGGAAGCTGTTCTGAAGAAATGCGTTATTTAGAGATAATGAGAGGATATGCTGTCATGGTTCTGTATTTAGGTTGCCTGTTTCCTGTTTTATTTTGAAAGTATTTTCCCTGCCATTTTCCCTGTATTTGCTTTACATTTCCTGTTGTTAGTTGTGATCTTTTATCCATTTGTTCTCCTGTCTCTGTTTCAGTCTTCCATGTTTTTAGTTCCAGTTTGCTCCCTTTCCCTGTGTTTGTTTGCTCGGTCTTTTCTACTCTGTAGTTTTGGTTAGTTGACAGCAGAGGAAACTTGTCAACGCAACACTGACGTATCTTTTAAGTTGATATGGCAAGCAAACAGTTTGCAAGCAGTTGCTTATTTCTGCATTCGTTATGGAACAACATATTATTCATTTTGTGCCCACCTGTTGAATCATAAGCCCAATAGCCACTCTTGTAGCTCAGTTTAGGTCTCCACCAACACCTGAGGAAATATTTGACTCCTTAGCTGCTAAGTCTCCACTATGTTAACCAGCTAGTTGCTACAGTAACTGTCTGCTGTTTAGTGCTGAGCATATAACGTACAGTAGCATCTAAAGTGTTTTCACATCATGCCTGCTGCAGCCTTTTTTTGAGTACAGTAGGTGACTGTTTCAAGTGCATTTTTAGCACAAAATATACCATAATGCAATCATAAATGTGTTATTTCTTTGTAATCAGCAAGTAAATGCTTTAGCATGCTATTCCTGCATCAATTAAATGTTGTTGTTTTTTTAGCAAAAATCAAAATATGGAAATAACTTTTTTTTTTTAAACTGCAGGTTTACTCTACATCAGGAGTTTAAACCATTTTCACAATGAGAAATTAAATTGATATGTTGCTTTTTCTCCGATGTTTTATTCAGACTCTAAACCATGTTCTCCTCTCCTCTCCTCCTCTACGTTCTGGGTAATTCTGTTTGATGACTGATTAAAACAGACACCAGGTGTGACCTTTGCACACACGGTTTACGCTCTTATTAATATTTTGCCCCATGAATATAAATTAAGCCGACTAAATATTAAGATATTTTAGAATGCATAAGAACATTTGACCCATCTGGTTATTAACATAACATAAGTCTTCTTGTTCAGATTTCATTTTCTTTTTATTTAAACTGTGACAGTAAACTTTAATCCTTAAATTTCCAGCTCATGTTTATCCTGCTGTTGAGATTACAAGGAATGGTGAATGACAAATGTTTCATATATAGACACTATACAAATAATCTATGCAGGCAGTTTTCCCTTAAAACCACTCTAGACCTGCAAAATCTCCACTGGAGCATTGTCCCATAACAACCTTTAACCTCCTAATGGTGGTACGGTGCATTCCAGCCCATTTCCACCTCTGACAAAAGTTGATAGAACAGTTGTTGCTCCAGTACATTTAGAACCACCCATTATATTATACAGAGCAAACAAAGCTGTACATTCTGAAAGTCTCACATTGGCATTGACAGGTGAATATAATCTGGCTTGTATAAACTTGTGGGGGCTGTAAAAACATTTTGCACCTGCATTATGTTGTGTTAATGCATTTTGTTATTGGATCTTATTGAAAACATAAACTGGAGGTGGAAGGAAGCAGAGTACAATAGTCATTGACACGATATTGTGTGTGACGCATTGAGGTCTGTACTTGAAGCTGAAATGGGCTCTGAAACAGCTCTGTGTTAATGAGGAACTTGTCCAATGAACTGAAATAAAAAAGTGTGAACTATGTTTTAATTGTTAGATGCAGGCATGGAGAAAAAGTGGGATTAAGAAATTGACAGCGTGCTCATTTTATCAGAGGGTTGTGCTGCAGATCGGTTTTGTTTAAAAGATAACAGAAGAAGAATGGAGCAAGAGTGAATGATGGAGGGGGATCAGATTTAAAGATGAGACGAGGAAAGACAGACAGATGCAGTGGAAAAAATAGGCAATAAGACAGATGGAAGGAGGAACAGATGGAAACACTCAGGAGAAAGTGTAGAAGAGGAGGGAGGGGAAATAAGGAAGGGCTTCAAGAACGTACAGAGAAATCTGGGTGGAATATGAGGATAAATAAGGTAAGAGAAAGAGGGAGAATGTGGAATGTCAGGCATAGAACTGAGAAAGAAAGGGCAGAACTGAAGAGAAAAAAAAACTGAACAAGCGAGAAAGAACCCAAAGTCACAGAGAGAAAAGTTCAGAAAAAGACAGAAGAGGTAAAGACAAAAAGGGAGGAGAGATTAGGGGAGCTATAGTAGTTCTGATTGATGAGTAATGTCAGTTTCATTTCCTGAGGAACAGAACAAGACAAAGCCCATTTAATAACCGTCACCCCCTCCCTCCCCAACACACACACACGCACAAAGACAAACACAGAAGACAGCATGCTAAATAGCAGGTCTGATTCATTAAATCAGATGAGAATGAGATGGCATGTTATCTGTTCTAACCACAGTCTGACTCGGAAATCTCACATCAATACAATGCACCTAACATCCAATACACTTCCGGTGTGTGTGCGCTGTTTGTGATACTAGTTGCTGAGCTTCCAGTGTAGTGCCTGGTGGGTCCAAGTCAAACCCGAGCCAGGGTAAGCATTCTGGAAATCCATTTTAATCTTAGTTAACGTGATACTGACAAATTAAACAAGCATGAAATACTCAGGATTCCCTGCCACTGGTGCATTTCATTAAACAAAGACAGATGCTATTGAAGTTGTCGCTGTTAATTTCAATTACATATCTAAGAAAATTCTCAAATTTCAAAGTTAAATAAATGTATAATTAAAATGCTTAAAATTCCCCAAATATCAAAAAGCACCTGTCCAGTACATGGGAGATATGGGCTTAAAGTTTTGTGAAAAGATTCAACAGGTTTTTGTGTTACGTCCTGGAAAACCTCACCTGAGACAAATCCCACTCAAAGAACGAGCCAAAATTCAACTTGTTACGATGGAAAAGAAAAAAAGAAAAAAATCCCTAAATAGCTAAAGAGAAGCCAGCCACCCAGAGATGTTAGCGGAGCAGCGAACTCAACAGGTAGCAAACAAGTCCAACATACTGTATGGTGAAGAAAATAAAACTCTGAACCTTGTTTCAGCGCTCGTTCAGATCCTTGAACAGAGACAGTGGCTGTCCCCGAAGCTAACTGTGCAGCAGAGAGGCTGCCCTCCGCTGCACACAGTATACTGGAGCAAAAGACTGAAAATAGTCTGAGTATCATGATAGTATCAAATCTGGACTTAAGTTTATCATCCTCTTTTTTTAAAAACTTTTATAAACTAGAGTCACAGTAGGGTGGCTCATAATGTTTGGAAAACTCCCCAGCGCCATCTGTTGGTTAGTTTGCACCGGCTTCCCTTTAAAAAGAAAAAGATACCCGCGCTGGGTCAAAAGATTCTTACCACCGTGCCTAACAACTTCTGTTTTGGGGATTTTTCCCAGTATAAAAACAGACCCTTGTTGGGACCAGTAGTCATTATAGAAACCACAGAGCGATACCGTTTTGCGTAAGGTGAGTTGAGGTCAGGCCAAAATTGGGGCGACATATGAATTTGTTATAGTTAGGATTTGGGTTAGGCTGTCAGCAATGAATGGAGGTTAATGCAATGTCCTAAGAAGGATAGCTGTGCAAACCTGTGTGTTTGTGTGTTCACCATATTAAGCACAGGTGCCAGCAGGTTTTTATGTATTTGATTTGAGGCATAAATGTGATTTTGTCAGCATAGTAATAAGGTGCTGTGACAAAATGCCATAATAAAACAACATAATGTGATCATGATTATTATATTGCGGGACATTTCTGTTTGCTGTGTCTTCCTATTTTATTGTGATCTATGTATGCAGCCCCCGGCCCGTCTGTCTGTCTTTGTTCCTGTATACATATGTATTTGATATGGCTTATAACTGTCCTCAAGCCCTGCTCTCTAGAGTGCAATACAGCAGGTGGTTTAATCAATGGCCACCTGTCTGCTATTAGCTAATCAATGGCAGGATAAACATTAAGATTAGCCTTTTCAGGAAGATGCAGATAATTGACTGTAAAGGCTTGACAGGCGAGTGATGCATAGTGTTGGCTCATGCTGGGAGAAGGGCAGAGAGAGACAGACAGAGAGAGACAGACAGACAGACAGAGAGAGACAGACAGAGAGACAGACAGACAGACAGAGACAGACAGAGACAGACAGAGACAGACAGACAGACAGAGACAGACAGAGAGAGAGAGAGACACAGACAGACAGACAGAGACAGACAGAGAGAGAGAGAGACACAGAGAGAGAGACAGACAGACAGACAGAGAGAGAGAGAGACACAGAGAGAGAGACAGACAGACAGACAGAGAGAGAGAGAGACACAGAGAGAGACACAGAGAGAGAGAGAGACACAGAGAGAGAGAGAGACACAGACAGAGAGAGAGACACAGAGAGAGAGACAGACAGACAGACAGACAGAGAGACACAGAGAGAGAGACAGACAGACAGACAGACAGAGAGAGAGAGAGACACAGAGAGAGAGAGAGAGAGAGAGAGAGACACAGAGAGAGAGACACAGAGAGAGAGACACAGAGAGAGAGACACAGAGAGGGAGACACAGAGAGGGAGACAGAGAGACAGACACAGAGAGAGAGAGACAAACAGAGACAAAGAGAGACAGAGAGAGAGAGAGAGAGAGACAGAGAGAGAGAGAGAGACAGAGACAAAGAGAGACAGAGAGAGACAGAGAGAGAGAGACAGAGCAGCAGATGAAGAAATAGATGAAACAGACTTATATGGAGGAAGTGAAAGAGGAACCAGTGTGACAGGAAAGAATGGTGAAAGACAACAAACTCCACAGATCTTGGATTATCCAGGGAAAGGTTTATTGACCTTTCCTTAACTGGTAATTTGATTACTTAACACTTTGGAGTGATGCACTGCTAAACACTTGGGAGAAAATCGACAGCAGAAGTGTAAGGATACATGGCAGCGACTATAGCTCAGACTAACAACCCAGCTCTTTCGTTATTGATACCAAACAAATGCTGTGGCAACACAACTTCCTGTGTGTCATACAATGTCTCCCACTGTGGTGCCAAAATGTTTTTGTTTTTTTTCCAACTTGCATTTGCTGAAGGAAACATTAGAAACACAGTATGATAAATATGGCTTGGTGTGCTTTTTACCTCTAGGCGGTTATGTGATGCCTCAATTTGTCTGAGATAGCTAAGGCCTTTTTTTTTAAACAACATTTTCACAACATCATGATTAATAAAGGACAATCTTATCTAGTTATAAATCATAGGCCCAAGAAAATAAAAAAAATACCCAGGCAACTCATGATGTTCCACCACTATGCACTACTGGATCCAGATGCCGCTCATAATCTGGATAGATGTATTTGGAGGGGGACAATATGTATTGGGTCACAGTGCGGTTAGAGACATGGCTCTCTAGCTAATGTCGCTGATCATGCAGATTTGGTCATTCAGATGGTTTTTATTTAATGAAAAATGGATCTGGATCCAGCCATCATGGAAAATCATGTTTTTGTTGATAACTCATAATTATGAAAAACACGAGATTGTGAGAGAATAGAGAATGAACACTCGTACCCAGCATCAAGGAGAAATTATTGAGTTTGCTGCACTGTAAAGTCAAAGAGGAACATACACCACTGTTCAGCTTCAAAGGATCCATTGCTTTATTTGTCAGTGTGCCGAGTGTGTATTTTTTTTTTTAACACCAGCTGACATCTTCAAAATTGAGTTTTCACTTAGTCTCTTATCTGGTTTTTGCACCCAAAGTCAGCAGACATCACAACGCGGCAAACACGGATATTGATTTTGTGCGTCACCCTTCCCCATTATGACATTTTACTGTACAACAGTCTTGACTACGTTTTCTCCTTTGCTTCAGTGACAGCTATGTGAGGGCTCCCACCATGAAAATGCAAATTCATAGTTTTAATTCGATTTGGAAAAAAGGTCTGAATTATGAATAGCTGTAAAAAAAAAAAAAAAAAACATTTTACCATCCAACACTGGTTACAACTTGTTTAACTGTGTGGATAGTAGAGGGTTTACAGTTGATGCCACTAAGAGCATGGTAATGAGGTATCTAGCAGTAAAAAAAAAAAAAAGAAGCTAAACAGATGTCTGTTAGGAATTTAGATCTGATTACTGCTAGGAAACCAAATAAACATTCACCTCAAAACACATATTCCACATCTTAACACTTGATTTACTGGTTTTGAGTACATCACATCCGAGACACTGTGATCTCGGTGCTCTCAAATCTCCCACATGCTCTCAATCACAAACTGACAACAACCACCACAACCCCAAGAAATTTGTAATAGGCCATGCTTTGGTTTTCAAAGAAAGCAAAACATAAAACTAAAACACCTCAATATCCATACTGTATAAGATAAAGCTGGAATTCAGTGGAATAAACTCATTGAATTAAAATAAATAGCCTGTTTACAGCACAGTTCATGAATTAACCCTTCCAAGGAGGTCATGTTTCTCCTGTGTTTGTCTGCTAGCAGGATTATGCAAAGACTACTGAAATGATTTCCACTAATCTTTAGGAAGGGGTGAGACAGTCAGATAGCAACCTATTAGATTTTGGTTTGGGTCCAGACAAACACTGCAACAGGAATCTTTTATAACTGTCCTTTTCTCCACATTCTTGTTAATGGAGAACTATTTCAGGCAGTAAAATGATGTAATGCGGACTCCTTGCATGATCTTGTAATTAATCATGTTTTCTGTGCACAGGGTTTAGTATTGTTTTCTCCCTGCAGCGTCGGTGCTTTCTACTCTCTATATGGTGCCAACATTAAAATCAAACCTAATGGCAAAAATAGTAATGCAATGCTAATTAGATGTAAAGAGCATAGAAATTGGAAATGCCATAAGGTCAATTGCCTTATTATCATTTTACAGGCGGCTTAATGGACCAGAGAGATTTATCTTGACTAGGTTGAAAATTATACAGGGTAACACGCTCACACTAAAATGTCATACATCCCCCTCCATTTCCATATACAGTAGTACTCATTAATGTCTGGCTGCTCAGTGTGCACCTGTACATGTCCTACCTATGGTGCTGCTATATAAAGAGCAGCATGCAAATACACTCAACTACAATTATGCCATGATGATTTAGACTTGTTTGTGATAGTATTATGTTTGTCACTTTAAAAACACTCATAAAATCAATAACTTGTGAGCTGAACCTGGTGTAAGAGTATATTATGTGGTTTATTTGACAATTACTGAACTAATAACTGAATGTTGGATTTTATGTGAACAGCTTTCTTTTTGCTCGGCCCTTGACTTTATAATCTTTTTCATAAAATGGTCTGGAAATAACATGTTATGAATACATTGCTTTATTAGGAGCCCGTCCTCTGACTCGAATCAATTCTGTAATTTATTTTTCATTTGATATGACAGCTCTCACGAAGCATTTAGTTAAATTAAATTGTGGATGTAAAATGGCTTCAGTGGAAAGGGAAAAAATCCTTCTGTTTTCCTCTACAGGGTCAAACACAATGAACAGAAGCTGGAATATATTAGCTGGGTTTTATGCCATTCAGTCTGGATTTCTTGTCAGTTTGCCTCCACTTTCATTTAAATGTCAATAAAAGCTCATGCTGAAACTAGCTGTACTATTGATTAATTAGGTGTGAATCCATTCTGCTTAAACAGCAAGAGTGAATCACAGGAGGGAACAAACCAGACAAAAAATGGATCTAAAGTAGCCCGATCTACGAGAAAGTGAAGAGACAGAGCATTAACATCACTCTGACATTTTGGGTATGATCAAGCAGCGCTGAATGGCGCGTTAGACACACACTGCACGCCTGTCGAGTGGTGCAGCAGTTATACACTTCCACACTAACACGGATTCCACGCTAGCTCCTGAAAATACGACATGTCAAGACTCTTCAGAGGATAGATTGCAATTAAGGTCAAGAGTATCTAGTTGTCAGCAAAAATAATCGTGATATGTCTGCACACTAAAAAGAGAAAAATAAAACATAGGCAGTGATAGACAAGGAGATGGTAAGAAGAAAATTAAAGCTATGAAATATTACGATTTAATATGACAGCAGAGACATGAAAAACATCAGTCGGTAACGATCAAACGCATTCATGTCCAGATCAGGGCCAACTGTGGATTGAAAGGGACTAGACGAAATAACAAAGTCTGAAAAGGGATCTTTTTGAAATAAATACACAATCAATTGCTTTTTGTTAGCTTCTATTCATTAATGCAGTGCTTTGTTGTGATTTGTCAAACTGCTGTTCTTGACTTATGAAATTATTTTTCAGCCCTTCTGACTGATACGCCGGCTCAGTTTGCCGTTTCCTGCTGCTTTGAAAGCTCACGTATCAAAGTCCTGATTACCAGGCCACTTAGTACCTGACAAAGGCTTCTAATTAGCATTCAGCAAAATGTGGCTCACGAGGTACCGGCGAGCTCATGTACTTTAAAGTTAAATTACATTATAGTGCATTATTGTGTCTACTCCTTGAAAATAAGCCAACTCAACTCGAGTTTAAACAAAATTACTCAACCCACTCTACAATGCAATGAAAAGAAAAACTTCCTTTTTCCCCTGAAAAGTTAAAGGTTCTGTGAGTTCCAGAAAGTAAATTTTAATCATTTAAAATCCGATTTAAGGAATGTAATTTGATTTTTCAAAATGAACCCAAACATAAGATATGACAAAGCGGCATTATTTTGAACCCCACAGTTAAAATACAATGTCCATCTTACTCAGTCTCTGATTGGCTCACTCTGATTTTCTCATTCCTCAAGCCTAAACCTATAACCAACTCCACCAATGAAGGCAACCAATCTGAGGCAGAGCAGTGCAGCTCGGCAGTGGGATCAATAATAATTTGAGAAAATAAGCCTGGCAATAAGAAGGCTGTTACTTCAATCAGGGGTAAGGAAGTGTGTTAATAAAGCAGATGCAGTAAAAAAAAATATAAACTCACATGTTTACATGAGTCTGTTTTCATGTCCAACACTTGGCTCCATAATGACTTTAAGTGTAACATCACTTTAATCAAAGCGCACAATTTCTTCTCAGCATTCCAAATCTTTTTTGTTTTATTGGTCAGAGTATGATAAAACTGTAGACATTAAAATTTGAAACTCCAAATTATTCTGCAATATGCATGTTCAAGGTCAGACTGTTTCATTTATTGTGAGCCAGGGGATCGAAGGGAAGCCAGCCTCAGCTTGGTTATACTTGAACAAATTGCTATAAACTGTGTCAAATGCAAACACTGGCAGATTGCTAACACTAGTAGCGCCAGTTTTCTGCCCCTAAGCCAGTGGCAGTGATCCCACAATGTGACACGAATATAATGAATGATACATTCGTTATACAGAATGACTTGTATAAAGTAAAAAACACAAAAAAAAACATTTTCTCCTGTGATATAAGCATGCGGCCTGTTTTGACCCTGGCCCTCAAAGAACCGCAATCGAGAACCTTCAAGAACCGGAACCAAAAAGCAGAATCTGAATCATAATCGTTAAAATTCAAACGATGCAGAACCCTTCTCAATGGAGGCTGGAGGTTCTAGATCCCATTCAAGCTCTGGCAAACAGAGCTGATGCTGAGCTGTAACACAGAGGAAGAGCTCCTCTTTCCTCCCTGACATTTGGCCTGATGACTATGACAAACAGCTCTGCCCCCCCCCTCACATCAAACAAACCATCCAGCTACATGAGAAAGAAAGTGATGTGTCATCTGGAAAGAGTTAGAGAAAGGTCAAAGGGTGTTTGACTTGTAATGTTTCTGGAAAGAACAGAAGTAGTTGAGCTACCATACTGGCCCAAATACATTATATAGTCAGAAATGCAAATAGGAATTTACACATTACGACTGTCACTATATGCTGTGACAAGAGAAAATAAATAAGTTCACTTTAGAGCCCCACAAGTTTACATTCTACCTTCATGGAGGAAAATCATGTTTTACTTTTAGGAAGAGTCTCAAAGTTGAGATGCTGGTGGTTCTATGATTAAATTCAATAATTAGCAGAGGAACCATTTCGATTTGTTGTCATTTGGTTATATTGGTCAGGAATTTTTGGCTTTATCAGATGACATATGATTACATTTCATGGCCAGAATTAAATGGGAGACATTGCAGTTATGTGATACTCTCCAAAAAAAACCTACATTTTATTACTAATATGGTTTCCTTGCATGAATACAATAAGAGAGACAGACACATTTAAATGCATATCAATATTCACGGGGTGCTTTTCATTCAGCTTTAACAGTTTTTATGGGAGTTAACAGGGAGGATAACGTTAAAGTGTATACGTACACATGTGGTTTGGAATCTACTCTACAAAACATGCAGTTTTAAAGATAAGATATCTTTATGTTTGGACAAAACATCAAATGCAGCACATTTTTATATCAACTGTCTATAAAGATATAGAAGCTCATATTTCCTTTTCAGTTCACTGTCAGTCTCCCCGCAGGGATATCTAAAAGCCACTCACATGACTCAATGTATCCCTCTTGATGCAGCTGTGCTTTTAGTGTAAAAGGTACATAATCCTGAGGGATGCTGACCTCTGTGCAAGTGAGAGTAAGTTTAAGTGCATGCCTGTGTGTGTGTGTGTAAGTGCATGCCTGTGTGTGTGTGTGTGTGTGTGTGTGTGTGTGCGCGCGCGTATGTGTGTGTGGTACTGTACATGAATGGGATGGTGTGCACATTGGGAAATGGAAGGAGATCAATGTCCATTATTTGTGTGAATTGGATCGATAAGGAAGTCAGTCAACCAATATCTAAAAAGACGAGTGAGAAAAGGGAAGAAAAACACATCTGCATGCATGAGATGCATGCGTTTGACTACACCACACACACACGCATACAACCGCACATCTCTTGCACAGGTGGACACAAACCAAGTGTGAGAAAGTCAGAGAGAAAAGGACACGCCCCCCTCTTTTAGTCCAATCCCCCAGGGAAATCACACACCGACACCTCTTCCCCCGCCGTTCTTTCACCTGATTTCTTGACTCTCTCTTCTCTGCCTTTTATTCTCCCCTTTATTCAAGTCTCCATTCAGTAATGCTCTATTACCACAAAGGAAGGACTGCAAATTGAACGGGACAGAAATAGAATGGCACCAAAACGTACAAACCTACAATTCAATGTAATACAATAACAGATATTAAAAAGGGAATAAAGAATCACTACAAAAGGACAGCTTCCTCACCCATACCTTCGTACCCATTTTATCTTGCCTCGCTAGTGGTGAGCTCTCTCTGTGTTGCCAGTGACGAAGAAAAAACATCTCTTTTAGTATAAGGAGTGTGGGCAGGACACCCAACTTATGTTTTAAAGTTTGAATGTTGGCGTAGATACAGCCAAGAAATGTTCCAACTTTTTTTAAGTAGAGTAAAAAATGTTTTTCTGTGGCATAGTCAGTGGGAATAAAGGATAAAGGGACAGATACAGAGGAGCAGGGACATGTTTTTATATGTGGTCCCTATGTAATGAACTACATTTACATCAAATCAAAATATACTTACATTATATTTATGTCCTAATTGAAAATGTAATTTTTCTATAAATCATGAGCTGTCCTTATGATTCCTAGAGTTGAGAAATGCAGCGTCAGTGGTGTGCATATTATTTAACACAAAATCCAATTATGCAATAGTCTGCAGGCGTGTAACTTTAAGTTATGCAACACCACATTTCTCAGGAGTAAACATTGGCAATGATTCTGTTGTAAAGGAAACTGTCAGCCTACTGTATGGGGAAATATTTTAATGTAAAAGGGGACGTGAGAAATAATCAAATAAAGAATAATGGTAAGCTACTTCCTGACCTTGAAATTGGGCTTATTTTCAGTAACTCATCTGCATTTCTTCTCTTAACTTTGTCAGCTTCTCTTTCCCATTGTTAGAAGATATTTCGATCTGTACCACTTTTACTGTAACCCTGATTGGCTTCTTTTGCAGCAGGTAAAAGAACTTATGTGAGGTCATAAAAAGTGGGTAAAAGATGACCACACCACATAGGAAATCCTGAATGAGCAAACTAGGGACCGTGTTTAACTGTCAGGCACCGACATATCTTAAAGAGCTATTGCCTGACTAGAACATTACGCTGCCAGGATGAAAGGTTACTTGTGGTCCCATAGAGTCTCCACAAAAGTGGATGGAAGGCTGAGCCTTCAGTTGTCAGGCTCCTCTCCTGTGGAACCATCATTCAGCTCAGTCAAGGAGGCAGACATTCTCCTGTCACATTTAAGAATAGGCTCTCCCTCTCCTCCTCTACACATTCATATCCCATTTATTCCTGTTACTACTGTAGTTATTGCAGTAATTATAAGTACTACTATTTCTATTATCTCTTGATCTCTACCCAAGACAGACGGCCATGCAAGTCCTGACTCATGCGGTCATTAAAATAGTATGATCGACACTTGCTCCTTTGGAAAGTGTTATGAGAACTTTTGTTGTGATTTGGAGCCAAATAAATTAAAAAAAAACTTTGCTTAAACTCTGAAAACTTGTCTCTATACATTTTTGGTTTATATGTAGATTAACAGTGTGGTCAAGATGACAAGAACTGTATGAAGAAACAAAACTTTTTTTTCCAGCCACTTCACCTTTCAAGCTGACAGAGGCATTTGCGATGCTCAGAATAGATTTGGGGGAGTATCACCTTGGGAAGTAGTTGCAGAAGTCGTCTCTGCCTACGTGAGATGAACAATGACTCATGATGTTGTTTCTTCCCTTAGTTTGACTAATTAGTGGATTTTCCCTCTATCCTGACACAGCCACCTCACAATTTCACTTTTGTCATTATGCTTAGGTATGGGGAATGGATAAATTAGCTTGAAACAGACATCATTTACAGTGAAGTAGTCCTTCATTTAAACACCTTACTGGAAGAACGCAACAATTTTTGGATGTTAATTGTTTTTTTACGCACAATTTTCAAAGTAGGACAACAAAAACCACAAACAGCTTCTAGAAATGTTTGCAAAAGTTCTTCTAAGCTAAGATGTGGGAAATATGGCCCGCAGATGCATGATCATGCTTTATTGTTGATCTATATTGCCAAGTTATAACTGTTCTCTATGGCAAGTTACAGCATGTAGCAGAAACAGGTTTACATACCCTCTATATTGCGTCATTTCTACAGTAGTTAGATTTTACTTCATCTTTCTGTAGGCCAATTAGGTAATCAGACATGTTGAAAGACTAGGTAAGAGCTGACATTTTTGTGCAAGGGTTTTGCACATTTTGCACACACAAGGTTGACATTTACTGCCACAGAAAATGGGTCTTTACCTTCTGTCAAATGCAAAACTGAAAACAAAAAGATTAAATAATAATAGAAATCTTACATGGGAAATATGCATTAGAAAAAAGTCAAGCTGATGTGTCTGTGATTCATCCAATCAAACACAGTCACATTTACACAAAGCAAGCTACAATGCAAGGTACTAACCAGGCCATTGGGAACAATTAGGAGTTCTGTGTCTTGTCCTGGACATGTGGGAAAGAGAAGCGAGGACCTGGGACCACCAACACTGCAATTAATCTATGATCCATCCTACCTCCTGGGCATACAGCGACAGAAACAAGATGCATTGTATTACAAAATGAAAATGGATCACTTAAAGCCAACAGTGAATGGATCATGATTAGCAAAGTCAGTGAATGCAGAGCAATTAAATGCCTTCACACTCAGTAAACGTTTAGCGAATACGCAGGAAGGTTTTACCTCAGCAAATACACAACCCCACTGTATTTACCTGCAGATTTATGTGTTGTGTAGGCATGGGCACGCAAACACACAAAAAGACAAACAGCTTGCTCAATACCCTGTGAGGATCCATTTGAAATAAAATTCAGCATCACTGAATAATACACTCCATTTATCAAGGAGAAAACACTGACCCTGACAGACACAAACACACACTCATGTATATATATACAGCACTTAGAGCGTTCCTGGAAAGTGAAGGTGCCCTTGTGTCGGTGGTCATTTATCAGAATATGCGACTCAAACTGCTGTGGCAGATGAAGCCCAGTGGTCTCTGTGTAGATTTCTTCCCATTGCTTTGAACTCTCCAGCAGATGCTGCCACACTGGTGTGCACACATAATGTAAAACACGCTCTCGCCTGTGCTTGAATCTGCATCAGTCAGCCACAGAAAGCCAAACAAGAGAAGCGCCACCACAGCAGGAGAGGGATTCAAATAAGGCCATTTCCATTCAAGTTTACATTCTAGTTTTATTCCACCACATTTCAGGCAGGCGTAAATGTTGTATTTTTACTTTACCTTCATCTGTGGCATCTTTGATGGAGACTCTTGCTGGTCATTTTTGGGTCGTTTGAATTAAACTGATGTTTGAGGCCTGAAAATTCTGCACTTTGACAAAAAAGTAAAGATTTGCAGGATCTATCATCGTTTGACACGTTCAGATTTATTTTTTGAACCTTTAAATACTTTTACTTTTGATACTTCTGTAGTTTTATATGGGATTTTGAATGAAGGACCTTTACATGTACTTTCACAATGTTTTTGCTGCATTATAGGGGAGTTTGAATAGCACATGTGGGTGGTATTTTATTGGCTGCACTCTGCTCTCCATGATCAAATGGAAGGTAAAATATGAGAAATCTCTCAATTAAAAAGAGAAATATACAGAAAGAGATGTACATAATCTCCTTAGAAAGCCGTTTATGTACATTTACGTACTAATCACAATAACCCTGGCTGAATTCAGGTAATGCAGTGTATAAGCTGAAGCTGTAATTCTGTGTACATAATACTGGACTTCTCCAGATCAAAAACAAAGAATAAAGCAGTGTGGAATCTAATTCACACAAACAACCACTCAACAGCTCATCACTGTGCTGACATGATGCTCCCCCAAAAGGTATTAAGCTGTCAACTCAGCACACATTCTCTGCTGCTGCAGCTACAACACAGGCATGTCACGCCTTACCTGTTAGAGTCCCTCAACAGCGGAAATTGAAGAACGATTGCAAAACGGAGGTGGGAATTGAAACATTATGGACCTTGCTCCCAATATTTTAATTCAATCCAGTATAGCTGTGACGAGGAGCACACACTTGGTGGATATTAAACTTTTGACTGAAAGTGACATGATTTCCAAGCTCTGTATAATCACTAGATGATTTAAACAGGTAAGCTAGGAGATACGCAGACGCGGTTTTCTTTGAGCATGTTCATTTTACAAACTTTTATTTTGCATTTGTTAATGTTGCACAACCGGTTAATCAAACACTTTTCCCTGTAGTGGCTCCTCCTCCACTTCATATGCTGTACAGCAGTATACTTGCATCACTTGTCTTGCGCTGCTATTGTTGATATTTTTCAGTCTTAAGCACCAAGTATTCACCAAAGATGGGCTCCCCTGTTGTGTGTGCTTTATTAAATTCATGATCTATATTTGCTGCTTACTGTTGCATATCAGACTGCTGACACTCCAATTAAGGATAAAAGCAGACTAGACAAGAAATAAACACTAAAGGTTTAACATAAGGCTGAAATGACAGTCATATCTTCTGAGGATATTGTTGTATTTATATTGGGATATTGGTGGAAGCTCCAGGTTTGCGTCACCAAAAAAATAGATTTTCACCTTGGGAGAAATCGCTCTGCCTACATGAGGTGAAAGATGACTCATCTGTTATTTCTTTCTTCTGTTTGTTCTTTCCACTTTATGTGGGGGATTTTTCCGTCTATCCTGACACAGCCACCACACAATTTTACTTTTCCCATGGTGCTTCGGCATGGCAATGGATGCGTTCGCTTGAGACAGATGTCATTTAATGTGAGGAAGTCTGAGCAATAGAAGAATAGAAAAGGAAAAAAAAACAGCACTTTTTGGATGTGAAACCTAGACTAGACAAGAAAAGGTTTTTACATATGGATGAAATGTCCAAATCATGTCTTCGGAGGATATTGTAGAATTTCTTCATGTCTGCATATGTGATATTTGTGGGAGACCCATGTTGTAGATAAATCCTAAATTCTTATTCAGTATGTGAGTTGACTTTCTCAAAATGGTTTCAGATAAAGGGATATGTGTTTGACTTTTTTTTTTTTAAATCGAAGATCCTTCTCTCTGAAGCTTAGCATGTCCTGTTGTTTTACCTTTGAGCAAGACAATGAACGCCTACCTGCTCCGATACTCAATATTCAACTGCATATATCGATGAAAGGCAAACATGCAGGATGCACTATAATCGTAAGAAAAAGAGGCAGAGAAAAACTATAACAGCAACAAATAAAATGAGTCGTTTTACGTGTCATGATTGTATGCAGACCACCAAATGAAATCTTGCATCATAATATCAAATATTTGTGGCCAGATCAGAATAGGAATTCAAACAGGGTGCACATGAAGGTAGGCGGACACACACAAACTAATGCAATAGTAATCACAATGTGCCACTTGTTTTTTTTATTCCCATAAGAAAAATCTCTTTCAACATTCCTTAAGCAGTGAAGTGAAAGCACACAGCTGCCTCTTTCCCCAGACTGATCATTATAACCCTTCAGAGAGCAAATCTAGTGGGCTCAATCTCTTACAGCCTGCAGAAACACTTTCATGTCATCGGGGTCAATCTGGGGCAATCTAACTGGGGCAATATTGTATGACGTTCCTGGACACATTCACTCATGCCAACACATATACACACAGATATAAGTGTGTGCATGTTTCTGCATTTTTTTCACCTCAATATTCAGCCAATCATTTTCCAGTGCTTTCAGCACATCATCGTTTTTAAATAAGAAGCAAATGTAGAGACATCTGTGCAGCCAAACGACAAAGATGGCGAGTAAACGCATCTGTCTCCAAGTGTTGCTTGAGTTCTGGGGGTTTTTTGTGGGGTTTTTTGTTGTTGTTTTTTAAATGGTGCGCACTTGTTGAGCATCTCACAAACTGCAGAGATATTACATCAGTGAAGTCTCAGATTGAAGAACATTATGCATGAATGTGAACAATTATGAAACAGGAGAGAATGCATTCGCATCGACACACAAAGACCCAGAACAGCAGAGCTTATAAAATATGTACATGAGATCCACACAAAGTCATTTTGTTGAATTTTACACGGTCTCTACCACACAAGCATGTAAGCGTCACCCTCGACTCCCTGACAAAGTAATCCTCACATCTGTTCTGCTGGAGACTGGGAAGAGATTAAAATGCTGCTTTTACTGCCTCACTGGCCCACATGCATGAGCAAATGAACACACTCACACAAGCTTGCATACAGCACTACGAACTGTACAAACATACAAAGGCACGGGTTCACACAGTTGTGTTCCTGATGATTAATACAGAGCGCTTGTGGACATTCAGATGCTTACATTTACAGACATCCCTGACTATAAAGATGTCTGTGAATGTAAGCATCCATCATATCTTGACATCACCAAAACCTTTTCATGGAAATCTAGAAACCTCTCTGAGCAAAAAAATAAATTAAGATTTTATTCTTCCAAGATGCACCTTCAAGACCTACACAAATTCTTTCAGGCAGCTCCTGCAGGTGGCACTGCACATGCTGCATAATCACCAGCAGCCAAATCACAGAGAGCATGACAGTGCTGGTGATACTGGTAATGAGTCATCAGAAACAACCACAGACAGGGTGTAAGAGAGGAATGCAGTTAGGCAAGACTTTCAGCAACATACCCCGACTGCTGAAATGCTTATGTGGAAGGCCAACTAACGTGTTCATTAGCACTGTAACAACAGACACACTGAAACATGATGTCACATACACCCACACACTCACACACTCTACTGAGTATTGTTTATTTTGTATTTCTCTTTAATGTCTGAATGGATTATAAAAAATCTGTGTCCAAGGACACAAACAACCCTTTTATCACAGGTAAATATCAGCTCTGTATGTGAAAATAAGCAAAGTGTAGAAACCAATTATGAGATGCACATCTTTATGGCCCCTACAAAGCATGTGTGAAATTTCACTGAATTCTGTCGATCAGTTTTTGAGGACATGTAGATAGATCATACTCTCTGAATGTGAGCAAAATGACATGAAAATTGGTTCAAATGTGCGTAAAATGTAAAAATAAGCTAATTGAATAAACCAATTATGAGATGCACACCTTTATGGCCGCTACAAATCATGTGAGAAATTGAATTGTGTTCAGTGGACAATAGGCTTTATCCTATTATGGACAGACGGATGTACAAAGGTAACACAATAACCCACATTACCCACATTATTGGCGTGGGTATAAAAATTTGTGCATGCGTATCATCAGTGTGTGCACCTGAGCCTGGGTCCCAGTGAGTGTGCATTTGTAGGTAACTGGGTCCGAGTAGAACATGTCGACACTGGTACCCAATAAAACATTTATCTCTATTTTGCTGCCGTCAGCATTAAATCCCTGTGCAATGTAAAACACAAATGAAGACACACTCTCAAACTAAAGCTGCTTGATGGCACAAGGAAACAAGAAAGCAGCAATTTTTAAAATTTATGCATCTGCTCATGTGTCACAAATCATACAAAAGAAGGAGCGAGACGGAGCAAAATGAGATTTAGGGGGGAAAAAACAAAACAAAATGAGACTTACTGCTCTGGGGATTGCAAGAGCAAATTGAATCAACTCAAATGAAAAACTGTAAAACACACACACAAACTTGCATGTGACAAACGCAAATAGACCGTTTTGCGCAAACACTCATCGGCCATTCAACAAAACCGTCAACGCCTTTAATTTCCTACCTTTCATGTTTATTGCCGTTTTATGTTGAATCTTCTCATCTTTTATCTGAGCTCACACACACACAAGCCCCAGGCGAGTAACAAGTATCTCACTGACTCAATCAGGAGAGAACAGGAGTTGAAACTTACCTCTTCCATCGTTCCCAAAAACAAGAATGGTGAGGGAATAACAAGTGGCAAAGGACAGAAGAGAGAGAGAGAGTGTGTGTGTGTGTGTGTGTGTGTGTGTGTGTGTGTGTGTGTGTGTGTGTGTGAGAGAGAGAGAGAGAGAGAGAGAGAACGGAAAACCAAATAGGAGATCCAAGGGACCAACAGAACAAGACAGGAAGCTTAAAAAAGGGATTTGGAGATGGATTTCATGAAGTTTAAACCAGGAGAGTTGAATATACTGTGGTGAATACATCACAATCTACTTGCAGTTGCTACAGAGTGGACAGGATAAAAGAAAATAGAGGAAGAAGGAAGAGAGAAGAGGGCAGAGGGCGTGAAGCACTGAGCATCCTGTTTTTCAGACAGTGTGGGCAAGAGAGAAGAGAGAGTAAATCCTACCTGGAGTTGTTCGGACAGCGTGGTGGACTGTCGGGGAGTGAGGGCTGGTGCTGAACTCTCCTCAGGACGCAGAAACACTTGCTGACCGCGTCTGCAGACATCAAAAAAACAAACACAGTCAGGACCTGTGTGTTTGTCGAGTTGTCCGCTGTGCACACATGGAGTCAGGTGTTACAGTCTGATTCATAGAGTGCTGCAAAAAGATCACTTTGACATACACACACCGAGACACACACTCCGCAACTTCAGGAATTTAAAAAGGTGTGTGTGTGTGAGGGAATGTAGGCGAAAAAGTGAATGTGTTCACAAGTGTGTGTGTGTGAGCATGTGTGTGTCCTTACAGGTCCTTCCCTTTGTTCCTCTCGAGCGCAGTCATGTCATCTCCACCTGTCTTTTACGCAGAGAGAGCGCTGGAGTCACTCACACATTCACACACACACACTATGATGGACCGATGCACACACTCCCGCCGGCAGGCTGAGGCACACACTGGAGCGCCAACACCACGAGCAACAACGCATAGAGCTGAGAGTGAAGACAGTCCCTCCTCCTCTCTCCAACCTCTCTCTCTCTCTAGTTCTCTCTCTCTCCCTCTCTCTCCAACCTCTCTCTCTCTCTAGTTCTCTCTCTCTCCCTCCCTCTCTCTCTCTCTAGTTCTCTCTCTCTCCCTCTCTCTCTCCGCTCCTCTGGGTCTTACTGCCTCTGTCAACCCTCCTCATGTGTCAGTTTCCTAATATCATTATGTACTATAGGTACAGTGCAAGTAAAGAAGTGGAATTACACTATGAACCAAATTGCAAACATTTCTAATATTTAGAGCAAGCATGAGATGCTCTGGACGCCCCGCCATGGGTGCGTTTTACTTTAGACAGAAGGTAGTAAGCTATGTTGTCCGTGTTAATTGCAAATATATGAGAAAAAGTTCCATTTTAAAAATTAGAAAAACTAGTAAAATGCTTAAAATTCCCAAAATATCAAAAGGCACCTCTCCAGTACATGAGAGATGTGGACATAAAGTTTTGTGAAAATATGGAACAGTTGGAGTTATGCCCCGGAAACCCCCATCTGAGACATTCTACTCACAGAATGAGCCAAAAAACAATTTGTAACCATGGAAATGAAAATAAAAATAAAAATACAATCACTAAAGTTTCTAAATAGCAACAGGCACCACTTCAGTACTTTTTTGTTGTATGTAGAAAGTTATGTGAAAAAATATTGAATAGAAGTTGAGCTTTGCTCCAGAAATGAAACCAAGTCTGACTTTTAACCATGGAAATGGAAAGAATAAAAACAGCAAACATCCCTAAATAGTAAATAGAACCACTTCAGTATTTGGTTGTTGTGTCTAGAAAATTTGGTGAAAAAATTATACAACAGTTTCTGAGTTAGGTCCGGATGCAAAACGAAACTGACGGACGGCAGGGAGGGAACTTCCAATGGCCCCTCCCCTCACTTTGTTCATCACAGTGGATGATATTTAGAATGAGGATTTCTGAATTTAAGCTGTTTAGAGTAATTTTCACCCAGAGTTTGGACACTGTCCTCAACACAAAAAGACCTCTGGCTATAACATTTAAAATGACGTTTGTTAACATTTTCTTGACTTGTAACCTCGCATTGAAATGCAAATAATGACTACATGCAAAGGTGGGAAAACCATGTAGACGCTATAGTGATACAAAATCTCAAAGAGAGAAGGATGGATGTTTCTCACTGTGTGGTTCGCATCCTATCAACATCCCATTTGATCAACAACCAACGTTAGTGGATGGGATAATATCCCATCCCCATAATATAGCTTTAATTGCCTGAATGATAAAAATCCCTCCTCTTATCAGGGTATTGTAGCTCTAATTTGTTTTTTCTTCAGCACATTCAGAGCATCTCAAAACATTAAAGGTTTAGCTGAGAAGAAAAAAAACTTAATGTAACAGAAACTGAAATGAGAAAAGGGCAAAAGAAACGGTAAACCATGCCCCAGAGTTCTTCAAAGTAATATAAGGCATGCACAGAAATGATTAAACTGTAGTGTTAGGCCTCCAAATGCTGTTTTTATAATCTGACTTTCAACCAGACTTCAAATCAAAACACAATGTCTTCCTGGAAAATAAATAGAACCCAATTTATCCCTACAACCAAGCACAAAAACAATTGCATGCATATTTATGATGCATCAAAGATTTAGGAGATTTATCTCCCCTCACCGCTCCTCCACACATTTAATCAGCTGACAGATTCATCATATCCGTCCCAATCTGCTGCAGAGAGCGTGTGACGCCGGCAGCTGAGTCTCTGAGGTGACATTGGTGGTGAAAGGACATTTAGCATGAAGCTGTACAACAGGTTGAATAGGAGCGTGTTATGTAGTCCATCAATCTGACAGCAAACCTCAGTCATTTACTAAAAACAGGCGCGCTGGCTGCTACAACATCTCATGTCTTATCAGATGGGTAATGCATCTCTTAAGCAGTTGTATCAAGTCAACACTGTGCTGCTGATTCTTATGAATTGAGATTTTCACTGTTATTAATTTGGATTTTTTTTAAAGAAATTGTGGCTCAAGGTAAAAATACTAATCTGAGTGCATTTTAATAATGTAGAGCTCTTAAAAGGGTGTCGACTAAATAAATTTGAAGCTCCACAAGTAAACAGTGACAGTGTTGGATTACAACTGGTTAAGAAAAGCAGCTCCTCTGACTTAAACGCTTTGGTTCGACTGCTGAAAATTGGCCTAACTGGCAAAAGATGGCATTGATTATTTGGTGAAACAATCAAAATGAAGTTCTGTTGTGATGTATTTACTGGAGGCTGAAATTGCCCGAATGAAACAAAGGATCTTTGAAAATTTGAGAACTTTAACCAGTAAGAAAATCATATTTGATCAGTGTCAGGATTAAGCATTTTTGAACATAATAAAACACACTTTCTACCTTGAACTACGGTATGGAGCTTACTATTATACCAGATTTAATAATCAGAGTGTGCTGCACATTCTTCTATACACAGTTTTCCTGAGCTTGACATGTCAGAGACTTTGTTTATGTGATCAATACTTGAGGAGATGGAGGTGAAGAGGTGGAGTTCACAGCTAGTCATACTGTAGGTGTCTAAGGGAGTCAGCTCTGACTCGAACGTGCTCCGTTATAAAATAGAAAGGGTGAAACAAGGAAAAAACAAGGTGAGAGGTTATTCCTGTTCAGCATAACCTCAGATTGTATTGAGCGGTGTTGGCTAATAGCTGCAATATACACAGAGATAATCAGCACTGCACACTGTTCATACTATCAATCGCTGCTGTGCCTGCCATGGATAGGGCTCACATGAACGCACACTGTAGGCCCAGGAAAACACAAAAGCAGTCAGAGAAAATCAAACACACACCTGAAAAATGGGTTACTTCAAAGCAAATTCTCCACGGACTGTCTCTCCTCATCTGCGGTGGACTTTGTGATCTAGATTACACACTCGCACACTAGATCAGCCAAATAGAGTATTGATCTCAAGTTTGTGATTAAAACAGGGGCTGTTGTTGCTGCTCAAATGCGATCAACACACACACACACACCGATCACTTATTCAGTTGCACATTTCCGTACCTATACACTTTCACTGGTGTTTATGGACATCTTGTACACGCATGCATCCCAGCCCAAAACGCATACATATGACAAGGATTTGTCAATGCACACACAAACACACAGTCGCACACAGCACTCCAAGGTTACAGGCTGTATCCTCATCAGATTCCAGCTTGCATCCTTGCTAATTATGTTCCTCTGTGCTGCAGTTATTCATGCTGTTACACTGTGTGTGTGTGTGTGTGTGTGTGTGTGTGTGTGTGTGTGTGTGTGTGTGTGTGTGGGCGCATTTGTCCTGACTCACATAAAGCAGGGAGTGATTGAACGCCCTAAATGGTGAAGCTGCACTCAGGGGAATAGGGCTAATATACATAATGGTGGAGCTATATTAACAGGATCCAGATGCACCCCTGTCACCCTGTTCCCCCGCCAACACGCGCGCACGCACACACACACACACACACACCTAGGTGTCAATTGAGCTGGAACCTCTTTCTCATCCCACACACAACCAGTTTTCCTCCCGCTGATCCGACAGAGCCGATGAAAACAGACCGTGATAATAAAAACATCTGAGTTATACATGTTGCAAAGACATACTTGTTTTTTTATGGTGGATAACGTTGTCATTTGTTTATTGTACCCATGTGACTGATTATTACTGGATGACCTCTAAAGTAACATTACTTCCATCAGCAGGATTTTATCAGCAGCATCCTCTGCAACCAATCCTCTGATGTGAAAATATTCCAGCTTTTCACATCAGTGTCTCTTTCATGATAGGGAAAGGCAGTGAATGGTCATGCCTGCAGTGGGAGTACGTGATGCACATTGTCAAATTGGATCAGGGTGCTGGAAGTTTGGTGGATCCTAATTAATCCACCTAAACCTGCACACTAATCTGAACCATTTAGCAAAGAAGCATTATTACATAGATCAATAGTCAATGATTTTGCTGGTGCTTGCTTTTCTGTCAGGAATACCCAAAAAGTTAAAAATGGATCTTGATAGAATTTTTTGAAGAGTTATGGGTACGGCTCAAGGAACAATCCATTAGATTCGGGTGGTGATCTGGATCATCATCTCGATCAGATTTTTAAAACATCCTTTACCACTGTGGGATCGGCAACTACAAGATTCTTTTTTGATCTCCCACACATCAAAGTCTGATCTGGATTTAAGAAATATTCTGGATTCCGGATTCCTAATTCGTGAAATGTTGTTTTCTTGATTAACTATTGAACTAAAAATCCCATTGTCATTCCAAATTCTAGGGGTATGTTTTAAAGATCAAGGAGTCATATTATGATGAGTAAACTATTATGGGTCTATTGCATTTAGGTGCAATGACATAATGGGGAAAGTGAGCAGCTTGGAGGAGGTTTGTGCTCTGAGTTATTTTTTATAATACTTTCTGCCTTTTCACATCATATAACTACAAAAACGATTAGTCAAGGACTCAATATTGCAGAAAATGTATTATCAGCTATTTAGATAATTGATTATTCTTTTAACCATTCATAAAGAAAAAAAAAGTTTCTACTTACTCCAGTTTGAGCACTGATAGCATTTCTCATTTCTATATTACAATTACTGATCAACAGATTTGGGGTTTGGTGTGGTTGGTCGAATAAAGCAATCTGGTTGGATGTGATGAACTATTAGCACCGTTTTTGTGACAATAAAACAATGAAAACAATAAACCATGATTCTCATCATTTATTATTACTGATGGTTTTCTCCAGTATCACATCTACCTTATGATAAGACAAATGTTTACAGTTCATACTGAACATACAGTGCATTTCTACTGAACACTGTACTGCTGCCTATACGTATATGTAGAGATGAGAAAACAAGGCCAATAATTCTGAAAATCTATGCACCCTCAGAAATGTGCATGGTTAGAATTGTTCTCCCCATGATGTATGACTAATGGCTCAGAGAAAACTGTGTGTCTAAGTGTGTCTGTGTGTGTGTGTGTGTGTGTGTGTCTGTGTGTGTGTGTCTGTGTGTCTGTGTGTGTGTGTGTCTGTGTGTGTGTGTCTGTGTGTGTCTGTCTGTGTGTGTGTCTAAGTGTGTGTGTGTCTAAGTGTGTGTGTGTGTGTGTGTGTGTCTAAGTGTGTCTAAGTGTGTGTGTGTGCGCGTGCGTTAACCTTATTGCTACTCATAATTTCCTTAAACAACAGCAGCAGTAAAACAACAGCAGGAAAGCGCCGATGACACACCCTACATAGGAGAGTCTCGCTGACAGCCATCATATGCACACTAACAGTGAGCTGCATGGCTTGTATTGATAACTTATTTCAACAGAGCAATTTGTTAACTCTATAACACACAGCATTTGTATGCGAGTTCAACAGGCATCACTAGCGCTGCAGAAAAAACAGCCAGTGTGCTCAATCAAGCAAAATGCAAATATTTTTATGCACTTAAAAACCTACCCATTACATATTTCACCCTGTATTTACAATATGCATTTATATCCTCATAACTTCAAAGAAAAAAATATGGATCCGTGTCCTCATGTGGAAAAATGCTGAAGGACATGGCAACCTGGATCCATTTAAAGCCTTTTATTCCGACGTGCCAGGTCCATTTTGTGTTTAAGATAAATCAACTTATCCAAAAAGCATGAGGGGTTTTGTAAGCAAAGCTCTTTAGATGACTCATTACTTCTAAATCAGTGCAGAATGTGATTCATTTCCACACCAGTAAATTTTAGGTAGGTGCATGGGCGTCATTTCATTTGTGTTAATGGCATGTCACCTCTTCTTTAAAAACCCGTAGCCTGCTGAGCTCCGCTGCTGCAGCATCTATGCATTGTTTCCTCACAAGCAGGATATCTGCACACCAAAAATAATAAACCTGCTTGGCTTCAAGTCATCAGAAATCATAAAAGCTGCTTCATGTCAACATTTGGAGAGGCTGAGGTTGGTGGTTGCTATGCGAGTTAGGACGTTGGCAACCCGAGTAGTTCATAAGCCAGTTTCCATACCAACACTCGCTGTCTCCAAACTAGAGTCTATCTTAGCAGCATTCAGACTTAAGTAGGAATGGATGAGAGGATGAGGGACATGAAATGAAAATTAAAATGAGCAGAGGAGAATAGATTAGACCCGGCTAACTCATGCAGTCTCTCTTTGGAGTCAAGGCCGGTTCACTCAACAGGTTTGCATCATGGTGCTTATTGTGAATTGATGATATGTGAATAAATCGCTTTGCAAATGTATCGCAAGACATAAGATTGTTTGTTGGACAGAGATATAGTTATACTCCACTATGCATGTATATTAAAAGAATCTAGTAGCATTCATGTGTTGCTCCACTTTCTTCCCTCTGTGAAGGATGGACATGCTGTAATTAACACTTTTAATGTATATTATTGAGAAGCCATTTATAGGGACAATTGGGCTATAAGAAATCCCCTTTAGGTGGTTTTAGCATCCAGAATCACTCTTTAAATCTAATGCTTTAATTAATCAGGCCACCCCACCACCATCTCCCCCAGACTTTTGGGCTGGGCTGCAGAGCATATGGACTATAACCCGTTTCTTAGCAAATTAATAACATGTCTAACTGCAGACTTGATGAATGCTATAGTTTCACCCAATTACATTACTAAAGTGGTTTATTACAATCTACAGAGCAATCATGTCTGCAGGTATAATTAGTGTGACTTTTATAAATAACCATCAAGTCTGCAGTTGTAATTGATAGTTACTGCATGCATGAAGGTGGTAATGTTTTTGCTGGTGTTTATTTGTCTATTTTGGAGTAGGTTTGGATGAAGGTACAGATTTTGAGCATGTAGTAAGAAAGATGCAATTAAATTTTGGAGTGGATCCAGATAAAGGGGCAGATTCAGGAATGTTTTTAAAATTTGTTTGAACATTGCAATATAGGTCTTTTTGGGCTGTTTTAGTCCATTACATATCGACTCGTTGTCATATTACCAAGAATCGGCGTTGAAGGGTAGGGCACGGGCCATGGATAAAACAATCAAATTTTGGAGTGGATCGAGATAAAGAGACATATCCATGAATTTCTGCCACTTCCTTTATTATGAGCATATCAGCATTTTTAATCAATTATATATTAAATATTATTTAATAGATTTTCAGGGGACTAGGAAGAGTGTGGCACGTGCCAAAAATGGAACACTTGGATCTTGGTGAAGATCCAGATAAAGAGGTGGATCCATGTTTTTGTTTTTTTCCCTTCACTTACTCAGAACCCTGGGGATAGTCATTTTGAATGAATTTAGCTAAGGGTTTAATTAAATTAAAAAGTGACTGTTGGGCTTTGGCAGAGGTGTGCCCCTCTAGTAAATAAATGGACTTTGGCTCTGGAGCCTTTTTCCAGGATGTAGGCTACAGTAAGTGTTTAAACAAGGGGGCTGGAGGGATCGCATGATGAATTATAGAATAGAGGAGGAGGATAATCAGTCAAAGGGTTTTTATTAGCAAAACAAATACTATTACTTGTAAACACTTCATGAAAAATGTCTTAATAGAAAATGGCGGCACGAAAGTTGAAGAAATTTTTAAAAAAACACAACAATGTCAACAACAGTAAATAAAGGTGTGTTTGTGTTTATGTGCATAGAGGAGAGCTCTTCTCCTGTCATAGTTATCTGCTTCCTTTCTGATGTGCTGCTCAACAATGTTCAGGCACACATTTCCTCTCCAGTATTTGGTGCTAGCTGTTCACGTCAGAATGGGAAATGGTGGGCGTGATAAAATCCAAAAGATAAGCAGCTGAAAGAGAGATAGTAAGATGAGGAAGGAGAAAATGATGGGAGGAAGGCGACACACCTAAAGGGAAGTTAAGAGTTGAGGGGGAGGAAACTGAAGCTGTCAATCATTGTCAGTGCAGCTTTTGGTATCCTCAGCATCAGCTAAAAAGCCAAAAGGTGCCACAGCTGACACAGTTTTGTTACATGAACACACACACACACACACACACATACACGCTAGCATGAGGTACAAGGGTAAAACACCAACAGAGAGAGGAAATAGAAAGCTGCAGAAAATCAGTGCCATAGATAGGATTAGAGAAGACGTGAGGGCAAGGTTGAAAGCTGGACATGAAGACAACACAGAGGGATCAACCAAGAGAGGGGAAAGACACTGGAGACACTGCAATAGCTTTAGAAAGAAACTACTAGATAGAGAGAAGTCATGCAGGGGCAGAGAGACACAAAAGGAGAGAGACAAAAGAGCGCCTCAGTAAAAAAAAAAAAAAAAAAAAAAAAATTCCTCTTGCATCTCATCTCTCCTCCTTTTACTTTCTTTGTGTCACCCTGTGCTAGATTTGTGTATGCAATGTGGGTTTGGAAATGCAAACCCGATATTTGTGTGACAAAAAGTAATAGCAATCATGTATCAGTATTTGCATGCGATTGCATATGCTTATGATGGTGGCTATATTATCAGTTCTCTCCAGTTCCTCAGTTCTCCGTCTGTTGTGGGCTGATGTTGAGGCAGAATAGATGCTACAAGTGGTAATGAAAGTACGTGCGTGTGTGTGTGCACGCGTGTGTGTGTGTTTGTGTGTGTACGTCAGGGTCAGTGCATTCACTGCTTCATTATACAGAGGAAATTGTGGGTATAAATTGTTCTGTGATATTTGCACCTCAGGAAGATGGGGTGCCATAGCAACAAATCTGAGTCAGTATGGTTATTTCATGCACACACACACACATACACAGCAGCTTTATCCTCTCAAAGAGCAAACTCTATCCTCTTGTACAGATGGTGGATCCATCAGGAGTTATGGTGATATAAGATTTTTCAGCAGGGAGGTGTTAGTTATGGACTCACTTATAGACAAGCTGCGGTAAAGATTTTCTGGAATTAAGTCCCGCTGTTTAATCTAAATATATACTGATCAACAATAGAAACGCATAATTTTAAAAACCCTGTAATTTCTATTCACTAGCCCTAATCTACTGAAACAAACAATCATGTGATTCACTGAATAGACTTTAAGTATCCACAACCAAAACATGTTAAATCATGAATAACCATCATTTTAGTCATAACAGAAATAACAGTCGTTGGTGCATTTCAGAGTAAACGATGGTGTTGGTGAGATTTGTTTCTGCATGACTGAAAAGACCTGGTCAAGGCCGGGTCTAATTAATGTCCTACTGAAACAACTGATGATGCCACAGCTTCTTCAAAACTTATGTGAACGGGCAGTTGGGATGCTGATGGCTGGAACTCTGGTTGTTTGGTTGAATATCTGGTTCAGTATTCTGGGTCCGAGATGTCATCTCTTTTTAATTTTGTTTTTAATTCTCTTCTAATTGTCCTTCGTCTTTCTTGATTCTCTTCTACCTTCTTTTATTATTTTTACCTCTTTGTTTTAGTCTTATTTTTTGATGTTACCCTTGTGATGTGATGTCATCTTCCTCTTGTCATTTTATTACTTTTTACCATCTTCTATTTATCTATCATTTATTACTTTGTTATATTGATCTACTTTTATTTTGTCATATTAATTCTCTTGTGTTTTTATTGACCATTACCTGGACTTTGCTCCATTTCTCTGCTTTATGTCACCCGCTATGAATTTTGTATTTGTATCCTCAATTTTAATTCTTTCAACTGTGTCTCAAATCTTGTTGTATGGTTTTGCGCTTACAGTAGAGTCATGTTACCTTGAGTTTCCTGTCTTTGCTTCATCTGTCAAAGCACTTTGGAAACAGTTTTTCAAGTTGCTGTATAAATATAGATAATTATTATAAGTATCAGCAACCGTGTGATGTATTGATTAAATAGCTACATGTCTCATCTTTCTGTTCGATTCATCTTGGATCTGTAGACTATAATAACTCAATTCTTTACTATATTGTAGCCTCTATAGGCCAACTTCAGGATCGAAGTGAAAAGTAGCAACATACAGCTGCCGATGAGTGAGTGGACTGCCGTTTGCTGTGTTCTAGTATTATTTCTACAATGTTTCTGTGATAATTCATAATGGTGAATGGACTGTTTGTATAGTGCCTTTCTAGACTGAACGACCACTCAAAGCTCTTTGCAACACAAGTCAGCATTCGAGCAAGGATCGATGACCATTCACAATCACCCAATCGTTCAGCCATTGGGAGCAAATTGGGGTTCTGTATCTCCCTCAAGGAACATCGAACCACCCACCTTCCAGTTAGTGGATGACTGCTCTACCCTCTGAGCCACAACTGCCTGCTGTGCTGCTGATAATACCGCCCCATACCAAAACAACTATAACAAAATGATTTATGGAAAATACCCACCCAGCCACCTTAATGAACAAATTGCCAACTGACTACAGAACCAAGAAAGTCAAAATCTGTGAAACCTCTGTGGCCCCTTTTGATTTTGTTAGAGAGCAGAAGTCAGATCTGTTTTGCTGCTAAAAGGACATGATCATTCATGTCCATAACTGAAGAAGAGCTTGAGTCTCAGTTCTCGTTACATGTAATGATAATGATGAAGCCTGATGTGCAGCACAGATCGAGGCAGAGAGGAGTGAAGACAGACACCAGGATGTTGTTAGAATGTGCGATCCAACTGGGAAAAAGCCTTGAGATAAAACAGATTTGTTTTAGTGTTAGTGTACGTTCTGGAACTTTTGATCTTATTACACCATCTTCCTCAACTTATAGAAACCATGGAATTTTAATAATAATATTGGTTTTTTGAGGAATTTTGTCCATGTTGCTCACAGAGATTGTTGGTTTGAATCTACAAATTACACCTATTTACAATTTTCACCTCTATTCACTTAGATTACTTTTTTGGGGGGGAAATCAAACAAACCTCAAGTGTCTGTCAAAGTGATATTTCACAGGGAAATACCAGTTTAATCTAAGTAGTGCAACTGTGACCAGAAAACCATTATTTGATAATTGATTGGTCCTGAATGCTGCAGCTGATCTGATGCCTCAGTATCCAAGAGCGCATTTGGGTGAGAAAGTAAAGAAGACATCCTTTAAAGTGTGGCTATACATTTAAAACTAAGACAACCTTTGCTGCGATATCTGTAATGCAAGATGTAAAGTGGGCCAGGATTAGTCAAACACAAAATATGTCTTAAAGGTGATGACGATACCTTGTTAATAACACCTACAGCCAGCACTGTGCTCATACATGGAGTTGAACCCTCCATTTATGATTAAAATTTAAGGTCCCCCTCCAGTCACTGTATTTCTTCTCGTTAGTGCAGTTGAATGTTCGAGCTTCACTGTATAGAATGATGCATGCACTGAGCCTGACACTAAAAGGGTGTTTTCTTATTCATTGCTGCAAGTAAAAATTCTCTGTGTGCTTAATGAAAATCTAATTTTAGGAGGTGGGTCTATGGCCATGATTTGTGACATCTAAAATAGTTGCGAAGCCAATCCTGACACTAAATTCAGCACACACATGATGCAAGCCTCCTGTGGAGATACCTGTATACTGAGAATGAATGAACTGTATCCGTGTCCAGCACTTACATATAGGATATATGAATATGCAAATGTTCCTCACTTCACAAGCTGGGATAATTAAAGCGTGATATTTTTAATGTGGTAAATACACTATCTTTGTAAGAAAAAGAAAACATGTCAGACACACATTAGATAATTTTATATATATATGCCATCATTAATGGGTGGAAGGATCATTCAGTAAGCCATCAACAACTTTGCCTACATCTTCCATTAATTAACTGGTGTGTTAGATTTGTTTTTCTGCTTTGGATGACATTAGCTGAGACATTAGCTGAAACATTGAGATGTTAATGAGAGATTTAGTATACCTGAAACCTTAGTGTGAAACAAATATGTGAATGTTTAAGTCATATTTCAAGCAAAAAATACAAACTGCAGATAGCCTAAAAATATGAGTTGTTGCTGGCTTTCTTTGCCTTCTATCATAGCAGACTATCTCTCTTTAGGATTTGGACTGCTGGACAGACAAATAAGCAAAACAAAGACATCAACTAGGGTTCAGGGAAATTGTAATGGACCAATACTTCCTAATGAATATTCAGCTAAATAACCGGCAGATTAATTGATAATGCAAATAAAGCATTATTGCAGCTTTATTTGGAGCTCTTAATAATGAATCAGAATCATGATTGATGAATCCTCTGTTGATTATGCAACTATACGTTTCATCCCAGATGGGTAGCCTGGCTGTACGTCTGAAAACTCCACCCTTGGGTGAGATACAGGGTGGATTACAGAGTGATGAAAAATGTAAGCAGTTACTGACGGAGGAAAGACAACCAGTTCACTGAGCACAGCAGAAATGGAGCCTTTGAAGCTGTGACGCAGGCACACAGTCAACAGGTCAAAACAAAGACACACTATCTGGGTCTCGATACACAATGGCAGTTATAGGTGTGCCAAAACACACACACACACACACACACGGTGTCAGCATGTCATAAACACGCATGACAAATGCACACACGCACACCCTCATCACACATCACACATCCACGCCTAAACAAACAGTCACACATGACCTTTCTGATCTCTGGCCTCTTCCTTCCTCCCTTATTTCACCCACTATTTCACTATTTCTTTCCCTTTAAAATCACTTGCTTTCATCTGTATTGATATCCCCTCTTCCTCCCCTCAATTTCGAGAGCTCTTGCTGCAGGTTTGACATCAAACAAATTAGTGCTGCCATCAGAGTGCCCCCAAGTGTACAAATGGCTGAACTACACTAAGCATACACCGAGGTTTGACCTCCTGAGGCAAGCACTAAACAATCTGCATTCATCTGTGCTGCATTTAAATTCTATGTATGACTGCAATCTATTTTTTTTTTTATCCTTTTTGACTTTCAACCATCCCATGTCTTTTTATCCGTTTCTTATGTACAAAAACAGACCACTTGTTGTATGCCCTAAATTTACCTAACATGAGAAAATAAATCCATAACCTTGACTGGCTGTCGGAGGAAATCCGCACTACATTGAACACATCATGCTTACTGCTCTCTTTTGTATTTGGATTACTGCTCAACTGCACCACTCACTTTGCTTTATGAAGGCAGAAAACCAAAATGGAAACAAATTCTCATTTTACTGATGATTACTCTCAGGGGTGCTGTGATCACACAGCAGCCACGGCTGAGAAGAAATTAATAACTTCTATGCCGACTTCATCTGAATGCCCCACATCAGTTACACCACCAGTCCACCTCCCAAACAAACAGACTTCAAAGTGGTACAAGTGTTCTCCCTCTCCTGCTCGCTCTTCTACATGTACACTCGTAGACATCTCTATAAGGAATACCAATGAGCTTATTGTTTCCATTTCAAAGGGAAGCAGTGGGCCTAAAGAGAGTATGAATTAAAACAGCACATCAAAAATGGGATAAATACGACAAAGGAGGAAGTCTAATCCACAGAGAGGATACAATGCCAAGTAGGCCAGATTTACAGTACACAGTACAGAACACAGTACAGAACACTCAAACCGTGTGCAGATTCCATTATCTTATCGGTCATCTCTTTTCAAATGCAATCGTCTCTGTAGACAAATAAGATGGATAGAGAAGAGAGTGGTGGGTATGGAGGTGAGGGAGGTTGAGAGAGAGAGAAAGAATTCATTTTTAAAACATAGTTTAACTCAAGTCAAAATGATGGTTAACCTTGTTTCAGGTTTAAATAAAAGAATCTTTGATCCAATACAGAGAGAGGGAGAGAGAAAGAGAGAAAGAAAGAAAGAGAGAAAGAACCAACCAGTGGGTAATGAGTCTTGAATATTAACCACTGACTAAGGTGTTGTATAGCCTGATGGCAGTGGGGATCTGCAGCACAGCCAGGTGAGCAGTCTGTTGCAGGACGCTGCCCGGATGCTGAGAATATGATGGTTATTTTCCTGGATTGCTAGCAACTTGCTCTGCATGCATCCCTCTACCAGCATCCCCAATGAGTCCAATCCCCTGCCCAGCACTGAGCCTTTCTCACAAGCTTGTCCAGTCACAGAGTCTCCTCGTCTTTTGCGTCGCCTCCCCAGCGAACCATGGCATTAAGGAGAACACTCGCCGCCACCAACAACTGGTAAAACACGTGCAGCATTTTACTGCAGATGTTAAACCTATGCCTCCTCTGGAAAGAAAAGCTGGCTTTGCCCCTTTCAGAAAAGCACATTCTGTAGTTGTGCACTAGTCCAGTTTGTTGCCCAGATGTACACCTAAGGCATTTGTATGTCTGCACCACCTCAGTGTCCACCCCACAAATACTGATGGGCTGGAGATGGTGCTCAGACCTGAGAAAATCCACCACCATCTCTTTGGTCTTCAAGGTATATTCAGCGATATGCAGTTTTTGTCTCTCCAGGAGCTCATCAGACCCACAAGGTAAGAACAGCATTGTGTGGCAATGGATAAACAGGCTCTCAGCAGGAAGTTGCTAGTAGGAAATCAATCAGCAGGTGCCAAGATAACAGCCATACTACATGTAAAGCACGTGTCTACATGGGTCTCTGCAGCAGTGTGAGCTATTGAGAAAGGGGTGGATGACTTGAATAATCTTTAACAACATGCTGATGTAATTGTATAGTGTGTATAATGATGTCTCTTTTTAATTTTAATATATATATATTGTCCCATGGTACAGGTATGAAGTATCATCATATTGGCCACCCTTAGTGTGAGTATTTTACTTGATTATAGTTCAGCTCAGCAGTCTGTAAGGGGTTACAGTTTGAGAGGGACATTCCCAATCCTGCACATCACAGAGATTACAGGATAAGAGAAGTGATTCTGCTCCATGATTAAAATACTTGATCTCATGATTACTGCTCCGGGCCCTGCTCATAGCACTAAACATTTAAGTCTGGCAAAGTGCAACAGTAAGACTGGATGTGTGTATGTGACCCAGTGAGTGTTTGCATGTGTGTTTGCGTGCGTGCGTGTAGCACTCCATCTAGGCAGCTGTTCAATCTCCTAACCACTGCTAAGAAAATCAAAAAGCATTCTCTCTCCAGTTTTCCTTACCCGACATCTTATCCCTCTCTTCCCCTCTCTCTTTCTCCCTATATAAATATATTTTATGCTCGCCTTTTAAGATGTTACCTGCAGCCGATTCTATTTTCTATCGTTAATACTGATTCCACTTATGTTTTGTTTTTTTTCCCTCCGTAGAAAATTATTTGTTTCTGCCTTTTGTGGCCATCTTCAGTATCTCCCTCATCTCAGTGCTAACACCTGCTTTCAGAGACACCTGCTCAATTACACACACACACACACACACACTTATGTCAGACACATGGAGTGCACACATAAATGCATGAATATATACAACCACAAAAGAAAGGGTCTGACCACACGGGAAGTACGTACCTATACTGACAGGATTATTGGAACACACACAGACACTAAGGCAACCTCCTTCATCTTTATCACAGTCACTGATCTAGAAACCTGCTGTTGCCATGGTAATGTGGTCATAACAACCTCCCTGTTCCTCCTGGTAAAATCAGAACTCCTTCTTTCCCAAAGTATCCCAGCTGCTCTCAATGCTTCATCTCTCACTCTTCATCCCTGCATTATCGTCTCAACTCTGCGCTTTCCAACGTTCTCACTTAATACCTTCCAGCCTGCCTTACTAATGTACCACCTCTGCTTCTTCCTTCCTCCATCTACGACGACTCCTTTCAAAAGGGACAAAAGTGATACCAAGAAAGATCAGAGGACAACTGGGGAGGACTGAAATCTTAGATTTTTTTTGTGCACCCATTTTACAATATACTCCAACAGTGATGCATTTACAGGCAGTACAACAAAAATGCAAATCAATGCAGGGTGTTACAACACTATGCAATATAAGATGCACATTTTCACTGTAACATTACTTACATGCTACATTCGTTATTGCATGGATGAAGAAATATTAATAAGTATGTTAGACTGATAGGGCCTTGGTGCCCACTGCCCACAGCCTACAATGCTATTGGCACCTGAGGTGGAAGAGCCACTGTGTCAGTGTTAAATAGCACAGCGCCTTCAGCCATCAAGGCATCAGTTTTGAGACTCTTTCAGAATCTCCAGCTCACAAAAGCTCAACAAATTCATGCTGTGTTTAAGTGCTACAAGAAAAATAGGACATCTTGCTTTTCATTGAATTTGTGTGTAATTTCAAAGTGGGAGAAAGATGTTTTTCTGAACAGGATGACTTGATTGTAACACATTTACCCAACTATAAGCTCCGTGTGGTAGCCTATGAATGTATATGGTTTACAAAAAAAAAAAACTACTGCTAGGTGGTGTGCTTGTACTAGAAATAGAGCAAGTTCAGTCCGTGGATGCCGGTGTTAACCGCATCCTGCTGTCCCATCTGATTATCAGGCAAACAACCCATTGTACACAGGATTCTGCTGAAACCCTTGATGCCCCAGTTTCACTCATTCTCTGCCAGATTGCCTGGTGTGTTTTGCTTAGCTTTCCAGCATTTTCTATGATCATTTCTGCCGGCTAGGACATTTGCCCGTTCTTTTGATTCTTTTCCCCTGCTTATTGTCTGAAACGTTTGCCCGTTAGACGAATTTTAGGGTTTTTGGCACCCGATTATTTACCTCAATAATCGGGTGAACTTTATTCCATCAGATTGTTTTGCTGTTGTGCTTCTGGGTTCAGATCTGCCTCTAATCATTATGCACTTACATATTTAGTAACATAGCAAATGAAGTGATTGGATGGGCTTTTTACATAGCCACAGACTTATTTTAGACCATTTGATTTATTGATTTGCTGTGTGGATGTAGACTGAATTTCAGCAAACAAAATGCATTACAAACCTTAGTTTTAATCTCAGGCTAATGGTGCTGTAGAGCTAGTGATGGGACTAAACGCTGCAGGAAGGCGGCGGCAAAGGATTCTGACAAGGGTCTTCACAGGGTCAATGAAACCCCTCCAGGAACTGTTATTTAAAAATCTAAAGATGACAAGTGGAAAGCAATTAAATTTTAACATCAGAACAGTAAGTGACCTGGGTGATACACTGAGGCACGTTTTGCTCAGGCAACTCACCTATTATGAGGATTGTACCACTTTAACAGCAGAAAAAAGCCAACGCTGCTCTGCATAAAAGGTGACTAATTAATCTGTGTTCCCAACAGTAAGATTTTGGGTTGAACATGAAAAAGGGGATGACTGATTCCACTTTCAATATACCTGCAAGCATGAGTAGTGTTTCCAATTAATTTAATCAAAAGAGAAACGAGATACAGGAGGAAATTACTGCTGTGCTAAATTCAGTTCATGATGGAAATAAGTAAAAATCTGCTCTCAAATCAGAGTTTGTATGGAAGGACTGCATGTGTATATAGACTTATTTATATACGTATTTTTGTCTGTATATGAGTGAGAGAGAACTAGCTGATAGATTTCTCAATGAACTCCTTCTCAAAGCCTCGTCTCCTGGCTTATCTTCCCTCTCTCTTCCCTCTGCTTGGCTTCTTTTCCTCTGACTTCACTCCCGTAATCCCCTATGCATCCCTCTCTCGTATGTACATTTAATGTTTAATTATTTAGCCGACATTCTTATCTAGAGTGACTTACATTAATGCTAACAGTGGAATAAGCGAAAGCTCAACGGCTAACATAAAGCAGCAGCTTTGACACTCCTGTACACACTCTGACTTTACTACAGATTAATGAAGGCAGGTATCTAAACACAAAACATGGCTGGATTACTCTTTAAATTCAGTGTCTGACCTTCGCTGTACAGAGACTTCCTAATAAGGATAATTTACCTTTTTACATTACTGGAACGGCGCATTAATAATGACCTCTTGTTGGGCATAAAACCAAGATGCAGCTCATGTTTGCAGCTGACAGAGGTACGGTTAAGCGGGCCCAAAATACAGCTCTATGCATGGATAAAGTGAGTAATGTCATCTTTGAAAGTGAAAGCTGGAGTTCACTACCACTCTGTACTCGATTTGATAGCATCTACTAAGTCCTTACGATGAAATGGAACAACTAGAAGTAGAGTGTATACCTTCACCAAGGTCCAAAAGAAATTCCAATATTAATTCAACCTATTAAAGTTATCCCTGTGATAACTGGCTGACCAACGCCAATATTTAATGGGTCTACCTGAAATATCAGGCATGCAGCTTAACGAACTGATGTGGAAGAACTTCATATAATTATATCATATTTTCCATGTGGCACATGTCCCACTCTTTCACCCAGTTTCATGGTAATCCATTGAGTACTTTATGAATAATTGACCAAAAGGATCCTCTTCATAATTTAATGGGTTCCTCCTTTCTACTGAATGTCACCAAAATATGTCAGGTAGTTTGTGCATAAGGGAAATGGTGATGAAAGAATGTTTAAAAAGCGGGGGGGGAATTCTAGATCTGGATCCTCTCCAAAATCTAAGAGAGTCCTCCCTGCCATGTGTCCAACCAGACAATCAGGTTTCATGAAAATCAGTCGAGTAGTTTTTGTGTTATACTGCTAACAGACTAACAAACAAATAAACAAAACAGATGCTGGTGAAAACGTAACGACTAGGCAGAACTTGGTGATCACAAACCTCCGCCACGGTAACTCAGTCTCCCCATTATGTCATTGCATCTACAAGCAATAGTCCCATGATAGTTGGACCTTAATGACTCCTTGGCGATGAAAGGCTACCCCTAGAATTTGGAATCACATTGGTGTCATTTACATGTTCTCCCCCTGCTGGTTAGATGGTGCCCATGTCATCATGACTCATTGTCATGTGCTCCATCCTCATCCTCAGGTGAAGGTGATTTGCGCTGATTGGGCTCCATCAGTGTAAATCATCATGAGATGAGGGCAGAAATCCTGGTTCTCTCTCTCTCTCAACGCATTTCACAGAATGTAATCAACATCATCAGGACCAACAAGACGTTAAGGAGGAACTGAGGAAGACGGGAATTCAGCGGGAATACTTGATTTGTCAAGTGGGTTAAGTGCTTTCTTGGAATTCATTTAAACAAACTGGGTCAGTAAATAGGATCTAATCTCTGGTTCACACTCCAGAAATGCACGAGGTAGGCTGGTTGCAAACCACCGTTAAAAATTAAAGAAGGTGGCAATTTAGACAACTCCCTTTTTTTCTAAACCCTGCCTCTTGTTTTATATTGGTCCTCCTTTTTGACAAGACAAACTTTACTGGGGGGCTGTAACAGTATCATTATTAGTTTGATAGTTATTTTTTAAAAATTCACTAATGTCAATGTGTCATTCAGAGCTCTAACTGAATGACAGATGCAGATGAAAGCATCCATCGTCCCCAGAACCAGAGTCACCAAGCAGTTATTCTGCGCCTGGTATGAGACTGTTTTGATATCTCTAAAGTAGTCAGCAGAATATAAATTAGATTGGCTACTTCTGGATCAACATTTTAGGTAATGACTGTTAGGGCATGTTATGATGACAGTGGGTTTATGGGAAAGGAGAGGCATTTATATTTTAGTAAGAATTAAGGCTTATTTAATTATGCTTCTTTCCAAACATTTCCCAGGGCAGAGCAGACCTGTCATGACCTCTGTTGACTCACAAGAAGAAGGTCCTGGGTTCAAATCCCCTTGAGGGCCTGGGACTTTTCTGTGTGGAGTTTGCATGTTCTCCCCGTGTCTGCGTGGGTTCCCTCCGGGTTCTCCGGCTTCTTCCCACCACCAAAAACATGCAATATTGGTGAATTGGTGACTCTAAATCGACCGTAGGCGTGAATGTGAGTGAGAATGGTCGTTTGTCTTTCTATGTGTGGGAGATCAAAACAGGAACAGCTGAGGGGATGCAGTGGAATGGATTAAATACTTCCTGAAACTATAGCTGTGTCTGAAATCACTACCTATAGTGGACTATATTCACCTAGCTTTCAGTATGAATGGATTAAATACTTCCTGAAACTATAGCTGTGTCTGAAATCACTACCTATAGTGGACTATATTCACCTAGCTTTCAGTATTGTAGGATGAATAATGCAGCATTGGCGCTAGGGTCAAATAAATTAAATCAAGTGTTCACTTAATTCATCTAATATTTGAGGTGATTTGAATATTTGATTTTTTTTTTTTTTTTTTTTTTAAACACAACATTTAGTCTAAACTGATGTGGTGAGCAAATGCAAATGTAAATGAAAATGTGCAGTATTACTTTGATGACTGTCAGTTTCAATTATGTGCACCAACAGTTGTACATTTCATTTGCACATTGCATGAATCTAACCTTCATTAGTGTTAAAGTAAAACTTGTACAATGTGCTCAAATCTTATGTAATTTTTGCAAATGGCACATATGGTTGGGTCTTAAGCACTTAATCGCCCATTGGTGGCCCACTATGCTGCAGGCATTGTGTCAACATATCTACAACACTTCATAATGTCTCCCCTGTGGAAACATAATGCTGCTCCATCATTTCCTTTCTGCAGCTCATTGCATGAATAACCATAATTATACACAGTAACACCTGATGGTTGAGAAAAGTGTCTTCAAGGCTTAATTACAAAAATATACGACTCAGACAACACTAATCTCTTCCTAACTATGAGAAAACAGCTACAACTTTGGCATCAATAATATATTTAGACAAGCTCAGTTTCCCCATTATGTCATTGCACCTAAAAGCAACAGTCCCATGATAGTCTGACCCTCATAATATGACTTATCATTAAAAGCTACCCCTGCCATTTGGAATCACATGTGTATGATTATTAGTTTGATAGTTAATCAAGAAAAATTATGTGATTAGATTATATTTTTTCTTCAGGATCTAGCTCAGTAACTTGAAGAGGCAACAAATTTGACACCAAAATGAATCAGCACACTTTCTGCTACAGTTTGATTTTAGTGGCAAGTCTGGTGCATTATTATTTGCCATCTCACAGCAGCAAATTTTCCATGAGCCCTATAAATTTAATCCCTCTGGATCACCAAATCTGTAATATTACTTGGATCCAGATCATATACAGTATACCGTTGATATGTGGTAGATCATCTTATGGGGATGTCCTTGAGTAATAAAAAAAAAAAATTATAGAAGCAACATGATTATAATTGCCCCTATCCTGCAATGGTAAAGAATCCATTAATTTTTTTAAAAAAAGAAAAGAAAAAAAAAGTCTGGATGCAGATGATCCAGACCTTTGGATCATAACCTACCTCTCAAAAACATATCACACAAACTGCAAACAGACAGATACACAGCAGCAAAAACACCTCCTTGTTGGAGATAATAACCTAGAATATTGTACATGAATTACAGTACATTGCCGGAGGTTATTTGTCTTGCCCCTTAGAGAGTAATAGTGAATATATGTGCATCATAGGTCACAGTCCGGTTGTTATGCAGGCCACATGGCCAGCAGTGGAAATAGTCTCCCTGTCATACAGTAAGTCTGCAGGCTACATCAATCACATTTATGGGTCAATTTGTGACTGCAAAGAAGGCAGATAGACTCGGTGTACATTGGAACAGCGAGGCTTGTCTGCATTGAAATGTATCCTATTATCCTGTTTCTGCCAGAAGACCTTGGAGGTCAAAACATTGCATCTATATATTTTCTGGGAGCTTGCAAATTTCTTTTTTTTCCCTAATTATGGTGACAGCTCAGCGAATAAAACTGTGCTGGAAGCTGCAGTGTCATGGGCTTTTTGAACTTCCAACTTCATGTTTCAGTAAATACTGTGCTCTCATGTACCTCTTGTTCTTAAAGCTGCAGATATGAAACATATCCTAGGCCATCCTGCTATTTAAAGGAAAGGTCATGCAACGGCCATCCTACTCATGTCATTCGTTTTACTCAATATCCCCATCTTTACACAAATGATATAAACAAAAATTAAGCAGATATTGTACATGTACATGTAAATACACCATGCAATCTTGCACAAAGCTGCAATTATGCCTTCGCACATTGAATCTGACCTTAAACCAATTACATGCATGAACTGCCTGCATACAGTATTGCACTATTACTCCTCAGCCTGTTCTCAAACAGGCACATACTATCAAAAGCACACAAACACATCATACAGTAAACACCACGCTTCTCCTCATTACACTGAGCGGATATTCCAAAGAGGAAAGCAAAGGTGCGCGTGTGTATGCATGTCTGAGTAAACAGTGTGGTGGTGTTCAGGGTGATAAGGCTTCCGGTCGTTTGTTGGTTCAGTTCCTGTGTGACGCTGGAGATAAGAGAGCACTGGTCGTGTGACACATGCATGAGTTTACACACACATGATTTATAACACTCGCGGGCACAAAAACACAAACGCATGAACACAAAACTCGGTTTAAACGTAAACATTGCATCTAGTATGAAACACAACACACCATATCCTCTGATGTTCACACCCGAACATTTACACATGAGCGAAGGTGTCGGCTGTAACCTGACTGGAAGTGACCTCAGGGGTAAAGCAGCTCAGGGCAGAAATCACAGGGGGAAAAAATGAAAGGCAACATTTAATGACACAAAAGCTAGGTTTAAATCAAGATTTAGCATCACGTTGCTCTCTGTAGTGCAGAGTATAACGGTAACAAGATATTATTCTGTAGTAGTTTGAGGTCATTGTAAATCTCACTAGATAGGTTTGCAAAACTCTGAATTTTGAGCTATTTTCAGATATTTCCTGATTAAAATATCTGCCAATTATTTACTGCATTATTTTTTTGACAAATTATTTCTTCCTTGCATCGATACATTTAAGACTGCTTGAGAAGTGTAGCTTGCTTTTTTAAAATATGATTGAAGATAGATCAAATTTGTCCTTATGAGGTTTATTAAAAACTTTTGCAAAAGGGCTTATACACACAGGATATCTGTAAACAGACATCTGTGATGGCAGAAGCAAAGTGTGGGTGTCTGTGTTCAGCACTTACAGGGTTGTGGAACAAGAAATGTCTGCTACAGGCCTGAGGAGTCATCGTCTCTGATGATCAGGCCTGAGGGAATTACTTATTGTTTTGTTGATTGAAGTATGTACTGTAGGTGTGGTGGTTGAGTTCCGTTTGGCTGTTGGGTATGTGATTGTAAAGTGTGATTAGTATCACAGACATTTGCCGGTATTAAAGAGAGACAGAAATTAAATGTTTGTTTTACTTTTGTGGGGGTTTTGTATCTTTTTATATATAGCCATTTAGAAAATTCATCATTGAAACTCCGACTTAAAATCTGCCAATATATAATAGAATTTGTCTAATCCACAATATGGAGCAGACTCTACCCCCAAAAATCCTGTATAGGTCACATTCTAGTGTTAACAAAAATATACAAAATATTTCATTATATATCTCAAATTATTGGGATGAATGATTTAACAGCATTATAGATCATGAAACATTGATGCCCACCTGTTGGCATCAGCAGTGTTTCATTTGTGACATCTTTGCAATAGGAGTCCATTTTTACAGCTTTGTCAAATTAGAGCTATTCCAAAGACGTCTGATCATTACAGTGATTTAATGAGGAAAAATTCTAGAATATTTGCTTATGAGACAGTAAAAGCCAGTTAACAAGGCACAGAGAGAGGATGACAGAGCAGGAGAGAAAATATGATAAACAACGAATAAGACGGGAATACACAAAAAGAGATAATTAGAGATTATATGGAGGCAAAGAAACAAAGACGTGAAGAGACAGATGGAACAGAAGGTGAAGAGGAGCAGACAGTATGAACGAAAAGGAGACCATCAGGGGAGGGAGGGGGAGAGAGAGGAGGCAGCAACCAACTTTAATAAGCAAACGCAAAATGATGATAGGTTTTCTCACACACACACACAATAACTGCCTCCCCATCCCTCTCTCTCAAAATGCATCTATAAACACACAAGCCTTTCTACATGCACACTCACACACACCTATATCCACACACGCGCAAGCTGATTATTTATGCAGGTAGGCTGACATTTAATCCAGCACCTCTTACAGTGCTAACATAATTTTCCATGGCAAGGTAATTAAGCAACCTGTAGACTCCCTCACACAGGCACGATTTAATGAGTGCAGTTTAGCTTTATCTTTTTAACACAGGACTATATATTAACAATGAAAAAGACATAACCTGCCCCAGGGCACTGTGTGTGTGTCTGTTTCTGTGTGTAATTAAATCTCTCAAAATTAAATGCTTCATCCGGAGACAGAGTGCAGCAACTTATTCCTCTAACCCCCCACTTAACTCATTGTATAGAGGTGAGCATGGAGGTATCTTAGCATGTGTGTGTGCGTGTGTGTCAGTCTGACTTTTTGCATAAATATATGAGCTGGAGTCACAGCACCTGACATTATAGCTGTGATATGTGACAGTATTTCAAAGCAAAAGCAACAGGAATGACATGACAGAAATATAATGAAGGTCAATGATGGGCTGTAGCATCCAACAAATCCCCTAATAACATTTTATGGACAGGCACACAACACACAAACACTTTCTCTAAAATACCAACACAAACACAATGACATTTCAGAGGTTAATAGTGTGCTGAATGCCTTATGCTCTCAGTCGTTTGTCAACATTAGCTTTCTAAAAAGGAACAGCTCACTGATATGCAAGGAGACTGGCATTTTACACAGTCTGAGCCATTCATTATTAATAGCTGTCATGGACAGAAGGAGAGACTACAGAGGGGGGGAGGGCATCATAAATGTGTTATGGCATCAGGAACTCAAAATTATACCAGTCAGAGAATTTAAATTCGCTGATCGATTTCATTTCATATCATTTTCATAATTTAAAAAAAATACTGTCAGCCATCAAGAGGTATAGATGCAAAGCAGCAACCTGCAGATATATTCAGACATATTTTTAGTCAGGGCACTCATATTGTGGATAGTTCTTAATACGATTAAAAGGACTCCCTGGAGAGCAGCACTGATACTTAAGCCCTTTGGAAATTATTCTAATGAAAACCTAGACCATTACAGAGCTTTATAGTGATTTTTAGCTCCCTGTTTAGCTGTCAGGCCCACAACTTTATGGTTTTGGTTCATGCTCATTTTCAGACTTAAAAAGCAGCCGTTTCAGTGTAAAAACTAAACTAACTACTAACTAAACTAAAAATCAAACTGTACAAGGCATGGTTATAGACATGCTGTTAAACATAGTGAAGTAGTTAAGAGCCAGCTATTTCCCCTGGAGTTGGTAGAGACCAAAAATGGAGCTAAAAGAGACCCAATACTGGACTTTTGGTGCGTTCCAGTTGTACTGGGAAGTCGGATATTTCAACTGGAACATCCAGAAGTTGTTTATATTCCGAAAGGGCTTTTCCGACTCGTTTAACTGGAACAGGTTCAATTCCCAGCTCCGACTTCCAAGGTTAATGGAACTTCACCATTAAATCCATCAGGGGATCAGAAATACGATTTCAAATAAGTGATAATGTAGCACCTTAAGTGGATGTGTAAATAAGCAACTGATGTCAATGCTGTGTTCACACATCTTTGTTAATCCATCAATCATTTCCTTCATTAATTAATGGTCCCTTAATTGGTTTATTAAACATTAGCGAAGAATGAAAAATGTCCAAAATTTCCTGTGCCGACATTCTCAAGTCCAAAGTCAGATGTCAAAGATATTTTTTCGAGTCAACTTATTTAGAAAGTGCCAAATTACAGCAAAAGAGCAGGTCTAGACCATAATCTTTATTTTACAATACATAATTTAATTGTTTTGGTGAGGAAACACTTCCTTTAAAAATAATTTGCATGCTTGCTTAAAAGTTGACTTAAAATATTTGTTGATCATTAAAACCGTCAATGATTTGTCAACTAGTTGTGCTCTTATTTACAACCCCTTCCTTTAATATGACATGTGACAATAAACAACTTCCTTCCCTGCCTGAATGACTCAAATTTACAAAGATCATCTCTTCAGCAGCAGTGCAGGATGGATGGGTGACTGGTTCAGGGTGAAAACCACTGCGTGTGTCGACTCTGATGTCGTGTTGTCGGTCAATTAGGTTTCTCTCTCCTCTCTTCTCTAATGGATTTGTGTATCCTTCCTCTTTGGAGGCTGACGGAAGACACACCTCGCAGCTGACTTCACAAAATCAACATGGACATCAGTCACAAACACCATACAGAAATATACACACACCCACCCACCCATACACACAATGACAGGAAACAATTTGGCAGCTCACTGGGCAAACTGGTGGTTATTGGACAATATACTTTAATGGTCATTTAACAGCGTCATCCGCTACTACAAACACCACCATTTCCCACATCACACCTCCAATATAACACCAACCATTTAGAAACAATATGCCATGGCCATTAAAAACACTGGTTTCCGATTGGCTGCCAGGTGTCATTTGAATCACAACACTTTCAATGAACTAGATTGTTTCAAACCAGTGAACAAGGTATAATAACCATTTAGCAATTCTGCTTTGTGCTACACCAGCTAACTGCGACTGGTAATAAGGAGCTAAACATGAGGGAAACAAACCTATAAACTTTCAAACTGCTTCATTTATTGTATGATGTGTGGATGTACAAACATGCAACACATCCTGGAAGACACGTCTTTTTTTTGTAAATCATGATATCTGTGGGTGTCTTTTCAATCAAGTCTAAAAAAAAATCAGTCTGCATTTAAAGTCTGCAACTAGGGGTGTAGGAAAACACGGATACATTTGAGTATCCATACATATTGGATCACCAGATCCTTGCCAACACACAGTCCTATTTACAACACAAGTCATTATTCACTCATTCACTCACAGCCATGCCCTGCAAGGTGCCACCTGTTCACCAGGAGCAGAAACCTTTAACACAAGCTCACACCAACCCACCAATCAGTGGACGATCACCACCTCCTGAGCCACGGCCGCCCACAGGATGGAAAATAGTCTGACCAAACAAGGTTTAAGCAAAACTGTCACCTCATAATCCGCCATAAATGCACCCCAAGTTCAATGCTTGTTCATGTTTTGACATTTGAATACAGAGCACAAATATTCATTATCCTCCAGTCGCCATTATCCCCCATCTAACTTCCAAAATTAAACAACTTACAAACTTTCACCCTTTAGTGTAAGTTTAGTAGGTTTATTGCTAGTGACAATGGTGAGGATACTAGAATAAAAAGGTGAAGAAAATTTTCATTCTCTTCCAAAGCCAACATCTTTAAAGGTTCAACTGTAACATTCATTAAGAAAGGAAAATAGGTTTGGGGTATTTTAGGAGCAAACTAGTCTTAAACTAAGATTTAAAGAGGACAGAGGAACTTTTCCCTTCAGCAGACGAATGTGATAACGGCTTTCTGCGCATACATCATTCTGCACAGTGAACTTTAAATATCCAAGCAGAGTAAAAATATGCAAAACACATTTTTGAGTGGAGGGTGAGTCCAAACAAAAAGAGCACAAAGACATCACATAGAAAGAGAACATCATTGTACATCTGTTACTGTCAGATTGGAGCCAAAAGAAATGTGTGCAGGAACAGAAGACACCGTAAAAGTACACAGGATATTTCACCGAGGAGAAAAACCAGAATATATCATCTCTAAACTCACATCTCTCAGACATATGCAGTTGGCATTAGATTCTTAGCCTTTTCTGACTACTGGGAATTGAACAAAATCATTATTTTGGAAACACGTCATCTGAGACTTGTGGCATTCTGCGAACAATATTTATTAATAGGTGTGATTTCTTTTTGCACAAAGGCTGTACCTTGGGAGGCTCAAATCTGAAATGTCTGTCATCACATTTCTCTCCTTAATTTCACCGTTTTCCTCCCTGTTGTCCAGCATCCGTCCTTCCATTTCGTGAAAGTCCAGCCAGTGTAGCTCGGTAAATAATAACTGTTGGGACCTAATAATGCGGTAACACATAACAAGATGGAGAGGGGAAGATGATGAGAGACAGCAGCTGGGGGGGGGGGGGGGGGGATGATTGAACAACATCAGCGCTGGGAGTGGAAGTGGGTGAGGGCGAAGGATGAAAAAGGGAGATGAGGTGGAGGAGAGAGGCAGGGAGGGAGGAAGCCCACTTGGTCTCAGTTGCAATGTATTATGTATCAGGATGGGCAGACCAGCAGGGGAAAAACATATGAGGAAGTATATTCTCACATGCGAGTGTGAGCAAGTGAGTGAGAGAGTGAAATGTTAACAAATGGCTTTATGGTAAAAACATTCATAAGAACTTTACATTTGCTATAGATAGAGCTATTTTTCCAGGGAGTGTATCATTGCTACAATTACTAAAAAGATTTTTAAAACGGCACGGAAAACATGTATGTAATATGTATGACCTATCGAAGTTGTTAGTAAAAAGATGTGTAACATGCCGTTAGCAAGAATAGGACTTGGTAGAATCCCCCAAGGCGGCCCATGACACCCCCTTTAACATTTTATGATAATCTGTTCAGTAGTTTTTGAGTAATTTTGGAAAATTTTAAACACACCCCGTCTTGCAATGTTATAGAAAGCGGGAAAAAAATCCTTGACCTGCCCCATTATCCGGATCCTCACCAAAATGTAAAGGAGAAATCTGAGAAATCCGTCCAGTTGTTTTTTTCATAATGTTGCTAACAAACCAACCAACCAACAAACAAATAAACGGACATGGGTGAAACCCAAACCTTCTCTGCCCGAGGTAACAAGTGCCGAGATTAAAAACTAAGAAATAAAGGAGGTGAGAGGAGAGAGAGAGAAACAAAGAATATATGACGGACAAGGGAGGCTGATATAAGGCTGGAGGAAAAGAAAACAATGGAGAAGAGGAGGAAGGAGAAAGAAAATATGAAAGTAGAGTTTTCTTGACTGATTTTCACATGAATACAAAAAGCTATAGGGAATCAATAATGCCTCTAAAATCATTAAGTCACATACTTTACATCAGACCAATTTGTGTCATTCTAAAGCATAATTTGTATGGCAGCGTTTGAACACACAACATATTTTTTAAGCCTGAAATGTTTTCATTTCAATGGTAATTACAAACATTTGTTGTATAAATTACTGGCTGATGGTCTGACTGTTCATTTGATGAATGTGTCATCTTTGATTTTATCAATGATTCACAGACCAAACATTGTTTGTTTTGAAGAAGTCAAAATATTATGTTGATGTCTTTCTCGCAATGAGGAATAGCGTCTGATTGCGTTTCCCTTGATGTAATCTTCTGCACGGAGCCCTCCATCCGTAGGCTGCATACATTTCCTCTCCATTTGTGCAAGTTTTCTGAAAGCTGTCATATATGGACGAAACAGGAGTACTACTGGAAATCATGGGGGCAGCGTAGCTATAATTCATGCATGACACGAGAACTGTGCACTGAGACGACGAAGATGTCATTTCTTCGGGGAAAAAAGAAAAAAAAAATTTCCACATGTCGTAATGTATTCAATGGCCTCACAGATCACCATCGAGTACATCACTGCCTCCACATTTTACTCCCTACTGTAGGTAAATTATCACAACCTCATCTACCGTCGCCATTTTCTTTTGGATGTATCAATTTCAACGTAAAGGACACATCTTTCAAAACTAACATATTTATATTTGTACGTAGAGGGAGTATAAATGGAGCCTTTAAAACAAAATCCCTTAACAGCTGGACCCATGTGTGCATGTGGACCCATGTGTGGTTCCTTTTCAGCTTTGTTTCATTGATTTCAAGACTGAGTTCTTATTAGGACAATGTTCTTGTTACGTACTCCCACTCCAGCCCAGAAAACCAGTCGGTAAGATCAAGGAAATGAGAAGTCAAAATAGCACAAATACACCAAACATGAGGCAGAACTATGATTCAAAGAAGGCCTGGCTGCAATTGGAACTAAATCCACCTCCTCATTACTGATTTCAAATTGTCGGTGAAATTTGTTGGTGACACAAGTAGCCTCCCAGAGTGCCTAGTTAGGCGCCAGACGAGCTCTGCCCAATGCAATCTCACTGCAGAGAAAACAGGCGACAGTACGACACACACAACCTCTCATCCTTAACAAAAAAGGCAAAAGATGAGGATGAAAGAGACGGGCAGGAAAAGAGGGGTGGATAAACAGACTGATGGAGATGCAAAGAGAAGAGGGGAAAAAAAGAGGCAATCTTTTTTTACGAGAGATCCAAAAAGACAAAAGAGATGAAAGCAAGTGTGCCCTCCTCTTAGACATCAATCAACTCCACCGGGAGGAAGCTTCTGAAAAAGATTTTAAAAAAGGTGCAGTGGGCCTCTCAGTGACTTTAACTCTACTTGCTCTCTTGAGAACACAGGAGTTAGAGCTGTTAAAGATACACAAACTCTCTCCATTTTGACTTTAATGCTAGGAAGGCGGCTGCGCCTGGAGAAATAGCTAAAATGTGTGACAGACACATGTTCACCTGGAAGTAAACACAGCACCCACAGCAGTAACAGTCTGCACGAGCTCTTTCATGTAATTTCTGGTGTTTCTATCAATGCACTCATGTACAACTGTGTGCACATAGATGTACGTTTACAGTATGTTTGTGCAGACATGCATAAATACACACGTGTACAAACAGCACATCTCGCTGCTAGACCCCCTGATGGCAGTAAAAATTGTTCATTTTTTGCTTGAATTGACTTTAAAGAGAATTTTAAAAAAGAAAAAGAGAGCAGATAGAAAAAGACAAGGCACAACAGGGGACCAAATGAGAGAGGCAGAGAGGAAAAAGTGCCTCTGGGCAATTATGAAGTGAGCATGTGTGTGTGTGTGTGTGTGTGTGTGTGTGTGTGTGTGGACCGGAGGCTACATGGGACAGGTGTGAGTAAAGTTGAAAAGCTGGGGTCATTGACGACACAGAAATAGAGAGACACACTGACAGATGTATGTATAATGAAAAGAAGTTGCCAGACAGACACCTTCACACACAAATGAACAGAGTAAACGCACACAAGACTCTTATTGGTCTTGACAGGCAGTAAAATGAGCATAAACTCCAATAAAACAAAACAAAACTTCAGATTAAGACTGTAGAATAGTCCATCAGTGTGTTTGTTTACTGCCATCTCTGTGTGCTATCATTTAGAGGTCAGAGGAGTTTCAGAGAGAGAATTTGTCGATGGGGTGACTCCTAAGCATGTAATTAGCATATCATAGAGCTGCTGCTTTAACAGCCAATCAACGTGAGAAAATACTGTCTGAATGCCAATGAGTTCCTCCCAGTCCTGTGAGGCTGTTTCGCAGAGCTTTTGCAAAACTTTCAAACAATTATGCGACTGTGTGCAGGGGTTTTTCTAGGAAACTTGAGGATGAGGGCGCGGCGCAGAGCGTTTGAGGTGAAAATGGAGCATTCTGAGGCTTCCTGCAGTGAGGGAATAATTGATTTTTCTTGTATTCTAGCTTGAATGACCCTCTGATTGTCCTGAACTTGCTCAGTACCATCTTTATCAGCTTTGTGACAGTAGACAAATTTATCTCCTGCATTGGACAGTCCTTGGCTTTCTTATGCTTTGTGCTTCAGGTGAATGGTCACAAAAATGCAACAATCTCAGGCAGCTACTGTTTTAATGAACAGACATATTGTTTACTGGCATAACTGATATTCGTACAGAAACAATATTTTAAGGAGGACTACATGTCGTATAATAGTATTGTGTATGGCTAAAGGCATTTTAGTAAGAGGACACCGCGGTTTAGAAAAACCTGTAGTGTGTAAGCCTGCATGTATATGTATGTTATTTCTTTTTTAGCACACATCCAGCATGTGGCCCAGGGCAGATTGTGTTCCCAGTGCAACAAGCATGGGTCAAGGGCAACCTTTGTGTGTTTGTCTGGAAGCAGTTTATGCTCTCTCCACCACTGGGTTTACTTACATGTGTACTAAAATTAACACAATAGGTCAAACAAATCAGGCACTTTCAACATTTTTATCTTAATTATTCAACAATCATGTGTTTCACAAACAGATGAACTTTGGTCATGAAGGACTGAGCCTTTCAAAGATGCCCCCTGTTTTTGCAAAATGCTAGCTATTATTTGCTGTGCAGTTCCAAATTGGAACCAGTTCCAAAATTCCGATTTGAAAAGGAATCATTAAGACATTTTAATTCGATTCTTCTCATCAGTTCCTAAATGAATTTCACTTGAGCTCAAGTTAAGTTTAAGTTTAGATGCTGGTGGCCAGAAGCGTCCGGAGTTTCAGCCTCACAGGTTGGATGGGTATTTCAAGCCGTGCAACGTCATGGACCACAGCAACCTCAACACACACAGTGCTCAAAAGTGTGGCTTTATTTTGTCCTGAAAAATGGGGGGGTTGGCACAGTGCAACATCGGTGTCAAAGTTATTACGTTTATATTAAGTTTTGAATCTCCCGCTCAAAGAACCGGAATCGAGAACCGTTAAGAACTGGGACCGAAAAGCAGAATCGGAATCAGAATCGTTAAAATTCTAACGATGCCCAACCCTACAAGACGGGGCCTTACAGTACTTTAATTACCTGAAATTGAAGCCCAGTCTTGTTTCAACTCCATTATTGGAGGTGAACATGTGCTTAACATGGAATATATTCCTGAATTAATTTCTTTTCAAGAAATAGGGTTATGTAATAGGTCATGTAATACAGCAGAAATTATTCATAATAGAGTAGCAATGATTGATCCATTAATAAATTAATCAACATTTGGACAGAGATCCATATGTTATTTTTTTCCTCGTACAAAATATGTAATGGTTATTCAATAGAACACAGATCTATTAATGTTGACAGGAGATTACCTTCCATTTCTCTTTGTCATTCTTTGACAGGAAGTGTTTTGTGTTGAGCTCCTGCTGCTCAAAATAAATGTACATGTTGATTATATTTTATGACTACCGTACTTAAGTGAATGCATCCAGTCTCTGGCAGTTCAATTAATGCAACTTGATTTACACTACTCTGCTGTGCATTTTAAAAGTCTCTGCAACAAGCACTTAACATCTGTCGATCTGCATGAGGTCCTTGGTAAACAACTGAAGCCAAGAACCCATGTGGTATACAGTTGGTTCTGAGTTTACACAATGTCCATCCAGTGTTTTTAAAAGCACCCATTTTCTCTGAGGACATTCGGTCTCTCACTCATGTGCAGACGGCTCTGTGGGTTTGTCTACAGCTCATCACCTCAGCTCAACATCCAGCACCTCCACGTTGTTTTCAACTTTAAATTATTATTTGACCATGCCATTCTTCCCAGTATGATCTGTTTCTGCTGCAGCAAATTTATTTATCAATCATGTTTATCTATTAATATGCTTTTATGTTCTAATTGTCATGATTTCTTTACTGTTTGGGTTATGATCCACCGGAAGATAGGAATTGATTCCGTCCATTAGTTAAGATTTTGAAGAGAGTTTTAATATGTTTAATGGCTGGAATGAAAACCAGCAGGAATGTGAGAACTGGGGGGGCAGGACTGGAAATCTGGTCTAGAGGGATGGGAATAGTAGGACGGGTTTATGAACCTCCAAAATCATTGAAACATACAATAGGTATGAGATGATGGCAAATTAGCACATGTAAAAACATGAACTGATAAGTTAGCATGTGGAAAGCTTATAAAAATAAAAGATACTGTATAAAGGCAGCAAAGGAGGAATATAAAATATACAATAAACAATTTATCTTTTATATCTTAATGGTTCTCAAGACAGCAGAGGAAAAATAAAAAGTAGTATTTTTATCACATTAAACTGGATTTCATGCATTCCTCAACTTGTCAATTATTACTGACTTTAAAATACCACAACAGCATTATTTTGTTGAGTCATACTTCTCACTCTGCTTAGTATGTTTGGGAACCTTTTGTTGGATTTCGTTACAAAGCATATCAAACACAGACACACACACTAAAACAGACTGAATCACAAACACGTTCACATGAACAAATGTAATGAGCGTGAACCATAAAAAGATGAAGCTGCAGACGGATCAAAAGCTGCAAAGACTATATTTTGGACTGATAGAATATAATACCCCTTTATGTAAGGTAACCTGTGACACCATTAGTTTCCAGGCAACCTGGACCACTCTTTGGACGAAACACCTGCCCTTCATCTCTCAAGCCAGCTAAGAAGTCTCTTCCTGCCCCCTGTCACACCTGTCCCTCTCTCCGTCTGTCTGGAGGGTAGGATTTCCAAGATGGAGAGGTGGAAAGTTGAGAAAATAAAAAAAGAAGGATACATGGATAGGAAGGCACACAAATGAGGTGATGAAGAAAAGAGATTTCATCTGAGTAACAATAATAAGTAAACCAGTTCAACACTCAATAGCGGGTGCCATATTTAGACAGAGGACACAGCGTTACACAAACGGTCAATAGTTTGTCCATTTGATCAGCATAAACATCACCATGTTTCCATTTGGCATGAAAATTCATGCCGAATGGAAGTTCTGCAAAATGGAGTTCAGGTCAAAATACTGGATTCATACAGTAGAAGCCTGCAGACAGAAATACAATCAGCTTCATTTGTGAAAACTAGTGCATGTGTATTTGTGTGTCTGTTTATGTATGTACAGCATGTGTGCCTAAACTGTCAATGTTCCCACATGCTGTTAAACAAGTCATTTCATTCACTACAAGCGTCACAAAATTACCGACTGCCCCAAATGCGACACTTACAGCCTGTCAGTGGCTTTATTTCTGTGCGAGTCAATCAATACAGCCGATCAATAAGCAAAAGCCCTGCAGCCAAGGCAAGAAGAGGAGTCAAAGCACAGGAACGCATGCTGTTACTCTGCTGTAGAGACGGAGCACAACAATGCAATGCAATAACTGCAACAATAATGATGCTTTGGTTAACAGACAACGAAATCAGTGACATATATCTGCAGCAAGAGCAAAAACATCTACAAAATCAACAGTAACGACGTCTGCTGATTTAGAACAATGCATGGTGAATATCAGTAAAAATAGAAATTTTTTAAAAAGCATAATAACGCCTACCACAGCAGATGAAGTAATGACACACACTGAACAATGGGAAAATAAAATGCTTTCAGCTTAAATGAGTCTTTTCTGTCCCCTTATCTGCTAAAATCAGACAAACACAGAAATGAAAGACGGGATGTGGAAGTGAATGATTCATAAATACTGTAGTTTACTTCAATCATCGAGTGTCATTTTTGTTTTCCACTTTTCAAATACTTTTACTTCACATACAGTATGTCACTGGAGGATTTGCTATGACCACCACCATGTTTGTAGTCAAAGAAAATGTACAAGAAATCAGGCGTGTGACTAATTCTCACACCCTGGTAAGCATTATTTTTGCATTCATACATGCATGCATACAACATGCATACAATCCTATAACTCTGCTTTTTAGAGTAGTTAGTATGTCTGTTCATCAATAATCTTTTTTTTCCCCGGAACATATCTACAATCTATACACATCCTTCACCAAACTTTACACTTATACAGTATTAACCTTGATAATCAGTTGTACTTTTGAATTTTCTATCTTTAATACAATAAATTCATAAATCAATAACAAATTGTCCAATTGCAACATTTTTTTCAATACACCTGGTGACTGGAGAGAAAGAAAAACAGCTGTAAAAATAACTCCATGTTCCTCCATATACACAATTACATGAACTTAACATAAATATTTCTATGCATCTATATATGTAGTCATGCCTACATTAACTTGGAAATTTCCACAGATTTCATGGACATATGGAAAAAATAGAAAACAAAAAAAGGGAAAAACTGGGTTAAGGCGTTTCTACTTCTCCACACAACAACACACAGTACAAATGCTATGCATGCACAAATTCATAAAACAATTACCTAACTAATTAATGAATATATTTGTCAGCCAGTTGGTCACTCTTGATTCAAGAATGGCCTCATAGTTCATTCACTTTGCCCTTCGACTTTTATACCAGACTTTTTGAGGTGAGTCTTAAAGATGGTCATCTATGACCTGAACATATCTGCTTCACAAAACTTTACACACATTAGCCATGATAATCAGTTGTGCCTTTTGATATTTTGAATTTTATATTAATTTCATTTTGTGTGGAAACTTTGTTTTAGGTGACTCTGAATGGTGGTTATTTTGTCCGCAGCATCTCTCAAACTATAAATTCTAGCTTCAAACTTTACACATAAATTAGTATTTATTTAATGAGTAGCTGTGCCTTTTGATTTTTGTCTACAAATCATATTTTTTTAGTTAACCATGGAAAGATGATTTTAAGGCGACTCTGAAGGTTGGTCATCTTCTCCATTGCATATATCCAAAACTGCAACAACAATATCCACTAAGCTCACCAAAGGAAACACGGATGTGTCATATACTGATGCATTTGTTGTACAATGTTTTGGGGGAAGGGGGGTATGGCATCTCCAGATGACTCATATTGTAACAATGATGCTACACTACACTAGTCAACGCATTAGTGTCACTTCAGAACACAAACTTCCAAGCAAGTGCCACAGCCAGATGTCAATACTAATTTGCCTGATGGTGTTCCTTTGGCAGATAATTTAAGGTCGTTTACTCCTCATGCTACACACACTCCAACACAAGTACTGTATAAACCTCTATCGCCTAAAAATTTGTGCCTTGCCATGCACACAAGTTCCTGTTTTCTAATTAAAATAAAGCTCATGTGTCCCAAACACAGCTGTCTCACCTCTCACCTTAATCTCCCATACACACACAATCACTCTCTAAAAACATTTCACATTTCCTGCATGCACACATCTGCGCATACACAGACACACACGAGAAACACAAGAAACACCTGTCTGTGGCAACAGTCCATAGAGATAAGAAGGCTGACAGGAGCTGCTGGAGCCACAGCTAGGAACCATGGGAGCTGTCAGGCTCATTTCACTGTGACACCTCCAGGCCCCCTCTCTCACACACTCAAACACACACACACACACACACTTGTGATGGCATTGAAATGACTTCAAGTAATTCCCTGGCCCTGTATTCACATTATATACTATACTTCATCCAAATCTTCCTAACAGTAAAACTGTTGTCTTAATGTCGAATCCACAACCTTTAAACTAAACCTAAATGTAACTCAAGCTTCCAACTTTAAAATAATTCTTCCTAATAAGGCGTGTGAAACGCATAAAAAGTGACCAGCTGGTCAGGTTTTTCTGTTCTCATGTAGAACCCACAATAGAAATAGGTAGCATAAAAACATAAAAACCCAGTAAAAGCACATACAGCCTGATGTAGCAAATAAGAAATAAGTTGATATAGAATTTAATAGGAAATAAGAACAATGTTTCAGCTTTGTCCAGTATGGTGTGTGTTGGCTGTAACAATAAAGGATACAAAGTTGTTACATTTCATGAAGACACAAACGTGATTACATTTATGCGTTGTATTTGTTCATGTGAGAATTGCATATAATAAACTGTCCAGTCACAGCTGCAGGGCAGGTCTGCAGGTGTGAATAATAGAAGGTGCTTTAGATTTGAGGACTATCGCTGTTCTCAGTTCCTCTCCGCTGTGCTATAGCTGTAATGAATACCATTATTCTTTTTCAATGATGCAAACAGTCCTTAACTTAAAATCCATATCTGAACTAAAAGGTGAAAAGTTCATCTCTACTCTAAACAACTTCTTGTGCATCATGTCCTTGGGGCTGCTTTGCAGTAAAAAAAGACCTCAAATGGCACCTATGCCTTAATGTAAAAAATATCAGATCTCCAGGTTTGGTCCCATTTAAAAAAAAAAAAAAAAAAAGGGCACTGAAAGAACACATACCTCCGCCAGGTTCAATAGTCCACTCTTGATATGCAAATTTAAAAGCACAACAACTGTTTTCAAAGGTATTAGAGTCATGTCAAATGAAGTGGTTGTGCATAGCTCAAGTCAGCATCACCTCTCATTGTGTGTGTGGCGGTCTCCAAATACATGCACGTGCACAGATCCTGCATGTGCATGTATTTGGAACAGTGGAGGCTGTATACAAGTAGGGAATGAGCATACCATTTCCTGAGGAAGCTGAGATCCTTGAACATGTGCAAAAGCTATTCTACCAGTCTGCTGTGGCCAGTGCAGCGTGCTTTGTTGTAGTCTGCTGAGAGAGCAGCATCGGAGTCGGCAACGCCAGCAGACTGAATAAACTTATCAAGAGGGCCGGCTCTGTAATTGGCTGACAACCACTCCTACTCCTGGTATAGAGGATGACACTGAACAAACTGTTATCCATTATGGATGATCCTGACCGCCCTTTTCACCACCAACTGGGCAGGCAGAGGAGCTCTTTCTCTGACAGACTGATGCAGCTCTGCTGTTGCAACAACCGATACAGGAAGTCTTTCCTGCCAAAGCAATAACTGTACAACTCTAAACTGCCTGACTCTCATTTTCATAGTTTTCTATAGATCTGCGAAAGTGATAAATAATTTGTGTTCCGCTTCGTGATTCAGATCCTCTCCACACTCTCATGGGTTCTTCCTTTGCCCCCGTTATACAACCCTCCACCACATTTCATGGAAATTAGGGATAGTAGTTTTGACATAATCCTGCTGACAAATGAACCGACAAAGTGGAAGAAACATAACCGCCTTAGTTGAGGTAATGATGCTGGGTCACAGTTGGATATAATGCGCATGATGTCGATTCATATAAACTCAGTTATATCTAAAAATCTAGCAAGACTAAAATTAAAATTTAAAAAAAAAAAAAGACAGTCAATAATCTGACTGAAAGTCAACACGCGTGTTTGTTCATCATAAAATTTTAATAGCCGTTTCAGAGTGGCTGATATGTTAGACATGAAATCTCTTCCCCTTGACTCCATATTAGTTGCATTTATACCTCAGTTCTATTAGTGCAGTGCATCCATGTGGATAAAACAGGCTGGTTGATTAAAAGACAATTCAAAGAGAACCAACCTATAAGTACCACTTAAAATTATAAAAATGCATTTCCACCCTATTAGCGATAGGAACAGTTACATTACAAGCCTATTAAATAGATTACACTCCATTTAATATTAGGTTAATCAGCTTGTTGGCATCATTTAATTAATGCATCCATCTCCTTCCCTCTGGCTTAAATATACACGCATTAGTAGAATACAAGCCTTGTTTTGGCATTTATTGGGTGCTTTATGTTAATACATTTTATGCAGCAATGTAGCTAAACTCCTATTACCAATCATTTGCATTGCCCTCTTGATTTCCCTCGACTATTAAGAGACTTTTCTACCATCCTGGCGTATGACTTCCAGCAGAGGCCCCATCTGACAGAAGTCTGATATTCAAATGCCCTTCCTTCAGCTGCATTGCTCAGTACATCACATGCATCTTTGCCATTATAGATTGCGGAAAAATCTAGATTCTATAGATCAAAATGGCCATTGATAATTCTTTAAAGTGAGATACTTGACTTTCCTTTAACAAATAAGAATTACACGTGGGTGTCCTGCAGGTGCTCTGATTTCTACTACAGTCCAAAGACATGTTACTAGGCCTTAGGTGCAAGTGCAAGACTGAATGCGTTTCCTTTTGTGCGTCAATCCTCTATTGGAAACTTGTCCAGGGTGTAAACTGCCTCTCGCCTTTTGTGAGGTAGGATTGGGTCCAGCACCCTGCATCCCAGGATAAACCATTATGGAAAACGGAGGGTGGAATGAATGAATAAATGAATAAAAATACACTATATAATCCGTTATATACCACTTTCAAATTGTGTTTTAATTTCAAATGTTCAAAAATATATTTTTTTGTATACATTAATGAACACTTGGCCCTAGCCCTAAATTTTCCCTTGAAGCTAATAAAATGTATTTCACTGTACTGTCTAAATATAACTTTTATATTTGATTGTCTTTATATGTTGGTGCTGCTTATACACATGTTCATGTTATTGTAGTATGCTTGAAAATAAGTTGTGTGCGCAACTAAGGTTGACACTAACAGTCATATGTGGATGTGACCTCCACAACTGGAACATGTTTCACCCCAAATATACAGTAATTAACTGGTAGCAGCTTCACCTGCAAAGTACTGTTTTACTGTATTTCATAATTACAGTATATTATGTGAAATAAATATACATTTATTACTGTATTTTTGTAAATTAACAATACAGTCAGCTAATCAGTACATTAGTATAAGTTTACAGTTTGTATTTGATTCTAGAGGATGTATTCCGTGTTTAATAATTAAATACAGGATGAAAAAGAGTATTGTTCAGATTTCACTGTAAATTCACAAAGTTTTACAGTGTGGTCCTGATTAAGCTATACATTAAGAGGAGTACAGAAGTGAGTGGAGCAAATAGGGGGAACCTGTATATTAGCAGGTTCTCTTACAACGATAACCTAGACTCTGTTCAAATCCAGGGGAGTATCCTGAATAATTTGATGGCACGTTATGGTGTGCAGTTTTTTTAGTTATGTTTCAGAGAGCTGTGTTTGCTACTTCTCTTTAGTTTAGTAGAGCCAGAGTCACAGAGCTGAGGTGAATTAAGACTGCTTCATCTTTGCAAACACACACAAAACACTTTTGAATTCACTCAGAGGGGACAGTGATTCTGGAGAGAGATTGTTGATTTTTGAACTTCTGAACTCAGAATCCAAATGTAGATAAATTAGAGGACTAAAACCTTTTAACCAAATGGTTTGCTACAGCACTGTAGAAACAAACACACAAACACATGCAAAAGCATGCAAACACATCTCAAGGGTTTCTTTCTGCTTTCTCTTTGCCTTCACTTCCCCCTCTTGCCTCCTTGTCTCTTTTCTCCCTCTGTCTTTCTCCCTGAATATTTTAGTATTGATGAGCCCATTACTGATGATAACAGTGCAATGTCAGCATCCTTTCTCTCTCTGACACACACACACACACACACAAACACACACACAAACACACTCGCACATACACACCCTCATCAGGAGTCGGGTTACAACTCTGCTGCTGCTGCTGTGTACTTCTCTGTGTGAGTGTGTGCATGTTCAGCAGGAGGCTGGGGGATCTGACTTGCTGGCATCAATCCAGTAAATTGCAATGGTTTTCAGGCTGAAGGCTATTCACATGCATGCCTGCTGGATCACAAATACACACATAAAACAAACAGATTACATGGGCGATGCCTGCTGTCTGCTGAAATGACGCAAGGTGACAACAGATAAACACTGAATTTGAACATGTCCTCCCAAAAGGTTCCTCCTAAAAAGTGAACAGGGATCTAAAACTGTGAAAGAATATGATGACCGTAGGAACTAGAATGGCACCCAGTAGAGCATGTACCTCCACCAAGGCTCAATGGTCCCCTTTAATTCAATCAAGCCTTATCCAAATTCAAACTCATAGGCCTGTAACCATGATTTAAGGTTACTGGATTTGTAACAGCCAACAAGAAATCTGGATTTTTATTCGGATCCGCACCAAATTGCACATATTTATAGATACAAACCACTAAATACTGTATGCCTGTTTTGTTTTTTTAATCAATGTCCATGCATTATCCCCTGAGAAATTAAAGAAAATGTTGAAAAATGCTCCTCTCACAATGTTAAAGAAAGTTTCTCTTTAAATCTTGGATACACCCCTTTATCCAGATCCACACCATCATTTAATGGGGTCTATTCTGACCCAAGACCAACCAAGTTTCATGGAAATCCATCCAGTAGTTTTTAATGTTATCCTGCTGACAAACCAACCAACACACACATGAACATGGGTGAAAACATGCCCTCCTTGGTGGTGGTGATAACTACTTATGATCAAGAATTATTAGCACTCAAAGCTAACATTGACGAATCCAAGACTAGAATAAACAAACAAAAGGATGTTTTTTATTTGATCACAAAGCTGAATCTCAAGAGAGCGACATATCCCGATAGTGCATGAAATCTGCTCGTGTGAAATTCGTGACATCACACTTCATGACCTGGATCTCGAAGTCTCCAGCTTGAGGGAAGCAGGTGAGATGAGCTACTAATTGTATGACAGAGATCGCTGACATCCACCTGGCAGATTCATTATTCCTCTGCAACTCAGGGTATTTTCCTCCTAGACTGGCCAACGAATGCCCACTGTAAGAAGCTTAAGTCTTCTCTGTCAAGCACTGGTGAGGTGAATAAAAGCCATTATCCTCCAGTGATTTCCCTTATTGAATTTAAGCCAATAAGTATGGCAGAAAGAGAGTCAAACACACCAGACAGGTTTTTTTCTCTTCAATTTTGAGACAAACAAAAAAAAGGTTTAAAGTTGATATGAAGCCGATGTCTGTAATATTGTATCTAATGGCATCACAATGTTATTATGCACAAATTATGCCTTTCAGCTATGGGACAATGGGAGGGAACTAACAAGATTGGAAGAAAAAAAATAAAGTACTGACATCAATACAAACCCTGAGGGAAGCTCTCACTATGCATACCGTTTTATCAGCCATGCCTTTTGATTACAACCACTTGATCAGCAGCAGGTGCGTCCCTTAATTTGACGGCAGGCATTGTGCGTTTGCATGGCGACTTTTAATTTCAAACTATAGAACGCTGATTCAAGATCAGGGGATTGGGTCTACTTCATTAACCAACATTTAGCCAAGCACAGAGCATGGCCCTGACATTGAAAGGTTTATTTTTATCCAGACAGGTGTCCCTGGGAGAGTGGAGATAAACATCAACAGAACACCAGCACGTCTGATAGTCCAGAGATTAATTGATTAACAACTCTGGGACATTCCCGACACACAGTAAATACTTCTTTAAGATGGGATGCAACACTGGGGCTGCTTCATCGCATTAAACTGCATAATGATCAGCCTCTTTTGATCCACAGCAGGCATGAAAACTATCTAAAAAGGAAAGGAAAACAGCCTCAGGGTCCAAAAATTAACTTTCTATTTCTGAACAACAGCTGACTGAAGCTTTGTGATGAATATATTCTTTATAAAGCCTTTTGGGGGGCGGTGGTTTGCTCAAGCCAGCCGTTTAAAAAGTCTTTCACACATTATCATGGGGAGAACTGAATTGTGGAAGCTATCAGAGCAAATGTATCTGTCCCATGGGGGATATTAGAAAGAGAGGCCTATCAGGTGCTATTATGATACCCAGAAAGATGCAGCGGCAGGATAAGGTCACGAGGCTTTCTGTAGAGAGACACACTATAAAAACATTTTAATGACATTACAGTGTGATGCAGGTGAGCTGCAGGGCTTCTGCGCACCTGTTCATACGAACAGCTGCCGGCACATGAGGTGTCCGCTGTCCCTGTGAGGGGATGACACCCAGCAGGTCACACTCACTACACAAACTGTGTGTATTTGGCTCCATTCTGGGAGCCATGTGCCTCTGGAGCCGTTCAGTTTGTATAGTGTTAAGAAGCGCAAAAGGTAAAAACACACGGTAAACATTCTCAGTTATTTAAAAACACACTTACATCTCAGAGGACGGCGGCTGGCTACGGCAGAGGAGCGCGTGTCCACACGCTTGTCCCATAGCGCATCCTGCCTCGCGCCTCCCCGGTTAAGCCGAACAGCTGTAGTCAGGAGGACCCGGCGGGAGAGGCGAGGAATAGAAGGGTGGCAGCTGCACGCGTGCTGGGAGGCGAGTGAAGGAGGCTCGACGGATTGGTAGACAGATAGCTGGTTGGGTGTGTGAGCGTCTCTCGCGTTCTCCCTCGCCTCGCCTCGCCTCTTTACGGTCTGCTCTCCGCTGCTGTCTCCTCTCCAGCTCTGACAGCGCGCGGGGATTGGTCGGGACCCTGTAACTGATACTCGTGCTGTGGTGAGCGAGGATATATCGGCTGGGCCGAGAGAGAGAGAGAGAGGGTGAGAGAGCGCTGAACCGGTATTTTCACGGTCAATGGCACATGGACACAAAAACAGTCCCAGACGCGTCGGTCAAACGGAGCCAAGGCACGTCGCTCCAATCTCCCTCAGGTCATGCCTGCTCTTCCACGAGCACCAGCAAACTCATGCGTGGAAATGAAAGTTGTGTTGCCGTGAAATGTGTATCTTCAGTGTATCTTCACGCCTCAGAGGACGCTCCTGTTTTTGGAACTGAATCCTGATTCATACGCAGATGTGGGACAGAACTCAAACTTTGTCTCCTCTCCTTCTCCCAGACAGTTCAGAAATCAGCTGGCGCTGGGGGCGTTCATTATAAACCACATGTTGCACTCCACTCCCAATTTGCCTATCACGGGACACAGGTCTCAAGGTCCGGCACAGGTCTTCTTCCTTATATGGGCAGCAGGGAGTCACTAGAAGAGTGAAACGGGAGCCTTTGACATGTTTATTTGGCATTCAGTGCCTTTAAATATCCTTCAAGTGGCTTCAGATGTCAGATGTTTTACATTCTAGGGATGTTGGGACAACTTGACACGAGACTAAGAGAAAATAGGTGAACACATCTCAAAGAGAAATATAATCTATATACAGCTAAGGTTCACCTACACAGGTGTTTCTAATTATACCGCTAATTAACCCCCTACTCTCTAAACCACACAGACAGAGAGTGATTGACGTCTCTGACACGCTACCAACACGCGTTGCATCTGTTCATCATCATCTCTATCAATATAGTTAATGAGTATGGTGACCTGAGGTAATTTGAACCCCAACCAGAACAGAGGATTAATCATCCATAACTGCAAACACCTGTGTGAATGTGGAACTACACCGCTGATGGCGCACCTTCATGTTTTTCATTCTAAAGCCTCATTGTTCGATTCCGATTTTTTCTGCCCACATCAGATTTATCTGTATTAGTTATATTGACAGTTCACATTCTTAATTACAAGTCACCGTGAATCGATCCCTAATGTGAACGTGTCTGTGCTGCCAAATGGCAGGCATGCGCGCATTGATATGTTTTTGCATGAGTCATCGTCTCCAACAACAAAAATCTTCAGTCTAATGACACTTGAATTAGATTGATTTTTTTTTCTTCAACAGTTACAAGCATAAATAAATACAACATCGAGTCTTGAACTTTATTAGAAAAAAAATTAACCTGAACAGAGAGGACTAATCATCCATAACTGGAAACACCTGCGTGAATCTGGACCTACACTGATGACTGCGCAGCTTCATATTTTCCTTTTACCTTGGAGTAATACGGCTCTGTTCTCTATACTGCCATTGTTTTATTTTTATAGTCAAAAGACCAAGATAGAAAGATTGATAAACCTGACTGGCTTACCCTGGAACAGAAAAAATAGGCACATTTTGAGTCAAATATAACTACAGTATTGTCAATGAAAGAAAAACACAGGTGTAACAATGATAGTGAGCCACTGGATTAAAAAGCTCCCATACCACTATGGCGAAAAAAAGTGTCTGTAAAACATTAAATAGATATTTTTGATCGTTAGAAATTACCTGTTTCACAATCAAAAATTGATCCATTCTGTCCAATAACATATGACAAGTCAAAGAGTCACACTGTAAATTGTATTATTCAAGTTAATTGAGGGCTAATTAATAGCAGTTAAGCGTGAAGGTTTGTACTGCACATGCGCAATAGGCTGCACTCTCCTGGCATATCCGGCTGCAGCAGCAAGAATGTGAAGAATGAACATTCAGGAAATATATCTTCCAAATATGATTCATGGGTTTGTATTCTTTATCAATCAGCCTACATTTGTTAGTTGATTAAATACCTTTTTTTTTCTTCAAATTATTGTTTCCCCACGCCATCTTTTGTTTGCATTAATAATGACCAAACCACTTTGTGGCAGTGGTGGGATGATGAGGAGTATGTATGATAAGGGGACCAATAATGCCAGCTGGGAAATTACACTCACAGGAAATAATGACAAATGAAAAAGGAGCAATAGCAATTACCAATAACCTTGAGTTCATCACCAAAAAAGACACAGTCATACACTGAGAGGACAGAGACGTGGTTCAAAATAGGGCATTTTAATACAAGATAAGGTTGGAAAATGTACTAAAAAACAAAGGAAATTAGTCATTAAAGGACACAATATAAAAGTTAAGTCAGATTTAAGTCAGACTATCTATCAGATCTGTTGGACCTATGTGAATATATCCCAGTATCTCTTTCCAACTCCATCTTTTTTTTATCTACCTATAGGTGCAAAGCTGTTTATGTAGATTGTGCTGAAACATGAAAATTAAACTTATGTCGAAAAAAAAGAAAAGAAAAAGGGGTCAGTGTAGAACACAAGATGATGTTTTTCTCATTCAATTGCTGCGTTGGTATAACCAGGAACCAGAGGCATGTGACACCTTACTCTGTAAAACACCAATTTGGAAAATGAATAAGCTCTGCAATTTTGATAGAGGGTTCTTGGGTCGCCTGGCAGGAGCTGTCGATTATAAAGGAGGATAAGACAGAGAGAGTAACAAAGCAGCATGGAGGGAGAGAAGACAGAGAACTGGAGAGCATGACGGAGCAGAAGAGAGGAGGGAGAGGAAGAATAATGCAGCAGTGATGATGAAGGAAGAGGGTCAGGAGAGGAGACTATAAACCTTATCATTGACTTGTCAGGTTTGCCACTGTGTGTATGTGTGCGCATAGATGTGCACATATCACATCAGATGCGTCATCCAGATCCACGGTGCTCGGCTGTGCATCAACATGTCTTTGTGTGTGTGTTCCAATGTAATCTAAAGGAATGTCGTATAAATAGCTCACCATTTTTAAGGACATACCACATGTCATTTCATGCATTTTAAGATTTTAGCGTGTCATTTAATGTCATCCATATTTCATGAGGTTTAGATCTGCAGAAAAGGACAGAGACAGGTGACTTTCCTCTGCTGTCTTTTTACATTATGGGTCACAGTTTTGGTTTTCACCGCAGACATCTGAAGTACTTGGTTTGCTTCTTTTTTTTTTTGCACTTGATCTTTATTTTTTCAATATGTGATCAATTCTATAATCGAACATGACAACACAATAACAAATGGAAGCATCACATCAGTCCATCTTTTTCAGCTTCTGTTTGTTAAAGTATCCCAGACACAGGCACTCAATCAATCTTATTTCATCCTATGTACATTCACCCATATGTTAAACCAGACATTTCTTCATTGGGACATCAGGAGACACAAGGCAACAGAGAGAACAGAGAGAGTCCAGGTACACATAAACTGTATCGGTCCAACACCTCCTCATGAGTAGGATTATGGGGATTTGGTGACCTTATCCAGCCTTGGTAGTTGTGGTAATACTGGTGTCCATTGAATGTTAAAAGCACCAGTCCTTAGATGGAGTCTGGCTGTTATGCTCTCCATTAAATAAACACTTTTTAACCTTTCTCTCCATTGTTGTACAGTTGGGGGTTTTACATTCCTCCATGACACTGTAATCTTCAAGTAGATATATCTGATTTTTGGATTCCATATCCACTGGAGTCTTCCCCAGTAAAAAGAATACTGCCTCTAAAGGTGGGTCTAATCATAATATAGAATAGGATGATATACTTTGGGACAGTCCCAGAAAATGTGTGTATGGTCTCTGATTTTCCCACCTTCTCTCCAGCATAATTCTGAAGTATTGCTGTAACTTGGTTTGCTTTAACCAACAGAACAACTTGGTTTGGCTTATAGAAGTAGTTCATATTAGGGGTTAAAGCTGCTTTATCTGTATTAAGTTAGAAATAAATAGGTCAACATTTTCTTTCAGCTTCCCGCTCTATATGAGTAGTGGTCCTCAGTGTAGTAATAGTCCTGATTTTGTTTGACTCAGCCTTTGGTGAGACCAGCAGAACTTTCAGATCAGTCGGTTTGGGCACTCACTGATCCTCTGCTGTGTTGTTAAGAATTATTAACTCTAATATTTTCACAGAAAAGTCAAACATTTTTGGGAATCATCCATATAAGACAGACAGGATCATTTTTATGCATTAATATTAAGAGTCTGCAGCCATGCGAGATGCTCTGTGAAATTCTGCTGATATTGAGCGGTTAGTATCATGTACACCATCATAGTCTAGCCAATTAGCAATAAACACAAAGGAAGTTCAGACTAATGGGAATGTCATTATTAAGCAGCTATTTGATCATACAGTATTGACCTAATTAAAATTTTGACCTAATAAAGGTGGAGGAGGAAAAGTCTGCAGATGTTCAGATTTACTAGGATTCATCCACAGGCCATGAATTCTTTCTATAGAGGACTTTGTTGCAAGCAATCCTTCCAATCCACTCATGACTGAGGACAAACCTGCAGACCAGCATTGGCATCCATAGAGATACAGTTTAGTTAATAATATTCTAGTTTTCATTGTCATTTCTTCTGAGGGACTTTAAATTTGCTGTAAACCTTTAACCTTCATCATAAAATATATCTCAAGCTGGAAATGTTACATTTGTCATAAAAATGGCAAAATACTAACTTGTGAGATCAAAATGAGGTATTATTTGGTACATATTGGTGCCATATTTGATGTATAGATCTGTGAAAATCTCTCTCAGAATCCAACATACTGTTAGTCAGAGAGACATAAAGATGATTAAATGTTTTCCAGCACAGGGGGCGATAGTAAAGGGCAGCAGCTGTAATGTGTCTGACCAGTGTTCTGCAATAAAGTGCAATGAAGCCTATTTTTACGAGGGAGGAAGTTCCCATTGTTCCAGTCTGTACTTACAGACACTGAGTGGAGCTGCTGCTGTAAATAAAATAAAGACTGATGAGCGGAGAAGCCAGCCGGAACTCTTTTAACGTTTGACTGAAGCTAAAGCGACTCAATGTGTCCGAGGGGAGTCTTCTCCTCATTAAAAACTGATTTGTTTCTTACATAAGATCAAAATTAGAGACATTTCACCCCCTGAGCCGTCATCAAACGTGTTGAAAGTGTACAGCAGTGATATATATTGTGTTATAATTTGGCAGTAAAAAGCCAGACAGTGTGAGATGTGCTTCAGCTCATGGCTCAGGAGGATCAATATCACTACAAGACGTAATGCTTGCTTTCAGTGTCCTATAGCAAGGTCTAATCAAGGTCTGTGAATCAGATAAGAACAGCAAGAGAAGACAACTCCCCTGACATCAATATGAACATTTATTGATAGAGAAACTGAAATGATTTTGTTGTGATTCAACAAATAAAAAAATAAACCTTATTTTCGTGCTTACAGTTGATTGAATTCTCCTGTATCAGCTCCTCGAGTTGAATATAGGAACCTGATTGGATTCTCTCTCCTCAATCTGGAGTGTTTACTTACATTTATGGGTATAGCAATCGTTCAAACTTCTTGGAATTTGAAAGTGCCGACTGAATGGACACTCAATTATTTATGATCCCGTCTGTGCCCATGGCCTCACTGGTAAAGAGCTCTCGGTTGAGCCATAAAATCCACACTAGTGCAACTTCCTGCAGGCTGTGATACATAAACAGTGTTTTGAGACATCGCTGCAGCATACAGAGTGACATAAATAGTTACCACACTGGTGGATAGGGACACAGAGGATAGGGCTTGGTCTCACATGTCCTTCACATATAGATTTATCTGCTCTCTCTCTCTCTCTCTCTCTCTTGGTGTGGATTCAAATCACACACAGTGGCACAGACTGGGAAAGGCGGGCAAAGCTGTGGATTTGTTGTGTGCCTTGTTCGAATCGGTCCACATCACTGTTCGACAAATGCACACAGACGTCTCCCTCCCTCCCAAACTCACGGACAGAGCTTGATTTTGGCAGGAAAATAATCCTCCCGAGCGAGCTGCATTACCTCGTCCAAACAACCCAAACCTGCACTTTGTCTTTCATTTCTTCCCACATTTGTTCTGCGCACAATGTCGGCCGGTAACAAGCAACAAATTACCGGCTGCAGCAATTTTTCAGGCACTTTGTGGAGGAAAAGACAAAGACTGTAAAGACATAAGGAAGTTCAGGGATACAGATGCAATCCTCAACAAGCATTTGAACTAACGCTTGAGATGAACAGTTCTTGCAGTCGGGCAAATATTGGTTGTCCTCTGTTAAAAGCAGACATTACCATTGTGTGCAGGTGAGTTTATGGAGTTATGGTGCACATCATGGACGGGATGCATATAGGCTATGCATCCCATCTCCTAGTTACAGTGTTTGCTTCTCTTAACCATAAAGGTATTTTTTTTCCTAAGCTTAAACCTGCATCAACGGATTTCTGGGGAGACTAACCTGTGAAGGCTGACATCATAATTTTTTTATGTTAATGTGGCAAATGGTAAGAATGACATGTTCCATGTAACACATCCAGCAGATACAGGGCTGCATTAGAATTTATATTGGATTCATTCACTGGGCACCTAATGGATTTAAAATGTTGCTCTCCTTTTAGCTCTGTTTTTGGTCTCCACCACCTCCTGGGGGAAGTAACTAGTTCTTAAGCTGCTAAATGCTATGCTGTTTTCACTAGCTAATTCACACACTGACTGTCTGACTGCTACGACTTATCATAGCCTTTTGACATATAACAGCTGCTTATGTGAGCCATAAAATATCCTCTTCACCAGGTCCAACCCCTTCTATATACAACTATTCATGTGAACCTTTTTTAATATAACCAAACTGATTATAGCTGCTTTAACCAAGTAGTTTCAGTTGCCTAAACCTCCAAACCTTAAAATTCTAATATGAGTCCTCACAGGAAAATCATATTGGTTTTTGAAAGGTCACTAGAAAACCACCAGATGTAACTTTCAGGTACGACGAATTGTAAATCGACTTCTAGCAAAGTCGGTTCCTGTTGAGCTCGCATGTTTTTCAGCCATTTCTCACGCCTCCTATCTATCCCTCCTGATCTTAATCCCTTCCTCTCTCTGTCCATGCTCCCCTCCTTCCTCCCCTCCGTCTTCCCTCCCTTCCCCATCCCTGCTGTGCTTGCTTTAATACCGTCCTGTAGCCCAAAATCCCTGCTTCTTCTTCCCCCCTACCTTCCCTCTTCCACTCTTCCATTCCCACCAGCCGTAAGCTTCTTCTCACAGCCGTCCAAACACAGCATTAACTGGAAACCCAGTGGGCTCTGCTATCTTCATTTGATCTATCGCAGAAAGTTGTAGCCCAGTGTTATACTCAGCCTTAGACGGAGTCTTCCCAAAACTAATTAAACTCCATCTCAGAGTGTTCATCCTCCACACTTGTATTACCTTCCACCAGTGCAGGGCTAAGTAGATGAGCTTGATCAGGGCTAAAAGTTAGTCCACATGAACGTGCCTTTCTAACATAGTACAGAGAAATTGGCCACACTGGTTCTACATTGTATCATAGTAAATTTCAGCAATGTACCAGAGATATTTTAATAGAATAGAGCTACGCCACTCTCAGAACGTCCGGGTACATGGAGGGCATTCATGAGGTAGTCCTAAATGAATGAGGCTCTATGGAGCAGAAGCCCTAAAACTAAACGTTTATGGAGTAACGTCAATTTCAATCATGTTTTCGATATAATGGGATGACACAACAAACATCAGTCCATTAGACTTGTTTTTGCTGCTTCAATTGTTGTGAAATACCGTTGTTTAAGTCGTAGCATTGGTAGCACTCTCTGGTAGCACCACAAGCCACTTTACGGCATTAATAGTCTCTGGAATATCTCTGCTATTACATTAACCAGATCTACATTTGGCTGTCACAAACAAAGGTCCTCCTGGTCCTCCTTTAGATATTAATTCGATTTCATTTCAAAAACGTCTGTAGACTCCGGGAGACTTCGAGGAAGGGTGTCGGGTCGCGATGGGTCGTAAATCCTCAACTTACCAATCAGCATTCATTAGCAGAATGTTAGCGGTTTGTGGGCAAAAATCACCTTCCTTGTAAGAAAAAAAAAAGAACATTGGTGTGTTTTCATTTCACTTCTGATCTATAATCGATACTATATTTACACACACCAAAATAAAATTGTCTAGAAGTAGGTGATAATAATTACTTTAGCCGTTTCGCTCCATTCACTCCCATTCATGTAGGACTCCTTCATGAGCGCCCTCCAGATGAATTGCAGCTGATTTTGGTACAATGGAGTTAAAAAGGAGTGAGCAGGCTTTATGTAGAATGGCTGTGGATGTACATAAACAGATGTAACCTCTTGTATTTAAGTATGGACACATTTTTCTACTTGCAGTTAGATACACAATGACTCCACCAGTGTACTGTGTGTACTGCATGTGCTAGTATTCTAAGATATTTCACTATGATCTTTATCTGTGCTGACATTTTTTCCACCCCCTCTAAATACACTGGAGGGAATCAAGTTAATTACCTTATAGCAGAAAATACTGAAAAAAACGATGCTCAGTGAGACATTATACATATTATGCATATTTCGATTATGTCAACAGCCAGTCTGCTTTTGGTGCATAATTTATCAGGCTACCTGAAAGGGATCAAAAAGTTGTGTTGCAAATAATACCTTCAGAAACTGTGCTAAATCAAGCACAAAGCAGATCCGTGGGACTACAGACTGTAACTGCTGAATGGTTGCATGTCTTCTGTGTCACATTATTTCAAACAACTAACTGAATGTTAAATAAACCCTACAGCCTATACTACACTGCTTCTCTAATGTAATTATAGTTATAAAATATCCTTGGATGGGACACAGGGGCATAAAGGCCACAGATTCATCCAATAGCGACACACTGAAGATCCCACTGGGTCAGGATCATTAGTCACTCTGGATTAAAAAGTCCCCACAATGTAAACTGTTGACTGACTGGTTTGTGTTGGAGCAGGAGCCCTCGGGCCAAATACACCATGCAATGTCATACAGTACTTCATTTAAAATGGAAACTTTTCCGAGGCTGTGTTGTTGAATGAAGCGCCGACATTATTCAACAAAACCTACAGTGTTTGAGTGTCTCTTTCTATTACCACAGTTCATCGTGTGCTGAGCCCATCGCTGCAGCGGTTTCTCATCTCAGCATTCATTTTCACAAGGGTTCATCGTTTGACTCTGTCCAGTTGTGTCCCAGCTTTTTCAACATTGTTTTGGGGCTCATCCAGAGGCACAGCACTTTTCATTATGTGTATTATCAGTGAAATCTTTTGAACCCTAAAGGGGGAAACAGTCCTGCTGTCATCAGTCTTGCTTTTGACTTAATTTAATCAAGCCTCTACATCAGTGGACATCAACAATATGCGTCCCAAGATCCGGGGGCCGTTTACACGACGACCATTTCACCCCAAAACGGAAACCTTTTGTTGCCTTTTGGCCATCCGTTCACATAAGAACGACGTTTTAGGAGACTGAAACCGCAAACTTTTGAAAATGGGCTTCAGAGTGGAAACTTTTCCAAAAGCCACCAGACCGTTACCGTATAAACGGGCAAATCTGGGTGAAAACAACGACGACATCTTTTTCGTGCATGCCTATTACGGTTCCTGCCAGCCTTATTCTCGTACACAGACAGCAGACAGCCTACTATGGCCAGAACAACATCAAAAATACAATGTCTGACTGTCCGGTTTTGTTTGTGCTGCAGACTCTGTTGGGTTTATTAACGCTCCTCCAGTGTAAATCTGCTGAACCACCACTGTGATCTTATTCTGTAATGCTGTTTTTGAAAAGTTACACCACCAACTACTGCCTTGGCATACAAACTACCGCGTTTTCAGTCGTTTCTGTGGATCTGTGTGTACAAGATCATTTTGGAAACGATGCTGTGTGAACACAAAAGTTTGTTTTCAGCAATAACGTCATCGTCCTAGATGGACCCCATTTACATGGACAGCGTTGGGGCCAGATTTGAAAATAAAACAGAAATACATCCATGCTCAGTGTAAAACCCACAGTTAACGCCTTATCTAAATTAAATCTCCACGTCAGGACTTCAGGATGCAAACAAAAATAACAGTTTGAGACTCAAATGAACAGTTGCTGATCTATCAGGACAGATTCAGCCTCATAGGTGGCTGAGTAAAATATCCACATATTTTTTACATTCATTGACATTCATAAATTGGTTAAGATAACATCAGATGATAAATTCATAATATTCTACGGGCTGGATGAGAAGCTGTAGCGGGCTGGATATGGCCCGCAGGCCACCAGTTGATGATCAGTGCTATACACTGTCCTTATTGAACAGGGTTTACTAGACCTACAACCATCAGAGTCATTCAAGAGGCTCAAATGATTTTACAAATGCCTAGAAGGCAGACCAAAATAGGATTTTGTTAAATTACTTTAGTCTGCAGGCTGACAAAAAAAAAGGGATGACTTTTCTCACTGCTCTGTGTGTGTGTAGTGTGTAAGTGTGTGCTTGTGTGTAAAAGAAAGGGAGAGTACAGTCTGGCTGTGCCAACAGCTGGGAGTGATAGTCACTCCTGTCATAATATCCTCTCTGACTGCCTGCCCTCGGATTGTCGTTCCCACTGAGTTTGGTGTGTGTGGGTGTGAGGCGTGAGCCAGATGGCTGCTGGCTGATGTAGCAGCATCAGTTAAAGGAAATCATGTCAGACAGTTGTGCTTATCTTTCCAATAATACACTTCAAAAATAGTGTCTGATTTGCACACTGACCCCCTTTATTTACACACATATACACATGTTGCCTACACTGCTAATTGTTCTGCGCTTGACAAGAATTAAATTAAATTTTTCCCGGGTTCTCCGGCTTCCTCCCACCACCAAAAGCATGCAATATAGATGAATATGTGACTCTAAATTGACCGTAGGTGTGAATGTGAGTGTGAATGGTTGTTTGTCTTGGAATGTGGCCCTGCGATGAACTGGTGACGTGTCGAGGGTGTACCCCGCCTTATGCCCAAAGTCAGCTGGGATAGGCTCCAGCCCCCCACCCCCACCCCTCGCAACCCTACATACTAATATTAATTAACAATAGCCATAAAGACATGGCATATCCTCCTGGCCCCTACAAAATTGAACTGAGTGTATCTGCTTGAATACAAGCTTTCTTTCTTTCTTTAGCATTCAGAAATAAACATCAAAATCTTGATATTGAAAACTACATGCACATGTAAAAATTAGTAAACCCATAGTTTACAAGATATGCTCTGAAACTAACCTTAGGCTTTTTTGAGGCCAGGTACAACACCAACCATGGAAACGCCAAAAATTAAAATTCCAAATATTGTAATTTCCAAAAGTCCATTTTGCATCACTCCCGTTACACATGTACAATTTGTCAAATAAATAATACACCTTTTACAAGCTGTGCTTCAAAAACAAACCTCACTCTTTTGTCAAGAATAGGTACAAGTTATTGTCATAGAAACATGAAAAATAAGACTTTCTAAATGGCAAAGGTCACCACTCCAGCATGGTTGATGTGTCTGCCAAGTTTCATGAAAAAATATTGAACGGTTCTTTAGTTATGCTGCAGAAAATGTTTACAGACACAGACAGAGCGATAACCATAGCACACACTATGGACAGATACATATAGACTATGTTGTTGCAGCTTATATTTGGGCCCTGTGCCCTGAATTTCAGTGCCAGTTTACTAGTAAACTAACCATTACAATGATTTTGTCTCTTTTCTATTTTACACTTCTCTTAATCCCATGTATCATCTGTATCAACGTGGGGATTATCCCCTCAGTGCAAACCGACGTGCGTAATCGCACAACACATTCACTTTGGCATCAGAGTCTCACACAGATGATGACATTTGTTGGAAAAAGCTCTTATTTTTTCTACAGCTTAGTGGCAGTCTGGTGCGTCACGCTGCACCGCAGAGCGCTGCACCGTTTGTGCACCAATAGCTGAGACACACACACAGTGAAAAAAGTAAGGAAATTGGAAGAGAGAGGAATGAGGGTGACGATTTTGCAGGAAGGAGAGAAATGAGGAGAGAAAAGAGGATTAGACTAGAATGTTAAAAGTTCTGCACACTTAAAAAAAAACTGGCAGAGAAGTTTGGCAGAGAAATTTTTTAAAAAAATCATCATGAAATTGTGGGATTACTGTAGCTCGTCTTTGTGTTTCTGTGCAATTTATGATAGAATCTGGGTTCTTTTTAGCCCTTGTAAATTGTATAGCATTCTCCATCTCATTTTACTGTGTGCAGAGTTTAGCCGGTTCCCAGGCTTATGTAACTCAGAGGGCATAACCCAGGACTATGCAAACACACACACACACACACACACACAAACACACAGGACCAGGCCCTGTGGCTACATCATCTGCACAGTCTCTCTATTTTCTGTGTCATTCCCTGAACAGCACCAATGCTGCTTTGTGCTCAGAGGGATGATCTTAACTGCAGACATGTAATGCATGAAGGCCTCCCTTGTCTGTGCTGTGTCCATCTTGATGTCCTATTTTTTCAGCACTGCAGCTCAACCACTGCTACTGTGGGTAAGTTATCACTAGTTAAAATGTTACCATCCATGCATGAACATAAATGTGAAAGATGCATGCAGATACAGCTTGTTTCACAATATTTGAAAGGCATTTTTTAACCAAAAATCAGTTGGCAACTTTTTGAGATAGAAACATCTCATTCAACTCTCATTGGCAGAGGTAATAAAGCATGTTAAACAAACAAAAAAGATTTATTTTCTTTCTTAATTTGGGAAAAGTTAATATTTTTGAGATACATTATTTTCACAGAGCACTGACTGACAGTATGTGTAATTGATTTAACAAATATAAACTATCCCAAACCCACATTTGCCTATGTGTAAGTTTTATGTGATTAATATATTTTGATCTCACTACCATATCAGATGAGAATATCCCAGATGCGTCCTCAACCTGATCAAAACTATAGGTTAATTTAAAGGCCCCTGCTCAAAAATGACATGCCCAAAATAAACAGGGTAAATCTCTGCAATTACAAGGTCTATATGTATAATCATGGTATCATAGCAAAGGTACCACTTTCTTGAGATTTCTGTAGATGTGTAGGGATCAGTATAGATGTTACTGTGTCAGACTAAATGAAGATGAACAGAAGAAAAAAAGGAGAAATTTAATTTCCGCCTAAATATTTTACAAATTAGAGTGTATATTCCCCTTGATATTATGATGTTGCAGCCCAGAACCTCTAGCAGACCACAGCACAGCATCTGAACATGACCTGTATCATGGTTGATGCTGATGAAGTGAAGCAGTGCCAAGTCACTAGAGATATATTGAGGCGGAATCTCCAAATTGGCCATCTGTGCCATTTGGCATTTCTCAGGTACCAAACTGTGAAACTTTTTTTTTCACTTACATGTCATCTCATTCCATCTAAATAAACTGTTTGTGACTTTGTTTTGAATAATCAACTATACCTTTATACGATTTCTCTTTCAAAGAAATTCATACAAAGAGATGAATTATGACTCCAACAGGAGATGAAAATGTCAATCAAATGCAATCAAACATGCAAAAACAGTGAATAAAAGTAGCAATAACATTGTAATAATAATAAAACCATTGCAATAGTAGAACAGTAAATAAAAAATAGGAGTGAAATTTCTCCAAACTTTCAGCCTGACATGGTTGAGGCAACACTTTGGGAAAACTGTGAGCCTTTGACCAGATTTTAAAACGAAGCTTTTGATAGTGGCTGTCTGGAGTGGGCGGGGCCAGAAGAGAGCATTAAAATGTCAGTGAAATACACAAATACAACACTGAAATGTGCCATCAGTGTGCTCCGGGGAGCAGAAAGAGAGAGAGAAGGAGACGACGAAGATGAGAAAAAAAGGAGGAAACACTGTCAAAATGTTTAAAGAAATAAGTTTTATTTGTACCACTGTGTCTGGATGGACTTGCTGGCTTAGAGATGACGGCATGACTGCTGCAGCTGCCTTTACAATGTAATATAGTGACATCATCTGCCCTGCAGCGCCGTGTGTGTGTGTTCATCAAATCAATCAGATTTAATTAAAATTTACACTGTACAGAGATTAAGAGGCAAATTCCTCAGTCTTGTGCACATACAGCTTCTCTCTCTCTCTCATACACACACACACACACACACACACACACACACACACACTGTGGTGCACTAGCCCACAGCATCTGTGACTAATCCACTATTAGCACTTGTCTCCCAGGCGCTCCCTTCCTCCTCCTCCCTTCATCCTTCCCACCACTCCCTTTCCTCATCCTCAGCTCCTTCCCCTCATCCAGCGATGTCAGATGAGCATCTTTTGAAAAAACAGCAGTAATTGTGTAAAACAACACAATTCTTCAGCTTTGCATCATCACCCTTCACTTATCTTTATTAATAAAATATTTATTTATATCTTTTTAGCCTTTGAACTGTTCCTCATCTCATCCCTCCTCACCGACATGTTTCCTTCTCAGTCCTCCTCCTTGTCCTCTTCCCATTTATACCTCTACCCGTTCTCTCGCTACCTCTCTAGTATTTCTTCTCCTCCTGCCAGTCCTCCCCCTTAACAACCACCTGCCGAGTCCTTCCTTGGTGATTGTATCTGTTTGATAAGCTGGGTGTCAGACACAAAATGTTCTCCAATTTCTTTGTGTCTACCACTGGTGAGAAATGGACAGACTGAAAGATAAAGTCAAAGAGAGACGATGGAGGTGGGAGGAAGTAGGAAAAAACAGAGGTCCAAACAGATGGGCGCTGTCGAGAGCAATCCAGAGGCAGCTATTAGATGAGGATATCCAGATCTGCTTGTAATTGATTGCAACATTAAGGTTAGGTCTAAAGTAATGGCCTCGTTTTTGTGAAATGCACTTATTTGCTCTCTTGCAGGGAGAAATCGAGGCATTCTCATGTCTAAAGCTGCAGCTATTAGCTTAGCTCAGCACAAAGAATGGAAACGGGGCGAGCAGCTAAACCCTGGCCTTGTCCAGAGTTTGAAAAACATTGTGCTAAGCTAAGCTAACCCTATGCTGGCTGCAGCTTTACAGATTTGAGAGCATTAAGAGGGTTTTGCAAAACTCAAACTATCTTTTTAAGTTTTTGATGTTGTAACAGGCAATCGAGGCGTGCGTACATGTGAGTATGCATTGAAGCACCACTAGATATAAAAAGGAAGAAGCAGAATGAACAGTTGGAGGACACTGTGGCTGAAAATGAACAAAACTATGTCCTCCAAACATGTAAAAAATTATGTTTGGTTCCTTGTGCCTCTCCTCTTTTGTCAGGCTGGGGCAGGACAGCTGGACAATCGTTCCATGATTGATTGTGCAGAACAGGAGAAGAGGAGAGCAGTTGCCATGGGGATGAGGAGACAGGGATTTTTTTCAATTTTTTCCGAGGGCCAGTAATTGATGATAAACGTGAGGGAGGGGGCTTGGGGGTGGCAATCAAATGCAGCAAAGCGTTCAGCTTTCACAGCGCCAAAGAAGTACTGCAGCACTCATAAGTGTGCGAGTGTGACACAAAAGTTTGTTTGTGTGTGTGTGTTGAAGGCAGATAAAGAGTAGGAGAGAAGTTTTCTGTGTGTTTTCCTCAGCTGTAGGTTGATGGAAACTATGTGTTAATGAAATGTATGAAAGGAACCCGTTCAGATGAGCTGCATCCAGTTATGATGCTCCACAAGACACTGCAGCCCATCAAACCCCCTCAGGATCACACAGGTTCACTCCAGCTCCAGCCTGCAGGAGGGACATCTCTCTGAAGCCTTGTCGATAGGAAAGGACTGCACACACACACACACACACACACACACACACACACACACACACACACACACACACACACACACACCCAGGAGCTTATAACACCAGCTGGGGTTTTAGAGCAGAATGAGGAGAATAGTGAATTTATTTTGGTATCAGATCTAAGAAATTACACAGATACTATATATATATATATATATATATATATATATATATATATATATATATATATATAGAGATAGATAGATATATATCAATGCAGGTATTGTTTCTGCTTCCTTATACATGTTTTCTTTAAGATTTCTCGGCCGTCAGAGAAGCTGTACGTACTCTACGTTTCACCTCAGAGGTTGAGGATGATCCCAGCAGTGTGTGTGTGTGTGTTTACAATATGCAGGGATTCTGTGATGCAGCTAAAAAAAACACCCTAAAAATTAGCAGAAATGGCCTCAGGTTATGGACAATGCAAGGTAAGAACAAAAATTAAAAAAAATGTTTACAGACTCTCAGAACAAAATATAAACTCAGCACACTAAACACAATGTAAACATTTGCACACTATGTAAAAACACACATTATTGCAGAATGAATTTACATTGCATTTGGCAAAAACTATTATTCAAATAATTCTCCCAGGACGCATAATGTAGCATGCAATGTATGTACATATGTATGTAATGTATAGTAGTAATGCACCTGATTCTATATGTAAACAGTCTGCTGCATGTTTTCCTGTCTATATCTCTACTATGAATATCCAATATCACAATTTCTGACTACCCTCGAGCTGTGATGATTTTGTGGGATCCCAAGATAGAGGAAACCCTCCTAGGGATGGAGGGATTGTTGGCATCAGGTTTATATACATAAGTGTCTGCTTCTGCAACAGATATTTGTACTTAACTTAGCTCCAGTGTTTCTAAAACTCATATTTTCAGATAGCATATGTATCTATTGTTAAAGCATAGCTGCTAGGCATATTGTTTTGGTATGCTAAGATGATCTGTTACTGTTTTTATTCTCTGCCTTGAGATGGTCCTAATCTGCCACAGTATAATTGGTAGAAGCTGCTAAACCAACATCACTTTCAATTCATTTTTATTGACTTTACATATGAGTCTAAACTCCTTGCAGCCTGATTGGTCTGCTGAATGTTTGATAAGTAAACATGTTAAATTCAAATCAATATTTTGCATTTGGCTCTAATTTAAGCCTCATGTATGTGTTTAAAGCCTTTCGAGATGAACTGCCTTTAATTTGCAAATTTTTTAAGACCGCAAAAAGCCTGTAATTGAGGTGAAAATAATGTTAGCCTGTAAGACATGTTTCAGACAATAGAAAATTAGTACAGAGAAGAGTTAAACATGTTTTATACAGTTGTAAGTAGATATAATTAGGAAAAAACAAGCATAATATACCACCGTAACTAAACATATTTTGCTATATTAAAGCCTTTAGCTTATTGATCCACAGATTGACATTATTTTCTTCACCAAAATAAGTAAGTTGAGCGTAAATGACGAAGCTTTTCTGACTTTTTAAAGCTCTCATGTCTCATTATCTTAATCTAAATGATGAGTTATTCAAGGATCCAGCACAAAGAACAAAAAATGTCTGTGGTTCCGTCTCACAGGTGTCGTCACGACTCCTCAATCTCCCTGACAGCTGCCTAAATCAATGTGTGCTGCTGAACTTCAGCACCGAGGCAACAGAGACCCTCTGGTGCGTCTCAGTATCACAAACACAGCCTACAGACGTGAAGATTAGAGCAAATCCTGAATGACCTCTGACAGTAATGCTTTTTATAGTCAAATGCTGCAAGGATCAACACCTTTGATGCAATCTGTGTTTGGTTGGCTGGTTTCCTCGACAACAAAGCAGAAGATATATCTGTAAAACCTGTCTGGAGCTCATAAAAGAGGATTAGGAAGTTTAACAGGGAGTGTGGAGGCAGGTTCAAGAGTCAAAAACGCATTTATACACGGGTGAATTCAAAAGAATGCCAAGTGGTAGAAAGCCTATGGGAAATTATTTGGTGAAACCAGGGTTATAACCTCAAAAGGGACCTCGGCAAATATGAAATCCTGCCATTATCAGAGTTAATTGCTTTTATCAGTGTTCATTACTTCAGCTTTGTCAGCATAGGTAGCAGGTGGAACAATACTGTCTCTCTCCATTTCTGTTAAACACAAGAGAGTTCACTTTTCTTTTATACAGAAAGATCCAAATTAAAAATAACCATCAGAGGTTTAATAATGAGAAGCGGGTTTCAGGAGGCTTTATTTGTTGCAGAGCCTGAAGCCACTTAAAATAAACATTTAAATTGTGCAATATTGTCAGTCAGAACAAAACTATATACGTGTAATGGAGCTCCTGGCAAATGAATAGATTTTAGAATGCATTTGAAGAATGTCTGTCCGTCTGTAAACATTTTCTTTTTTATCTAAGGTATAATAACTGTTCAATGTTTTTTCAAGAAACTTTGTTAAATCATCAAACATGCTGGAGATGTGCCTTTTACTATCTGAAGATTTAATATTCTCATAATTTAAGAAATATTCACAAATTTTCAGCAAAAACCTTCCATTCAAACATGAAAAAGTGTTCAAAAATATCTGCGTTTTTCAACGATTCATTGAGATTCTCTGTGAGAAACTCCATTCAAACTCTAAAAGTTAGAACAATCACTCAACTTTTTTTCATATCATTTCATGAAAGTCTACCCTCCACCCGAGGTTAAACTTTATGCAGTTACCTCCGACAAGGACGATATTATTTTCGCCAGCATTTGTCTTTCTGGCTGTTGGCAGGATTACAAAAAAAAAACTACTTGATGGATTTTGATGAAAAGTTTTCACCAAAATTCCATCTTTTATGTCGTGACATGTGATAATGGGGAAACTAAGCTGCCTTGGCAGAGGTTTCATTTTATTGAGTGCCCTTCTAGTTTGCGAAGGACAAAAAATATGTTAGAAACTCCAGTTGCATACAGATTGATTATCATGATATTGATAATGCAATGCACTGTAGCAACAGCTCAGATAAACAACCCTTTTTTCAGCTTTGGGACAATTTCCTGCTAATGCAAAAGCTTTAAAATCGTTTATCTGTCTTATAAAGTACGGAAGTTATTTCAGTCCATACAGGAAGACTTCATCCTTCATTTATCAGAAACATTTAAAATCAAAATTTTAAGATTTGGGGTTTTCACTGGACAGAAGGGGAGTGAAATTTGTAATCTGACAAGTAACTAGGAACATGATACATATGTATCCTGTACATAGGAACAGTCATCAGATAAATGAAGTGGAGTACAAAGTAAAAATATTTGAGATACAGTGGAATAGAAGCTACATAAAATGAGAGAAAACTGGTTCACACCGGTGGATGTCCAGATCTGTGTGGACGGCTGGTTGCTGCTACTGTGCCACACAGCGCTCCATGAAAATGTACTTTTTTTTTTCTTTTTAGTAACTGGCAGGTCCCGGCACTTGGCTCACCCTGAAGGTCCGTTCTTGAAGCTCATCTCCTCAGTTACGCCTTTATCTCTGCCTTTCATTCCTTTCCCTCCTCTGAACCCCACTCATCCGTCTCCATCCAACTGCTGCAGTGACCTATGTCATAAAGGCCATTTTGGTGTGTGTGTGTTTCCCCCCCCGGTGGGTCTCCTGTGCATACTGTATGTGTGTGTGTTAACGTGATAGTGAGGGCCTCCTATATATCCCGGTGTGTGTCTCGAGGTACGGAGTGACCCCGATGTGTCAGCTCTGCTTAGAAGAATGAATGGGGAACTGGTGGACCACCATGACTCACTAACACACACACACACACACACACACACACACACACACACACACACACTGGAACCTCCTGAGGGCTCTCCCTATAATTACTGCACCCCACCCACACACTGCTGACATTTTTTTTTCTTTTCTTGAAGCACATCTATAGGCCTCCAATTTACGGCTGTAGCATGACATCGCCATGAAACCCGCAGGCATCACAAAGTTTGTCCCTATATGATTGTTTTTACTGCAGAGGTGCATGTGCATTGTGCTGTGTACATGTCTACGCAGTTACCCTGCAGGGCAGATTAGAGTTTGACTGTGTGTGTATGTGTCTGTGCGTTTGTACATTAATTTAATAAAAGCACTGAATGAAAACAAGTGGATTACCATGCAGGCTAAGCAAAAACTGGAGGGCATCGACCTTTTGGAAAAACATTGAGAGTAACAGGAACTATGTGACTATTCTGCAATTATTGTATGCATATATACAGTTACAGCATGCACACACAACCAGCTGAATGTGTTTATTAGCGTTTCAGTAAAATGCAGAGTAACAGAATAAGAAGAGACAGAGAGATTTACACATAACTTATAAAAGTATTTATCACCTCCTTTTAAGCTGTGTATCACCGTTTTGACTTTTTCTCACAAATATATCCAAGTTTGTGATTAAAAAATAAAACAGAAAATAATTAGCTGCATCAGTATTTACCCATCATAGCTGCATTGGAGTGTTTGTGGAAGTCAATATTTAATAAGTCAGGAGTGGATAATTTGGAAAACTAACGTGGGTCAATAAAGATGCAACAGGTTGTCAATTTCCTAGAAAACCATTACGACAAAGGAACATCAAAAGAAATCTGTGAGGGACTCATGCACATAAAAATAGATACGGAGGACTAAATCACTTAAAGATCAGTAAGATAGTTTAATTAAAAAATGGGAATCTGCCTAAAACAACTGATTGTGTAAAAAAAAAAAGGCACTTAAAAGAACCTGTTGATACTGCATGATGGGAGGAAAAATGAATACAGCAGATGTTTCACCAGCTGCTGCCTTATGGCTATTCTAAAAACTCACAACTTCAAAATGATTAGCAGACGGCTGTGAGACAAAGTGCAGTAAGACTGTAGCATCTAAACAATCATTCAATCCAAGGTTTATGGTAGGGCTCAAAATTGCCTGCTTGTTTCCACACAATTCGACAGTTTATTGACTGAAATCTTATGCAAACATTTATTTTATCTGTAATATTTTGGGTAAAATATCCTCTTTCACTTTTTCTGATGATCACTGACAAAAACATTGTTACGGTACAACCACTGAAATGCCGAAAACAAACAAGGAAGGAATGAATACTTTCAGTGTAATACCGTGACTACACACTTCTCTCGACTCCTGCTGAGGTCTGGGCTGGAGGGCAGCTAATAATACACATTCATCCACACCTACTGCAAATACATATTATTTATACCGTGCTGAAAACTAATATTTAGCTGAACGGCAGAGGTGGGGGAGCTGCGGCGCAGCGGCTAGCGTCCCCTGCTGTCCAAATAAATAAGAAATCTTTACAACGAGGAGGACCTTCAGGTGGCACACAGACAACTGTTTGACGGTCCCGTACAGTTGAGACAGATTGACTCATGACATAAAAATTTGGACCCGAGTAGAAAGAATGTTAGACAGTGCAGATAGAGCCCTCTGTGCCCGGCCTCAGGATTTGATGAACAATATACTGCTGTAAAAAGTCGAGTACTATGAAAAACAAAACAAAAAAAGTTTATTCCAAAATGACTAATTCATAACCTTAAGCTTCACAAATACTGTGGGTTGGTGGCGAAACTGCCATGTACTGTACTGTACTGTATATTGCCTATGAGCATCACGGGTTTTAGAGACAGACCTACTGAGAGGAGGCAGTGCTGAGTGAAGAAGGAAAGAAGAGAGAGCAGGAAGGACAGAACTAAGGACACTACAGTGAAACAAATTCTGGATAAAATTAAAAAAAATCTTTTAAAAAGTCTCTGCCTCCTGTAACAAGAACAATTTTGAACTGCAGGATGATCGCAACAATTATTTGAGCAATAGAACATAGAAAAAGTGCTAAAAATGACCAAAAATGATAAACCAAGTTCAGCTAATTTTGCTAAGCACTCCATGTTAGTGCCTAGAATAATATGAAGGTTTCTCTCAGGATGTCTTTCATGCCTCTGTCCCATAATGCAATGCAGCTGGGCATAGACTTGTCACACATCGATCAGGAAGTGAATAAAAGTCTTCAGATTGATGTGACGATCAGATGATTGTGGTCCATCAAACTGTCTTGCAGCTGCTTCTTCTGTACAACAAGTCAAATAAAATTCATTTGTGCAGGGAAGCCAGTGGAGGTTATATTTTACATGTGATCCTCTTGTTCGTTTACTTTGTGGCCCAGTCCGGCAGCGTAAGGCTATAATCCACGTGAGGCAGGGTTCTCACAGTCGCAGAATGATGATGTTCGTGGAATGTTCATCTGAAGCCGACCATCACCCTTTAAAGAACAGAAAACTAGAGAGTCAGGCATTCAGATGAGTGATGTTATTCATAAATAAAACCATCTGTTTATTTTCCTTTATCTGTTTAGTCTAGCTAATATGCAGCTTTATCCAAAAAAAACAGTTCTATAACATTTTAAGTCCCCTCAGAGGTCTAACATGAATTTTCATCTAGACTACGGAGTCATGGCAACCAAATATGAGGCTGCTAACAAGATGTAGAAGTCGAGAGTGCAGACAAATGCAGATACACAACCAGACAGATGAAGCAACAAATGAGGCTAAACTGAAAGAAATGATGCGTTGTGATGCGTTGTGATGCGTTAACTTCAGCAGACGACACAATACTTACACTTAAAACTTATATACCATCTAATCATTACCAATCAATATGTTTTTGATTAATCCATTCATTACTTTGTCTGTAAAATGTCAGAAATCAGTGAAAACATCTTTAACTTGGTTGCATTTTGTATTTCATTTTAGTGGCTGCTGCCAGCAGATGTTTGGAATTTTTGCACAATAACTCATCCAAACAGTCATTTATTTTTATATAAATGTGTTAAGTTGTTACTGGTTTCATCACCTAAGTTCATCATGTTTGAACAACAGGTATGCAATAGTTAGAAATATCATAATTTATCCACATTTCCAGCATTGTCCTCACACAAACACTGTAAAGAATACACTTTTTTACGTATGAATCAAAACCTGTTTAATTTATTTAAAAAGTACTCGTGGCAGAACGCGTGATATCAAACTCGTGTGTGAGACTTTCTTACCCTTTTCGCAGCAGCCATTATCGAACGTCTCTAAAGAGCTGAAAGATAAACAACAGAGGGAGTTAAGACGTGGAGGGGAGATGGACAGATAGGAGGAACCGGAAGGTGTAGAAACAGAGGGAGGTGAGGACAGTGATTAGCTGAGGAGGGGAGGCTAATGTAGAGAGAAAGACACGAAGAGGCAGGCAGGTGGTAATTGTATATTCAAACAAGTGAGGTGTGAAGAAGAACATCATTGGAGTCACCTTAAGAGTCAAACAAGAACAGTACCACACACACACACACACACACACACACACACACACTCAAAGTTTTCCACACTCTTTCACTTCACATTGTAAATCTGACTCATTGATATGCAGCAAGTCTCTCTCTTCCACCCACATGCACACAAACATCCTGCAAAACCCCGGCTTCTGCTGCTGCCCCATCACCCCCATCTCCCACTCCCAACAAAGACTGTATCCAGTCAATACTCTGCACAGACATGGATAAATAAATAAAAATATCTGGAAGGTAACAACACAGCAACCAAAGTGCGGTATTGACTGAATCAAATTCCTACGTGCTGCTGCAGTCGGCAGCAAACTGAGAATGACTGAATGTAATGACTAGAAACAGCGGGAGGAGAAAACTGCATCGCCATATTTCAGACATTTTGGCCCAATAGCACCAAGACTGAGTGCAAAGTGAACTCTTTTGGATGGCTGTAATCAGAGCCTCTATAAAAATGAGAAAACAGATGGAGGGGGAGGTGTTGATGCTGTTAAACAGGTCTGGTGTGCTTGAAATATAGTCCAACAATCTAACGGTGATGTTTGTCAAACCCTTGCCAAGTACACAACTCTGTGAGCCGATATGGCAGGAGTGCTGTGTTGGCTGCTGGCATGAGTTCATTTCAGACGACTTTGTTTCTTTTGGTCCAACTTTGGCAGAGCCTTGCCACAGGAAATCAGGTTGAAATTCTATTTTGTTGGTTCTCAGTCTGAACCTCCTACGTATGAAGATGCAGCCATCGACTCCTCGTTCACATCATCTGGGTTTTTAAACTGTTTTTGGACCAAGACATGCATTAGTTATTTGTTCTCTTGTCTTGGAATTCAAGATCATGATGAAAACACTCACAAGGAAGAGTGTTTTAGTCTTTTTTTTGGTCCAAATTAGTTGAAGAACCCAGATCCTGTCATGATGATTAAATCAAAGATGAATCATGGAACAGAGATTATTGATTCTGCACAGGTGCAAAATTATTTTACAAAAAGTATGCAAAGTTTTTCATAAACAATCACATATTTCAAATTTTTAAATTTAGTAGAATTCTTTATTACACAACTAGAAACTGTATGTTCAGGGAGGGTCTGGACCACCTGTGCAGCATAAATGTCTCTGATTAACCAGAAGCTTTTACACTGAGCTTCCTGGTTTGACCTGAATTAGTCCCAGTGATTGGTTGGCCCACTCACAGCAAGCGTATCTTGGCTGAAAGCTGCAACGCTGTTCCGCATCTCATTCTCACTGCCCCGCAGCGGTATCAGTGACACGTTACCATGACGCATGTCCGGTAACACGCGGCTCACCCGTGTCTGCTGGAGTCCTTCCTGAGGCCACACATTACCATCGTACTTTAGTGAGGAGAGGGGAGAAGAGGGGAGGAGAGGGAAGGAGAGGGAGCGAGAAAAGATTTTACAATCCTGCAGAACTATCAGAAGGTTTAGGGAAAATATTTTAAAATAATTTTCTAATGTTCCTGTGCCATGCCTTTAAAATGGTCCTGTTGAGGTATATAACAGCACATAGTCTGTGTTAGCACTAATGCTATAATTTCTACAAGCGTTATAATTAACAGTCAATGGAAAACAGCAAAATGTCACGATAAATGAACTTTTGAAGTATTGCAATTGAGAGTAACAGTCCATAAATGTGTGTGTGTGTGTAAGAGAAAGTGAGTGAGAGAGAGAGAGGTCACACCTTAATACTGAAAAAAGTAGCAAACCACTCCCTCATCTCTGCCTGAGTCTCACAACAGAGATACCTGCAAAATAAAATAAACACAGGTCAGGGAGACTGTCATAAAAAATAGAGGGTGGTCTGTGTGTGTGTGTGTGTGTGTTTGTGTGTGCTGAGTCCAAATGCTTGTTCTAGAAGTTGCCTGTAATTTTGACTCTAGCCTAGAGGAAGCTTTCCTGACAAACTTCTGAAGTACCAATCACTGCTAAATACCATTTTACAGCTGGGTTACAGGTGAAACATACCTGGCTAGTTTGGGTTTCAACGACTTGGGATGCCCAAAAAAAGGGCTTTCCAAATATTGTGCCGTCTCAGTTATGCAGTCAGATATGGCTGAGATGAGAACTGTTGCATGTTTTGTATTGTCCACCTGTGTCACCGGTGCATGATTTGTGAATGCATTCTACTGCATCTTTGCAATTTCTGTACTGGTACAGTTCTTCTCTATGTGGACATAAATAAATAATTGTGTGTGTCTGTGTGTGCATGTGCATTTTTGATGCCACTCAGGTTGCCGTCACATAGTCCTCTGGGTCATCAGCCATGCTGTGGTGCTGAATAAATAGGCTATATTTGAACAATTATTATTGTTATGAGAACAAATCTAGACTCCATCAGTATGCAAGTGTCCTCCATTGAGACACAACAAAAAAACTGATGAAGAGTGGAGCATCAAACAGTACCCAATATATAACACCACAGACGTACATATAGCTGCAGTCAAGAGATTTAGCTGACATGCTAGCACACCTCACACCCAGACACACCCACACACCCACACACACACCCAGACCCAGACACACACACACACACACACACACACACACACACACACACACACACACACACACACACACACACACACACACACACACACGGCTCCTCCCTTTCCCTGCTGTGCATCATTAGGGCCAGCAGACCTCATTAGTGCTTGTTGAGATTCAGAAGAGGGCCGTACATCCATCTGAGCAGTCATACCTGCAGCGTCGTACTCAATAATGTTCTACAAGACATGTGCTTTCTGTGTTATTACCTGGGCTGCTAATCTAAAGCATTATCGGTGGCAGTAGAATAAATGCTGCTCATTCATCATCATGGTTTTCATAAAGACTCGGAATCAAATTAGCATAACATTCTGAAAACTTATCAGCGTCCCTGTGAGCTGCAGTAAGTGACTGCGAGAATATGTTGATAAAATAGGGGGGGATATGAAGAAGTATTGAGTGCTTTAAGCGGATAGAAGCAATAAAATGACAATTTGAAGCGACACGAAGTGCAGGAGGGCAATTAAAAGTGGAGGAGAGAGCCATACAGGAGCCTCCTCATTCATTAATTTTTCCATATTTTCACTTTCTTCCTAATCTCCAGCCACTCTTTATCCTCGCTGGTTTTCTTTTATCTGCAGTTAATGCAAAATGTCTTCCTTAGAATACAGTTTTCCCCTTCAGCGTGACAATCTCTACTCTTCACTTCCTCCTTCTGCATTCTTTATCTTTCTTCTGCATTCCCTCCGTCTCTCCACTTCTTCCTTTCAGGTGAGTTTATTATCCCGTTATAGCGACATGGCATTGGAGCATAGCCAAGAGATGATAGTGCTTACAGCGTGGCCCCCATTACAACAGCGCTGATGTCCACTGCTGTCGACAATGTGAAGCCCACATGAACACACACATGTACACTGAGTGTGCCCACGGATGTGCACACATATTCGTCTGATGCACACACACATGCAGAGGGGCTGTACATGTGAATAGACCCAGATTAGAATAGAAGCACGCTTACAGGTGTATTCATGTGTGTTTCCCTCCAGGGTGGAGCCGACCTTTCATATGCCTCCATCTACAAACTCTCATGCAGGGATCTGACCTGTTTTCTCTGCCTGCATAGCGACTGCTAGCTTTCTCTAATAATGCTCATGTTGACATGCAAATAAAAAATGTGTTTGTACTGCCACTAAGGGCAGAAGGGCATCAACACCAGGCATGCTTGAATTGCTGAATATGTTTGCACTTAAAGGTTGTGTATAAAAAGCTGTTGTGGTGTGGCAGGAATGACATAACTTTAAGGAAAAAAATTATATTATTTGGTTCTTTTCACCACAATCAAATCAGTAGATAACTTCAAATAACGGACGCATGAAAATCAAATGTATTTCTAACAAGTTATATGCTTGTGAACGTAGCTACACTTGAACAAATGTGTTTTAGGGTGGGGTGTGATTCAGATGTATGCTTCTTGAAACTGGAAACATGAGCAGCACTGGCCTGAGTTGTGAGTGCACTCATCTGACGACAATGCATTGAATATGACAGGTCTACAAGTGTAAAATCAGCACTCGACAGCTACTCACCATTGCTGCTTCTCTAGCTTCTCTTGTTTCTTATACTCATACAACACCGTCAGTCCCCAACTGATAAACAGGCAGAAAAAGACACAGAAAGACAGAATTAGCTTGGCAGCAGCACTTCTTTAAACATCCCAGCAGCTCATGATTCTTGGGCTCAGTCTGCTCCCTAGTGGTCACTCTATTTACAAAGCCATTTGAGATATTTTAGATAAAGCAAATACTCCATGCATCAATCCATTTTCTACAACCACTTATCCTTTGGGGGGCTGAAGCCTATCCCAGCTGATATGGGGCGACTGGAAAGGTTGCCAGTTCATCACAACAACCGTTTACCCTTACATTCACACCTATGGGCAATTCAGAGTCACCAATACACCTATATATCGCATGTGTTTGGCCACTGGGAGGAAGCTGGAGCACCCAGTGGGAAGCCATGGGGAGAAAATGCAAACTCAACACAGAAAGGCCCCAAGGCTGGATCCAAACCCAGAATCCTCCAGCTGTGAGGTGACCGCAAACCATTGGCCCACCAAGCACACATAGTTTACAGCTGGATTGATGGACCAATTTTGACTATATAATAAGATAATTTGGGAAATATTTCTGTTGGGAATTTAATTGAAATAAGTTGAGGATGCTAGAGAACAAAATAAGTTGTATGAATCCATTCTTTGATTTAGCATAAAAACATGTTTTTCTTTTTGATTGATATGAGAAAATGCAGATGTTGAACATGTTTGTTTGTGTGATGTCTGTCTCATTCTGTATAGTTTGGTTTGTTTGTTTTGACTGACGTTTGTTGATTTTGAAAGATTAAAATAACATCTTACAAAAAAAGAAAGAAAGAAAAAGACCAGTAATTTTTTGTGCCCCGTACGGCTCACACCAATGAGATCGGCTACTTGTTGCTTTGCTGCTCAGACGTCGTGAGCGGGATTGGAAGCGACATCAGTGCTACATCGCGTGTGCTCACCATGTGGGAGGACGGAGTCTCATCTTAATACCCATGTAGACGTTAAGGTTTTTCGCTGGCCAATCTCGTTCTGGACGATTACTCTGACACACAGAGGCAGAAACACAGTGAATGAGTCTGTGAAAGAACGTCACAAGAAGGAAAAGCAAAAAATCTGTGGAGGGTAACCTTACTCTGACATTGCTGTACATTCTAAGAGAGCTGGAATTGAGGATAAAATAGCGGTCGTGAAAACTTCCAGAGGACAGTCTTCGCTCCTCTCTGAATTTCATCGTCCCATGTTTGGATCCATCCACTTTACTGGCTAGAAGGAAGAAGGGGAGATTATCAAGAACGAATTGACATGAAGGACTTACAAGGCAGTGATTCAGAGAGAATCCATTTGTTTTTGTTTTTTTGTATGTACCTAAGTAGCCGATCATCGCGTCCATAGCGATGTGTTTCTTGACGAGCAGATGGGAGTCGGTGCCAAAGAAGTGCAGGATGGGTAAGACTCGCTCCTGGTAGTGCAGTGGACGTTCTGAAGGAAGCACAGTGAAACACAACTGAGGTGGCTTAAAATCATTTCTTCATATGGTTGACAACTCCAAATTCAAAAAAGATGGGACAACATAAATAAAAACACAATGCATCTTTACAAAAAAAAATATCTCATGAGGTAAAACATTAAATATACGGCCTTTATATGTCTTGAATGGCGTACAGTAAAGAAAAGCAATTATAAAATCGTGTCTTATTTATATCTAACAGTGTCTCAACTGTTTGTGGATTTAGGGTTTTTTTGGAGACTTTTACGAGTGTCATTCTCCGACAGACTGAGAGCTCCTGACACCAAGACTGGTAATATGTGCAGTAGCTACAAAACAATTTGGAGTTTCTATTTCGGAAAGTAACAGGGCTTGGGTTTACACTAAAATAGCTTCTATTACTGTCACACAGAAATGATTATGTGTTGACATGACAGAAATCCCTCCAGTTATTTCTGTCATTTATCTTCATATTTCCTCCTCTTTTCCCGTATCATCTTTCTCTAATAAGCAGGTTGGGTTTCTGGCCAGTGACGGGAAATTTGCCACATTAATTGACTAGCATTTTATAAGGCACCTACAGGCTTCCTGGTTTGGAACCAGATGGCCCACATACCGGGCTCAAAACAAACCGCAACACAACCTCTGGAGGTTGTGTGTCACTTTGAGTAGGTCAGGGTGCAGTTTGAGTGGAGAGTGCTGCACAGGCTTCGAGTCACAGTTTTTGTATTACTGTGGGCCTTGTCATGTTGATTTTACATGTTGATCCATGTTCCCTCCCAAACCTAAAGAGTTATAAATAGAGCTTAGGAGGACCCTGCTGTGCTTGATCGAGTGAGACCATGCCAGGAAGAGGGGGGGGCTGCCCCCAGCAGAGTGACTGACACTCTTTCAGACACTCCCCCTAGCTCTGATTGGCTTTAGATTTAGATTCAGGCACGGTGGATTCTTGCAAATGGAATTAGGAGCACTAGATGGGGCTATAGGAGTCTGATTTTTTTCACAGATGATCTGTCTCATGTACTACTTTAAGGACATAGTGACCGTTTCCGAAGACATGACAAAAACTTATCTTTCTATAAGTTGCCTAATGAAGCCTTAAAATTAAAATAATAAAAGTTAAGCATTTGTCAACTTTTGTTCCTTCTCCATCTGTCTTCCCAGCTGTCTCACCCATTTCTTCCTTGTCGTTGACCTGCCAGCAGCTCCAGTACTCTTTTTCTTTAACCGGGATGTTACGCCGGTCCAGAACCTCACAGCAGAGCTCTGCTGCTGTCATAGAACCAGGGATCTGAGGGAGAAAGTCACACAGTTACTCCAGAGTGTTTCTGCCCTCGGCAAAGGATGAAATGTGGCTGCATACTGAGTTTTTATCATGTGGCGCTTATTCTACACCAGATGAAAGGGGAGCTGGGCTACAAAAATGTCAAATGCTAAGTTCTATCGTTTCATTTGTTGAAGTCCGGGTCACCTTGACGTGCTGCTCTGCAGTGTCCCTCTTTTCCTCCAGGTACACTGTACAGATGAAGTGTCCTCCAGGTTCACGCTGAAATGTCCAGTACACAAAAACACGAACCGAAAAAAGGTCAGACAGAAACATATCAGCACTAGGATAAGAAATAACGGCAGGTATAGATGTCCAACTGCAGCATACATGAGCATGAAGCCAATACTAGCTGATGGAAACAGATGAACTGTGTTTCATATTGTAATCACAGATTCATATGTAAATTAAGCTTTAAACTGGCAATCTTGAAGATTTTCATCTATATAAATAAGTCTGTTAAGTCACTATCTATTGTCGACTGATGTAACAGAGTGATGATTGAGCCCATGGCCCACTGATGAAATATTATTAAATAGTGGTTGCGTGTGCAAGATGAACATTTCCTACTGCTGTAGATTCAAATTTAAAGCTATAAACTAGTGAAAAACAAGTTGACTTTTATTATGAACTAGCTTAGCTTTTAACACTACTGTTCACTTACAGCATTTTTCTGCAGTATTAGTATAAAACCCCATTGTCTGTTACAACCAGCTGAAGCCAAAATTTTGAGTTTTTTGTTATCGTGACTACGCAAGTATGGAAATATAATTTAGTAAATTTATAATGCAGACAGCAGGACTGTTGCCACTTTAAATGGTCGAAACCTCTCACATTATGTCACACAAACAGGAACACTAAACAAAAATGAAACAGAAAACATGAGACATACATAACATAAAAATACATTTAATTTAATCATTACAACTTTGTTTAAAATATACAGTGTTTTGCATGAGTGTGTGTGACTCACATGAATAGTTGAGTTGAGTTTCTCTCGTATTTTGATGATAACGGTGATTTCCTCAAGCTGCCTCTTTAGCTGCTGCTCATCCACCTGCAAACCAACATGCACACATTCATTCTCTCACTCAACACGATGAATCAATGACTGAAATAAAACTTCAATTAAAGCATCACGCTATTCAGAATTTTCATTTCCTTGTGCAATCCTGTATCACCAAAGGACAAATAGAGTACATTGAATCCTTCTTGATAAGAGCCTGATCTTGCAGCCAATATAAGATTACATATTCTATGATGTGTTTGCCATTTTGTGATGAAATAACTTAAGATAACCAGAACCAGATTAGAGAATAAAATGTTTTGCCCTCTCGTTATTTTCCCTGTCTGTCAGCAAGCATTGAATCAGACCTCAAAGATGAGTGTGTAGTGTTGTATGAGGTCCTCTATAGCGCGGCCAGCATTGTAGTCCTTTCCATCGGTCTGGAACAGTGTGGGACCGAACACTATGGCCAGGTTATGGAGGTTCATCTGGTTGATCTCAGAAAAACACTGCACGCTGTAACACATGCAGGGAAAACAGGCGTAACACAGAGAAATAAAGGACGATTAAGGTGAGAGTGTGTGTGTGTGTGTGTGTGTGTGTGTGTGTGTGTGTGTGTGTGTGTGTGTGTGTGTGTGTATCTCACCAATAGAGGTGGTTGATAACGGCTTGTAGTGTGGCCTTGTTAACACGTGGCAGTCTGTTCAATAGCAGCTGGTACTGGGAGATTTTTACACCTTCATCCTGAATGGCTACAGTAAGAGACGGAGAGAGTGGAAGGAAAGGAGAAAATTGTGAATACAGAGGGGAAGAAAATAAGGACAAGGAGAGAGATGGATGAGAGAAGAAATTATCCGTAAAAGGCCATAGAGATTAAAAAAAAAGAGTAGAGTAACTTAAAAGAGAAAAGCTCCTGATAAAAATAAAGATTAAAGACTAAACACTGTGCTCTGACACCACAGGGTGTTAGTGACTATATCGCAGAGCACAAAAACTTGTGAAACTCACCAGCAGTACTGAGCCAGGAGCTGGCATCCTCTGAAGTGAACAGTCCCTCCTCTAACTCCCTGAAGAAGCGTTTCAGTGTGTTGGCGACATCATCCACTGGGTTCTCTTCCTCCCTCAGGTAAAGACTGCGGGCATCATGACGGAATCTCTCGCACAAGGCTGACACGCGGGAGTTCACACCGCTCTTACGATAAATCCCCTCAGACGCCAAGCCTAGGAAAAACACAGGCATACACACACAAAATAATGCTACAGTCAACCAACTGTAATTCTTAAACAGGACATACTGGAAACCCACATCTTGTTCTCCCTACTTGATATTCATATTTCATCATTCAAAAGGGATCACTGTTCCAGTATTACAGCTAAAAAAATAAGACCCATTTTCTAGAAAAAGTCATGGGACATTATGGAGATGGAGATTCAAGAGGATCACTGATGCAACATCAGAGAAATTCAAAGGGTTTCAAGCAAAGCATATGTGGCAAGTCAATTTTGTGTATTGTTGAATTCCTGTTTGACAAAAAAAAAAAGGCATTCTTTTAGATTATTTTACAAAAGTCTCCTGACGAAAACTTTAAGCAGAAGCCAAAGAATCTCAGAAAGTCAGTCAACAGACTGCCGAAGGCCAAATATGACAAATCAGAAAAATATCTGCTGTGATAAAACTGATGGTGAGCGTTGGGGAGAGAACAGCTACATATTTAAACTCTGTCCAGTGTCCTGCTTGTGAAACACCGCTCAAAATGCAGCTTCCTTGTGAGAGACAAAAACCACAATGGACAGTTCCTCTTGAATATCAGAAGTCCAACAGATGTCCTTATATTTCCTCAAAGAGCTCTGAAAAACCCTGCACTTGATAACAACATAAAAGATTACTCTACATCAGATGTCATGCCATGGAAAATGACCATTACCGGTACAGAAAAGCAAGGAAGAGCACGGTTCTGCCCTGGCTTCCTGAGGGCTGACCAGAGAGATTAACATTTCCGACAGGAAAGCAGAGGATAGATATCAGCATAATGAGTGATAACAAAGTCCTGTACACACTAGCGCATATATGGCAACACAAGTGCATACAGCAAATGGAGGGAATGTCGGAGAGAGAGGAGGAAAAGAAAGTGACAGATCAAAGGGAGAAGAAGAGGGGTCAACAGAGAAGAGAGAGAATATAGCCCCACTCCTGCGATTACAGTCATCCGAGGACACACATAAAGGAAGTGTGTGCACTAAGAAACAACAAGGAACAACACAATCGTATTCGGCAATGTAAACCGTGTTTATAGACTGGAATGTAAATGTGGGCATATCAACGCGGCAGAGATGTCACTGTCTGAAATGTCTACTCATCTCTCACCACACTGTGTGATGTAGCCAAAGCAGCTGTGCACTATGACAGGTATGTCTGTCTCCGTCAGCTGCTGCTGGCTCAGGGTGTCTCCTCCGCTCCTTGCTGCCGCCTGGATGGCTCCACACCAGCCGGCGAAATCCAACTTCCTCTCTCCCTCGATGTACAGAGTTCTAAATAAAGAGAGGGAAACAATGACATTCAACGAGCGAAAGAAGATGGAAGAAGATAAAATCATTTGATTGCGATTACATTTTTAAAAAGGAATAAATGCATTATACTATCGGCATTGTTAAAAAAAAAATGGCTTCTTTTTAACAAACCATCTGTAATCTCCACTCTCACCTGCCTTTCTCCACCAGAACCAGCACCTCATTGTTTTGTCTCATTGCTATAAAATACAAGGACACAATCATTTTATTCGAGGCAGCCATGTTTTAAACAGTATAAAGTTCACATTATGTCTATGCTTCAGTGTTTATTTTTGATTTATTTCCAAATAATTCCTTTGTCAATCATCACCTTGAGAACTACGACCCTGTAAGTGCTCAGACTGCAGTACATATGCAGTAAAAGTGCAGTTTGCATTCACATCCAAGTACTTGCGATCATGTGTCTTACTCACAGAGCTCGTTCAGCTTGCGCAGTTGGATCTCCTCTCCCTGGCTGTCACCCATGTAGGCGTGAAGCTTGGACCCCACCAAAGCAAACCAACCAACCTTGGATGTTTGCAGGTTCAGGCCATCCTTATACTTCAGTCTCCCTATCCGGTCAAAGGCCAGTCTCAGTAAAGGCTCTGCATTGGCGGGGATGATGCTCTACAAATAAAAGGAGATAATGTGGCTCTTGCAATACATTGCAAATTAATCACTGTTTCCCTTCTCTTCTGAGCACTTCAGTCTGTGCACTCCTTCAATCCTCTAGGAAAACTAATACTAATGAAGTTGCAAGAGGAAATCCTATGTAATACTTAAAAGGAAAGGGGATTGCTAGAAACACTGAGTGAGTGGGGTGGTCAGAAACTCTGCAACAAATTCACCTTTAGGTCAAGTCATAATATCCTTGTTGCTGGACATGCAGGAGCCATAGCTGTACTGTAAATCTACCATCTTGGCATTTATGTCTTGTGATGCTGAGTGAGACAGAAACAGCCCATAGCAGCAATTCTTTTTCATGCAGCCAATTCCATATAGTATCAAATGTCAGGTGATTCATGACTTTAAGAATAACTTGGCACATGCATTTTGCTGAATCTTCAATACACAGACTTTGCTGCACCTACCTCATGATTTAGTATACGTAGCCTACACGTGTATTGTTTTTCAGCAGTTGCGAGAAGATGTTCAAACTAATTGTTGTTTAATCTTATACCATCATACAGATAACAATTATCTGAGCTGTTCTGAACCAAATTAAGTGGCACAGAAAACAAGACAGCATTGGCTAGCCCTGTCCTGACCACTGGGCGCATTTCCCACGTCAGCATAGTTGTACGACGAAAACGGAGCAATACCACCGGAAATGGTTGAGGGTAGTGTAGCCGCAGTTCATGCAAGGCACGACAAAGGTGTATGGAAGTAAGAAGGCGTTGATGGATAGACCGTTGACCGACAGACGTATCCATTTACGTATGTAGAGGGAACATAAATGGGCCTGAAGGAGAATGTAGGTGAATTTGTGCTTGTGTTTCTAAACCCCAATCTGTATTTGGTGGTTACCTTGGCAATAGACTTGACCCATTCCTTGTGCCTGACTGGGTCATCAGTGCCAAACAGATAGATACGCTCCGCCTCTGAGTAGAGTTCAAAGGTATGGTCATACCTGAGGGATAGAAAGACAGATTAGAAAGAAATAGGAAAGAAAAGAGGAGGGAAAGAGGAAGAAAGAGGACATTATTTCATTTTGGGTGTGCTTACCCGTGTTTCTCTGGCATGTTGACAGCCAAACACACTATCTCTGAAGCCTTCAGGGCTCCGTTAGGGTTCGAGTTCTTGTCACTCTCATAGTAGCTGAAAGTGCCATCATTCAACGTGCACCAGCGACGACTGAACTCTACAAGGAGAGACAAAAAAAAAGATTTACCAAGCATAAATACATCACAATATGACATCTATAGATACTGTAGTTTCCTATGTTCTTTATTGCATGTGGTAGATACCCTCTTTGGCTTTGCGCTCTGTGATAGCGCGACCCATGGATGCGGTCTTGAACAGGAAACCATTGTGGGTGACACTACATGGTGCTGAGTAATGTACTGCCTCCATGGCCCCATCCACCTCGGACCGCGGTAGCTCTGCAGCAGAACAAATAAAACAAACAAACAAACAAACAAACAAACAGAAAAAAGGTAAATAATCTTCTTGTGGAGATCTTTGTGAAATAAGAGAAGTGAATCTGGTAAAATTAAGTGGAAAATTGTAAACACCAAAAACACTCCTGAGTATGACAGGAATGTGCATTCTGTTATGTAACATTTACCCAAATACCGTTACTATAGAAACAGATGTTGGTTGGATGGTAATTTTCACAGTATTATTGTCACATAGCCAGACAATATAGGCACTAACAGGCCTATACTGTCCTACATAGGCCTACATATTATTTACCATGTATACTGGAGCTGTGCTACTTTAATTGCTAACCTTTTTTTTTTTTTTTTTTACTTTCATTTTTATGTTAAGCAGTTATGGATACAACACAGACGATTCAGATAGTCTGTCTTACCTCTGTTCAACCCTAAAGAATCAAATGGGTTTCTATGTGATCCTGAGCATGCAGAGTCATACTGTACCTGTGCTGAGGTTGTGGCTAATCAACTCTGCCTGTAAGGGTTGTGAGTGTGCGTTGGCCAGGGAGAGAGGAGAGGGCCAACTCGCATCACCAGTTGAACAGTTTACATCTGCACCACAGAAAATCAGGCTTAACGTCTCCAGCAAATCGCTGCACTGCACGTTTATACAAAGAGCCTATGGGGAAGGAAAGAGGAAGAAAAAAAGAGAAAGAGAAAGATAGGATAAGATAAGATATTCCTTTATTAGTCCCACAGTGGGGAAATTCACAGACACATATTGTAAGAATACTCTTTGGGTAGTAACTGTGCTACTATTTGAATAATGAAACCATGATCTGGTGGGGAGGGAAAAATCAACGGGGTATAAAAGTGAGAGGTTGAAACAAAAAAGTGCAAGGGAGGAATGCAGTTCTAGACGGACAGAGGAAGAAAGAGATTAAAAAGAATGACACTAGACTGATAATAAACTGATGACTTTTGCGCTGTGGTCCTGCAGCTGCTGGCCTGGCTTTAATCATGTCATGGGGTTTTCTGTCAGCTTTGTTTTGAAGGAAACAGCCAAGGCCAAACTCAGTGGTTCTGTATAGGCAGGCCTTAAAACCTGCTCTCACTGCTCTGGAGCCAACTATTATTTGGAAATGCATGTCTTGGGATGAATCAGTGTTTGAATTCATTTCATAATGATTTGTCTATCGATTCTGATGAACCTTTTCCATACTTTCAGAGGAGCACTGGTGAAATGAAATCCAATCTAACAGGAAAGGTAAAGGTAACAGGTTTGAGACACATAGGCTACTCTTTGGGTAGGGCTGCAAATCCCATTTCACTAAAGGAACTATGGAGGCATATCCAATATTTAGGCCAATGTTACATTCAAGCAGACTAATATTAATGTTAATATATCAATTAATATTAATTTATATTATAATTAATATGCAGTATTTGAATGTGAAGTGACAAAAAACAAAGGTTTAGATGGAAATGTGCATAGATTTAGTAGGGAATTTTAAAAAAACTTACATATATCTTTGGAAAAACAGGGGAAAAAACCCCAAAACAAAACAAACGGATATTAACATCAAAACAGAGAAACTTTCCACACCCAGAATACAAAACCAATGTGGTGTCATTGTGTAAAGTTTGGTTTTATGATGACAAACAAATACAGATTTCTGAAACTGACAGAACTAACAGTCTTAATGATAAAACTTTCGTCTTGTCTTTATCGTCAAACAATAAATTAGCACATTTTGTCCAAACACTGTAAACCTGAATGCAAAGAGAGAGGAAAGAGTGGGAGGCAAAATGGGAAAGAGGAGAGGACTGAGGAGAGGAGGATGCAGTGTTTTTACAGCTGAGGAACTCAACTGGGGAGACTCATGACACACACACACACACACACACACATAGACAGACACACACACACAGTCACATATATAAACTTCCCTAAGTAACTTTTGGGGATATTACAGTAAATAAACTTACATTTATTTCCAGGAGATTTACATAAATCCAAACCCTCCCCATGAGCCGGGCCTAGCCTTGACCTAAGCCTGACCGTAACCACTGCCCAAAACAAATAATAATAATCAGCTGTTTGTCAGTTTGGGGAGTGACTTTTGTCCCAGAGGGTACCAGCCTTTCCCAATTCACTGGTCTTAAATCTGTGTGTCCCAACGACCCATACACACAAACAAGTACGTCTGTCATCTGTTCAAACCAGTAAATCTCTTTTGGATGTGACTGGGAAATTCAACAGCACTCTGTCACATATACAGACAGAACCCCTCCTTTATTTAAGCACCGTTGAGCCTCCACACACACATACATACATACATAAGAACAAACAAACCTATTAAATAAAGATTAAAATTGCTCAAGAAACCCTGACACCAACACACACAAGACACAGAAGCACCACTGGACAAAGAGCTTGTAGGAGAGGAACATGTCCACTCCTATAATCTCATCATATGGATCACATGAGTGTCATGATATAGCTGATATATATATATATAAAAGGCTTGGTGATGTCATTTTAAGCTGCATTGCAGGGACTTGAGTGGCTACATACTTTTTCAGCAGCTTCTTTTTGTTTAAATATGAAGCAAATGTCACAGGTACCGTTGTCAGGAAGAAAGCCAGTGAACTATATGAAAGCAGACATGCAGATTAACAAACAACAATAATAAACTACTGAAGAATGATGTTAACATACTGCTAGAGTTGTAAATGTTGAGACTTAAGAGATGTCAATAAAATATATTACTAATTATTCATAATTACATTCAAACTTTGCTTTTCTTAAGTTTGACTGAATCATAATGAGGGAAATAAGGAGGTGAGAGAGTTGAAGCTAATTAAATAAGAGATCCATACTATGCTGCACATAGCTCTGATCCCTGGAGTGGGTTAGATATTTAATATCTTATCCTTTTTCTGCTTGGATGTGACACTTTTCTCTTTTCCTCTGCCGGGAAAACAATTCATTGTATGTCTGCAGCATTCTTCCACTCTCTCCTTGTAGTTTTTCTTCTGTTTGCCACTTAATTCACCTTCCGGGCAGAAAGATTTATTACAGCCTCATCTTTGGAAAAACTGTACACTTCAAATACAAACATAGCTATAGTCTGCTCTATCCTACTGAGGCTGTGAGAGAAAGTCTCTGCCCGTTTGCTGCCTCCTATATTATCCACTTTAATCACATTGACCTGACCTGATCTTGTTTATGTCTTCTTGCTGATGCTACAAGTCAGAAAAGTCAATACTTCATATCAATCCCTGCAGGCTAGCATTAGCCACCATGCTACAGGAAAAAACCATAATCATGGTACCCTTTTATTGGTCCACAGGCATCACACATATCAGAAAGAGTACTTTGCTGTAAGTGCAGATCAATGAGATGGATGAGATGTGACGTTTTGTGTTGACACATTCATGAGCCTAATGACTGAGTGTGTGTTGCAGTAAAAATGAACAGAAACCAGCCCTCCGGACCAGTTCCGTGTGGACACACATGTGACAGCTATATGTTGTGTATCTAGGTCAGCGCCCTGTAATGTATCAATAGCCTACCATGTGCCTTGTGACCAAGAGAAGTGAACCAATCAGAAGACAGTACAATGAGGAAACGGGTTTGAGTATTCCAAGAAACCATGCCCTCCAACATCTGCTGCCTATGAAACATGGAGTAATGTAAAAACACACACACACACACATAGAGAGAGAAGAGAAGAGAATTCAAGAATCTTTTCCAATTTCCCCTGAGAGAAAAGGTTTTCTCTGGGTGTGTCTAAAATCACAGGCCTCCATCTGGCCTCTGCAGTTAAATGGGACAGAAAGGGGAGGAAAACAAAGAGATGAGAGGCACTGGAAAAAAGGCAAATATTGTGAAAGGAAGATGAAAACATTTTAGGGAGGCAAGTTCATCTGAGACAGAGACTCTGTGCCTCAACACAAAAACAGTCCCGGCAGGACAGACATGCACACATGTCCATTTGGAGTATACTGAAGGTCCAAGGGATGATATATCCAATATATGTGTGTGTGTGTGTGTGTGTGTGTGTGTGTGTGTGTGTGTGTGTGTGTGTGTGTGTGTGTGTGTGTGTGTGTGTATTAAATATATTAAATCCAGATGAGGTAGAGCAGCGATCCACATATGTTCCACTATTACCTCACCGGGGACAGTTTAGAGAGAGAGAGAGACGGAGATGGGATGGAGAAGGAGGTGAAAGTGAAAATCCAGATGGACACAGAAAAAGACAAAGAAGGGGGAAAAGAAAGGCGTTGTGAAATAGTCAAGAGAGCAGATTCCACATCCTACAGCGTGAATAACGAGACGAGGACTTAGGGGAGGAGTTGGAAAAACGGGACGAAAGATGAAACAAAAGAATGAGAAACAGCAGGGAGTGGTGGAAAGGAAGGGCAAGAGAGATGAAGCCAATCTTCAAAACTGTCAAAGTGCAAAGAAAAGCCAATCAAACGTTTTTACTGCTGCCTCTCAGCTACAGTAGGACCTGTTCCTATAATAAGAACCGATAAAAACGCTGATTGCCCAGCCATGCGGTCCACATGGACACAACAAACAGAAGTTAGAGAAGACTTGGATCAGACCTCGGTATAGTGACTGTCCAGATGGAAAGCCAGCATGTGTAATCTAATGTGTACAATTTCTAGGAAAACAAACAAAAGCAGCAAACACGCATGACTGTGTGAGACATACTTGAGATAACTGTCTCATACTCAAAGGCACAGATCATCTTAGACAGCCAGTAATTCTTCATGTGTTACATAATTCAATGCCATACTGTACAGTTTTTATGCTCCTCCCAGTGTCTTCTTTGCTCTCTCACAAACAAATAAATAAATCAACGAAGCATTCAAACATTGCCAGTCAATCAATCAAAAGTAATGCCAGCATAATATCATCAGAAATGTAGGAATTCTTCACATGCTGGTGACAAAAAAAAAAAAAAAAACAGCATTGGCCCTCCAAACACGAACACCAAGATAAGTATTCCTGGGACATGTGGGAGGCATGCTCAAACACAATAAACACTTTTTCTATCACGTCAACAGCATATTTTTAACAACTACAGTTGACTATACCTAGGACAAGAGAGGGAAGAGTGAGGGGGGAAAAGAGAAAGAGAGAAGGGACACAGACAATGGTGTCCATTGACAGAGGTGAGTCTCTCGTCTCACCCACACACACAAGCACAGATAGAGAGAGCGACACAGACCAAAAATGCAAACAGAACAAACATGCCTACACACACATGGTTATGCATATTAGCGTGCATTTGCCCACTTCGCTGAAAAACAGACGCACAATAACTCTAATGTCCTCACTGACATAGAGCTACAGTGCAACAGGCCTTATGGTCTAAATACATTTAAATGGCTTTTGTCCGAATGCATGCAATACTGTCAGAGATCCAAAGTCCACTGACGCACATTCTTATGCTTGTGCTAACGTAATCTCACTAAAACACATTCATACTTACATTCTTTTCAGAGATAGTCTGCAAGGTCACACGGATACAAGACAAAAACACACATTTTCACCGCTCTCTCATGAAGCTCAGCAGTGCAAACAACCTTACCTGGAAGTTTTCACCTACTTTCAATCTCTACTTTGTGCGTCAGCCGACAGCGACGCGCACACAAAGTTGTAAAAGTAATAAAATTCTTGTTTGTGGCGCTTTGTTGTTCGCAGAAACTAAAGGCAATGCTGGCAACTTCCAAATGAGAGAAGAGGCAGGAGTGAGGAGATCAACTTTCCTCTGCAGTCCCAGTCAAACAATGAGGGGGGGGAGGCAGAGTAGAAAGACGGAGGCGGAGTTAAAGCGCATTCCAGCAAAAGGAGCGAGTAATGATGTCACATTCAGAGGAAAGGAAGAAAAAAAACAAAAGAGAGAGGAAATAGAGAAGAGGAGGCAATAAGCCAGGAATTTAGATAAACAAACATCAAAGTGGCTCATAAAACACACTTGTCACATTGTGTCTTCATGTCAATCACCCTTCACACTGCATGGTTAACACAAACACTACAGAGTCCATTCTTTCTTATGACACACCCAAGTGGAAAGATGCAATGCAGCGCTGAGGTATTTGAAGCATTTGATCTGAGACATAGGGGAGCAGGTAGACCGAGGAGCAACCAGAGGAGAGCATGTCTGAAATGAAATGCGTTCTAAAGGACAGAGAAATAAGATTCTAAAGAGACGGTCTGAGAGAGAGGATGATCACAGGAAAAACAGATAGTCATCATAGGGGAGGACTGATTCAAGAAGGGAGGATCAGCAGCTGGAAAAATAAAAACTTTTAACAGTGTGTGCAGGTCTGTGTGTGTGTGTGTGTGTGTGTGTGTGTGTGTGTGTGTGTGTGTGTGTGTGTGTGTGTGTGTGTGTGTGTGTGTGTGTGAGACAAAAAAGAAAACTTTTTTCTTTTTTTCACTCCAGCGGCAAATCCCAAACACAGTGACTCACACACCCGCACACAGACCAGCTTGAATGCTCTAGGGAGGAAAAAATAGAACTTACAGTCAGGTACGTGACTAAATGTGACGAACTCACACACCCGGTATGTCTGCTAGCAGTCCACATTGTATGTGGTCCAGTAAGTGGGTTAAGCTGCTAATGATCAAGCCAGGTCTGAACTCTGAGATATTTACCGCGCACAGTGGTGCACAACAGTGGCATAATGAAACTTCTAGCCCAAATGTCTTACCTCTGACTCCTACAGACCAACTTTATCGTGTTGACAGCGAGGTATACGGCTCCCACTGACGAGGACACGAGTATAGATACCCTCATTGTCCATCCTGGGAGGGCTGTTGTGTGCAGATAGTGTGATTCCTAATCTCCATTGTTATGTCTCCCAAACACAGAGACGATCCTCTTACACCATTAGTATTAGCTGAAATGTTTTGCAAACACTGGTGACTCAGAGGCGAAGCAGGATTTAGTTAGTTTGAAACCTGCATCGACATCACTCAGTAATTCATTTACTTTGCAAATGGCAGACTTTATCCTGTATGTTGGATGATATTTTCGTCATTTTACCTTAAAATAAAAGCTTCACAATAATATTTCATGGTACACTGACTAATAGGTTCATTATATGATGGAGAATGCCTTGTTCTTTTAGTTTGTGAGTCGGGCTGCTTGGTATAATCTCCCCCAGGAAGTGTTAAACGCTTTACAGCCAACACACCACCAACTATGTCGGTCAAACCGGGTCATCTGTTCTACCTCCGATGTCCTCAGCCTGCTCGGCCTCAACCCTTGGAGGTTAACAGAGTTTCCTGATGGCCAGATAGCTTTACTTGTTACCAAAATAAAAAATAAAATAAATTTAAAAAATCACACATGAGTAAAAGTAAAGATATGGTGTTAAAATTGTACTCTGGGAAAAATCAAACTCATGCAGATGAATATTTCTTGAGTTCAAATCTTAAATTATCTCATTAATTTTACTTAAGTATCAAAAGTACAAGAAAATGTAAATTAGAGATAAATATGTGTATATTCTGTATGCTAGGAGCCAACCAATTATCTGCCTGTTCAATTATCAGATCATTTATTGAGCGTTTTTCTGGTTATTGGAATCAGTGTTGTTGTTGTTTTTTTATTGCCGATAACTACAGTAATTCAATCTTAGTTATATCCCAGTCCTATTGCTAGTTGCTGCTAACTGTAGTTGCCATTAGCTAGTGTGCTTAGTTAGCTGTGCAGCTGGGGGTATGTTAGAGCTGACACATCTGTGAAGGCACCATTAAGGTTGAAAGGTACATACAAGTTTTGTTAAAAGGGCTTGGCTTCGTAATCAAGAAAGTGGCTATACTTGACTGACCTGCCTGCAGTTTAAACCTGCCTCCCATTGAAAAGGTGTGGCACATAATAAAAAGCAAAAATACAACAATGGAGACAGGAGACTGTTGAGCAACTTAAGTTTTGTATCAAGCAACAATAGGTCAGAATTCCACTTTCAAAACTTCAACAATAAGTAATAATAAATAATTAAAAGACAAGGCAATGTCACATGTTGCAGGCATCAAATTCTAAAGGAGTGTATATTTTTTTTAAATAAAGTTTGAATATGATATATTTTGCCTTTCTATTGCATTAAATTGAACATACTTTGAAAATGATGTGGAAATCACTGCATTCTTTTAATTCAGTTTTACACAGCATCCCAACTTTTGGAACAGGGGCTGCAGTGACTGGCTTGATAAGCTAGGTCTTGTGTTATTGCACTTGCTTGATGTTTGGCTATGTTGGCAATTAGTTTTTAATCACTGATAATGTAATCATAACAAATCATATGTACAGTTCTCCATATTTATGACAGTGGTATATAAGTTAGGGGAAGTGTAGGGGAGCCAAATTGCAAATAATGCTAATTTTCATATAATTCTAAATGGGTATTTAGCCACTATTTGCAATCTTGGAAGCTTTGTTTCTCTCCAACTGCAGTGAGTACTTTAAAAACATGAATAGATTTCCTTTTGCAAGATATTAGGCTCTAAAAGGTATTACTGGTTTCATTGGAAAAGCCTATTTGGTTGTCTTTCTGTCAGTCACTAACAGCAGAGTACAAGAACAAATTCTGACAGGACTAAAACATGAAGAACTATTTTATTTTTGGAATTTTAGTCATGGTCTGAGTAGTGAGCATGCAGACGTGGTGTGTGTGTGTATATACAGTATGCTTGTACATGTGCAGAATAGTCACAACTAAGCCCGTGACACTCTATGAGACATACGCACACAGCGCCTGGAAAAAGAAGCTTAACGGAGACAATGTATTGTGAGGCAAAAAGAAGAGTCAATGCAACATTCAGCAGCAACAGGTGTCCGAAACAGTCACCATGATGGGGTGTAAAGAGTGTTTAGTCAGAAGGGATTGCTAAACCAAATATCTCAGTTGCCTCTCAGTCCTCCCTGCATACAAAAGTCTGTCTTTCCAAAGATATGTTGACCAACTCTAAAAGATCTCCCAGTGTGGTTTTGTGTAAGCAAAAAAAAAAAATCACGTAGCTTCAACTCCAAACATCATAGTATCACAGACAAAAGGACACAATAAAAACGGTGATTTCTGCTTACATTGTTGAGCTCTCTCGGGTTTCCGTACAGATGGTGGTACTTCCTGTATTTGCCCTGGCGGTATTTGCATGTGATGAAGCACCGTCTCTTTTCGCTACAGCTGGACGGTGTCAAAGCTTCACTTGGCGGGACGTTCGTGGCCCAGAAACTGTTTGCCCGCTCATTGCCGAGCATCAGGAACACCTGAATCACAGGTAGGTTTTAGGAGAAGTGTTGCCACATGAAGAAGGGCAGGAAGTATGTGACAATATACGGTGTGTACCTGTATAAGTTCTTCTGTCCACACTTTTTTGTCCATCTTCAGACTGCGAACCTTTGAGATACTAGGACCCAGGCCTCTGTGCTCTCCTAAAATACACACACACACACACGCTGGTAACAATGTCAAAGCTTTTAAAAAAAATATACAATAAGATTGACAGACCACAAACACATGCAAACAAAAATACACACAAACCTGCACATTGTTTGCAGACCACCACACACAAGTTTATGGAAGCCCATTCTGGCTTGGGGTCCCCGCAGTCGGCACAGAGACTGTTGCTAGGCTCCGCCCAGATCCACTCTGCCACCTGTCTATTCGACAAAGCCTCGCCTATCGCATTCCGCATGGCGTTCACCCACTGCTCGCGCTGCTGCTCTGACTCTGCAATAAAGCTGCGGAGGGAGACAAACAGATTGTGTTTGATTTCTTTGTGTGTGTGTTTCCATATACTCTGGTCTTATTTTGCTAAATATACTCGAGTCAAAGACTGGAAACTATTTTTTTTTTTAAACAGACAGACAGATATGAGGCTTGACGCAGATTCGCACGTCTGAATCCTTCCTTTTTTCATATGTCTAACAACATGTCGGACACTCTGTCTTCAGAGTAGACACCCACACACTTCTCAAATGCCTAGAGTTACACTGAGGCCCACACTGACACACTGTCAAAAGTCTTACACAAGTGCGCAAGACTTTTCCCATGTTTTTTTGTTTGTTTATGTTTTGCAGTTATGTGTAAGCACAGGATACTTATAAGACATACAAAGCACACATTTAGGTCAGGATTTTAAGGGTGTTTTCACATATAGTCCTCTTTAAAGAGAACCGAACTCAGTACTCTATGTGGACCAACAGAAAAGAGGACTTTCTGGTCCTCTTCAGCTCTGATGGGACCTCGCTCCTCTTTTTGTTCACACTATCTGGAGCTCAGACCTTTAATGCTTTGGATTGTTATATTTGGATTACACTACTTTACAGTACATTTAATCACATGCAGCAAAGTACTGCGGTGATCAAACTCCTCAATTTCACTTGTACAGAAAACTGGAGGAAACTCTTGGCATTTCTGTGCATTGTGGACAAATGCCGTTTGATGTGTTCTTCGTGCAGAGGAGCACATGGCCTCCACGGTTCTTTGCATGTGCGTTTGTTTTCTGTAAGAGTGTGTTTCGTTTCTGTGTACATGCACTAACCTGAATGTGTGGTAAGGTGTGGTGAGATCAAAACTACGACGATCTATGTCTTTAACATTTCCGACATTCATGTCAATGGATGTGATGCCCATTCCTGTACGGTAGTGCTGGAAGAAGAAGAAAACATACATTATTTTATGGGTGACAGGCTCGAACTTTTTGTTCGAATATCGTTCAAAATTGCTCTATTATGTTATATTTATTGTCCCTTTTAATGTGGCGTAAAATGGAAGAACCTTCTCTGACTAATTTGAAAAAGTTGCCTTACAATTAGAAGATGCTCTGATAAAGTTTCATAACACTGTAAATTTAATAACGTTCTTTATGAAGGAAAAATAAAACTCAAATGATATACAATATTTACACACTTCTCTGTCAATTATGGATTGAAGATGTGTTTTATATTTTGTAGGCTTACTTTTAAAATAGAAGAAATCTGAGTATTAAATAATGGAAACTGCGAAATCCAATGAAATCTGGATATATTTGAAATATGCGTTACATACATCACTGCAATCACACACAGAGGGTCCTTACATCGATGTTTTTGTACAGGAAGACTTTATCTGAAGCAACAACAGTATAAGGTTTGGAGCGTGAGCCTTTCAGTTCCAGATAGCCCTTGTAGTCTGGGGTCAATGGTGAGCTAAGGCTCATGGTGCTGTGCAGTTGGCGCCCTCTAGTGCAGTCCTGCAGTACAGTCACCCAGGCGTTTCTCTCAGCTGGATGGATGTGTAAACAACATGTATGAATACACGTTTCATAAAATATGCATGGACAAATACATTCATATTTGTGACATGTTGCAAACAATAAATAAAGTATAAAGCCGTGATAAAGTATTGGGTCCGCTCCAAGTTTATTCTGTTCTCATGTGTAATTCAAATTCAATGGTGTCGGCTCTTCAAACAAAACAATAAACAATGATAATTTTATTTAAGAAGTCAAGAGATTATCCAATACCTAAATCACCAGTTATCTTATAAAATAGTTGTGCCTCCTTTAGCGCAACAACAGCTAACAGCTACGCTTCAGATAACTGGAATTTTTTCCCCGCCTGCAGCTCCTTGGATGTTTTCTTTGACTTTCTCAATGAGCCTCCAGTGCTTTTGTAGGTCTTCTGGACGGTCGGCCACTTCTGGGAAGGTTCACTATTGTTCCAAGTTTTCTCCATTTGTAGATAATGGGTCTACTGTGGATCTGTGGAGTCCCAGAGCCTTAGAAAAAGCTATGTAACCCTTCCCAGACATATTTCATTCACCTTCTTCCTCATCTCTTCTGGAATTTCTTTTGATTTTTTCGTAGTGTGCTACCGGTGAGACCGACTGGCCGACGTCATGCCTCTGAAAATGGTCTATTTAAGTGATGATTTGATTGAACGGTGCTGGTAGTAATCAGGCCTGGATGTGTCTAGTCCACATGCAACCAATTATTACTGCAGTTTGCTAGTTTTTCGGATTCATTTTTTAAGCGGATAAATGCTTTCTCACACTGGCAAGAGGTAGCAGGTATTGGATTTTTTTGCTTTGTTAAATAAAATTATCATGTAAAACTTGCATTTTGTTGCCTTTGTTTACAAAAATAGAAGAAATCAGGAGAGGGACCCAGTACTTTTTCACAGCACTGTACGTGACACACACACACACACATAGATAACCATACAAAGCAGACAGACCTTCACTTTCAGCCTTAAAGGTAAACGTTCGGTGGTTGTTGGTGACCTCAAACTTCAGGTCTCCCACACTGGTCACATTAGTGATGAAGGCAGTGGAGAGGATCCCCTTAGAATACGCCTCCTGCATCACAACAGCAACACACCACACACACACACACACACACACACACAGCAACAGCTAAGCTATTAAACAGATCCATATCTACCATACAGCAGCCTGTACAGTATACGTGTGTTTATTCTGCATGTATAATCTGTCCTAGTTAGAGTGACTAATCTGATCATGTATTGGAGTTACAAGTATGTTGTTACCTTGTCATTGTAAAAGTATCTCAGGTAGTCAGCATCCAGCTTTACCCATCGTCTCTGATAGAGGGCCCTGTGTTCAAGCGCACATTCATCGTCAAAAGGTGAAGCACATACTAATTTTACTTTAATGCAAAAAGAACTAAGGTAGAGTTCCAATCTTAAATACCCAAAGGTACAAAAGGCATGATGCTCTGATGAAGGCCACTAGGCCGAAACATTAGCATGTTTGTTGACTTGGCCGGAATAAAACAGGTGAAATTGAGATTAGTCGATTTATCCTGATGTTTTTGTTTGTGCTACCTTTGTACCTTTGGTTATACACAAAAAGACTGGGAAGGCACAACCTCAACAAGAAGAACTAAGATAGAGGTTTTGCACCTAAACTCTGTGGTATTTTCAAGTTTCAGAATATTACTGTCATTAATACTTCAATTACTACACTTAATAATTAGTAATTGTGGGACTAATACTCCATAGAGAGCATCTAAAGCTAAATGTATAATGTGACTCAGTGACTGATAGAATGAAAGGCATGAAGAAACTGACTTGTATTTGTTCTGGTACAAAAACAGTCCTAACAAAACTATACCTTGATCATTTATATTGATGTCACGTTTAAAGTGTGATTACGTCATACACACAGCAGATATCTGATATATTACATACATTATACAGAGGATTGGCTGTTAACCTCAGTTTGTGTGTGTATGTGTTGTCATTTATACCCCTGAGGTGAATTCTTATCTAGCCAGCCCGTCTTGATAACAGCAGTGAGCTGAGAGCCGTCTTCTTTAGTGGCTGAAGACACGTTGTCGAGACCTCCATTCTGCCATAGGCTAGATCTTTGGATAAGCATACAAACACACACACACACATACACTTGGTAAAAAAAAAAAATACTAAGAGAAATAAACCTAAAGTTAATGTTTGTAGATTCAATAATTGAACTTCATCAGCCATAAAGTATAAATTCTGTGTCTCCACACACACTATTGCCTGTTTGTGATATTTCTCATATAATTGGTGACTGTGTTGATAGTTTATATGAAACAAGAGGGAAGGTGTACACGAGATTTACAATTACACTGTACATACATGATTTATTTCTCAACAACTTAACTTTTATGACTGATTCACAACCTACAAGGGTCAAAAACTAGTTTGTAAAAGTTTCAGTGAAATCATTTATGCAAGTGGATTATTCAAAATCACCAAAACTAGCCAAAAAGTCTTAGTATAAATTTCACTAACAGTATAGAGTTGAAACTCCAGTCGTATGACGTACGTCTGACTGGCATGAAGAAAGAATAACAGTGCATCAACCTTTCGTAATCAAAGGCATTCCTGTACAACAATGACTGGATGCATAACACTGATATAGATGTACTTGATGAAGAGGCAAACTGACGTTCAGACAAAAATTGTTTTTAAAAAAAAAGGGTATATGCGTTGCATATTTATTATAATATGTGCAGCTTAAACAGAGCTGGTTTTAATCAAGTAAGCTAAATAGTCAAAAATCTATTTTCATTTTGATGATTAACATATAAATATAATATATATGTTTACATGAGTAAAACAGTTTTTGCTGAGGTCTGCTCCTTTTCAGGAAGGCTAAAAAAATGTCTCTGTGGTTGTAAATTGGTTCATTTCTGTGAGTTTTTAAGCTCGTTTTAATGATTTGTGTGTGTGTGTGTGTGTGTGTGTGTGTGTGTGTGTGTGTGTGTGTGTGTGTCTGTGTGTGTGTGTGTGTGTGTGTGTGCGACGACTCACTCATCATCCAACAGTTTATCATCAGTGCACAAAGAACTACATCGCCCCTTTGGCTCATCAGATAATTGCGAGGACAGATCCTATAGGAGGAGACAGCGGTCATTTACACCGTGAAGGAGGAGAACAGGAGGAAGAATGCAACAGAAGGAAACAATCTCACTCACCAGGTCTGGTGTGTTCACCTGATGAACATTTAGATAAAACATTTCTTGATCCTCGTAGTCATCAGAACTATCGTTGAGTAAATCCAAGCCTGAGGGAGGGAGCCAAAAATTGTTGTTTAGTTTTAGTTAGCTTTAAGCCTGGTTTGCAGGTCAATTTTATGTTAATGAAATATTTATAAACAGAAAACATACAATTTGATGTCCTATCAAGAGAGGTGGAAAGGCAGGATGGGGCTGTGACATTCTGACGACTTATTATTTGTGCGTCCCAAACCGGAAGACAAAAAAAAAAAAAAATACAGGAATAGCAGTTAAAGAGTTAACAAAGTTAACCGAAATTGTCTTCCAATTGGACAGACAGAAAGAGGTATGGGAACTCCTTATCTTCCCATTAGAGGACAAGATCAACCGTCATGTAGGGGAAGGTAAAGCGTTTGGAAGGTGTTGTAGAGAAGGGTCTTCATTGTGGCACTGTTGCGCGATCTCCGTGTAAAACAAGGCTGCAGATGTGTGATTCAGCGCTGTTACTACCTCCGCTGCCGTCTCATAGGCGGAACAATAAAGGCCATCGTCATGCTTTCATTATGGTTATACAGAGTCAGGGTGGAATAAAGGCACACCAGACTTATGTAAGTGGGGCTTTAGATAACATCAACTCTCAAAGGAGAAAGCAACATTATAAGAAAAAAGTAGCGGGATTCATTATAAGCAAGATATTCAACATTTTCTACTTTTACTATAGAGGCTACAGCCAGAGATCCAAATTACCAATTTGCTCTTATTGCAAACACCAGTACCTCATAAAAGTAGGTCGAAGTAATATAAAGTTATACTTATGAGCATTTATGATGCATGAAATAATGAGCAGATAAAGTACTTAAAATTGATTAGGGTTTTAGTTCTACATTTTAGCGAAACAATAACTGTAACCTGACAGTAATTCACTATATACTGTTTGCTCACAGCAATAAAGAAGGAAGCAGATGGTGAGTTTTGGAGAGAACACAGAGAGAAAAACTGTTAATCTCCCTTTAAGAAACACTGCTTGGAAGCAGATGTAAACAGTGATGGTTTCAAAATTACTCTCATATGTGATGTCCAACAAAATAATAAATAAACACGTAACATTTAAAAGGTTTGATGGGATTTTATGGACACACACATTTGTGAATGTGATCAAATCGCTACAGTAAAAACTACATCTGGTAATCGATAATCCTCACTCATGTCACTTTAAAGACGCCCATCTCTGCTAACAGACTAATATTAAGGATAAATATAATTCAAGACATATTCTTTTAAAATACAAAAAGGCGTTTAATGTTTACAAACTTGCATGTAATATATAAAATAACACTGCATGCTGATGGTACTACTTACTGGACTCACGGAGAGGTTGGGAGACAATCTTCAGAGGTGGAGTCAGCTGAATGTCCGGTGGAGTGGACTGTTGGGCATTTTCTAGAGTTTGGGATGTCCCGACGGGTGGGGCCTGCAGAGTTTGGTCCGTCTGCATCATCTCCGCAACCGTCTTACTGGCAGAGGGGCTGGGAAATGAAGGAGTACAGGAGACTTCAACAGAGGACTGGACAGAAGGAGGTGTGTCCATTGCAATAATCCAAGATTAGGGTTAAGGCCCAAAAATCTCGTCTTTTCGCATTCCAACGTAAAATCTAAAGATAAAAGGGCAGACGAGGCTTTATTCCAGGAACCAGGAAGAAAGAAGAGGGAAAAAACACGTCAGGCTGCAGGAAACTAAGTTATACAGAGCTCTTCAAGAACTGCATGACGCCAAAATAATCATCCTGGTCACCATCAACATTATTAAATGCTGTTCTGGAGCCTGGTTATTCTTCTTTGGTAAGAAAATCGATTCCCAGATCCGTGGCAAACCAGTGTACCTCTGCTGCCTTGTTGACTGTCTAGATTTCCCTCCCTAGTTGTGGTTTAGCCAGCAAGCCTGAACCTGCCTCACCCTGGAAGACGTTCACGTAAACAACTATACCTGAATCATCAGCGCGCGCGCACACACACACACACACACACACACACACACACACACACACACACACACACACACACACACACACACACACAGTGTGTGGCACAAGAGACATGCTGGTATACCGGTTGTACGATATACCATGGTAAATGTTCTACTCCTAAAAATACCACCATGATTTTCTTTTACCACCATTACCGTGATTATTGCTGTTTTCAGAGGGCATTATGAACATTTAATAAGCAGTTTTACACAGATACACATACATACAGATATATATTTTACACAGACACAGCAGGCCTATCCATCCATACATTAATTTTCTGATGAGCGGCAATTTCTGAGGGGCCCAAGATGTTCCTAGGCTGGATTACATTATAGATCCATCATTCCTACTTTATATATTGTGCAATTATGATATCTGAAATAACAACAATATGATCGTTTCCCACTGAAACACGTACACACAGTGTCAGGAGGCCTGATACTGAAGGGAAAATACATGATTCATCAACCATTACAACAGCTCAGCGTTGCTTTGGTTTGGATGGACAGATGAGCATTTATTCAACTGTCCACGCAAAACGAAATGCCAGCATGTTTATTGTTTATTTATATGTGGTTTTGAATGTGAAAACAATGTACATAAGCAGTGTTTTACAAACATGCATATATTTGGTAATTAAGATTACTCTTTCATTGCTGTTTTTAGGCTATGCATAATTGTTCATAATCGCCAATTTCTTCCTTTATACAAAGTCACACTTTCATGTTTTACTAATATGCAGTACCTATACAAGTAAATCGGCTAACATATACTGTGTACAGAGGCATTTATCAAATGACAAAGTACAGTATATTTGCTGCTTGTTTTTTAACTGATTTTCTCCCTAACTTTTCATATAGTTGCTGATTTGTTATTCTCTTAGTTAGTTTAAGGATTAGCCTTAAATACAGACAAACCCAGAAATTGAGAAATGAATGCCTTCACATGACGTTAAAACAGTCTATATAGACTATTACCATGCTGAGCGGAAAGTGACACATAGGTCTGGTTAAAATCCATTCAGTATTGTGAAAGTTCCTCCACATTTTATGAGTTTCCTTCATTACAGTCATAAAGGTCTGGTTTGACACTTGCAAAGCCATAAGGGTTATTAGTTATTATAAAAACATTTGAGACTGTTTCCAAATAAAAATTCAATTTAGTTTCACAAATAATTATGTGAACCATGTCTGAGTCAAATACTAATAGAAAAAAAAAAGTCAAAACAGGAAAGATTTGCAACATTGGACAATAGGACATTTAAGAGAAGTTCTGCAGTTGGGTTTATTTTCTAGCTATTTTAAGTGACCTTTTAAAGTAGTACTATGTCTGTGTTAACTATTAAGACAAAAAAATATACACAGTGTAAATTAAATGACCCCTGTGGGCAAATTATATTGTTTTGTGCACATGGGTTCCAGAGAGAGACACAAATTTATACTTGAAATTAAAACCAAGACTCTAAAGACATACTCTATTCATTAGCTCGGTTTAATAATATTCCCTAAAATGATGTCCAAGATAAACAATGACGGGAAACTAACCTCTTGACATATTTCCTCCTATTTCTCAGAGGAAGAGTGCTGAGAGGGGGCTAGCTAGATGCTATATTTAACCTGGTCTCTGCTAGCGAACAGATGACAGCGAGCTGAAGAAATAATGACCACTCCTTTGTCCTCCAACACTATGCATATGTGGACTTACACTGGGCAAACTTTTACACTTTATCTCTCGATCAATTGATAATGGCTGATGACCATTTGTTGACAGCGGTGCTCACAGATGAGATGGACTGTAAGATAGCATCAGGGCTCCGGTTCTCTGTCTGTTTTGGTCTTAAATACAAGCAAAATGAAGCAGGAAGCTAATCTATGTTGTGACACACAGCCACACATAATGTATTGATAACTTCTGCCGGACAAACTGTCTGTAGGTCATCGTTCGTATGGAGCGCTAACAGTACAGATCAGAGAGCAGTTTTTCTTTCAGAAGACACCTTACTTCCATAACATGAGCGCTGACAGTACAGATCAGAGAGCAAGATTTCTTTAAGAAGACATCTGACCTCCGTAACACCTAAAAATGTTTGGGATGCCTTTGCAAAATTCCATCTTACTGGTTTTGACATAAACACACAAGTAATACATCATTATCATTGTACGTATGGATAGGACCTGCACAGGGCAGGATATCCAGTAACATTTAAGTACCTTACTCTAGTCAATGTCAAACTATCAAAGACAGATTTGTTTCTATTACCTGGAAATAGACTTATCACAGCAGAAAACATGAACACGAGTAAGAAAGAAAGGCTTCCTTGTTTGAAACGGTGACACTGAGCAGAAAGAGGAGGGGAAGGAAAGGGAGAGTACATGTTCAAGACAAGCAGACTGAGAAAAGACAAGGAAAGACATGATTTGGATAACTGTTACCTGTTCAAGAGGAGTCCTCTGCCGTGATGATGAGAAATCTTTAACGCCTTTGAAGGAAATTTTTTTTTAAAAGAAAATAAAAAGGAGGAAATAACCAGAGAACCAAAAGATGGGAGGAGAAAACAGAGCACACTGCCAAACAAAACAAGAGATACTGTAATTGTGTGTTTGTTAGTTAGTTCCTGGTGACAAATCACACATTTTTTCCCTCTGTATCTATTTTTTCAATCTCTCTATCTCTCCCCTCCCAGGCTCTGATGAGAAGTGTAGCTTTCACACGCTGTACGTTGTTCTCCACAGTAACTTCCTCCCTTTCTCTCGGTTTGAAGCGCAGACAGAGAGCATGTTTTTGTCACGACTCCAAAGCCTAAGGCAAGGCTTAAGTTTCCCTGAGTGGTGACTAAACAGTCAGAGACAGAGATTCTAATCTTATACCTCATCAACAGAAGCTACACAAATATAATGATATGACAGAAGGAACTGCTAATCAGTGAAAATCGACGAAGGATTATAATAATAATTCATGATTTTTCAAACTCATCAGTGTGCACAAATGACTATGCAAAACATTTAAACCCTACAAAAACATTTTATTATATGCAATGTAAGAATATTATTGTTAAGAAAAGGTCACCACAAAGCACAAATCACAAAACAGACCACAGCATCACAGATCAGGCTCAATTTGTTTGTAGATATTCGCTCAACATGTCTTGTTCCCATATTTCGGTATTCAACAGGCCACTGAGCTTTAAGGTCCACTCAGGTAAAACAATGGGCTCAAAGCGTTCAGTTTCAGGAAGTGAAAAAAAATCTTTCTTAATTTCAAGGAAGTGTTTAAAAGTCCCTATTAATAGTTTTGGTGCCTAAACTGCTATTGAAGTTTATCAAAGGGTGTATTTCCCATCGCAGTCAATAGATAGCAGCACAACTCTGTAAAAACTACTAAAATATTTCGCACAGAAGTCAGATTTTTGACCATTTTTTCCAATGACATTTATCTTAATGTATAAAAATGCATACAATGAGCATCATTCACATGATTTTTTTGTTATTTTGCCTTCAATATAGCACAAATTCAGAGGAACTGCATGTTAAAACTCACTCTTTAAATAATTATACAAACCCATTTCCAAACAATTCGGGACGTTGTGTGTAAAATGTAAATAAAAATGGGATGCAATGATATCCAAATCATTCAAACCCCATTTGTAATTGAAAATAGGACACAAACACACATTTTAAATGTTGAAACAGACTAATTTAATTGTTTTTGAAAATTATATCCTCATTTAGAATTTGATGCCAGCAACACGTTTCAAAAAAGTTGGGACAGGGTCATGTTTACCACTGTGTTGCATCACCTCTTCTTTTAACAACACTCTGTAAGCGTTTGGGAACTGAGGAGCCCAGCTGCTGTCATTTTGAAAGCATTTTGAAAGTTTTCCCATTCTTGCCTGATGTAGGATTTCAGCTGCACAAGCCTGTCTGTCTAGCCTGCCTAACCCATGCTCCACCCCTCCATGGAAATCGGCTGGATGCTTTTTGCATAACTAGAGAAAATGTTGAAAACCATCTAATAATGCAATGTTATAAAATAGTGAAAACAAATTCCTGGATCGACCCCTTTATCAAGATCCGCTTCAAAGTGTAATGGGTCTTTTCCTGGCCCATCCACCATACCTCGTACGCCTTTCATGGAAATCCATCCAGTAGTTCAACATAACCATACTGACAAACAAACAAACAAACAAACAAACCAACGTACACAGTTGAAAACAAAACCTCCTTGGTGGAGCAAAATTCATCATCATCCATTTAAAAACATTACCTTACCTGGGACTTCTGGGAGACTGTGAAGGAAACCGCTGTGGGATTGGTGGGGGGACTTTAGGTAATGCCCCTACTTTTGGAGGTAGAGGTGGGGCATTTCTGTCATCGCAGGGGTACGAAATGGGGGAGATGGGTGAAGCTTTTCTTCCTCCATCGCTACCCAAATGTTGGGCATTTGGCTGAATGAGTAATGTCTGTGGCCGACTTTGGGTGGAGGAGAAGCTGGGAGGGTGGGGAGGTGCATGCGTTGGGGTATGGGTAGGAGTGCTGGTGGGGGTGCTCTGCACAGCCGGATCGGGAGGTGAGGGGCTCACAGGAGAGGTGAAACGCTGTGGAGGGCAGTTTGGGGTGCTTCGTGGGGGAACAGGGGGTAAAGCTGTGTCACAAGTTGGAGACACGGGTTGGGAGGGGTGACAGTCCACTGGAGCAATACAGCGAAACTTAGTCCTCTCTTTAGGAACAGGCCTCTCTCTCTCTCCCTCTATTCCTCCATCGCTCTCTTCCTCTTTTCCTCCTCTCGGTGCTGTTTGTCTTTGTTCAGGGAGTGGCTTCTTCTCTCCTCCATCTCCTCCTTCCTCTTTCATTCTGGACAGTTGTCTCCCCCTAGGGACTGGTTTCTCTCTCTCTCTGGGAGTAGGTCTCAACGTCTCTCCATCTCTTTTCACCCTTTCCTGATGGCCGGGCTTTTCTTCTGCCGGGAGGGGAACAGGTCTCTCTAGCTGCAACACTTTGTCATGTCCTGTTTCCACCAATCCCTGATTTCTCTGAGACTGTGAGACACTGTTACAGTGCGTTTTGTTCAGGCTAGCCAGGATGCGTCTCTGGTGGCCCGGCAGGGTGATGCCCATCCGCTCCAGCTGATCTGGTGTGAGGCTGCAACATTTTTGTAATGTTTCCAAGCCAGCGCTCTGAAATGCCTCCGAATACTGCTCCAGACGAAGCACACATAACCAGTCCCACACTGTTGCACAGGATTCCGACTGAGACATAACCGACGTGTGCGAGTGCAGCATGTGTGAAGGCGAGTCTGATTCCACAGAGACACAGCAGACTTCAACACCTCAGATCACGGCTTTACACAATCTGTTGAAGAGAAGAAAGAAGGTTGTGTCCAGTGTATAAAAAGCATTAAGGAAATACCTTGTGTAATCAAGGGTTTTTCAAGAGGAAGAATTAAAAAAGCATGCATCAGCTCAAAACAGGATTCAGATAAACTCAAATGTTGTTTTAGTTCCTAAAATTGACATTTGTGTGTCACATCAGTCTGATTGTAGATGACGAAAAACCACTTCCTACTAAACTATTTTGAGAAAAACAGCATGAAAATGATCCTGTGTGAATCGGACATTTTTATAGACCTGACACAGCAATCTCTGACTTATGTGTGATAAACTTGGGTCAGGGCGGATTATCACCTCATTTAAAGAGGAAGCTATGTTAATGCCTCGACTACACAAGCACTGTCATTTGTAACAACACTTCTGCTCACTTTAGCGTCTATACAAAGCTCCAACTCACATATTGTGCATTTATAACCTGCTCAGGTCAGGTGACCGTATTTGATTCCACTGATAGAGCTGTACTCCACTCCTCATGTGTTAACATGTAGAAGGTTAAACACATATGGCCGCTAACTCAGTGCTGTGACAAACACACATATCGTAACACTATCACATAACGGAACAATATGGGATGACACAAATTGACACACACAGCACGTCCACAGGAGCTCACTAAATTCACACTCGAATGCCGCAGAAGTGAATTCAAGATCAGCTGGAGCAGGAGGTGAGGGGCTCAGAGGAGCCCACGAGGCATCCTCAGCCATTTCCAGCTCTCTCTTTACACACCGTCTACTCTATTGTAATGCAGAATGTGGGAAGAAAGGCAGCGTTCAAACACAAGACGGAGGATTTCTTTTTTTTTTAAAGTTTTCACATGCCGATCAGATTAGACAGATCAGATTGATTAGTAAACAGCAGGCGCTGGCAGTTCCCTGCATTCACATGATGCAAAGCTGCAATGATTGTGGCCAGGAGCTCAGGGAAGACTGCTGTGATGCATAAACTAGATCCATCACAAGAGAATGAAATCTGACAATGTAATAACTTCGGAGCGTACTTCCAATAGCTATTTTGTTGCCGTCAAAATCATCAACACCTGCTGCATTCACTACAGTTTATCAGTCTGGTTTATAATTTAACCTTTAGGGAAGCTGCTTGTTTCCCCACAAACAGTTTTATATGATAATATTCTGTACTGAATTTCTATACTGAATTTCACTTGTATTTAGGAACCTCTATATATATATATATATATATATATATATATATATATATATATATAGATAGATAGATAGTACCAGTCAATAGTTTGGACACAGTTTCCCATCCACTTGAATGGGAAACTGTGTCCAAATTTTTGACTGGTAGTGTATATATATACATTATACATTGGCTGCCTGACACAGGACAGATTACGCAACATGACTGGAAGTGAGGGCTGAGGAGGCTGAGTGGTCACACAGTAGCTCTCGCCATCCAGTCTGTGTGTATGTTGAAATGAGTGCATTTCATTTCCTGTCGAACACAGCTAAGGCACAGGGAAAGTGTGAATCGCTCGCTGTGATCAAGAGCAGTTCCTATTTTTAAAATGAGGAAGTCGTTTCAGTAGTCAGCCGACACTGGAAGCACACAAACAAAAGATAGCAGCAAACAAAATATATAGCAGGCCTCAGCATCTTTGACCGAACATCATTTTTCACCACAGCACTTAATGAAACTCACATGCTCTTTGTGTTTGGGTCTATGTGTGGGTGTCTTTAAGGAGGCACAACTGTTAAATTTAGAAGGTGAGAAAAACTAACGAAAACAGTCACAGTTATTAGCTCTGGTTACACAATCCTGCAGAGAACCCAGCAAACTAAGGCCAGTATGCTTAATTTAAAAGGTACAACTGTGTCATCTGCACAACAGCTAAGAGATGCCACGTTAATGGGCCACGTTAATGGGCCACGTTAATGGGCCATGTTAATGGCAGATGTGACCCAGGAGGCACAGTTGCAAATACATACTCAGAACTTCTTCTGTTGCAGGTATGAGGAAACCAAATTTAAAACACGAGCTCTGACACATTAATGGGTCATTTCTCTGCAAAAGTATCGCAGAGTGGGTGACGAACATCGCAGAATGTAGCATTGTGGGTAATAGTTTTGTTGACGCCATCTTCTCTCACAGAGCCTCTCTTTCTAAAGAGCCTGGGGTTAAAACCTGACCAGTGGTACTAAACCTCTGGGGTTATATTGATTGATGGGCAGAAAAAACATCCTCTGATGTTGTCAGATGTTGTCTGATGATGTCATCTTATGATGTTATTTTGTGATTATAGCACCTTCAAAATGATTCTGGTGGGTTTTTTTTGGGTTTTTTAGGGTGGGTTATTATAAAAAAATAACCAGCCTGTTGAAATATGAATGAATGTCATGTTCATAAGGCATGGAAGGGAAAATTAGAAGTGCTTCATAAATTCTGGACAGCTAGCGTCACTGTTTAACTACAGCTGAGTTCATTTTTCATGGGTTGTCATTTCATTTTTTTGCAGCCTCCAACTCGAATTTGGCTCCCTGGACATTTCAAGTCATTTATCTCTCCATCGCTCCATCCCATCGTTTACTGCGCTCCCTCCCTCCCTCCCACTCATTAGCAGCCAATAACAGGGTCTCTGTGCTTCCTGTACAAAGAGGCATTCTGTTTCTCAGTAAGTACAAGTACACACACACACACACACAGACGAGAAGGAGGCAAATGCATGGTGGGGGCCCACTGTTCTGGTATGGTCACACTCTCTAAAACAAGAGCTCACCTAATAATATTGTGAACCATTGTTGGGGGATGGGTTCAGAAAATGTGTTCCAGGCCTTATGGTCCCTTTAAATCTAAAGACGCACATACAGATATGGAGGATGTTACTTCTTTTTCTTTTTTTTTCTCTGATTGCACTGATCATGGCTGGCTATTATCAGGTTGAACTCTGCTTCCTGTCAGTGTCCTCAGCTTTAAGGTCTCTTGTTGCATTAATAAGAGTGTGTGACACGGTTGCAACTATAACATGGAACAGTACATCAACAAGCTAAAAAAAAGTATAACATTATTGTGTCAAGCTGTAAACATCAAACTATGACTAGATGATGACAGCTTCTGCAAAGTCCACCCAGGAGTGAAAGAGGAACAAAGTATGGGATTATTATTACCTTCACCACTGAGGTTGTGTTTCTGTTGGCATTTGTGTGTCTGTCAGAAATATTCAGTGTCCTACTTCTTAGATCTGTGGCATATCTATCTGTTACATCAAGTGATATATTATAATATATTGTATAAAGTTATTACTTAAACATAGTCAATAACTATGGGGAGTAATGTATGTCTCACCTTGTACAGCTGAGAGGCATATCAGACACATTAGACAAGTGGGTGAGCATCTAATGATATCAGTACTAGACTGTTAATTAGTGTCTATGTAACACTCTCAATTAGCATTAATAGCGTTAATTTGTCATATTACATGCAACCTATAATGAACATAAGGACAAAATCTTGACAACATTCACCGGTCAACAACGTGTTTTGCCCTGTAACCACCGGACATGCCAAATTTCTGATATCGGTGTTCCTATAAAGTTTCAGGTACTTCACCATATGCTTCTCTGGAATAAGTAAATGGGTAGTCACGACATAGTGAGTTTCCTCAGACCCTCACATTTCCATCAAGGTGTTGTCCTCATAAGCACGCACAAATGGGGCATGACTCATATAACCATGACCAGACACAGAGCTGCTTTCAGCCCACTTTCAATCAGAGCTGAATAGTGACTCAGTCCTGCCAGTAAAGAAATGCATCTGAATAATGTCCTCTAGTGAACAAGCCAGTGTGTGAGTGTGCACACAATTGCCTCCAACTCTTCAGGGTGCAACATTTCACAGGAGGATGTTTCCCATGGTAACTGACCACAAACTACCGAACACATTTAAAGGGCCCATTAATGTGACCAGGGTCGTAAGCTTGTGACAAAGAATGTTTTGACTTTCAGTATGTAGGTTCTGGGGGTCATGCTGATGACTACTCCCGTGGTGGATGTCAGCTGATATCACTGCAAGAACAAACTGCATACCACAACAAAATAGTTTTGGACTATCCATGCTATGTTTTCTCTCTTCTGCCCTCTCCCTTACTTGCATAACTCATTGCAGCATCATATGTAAAGGATAATAATGGATATTTTTTAACATGTTTTAAACCGCTGAGTTAAAATTTACATAATCCTTTTCATGAAGTCCATTTTTTTTTCTCATTGTATGACATACATGACAGCAAATCAGCACAGATTTGAGACAATCCTCAATCAAAAATGTTAGAAATAACTCAGCTTTAATAACAGTGACAGACCACTCTCATCAATCTAATTGAATAATTGCTACACAAATCCTACAGAATGTTATTGAATTACTTTGAGATACACTTAAGGGAACAAGTCTGCTTTTAATTTTATAAATTGATTAGACAAAATATTTTAAAAAAGATAGATTAAGACAGCAGGTAAAGGCAAATAACGAAATGGCTCTCTGAGCTCTTGAGAGCAAAAAAACAAACAATCTCAGGCCTTCTCATCACCAGTTTCCAATACAGTCCAAACAAGGTCAGTAGAGCATGAAGTTATGAATTGGTAGCTATTTTAAATGCACATAAATTGGTTGATCCATGCTTTAAATGCATTTAAATTGCACTGACATGCCCTATACTCTGCTTAAGTTATCTAATACAGCAGTGGTAAACCACTTTCATTCAATGTACTGCAAAGTTTTATAGCTACAGGGCAAAACAGCATCTGTTAAACCACAGCAGATAGGATTTTCATAGTTCAGAGGCTATGTTTCTGTCACAAAACTGAACCGTACAACAAATTCTCATATGACTCATTTTAAGGGAATATTGAACTAGAGGGTCTTGCAAAATGTAGTCTATATTAAGGTATTTAGCCCACATGCAAAATTAGTATTTTTGAACTTATCGGTCAAGCAGTTTCATTATTGATCACACTTTATCACCTCTGTGCATGAGCTAAATAAAAAATCCCACATGTAGGAAAATAAGAATAAGCGGCTGAAAAACGACCCTCGACAGCTTAATGCTATAGACTGTGGTGTTATGAGAGGGTGATACCTCAGAAAGAGTATATACACTTAGACAACAACAAAAAATGCTAACTTGGGCGACCACCTGTCACAGGTACACCTGCTACCAGAAAATAATGATGTAGCAAAATGGGCATATGATAAACTATCTTTCAATTACTCACACTAAACGGCCAATTAATTAAAAAAATTAATTAATAAATAAATAATGAAATGATGAATTCCACTGGGGATAAGCAACCCCATCGTGGTCAGTCCGCTTCCTCAGCTTTTAACAGAGAAATAATGGAGCCACCGCCGCCGCTCTGGCAGCTGATAAAAACACATCCAACAAGTGAACACTAATTTAAAATCTAAACTTAAACTTACTGATTGACTGAGCCTCCAAAACAGACCTTGACTGATGGTACATTCTCAAAAGTGTAAACTGGCAAATATCCTCAGCTTAGCTAATGTTATTTTCTTTTAGCTAAAGGTCAGCGCCTGAACGTAACACAGTTTTCTGTTCGAGTGGCTTTTGTGTGTTTGAGTTTGTCTGTTCTTACGAGATGCTCTGGTAAAGTTTAACGAGAAAAGAAGTTTTCAATTATTGCAATTCGCTTACCTTTTTTTAATTCTTTCCCAGTGTCAGACTCGTTCAAATATACTGACGTTCAAGTCTTTTCGGAAAACATTGTAGCCATAGCTGCGGTGCCAAATAGCTGAAAGCATTTTTTTTTTTCACTCGGGCGAAAAGCAGAGGGCTAAGTCAAAAGAAAAGAAGGATACCATGTCCGACTACTCGTTTCAAAATATACATATACATTGTAAATCTGTTATATGCTGCTTTATTTTTAAGGGTAGGGGTTTTTACCTCTATGGTAGGATCTGTGGATTTCCGGTGTCTCTCATGCTAGTTGTGGCTAACTTGACGCAGCAAAACTACAGAAACTTCCGTACGGCCGTCATGTGACCACTGAAAAAACACTGGACAGCAGACGGACTGTTCTCATGCAAATCCCTGCTTATTTACCCACTTACTTCTCACGAGCTAAAAAAACAACACACGTCTCACAGGGCAACATTTATCGAGACTACTGCAATTTCTAATAAATTTAAAAACAAGATTAATCTGAAGATGACAAATCCCCCAACAGTATATGCCATATTGTACGTATTCCCAAATTGGCAAAACATCCATCCTCTTCAGTCAAAGCTGCCTTGTATGTAGAGTATTATCACACGGTAAAATGTAAGATTGAATTTAATTAGAAATACTGAGTTGATCTAACTCAGTTTTTATCAACTTGTTAGTAACACTCATTTTATTTTAGTTACTTGTACTTTGGCATCAAGAAACCTGTCAAACTCAGTTTAATTGAGTTTGGTTCATTTAAACAAACCAAGTACTGGGAACTTTTGCTTTTTCAGTACTTAGTTACATCTCACAATGTAACTAAGTATAATACTCTTGTACTTCAGTTCCCCACAAAGAGCTGCTTTACTTGAATAGCCTGTTTTCTGTTCATACCACTTTCTACTTGTACTCCACTACTTTTCATGGGAAACAGCCCTTTTGTTATATGACAAATGTTGGATAAATGGTTCTTTTGTTTTGTAAAACTCTGCTCAGGTATCAGGTGTTCTACTCAGTTTCTAAAATATTTAATCACATTCAGATCTGTTACATGAATGCTCTTAACAGTTGTGACAATAGCACACACCAGAATAGATTCACATGTACTTGTTTATTGTTCTGCAGCTGTCCTACTAAATGTTGGATCGCTGACGTTATTTCCATTATGAAAATAAATGTTTAATGACAGTTGAAACAGCCACAACCAGCTTTTGCACAATAGGTTAATAGTTAATGTCGTGTTTGGGATAGGCGGGTGGAGTTTCCCAGCATACCTTAAGACAATGTGTTTGAGGCCATAAGCCCAAGTAACCTGTGTTTAAATGTGTTCTGAATAATGATCAGTTAAGCAGTAATTAGTACTTTAGAAATATTTTTGAGAGAAAATGGTTACTTATAAAACACCATTGCATCATGAGTTAAGTCTCTCCCATGGTTAGTGACGTCCTGCCTGGGTGATGCAAGAGGGTGATAAAATAAAGTAGTGTGGTGTATTGTAATAAAAAGCATTCCAGAGCAAAAAGCAAATAATTTTGTCAAGTTCATGTAATAAGAAATTTCAGCATGCTACAATACTTTACAGGATATTGGTAGTTTAAGTTATCACATAACAGTAAGCAAGCTAATTTAAGTGTAACACACACAAAATAAAGAAGTTGGTGTAAGTGTTGTACACAAAATGTCAAGTTTACCTTTCTTAATTTATCTAAGACAATGAATTTGCATGATATTTTTAAGTAACTCAACTTATTAGATTTTACAGTGCACAAAACCTGCCCTACATATAAATATACAACTAATTTCAAAATAGAAAAAAAGGCTTTCTTGAACTGGCCCAAAAAATGAGTGGTGCATTATTAAATGCCTTGAGTGTACATTTAATCACAACATTCAAAAAAAGAGTACATCAGCCAAATGAGAAGTAGCATGTTAATTATATAAAAGGCATACTCTTATAAACAGTCTAGTCAGCTCTGTGACTGTAATAATTCTGACAGATAGTTTTTTGAAGGTGGCAGTGATGTAGCATTCAGAGGGGGACTGAATTGTTAGTTGTAAGCTCTCATAGGAACCAGAAGAGGGCAACCACTCACCAGCAAGGAATTGAGCCGTGCAGACAGAGAAATTTAAAAAGCATCAAGTTAAAAAAAAAGAAAGAAGCAGGTCACACAGGGAAGTATCTAATAGAAATAGAATGTTCCATCTAATTCATTAAATTATTAAAGAGGGTTCTTTTGTTGGCTTTTCATTCACAGTGAAGAGACACGGCAAGATGAAAGCAACCGAGAAAGACATTCATGAAGTAAAAATATACCTCACCCATGAGTTTAGATAAATGAAAAAGTCACTGTGCATTACCAAAACTTCATTGATCATGATGTTTTCTTTTGAGAGCTGAAGTAAAATATGCCATCATTATTTGGCCTGTGTGTTTCATACATGTTTTTCACTGTTTTGGGTTCCTATCACACCCAAGACATAATGAGTAGAAGGGTAATATTATAGCCTCCAGGATACCAGAGGAACAATACACTGGCTCTGTGACATGTCAGAGGCTTGGCAGTGTGTTAGTCATTTTATTTCTGACCGGGGATAAGGATCAGGAAACTGTGTCATAAATAATATCACAGAGAAAGGAAGAGAAGAAATGTGAAAGAATGGGATGAAACAGGTGATAAAAGCTGTAGAGTGGCAGAGTGGAAACGAGTAAAAGTTGAGGATGAGAGCAGATATAGGGAAGCAAATAAAGCTGAAAATTAAATAGATGTAAATGGTGAAGAATTAGTGGTTTAGACAAACAAAAAGGAATTGCATAAAAAAGAGAAGACAAGAGGCAGAGGAAGGACAGAGATGATGAGAGGAACAGGGAAGAGTTGAAGGAAATGGGGATCAAAGCAGGAGAGGCCAGGTTGAGTAGAGGATGAAGGGATGGGAAGAGGAATAGAAGAGGGGCAGAGAAGAGGAGAAACTGAAAGTAGGATGGGGAGCAGATGATAAAACAGTAGGAAGAGAGTGGGGAGAAGACAATACAAGAGATGAGTGGGGGAGTGGGAGGAGTGAGGAGGAGAAGGTTGGGCAGTTATGAGTCATCACCAGGAGCTCAGCCCTGGAGGGCCGGGTTTGTGAGGAGGTGGTATACTGTAGTGTGACACATGCAGAAACACCCACGGACAGAGGGATACCAGGCCGTCATGCTGCTTTATGTCTCCTGCTGTGGAGGCGGGTGTAAGACAATACAGAGATGCCACTCGGACACACAGTTCACACACACTCGTGCACAAGCAGCCTTTTCCTCTGGCAAACACACGCGCATAATGATGATGGAGGAGAGAGAGGCCTCATTACGACTCTGAGGATTGATGGATGGTTATACACATGGGCGGAGGGATAAACAAATGTAGGAAAGAGAAAAAGAACACCACCCCTGTATGCACATCATGCATTTTTGCACCTCTTGCATACTCTTTCCTTTATCATTCATATTTCATTAGGTGGTGCGTATGCAGAGGCGGATGTTGGAAGAAGGGAACAGTCAGTGAGGATGACAAGCAAAAAAAAAAAAAAAAAAAAAAAAAAAAAAAAAAAAACTCTTGCAAAGGAAATTTCATGAACTCAAAAGAATTTCCTGAGTGTATACTGTATGTATCCAATGTTTTTAACATGGTCTAACATCCATACTTAAATGCATGTTACTGTATGCTTGAGTTTGTGTTATGCTAGACAACGTTATGTCATCTAATCATCAAGGAGATAGAAATCTCAACCACTGAGCATGTGGTGCATTTACAATTTATCTGCCCTTTAATCTAATTCTACATAGGAAGGAAGGGGCGGACACCCGGCTATAAGTCACCTCCTTTGTGACACGCAAGGTCTAATCTCTAAATATCTCTCTCCGGTGCTGAGTCGATCTCAGAGTTTCCATGCCAACAGATTGGGGGATTCCTAATTCTGATTTAGGCTACTGTGCATAGTAAGCAAACGCACATGCACACACAATTCATCAATAGGTTGTATGTAAATGTTTTCCTTGTTCTAATCAAGGTCTTCAAATGGTTGTGTGTGTGTGTGTGTGTGTGTGTGTGTGTATATGTGTGTGTGTCACTGAAATAATGTATGAATGACAGTTAATAAGGTCAATGATTCTCACCCATTCTAGCATCATCACAACAGAGAAAATAGGCAAGTAGCACCAGACATCAACCCCAGCGAACACACACACACGCGCTCGCACACACACACACACACACAGAGGAAAAAATGACTCAGGTCACCGGTGAAATTTGAAAACCTTTGTAGGAATCTGTATTTAATTTTTTAAACTCTACATACATTCATACATCTCTCAAATAGAGGAGCAAGACAGTACGTGAGTGCAAAATGTGAGTGTGTGATTGTGTGTCTAGAAGGTTTGCAGGTTGAGATGGGGGTTCCAGCTGCCTTCTGTACACCTGCGTATTTATAATGTGCTTAAAATGATGTGATGGAAACGCATGATGAGTAAAAGAGCGACAACATGGGTAGAAAGACAGAAACTGAGTGTAAATGCATGTCAGAGTGTGTTATAAATGAATGGGATGTGTGTCCATACTGTATGTGTATACATATATTTACTATGAGTAAACTGTGAGGTATTTTTCTACTGTCCTGCACTGTCACGTTAGTCGCTAAATATTTCAAAATCGATTTTTACTGAAAATATATTTTATAATCTGCATAGGTCCCGATTAGAAAACTTTGATATCACTTGAAGAGGCATGAAAAATCAGATTGCAGTCCCTTTTCTGACTACAATGCGTGTTAGTTTACTGACTTGTTAAGAAAATGTCGTTTCGCTGCCCCTTGTGAGTGGGTGGTTGTGTATCTGTGAGTGCACCTCTGTTGCATGTGTTTGTACATTATGTATGCAAGTATGATATCGAGTTGGTCAAGTGTGAGTATATCTGTGTGCATGAATGCTTACATACACGTGCCTGTTAGCACCCCTGCATATGCAACTGCATATACAGTATGTATGCAAGTATGTGTGTGTGCCTGTGTGTGTGTTAGTCGCTGTCTTCTCTCTCCTGGGTCTCAGCCAGGGAGCTCTCATCAATATTCTCCAGACTCTCAGCACGCTGGATGCTGAGTTCAGAGAGTGGGATGCTGGGTAATGTAGTCTGTTCAGGGTAGAGCCAGGGCTTGAAGCCAGGGTTGTGTTTCTGCTTCCACTCTGCGTACTTCAAGCAGGCTTTGTGGATCTTATTCATTGCCTGAAAAGAACAAAATAGGTCAAAGACACAAGACACCGGTTTATTTTTTTCATAGATTCAAGCTCATCCTGTGTCAGGGCTAAATTATAAAGGATCATCACATTTCTCATATCGCTGATTGTGCAAAAGCAATAAGATCCCAGTGTGTAGAATTCAAAGAACCCTCATTCAATACCACATTTGAGTTTAATAGTTAAAATCAAACAGTAATATTTATATGTTTATACAGTATGTACTAGATTTTGAATTATAAATTCAAAATCAGGAATTCTATAAATGCCAGACAGAAGATTCTTGTATTTATTGTGTTGAAATCATGAGCCTGGTTATTTTCAGTGGGATTTGAGCCTCGTTCAGCTGCTATTTTCTGACTGTCATCAAGGGACTCCTCCTTTCCAGGGTGCTCCCCAGACAATTTTTGCCCCATTTGTTTATGCTAATAAAAACACACTTGTGCGGACAAGCATTGGGATAATATTTTATTATCTCTATGCAAACATTTTAATGCTGTTCCTTGGTTTTTCCTCTTATCTCTCTATGTTTATCTCTCTTGTTTAACTGTTCTGACCTGTTATCTTATATTATGTGCCATCTTTATGTCTATATTGTATGGTACCGAAATTTATGAAGCATCTTGCAACTGATTTTAAAACCACACTAGAGAAGTAAAGCATATTTCTATATTTATTATCCACATCATAATCATCATCCTCAGTCATAGCAGTACACACATACACCCTAAAACAGACAGCAAGCGGTACATTTCTAGAATGTGTCGTAGAAATTCTAAGCTAACATGCATTCTAAGATTGCATAATCCTCATTTTTAAAAGCCCTGTGCTGTGTGTAATCTTGATGAACACATTACCTGTGGACTAAAATGTCAAAAAAATTCACAGAACCTTTGTAAACCTGCAAATGACTTACACTTGGAGCAAGGAAGTGGGAAGACCTGTTGACGACCCACTTGGGTAATGAACCTGCAAGGAAAGACAGAGAATAAAAGAGGAGAGAGGAGGAAGGTGGAGATAAAGAGATTTCATGTTTGCTTTACAACACGTCATCTTATCCTGGATCAGAGTGAAGCTTTGTAACTTGACGACTCACTGCTGCCATATTGAATAGATTTACCTGACTAGTGCGTGCACGCAAGAGTGTGACAATAAGGCAGAGAAATAAAGGAATAATAACAAGGACATATAAATAGAAAAGAGAGCATAAAAGAGAGAAGGGAGTGAAAAAAGCTAGAGGGAAAGAGAGAGAAGAGAAGGGCAGCAGAGTGAAATAGACTGTCCTTCATATGGTTACTATGGCGACTCATTTTGGCATAAGGGCACAGCAATGACTCATTCATTACAACTTAGCTTAAGTACCTGAGCATGAGTGAGTATACCTGTATGCTTCAGTGCTTCTTTTGCTTGTGTACTTCTTTTATGCATTTCTGTATGACGTCCTTGTGTGTTTGTGCTGTTGATTGCTTCAGTGTGTGTGTGTGTGTCCGTGTATAAGTTACCTCGTGGGTCTACGTGGGCCATGTAAATGAGGTTACATTTGTTGGGTCCCTGGGACTGGACCATGTAGCCAGTCTGTACAGACACAGCTCGCACCAAGTGCTTTTTCGGAGGATATTTCTGCAGATCACACACACACACACACGAACACACACACACACACACACACACACACACACACACACACACACACACACACACACACACACACACACACACACACACACACACACACACACACACACACACACACACACACAGAGTCAGGTAATTGAATTAACATCATTATTCAGTGCTCATACCAACAGCCTTTAACAGGATAAAGCACCTGTAAAAAAAAATTCATTCATTCTCGGTAGCTCCGGATTTAGTTTAAATCTTCATACTTATTCAATCATTCATTCATTCACTCATCAATGAATGCATGAAAACAAGCAGAGATATTCAAAAACCATCGTCAATAATCACATATTTTGTCTCTTTGTGGACAAATGTCTAACGGTTGTCATAAGTTGTGCAGAGTAAACACTGGGGTGTGTTTCTGTGTTGTGTTTTTCTGCCGCCAGTCAATCAGATTTTCTCCTTCACAGTCATCTTTCTGATGTAAGACCAGTCCACATTACCCTGTGAATGACACAGCTGTAAAGGCCAGCTGCAGCCAAATATTCCACTGCAGGCTCCTTTGACTATATTATCTAGAGGTTAGTGTTCATGATGACGAGACAGTACCAACTAGGAAAGGAACACTGCAAAGCAAAGCGCTACAGAGGCACACCAAGCAGCAGTCAGCTAAAGAATCTTTTTCTTAAGAGAACATAGAACACAGAACAGATAACGGCTTTAAACCCTTTTATACTATTTGACTCATATTTTTAGTGCCTATACCTCTCTCTCCCATTAGGTACACTGTAGTAATTTCTGCCGGTTCGTGCTGATCATAGTCTACTGTAATGCACATGAGGAGTTTGGGCTCCCTTACCTGTCAAGCTAAGTAGTAGATGAGTGCAGATGAATGTGGCATCCAAGAGCAATACAAGTGGACTGAGTCCTGGTGGTAGACATGTGAACTCAACAGTCTATTAAGTATATAACCTTAACCTGCACTCCACGAGTCAAGCTCTCAAATTCTACTGACTCTCAAGAGTGACCTTTGCTTATCACACTAACAACTACACACATACACATATTTTGTTTCAAACCACTTATTGGCACAGGAATGTGGAAGGGGAAGCCAACAGCTAGCAGTCACATGACAAGTCCTATCCTTCTGTAAATATTATATTATGAGGCGAAACTGGGAGTGAGACACAGAGAGGGAAAAAGAGACAGAGGAAAAAGAAAAGGAGACAAGAAAAAGCTGAAAGTTACTTGGTTAATCGATTAGTTCATCATCGGAAACTAATCAGCGACTGCATTGTTAACTGATTTATCCAATAAATCAGTTTTATAGCAAAAATGTCGAACATTATCTGATTCCAGCTTCTCAGTGATGAGGATTTGCCAATTTCCTTGTCATATGTGATCATAAACTGAACATCCTTTGGTTTATAAACCAGATAATCAATTCATTGTGAAAATAACAGATTAATCAATGAGAGTTGCAACAGTTGTTGCAGCCCCTGAGAGAAGTGATGAGTACAAGCTTTTCACACAAGTTGTCTTGATCCAGTTAGACAGGAAACAGAAATACAGCCAATCAAAAGGCTCAGGGTTCAGGCCTGATTCCAATGTCACTCACATGGTCTCTAATCAGTCAGTCTGACCGCTGTCATTCATCTTGAAACACACGACAGGAAGCCAGACTCATACAATGAACCGTCCCACGCAAACACCAAAGTAGTGCCGGCACAGAGTGCAGCTGTCATTCTCCCAAGTAAAAAGCATTGAGGAACAAGGCAGGGGAGGGCTCTCTCTTTTTTTAGAAAGGTGATCAACACTTCCTGCATGCAGTGGATCCAGAAATGACACAGAAGCTCACACAGAGAGCTTTGCATTGCCAACTTTCCACAAATGTTTAATGTTTAAGCTTGCTAAACTGGATTAGTTAGAGGTGAATGAACAGGGCCCCAGCTGAGCCTGTGTGAGCCCTGTGCAGTGTGTGTGCATACGTGTGCATGTATATACTCACGCCATATTTGACAGAGTAGTTCATGATGATGTAATCTTTCCCTATTGGCAGCCAGGAGCGAAGAGTGACGACATCGCGGTTCTGAAGAGGTGCCGGACATTTCCCTGGTAACGAACGAGACAGATCTCATGAACAAAACATTGCATCGCATGCGCTTCATGTGTGCCTCTGCTTCCCTTCACAAATCAGATTAGTGACAAATGAATGCAGACGCTTCTTTTAAACGGCACACGTTTACACGCGTGAGCGGCATACATGCGTAGTAACCGACATCCGCGTTGACTGTGAGTTTCCCGATATCGAAGGTCTCAATGACGTTTTTGTCCCATTTCCTTCTGTATTCGATGTCATGGAGAACGTCGTACATGGTCTCAGCTGACACGTCCTTACACACCATCCGACACTGGGAGAAAGAAAGAAGGAGAGAAAGACGGACATAGGTCATTTTTAGGCAATACGTAAACCTCACACATAGAGCTGAAATGACTGAATAACAGGCTAAAGCAGATGGAAATACAGAACTCATGGGTGAGTGATTGTGCAAAGCATTTCAGAGCTCTAGCCAATGTAGGCTATGAGGCAGGAAAATCACGCATCCATTCTCTTCTGCCTATCCGAGGTCGGGTAGTGATGCCAGCAGGCTAATCAGGGTATTCCAGATGTCCCTCTCTCCGGTTTCCAGCTCCTCCTTGGGGATCCCAGAGCATTCCCAGTCTAAATGAGGTATGTAATCCCTCCAGTGTGTTCTGGGTCTACCCTGGATGTGTTGAATGTGCCCCGACAACCACCTCAGTAGGCTCCTTTTGGCGTGAGGGAGCAGTTCTATTCCCAGCTCCCTTCAGATGTCCGAGCTCCTCACTCCATCTCTGAAGATGAGCCCAGTCACCCTATGGAGGAAGCTCATTTTGACCGCTTGTATCTGCGATCTCATTCGTTTTGGTCACTACCCAGAGCTCAGGACCACCGGTGAGCTCTGGGTGAAGCTGACTACCTTAAATTACCAGTAAAGTACTGTTGGTTTGTTGAGGAGAGCTACAGTTTGTCACTGTTTATGCAAACAAAGGTTGGTGTGAAACGAGACATCAAAGATGAGCACAAAATGCATAATGCCATACTAAATCTGATATGCAAACATAAATAAAGACTGTGCAAATGTAACAACTGAGGATCCTGATTACTTTGTTTAAAGGTCAAACACGCGCGCACACACACACACACACAAACACACACACACACACACACACACACACACACACACAAACACACACAAACACACACAGTCTCTTTCTCTCTGTTCTTCTCTCTGCTCTCTCTTTCTGACACTCTGACCATCCGTGTTAGTGTGTGTGTGTGTGTGTGTGTGTGTGTGTGTGTGTGTGTGTGTGTGTGTGTGTGTGTGTGTGTGTGTGTGTGTGTGTGTGAGGAACGAGGAAAAAGAAAGAGTAAATTACAGTAATAGAAAAATCATAAGACAGGTCAATGTCTCACAACAGATGAGTCATTGATAGCACCTGAGTCACAGGAGAGCAGGAGACACTCGCAAAAGACATACACACACCAACGCGCACACACACACAGGTTTGGCAACTATGTGTTAAAAATTAACACAAGATGGTTCAGAGTGTCAGAATACAGAGAAAGAGACTGCGTGTGGTGGTAGTAAAAGGAAGAACGTTCTGGTTTGGATCTAGACGTGGGGCCTTTCTGTGTGGAGTTTGCATGACCTCCTGCATGAGGGTCCCTCCAGGTGCTCCCGTTTCTTCACAAAAACATGCAATTGAGATAAACTGGCGACTTTAAATTGTCCATAGGTATAAATGTGAGCATGAATGTTTGTTTGTCTCTCTATGTTTTGGCCCTGTGATGAACTGGCAACTTGTGTACACCACCTGCCCAGTGTCAGTTGGGATAGGTTCCGGCACCCTGGCGACCCTGCAAAGAATAAGCCGTCATACACGATGGATGGATGGATGGATGGATGGATGTTGCAGATCCCTCAGTACTGAGATTATTCTACATACTCTGAATTGATTTGTTGCATACAGAGTTATTTACAGGATATGCGCAGTTTTTAAAACCGGAAATGAGATCGACTTCCCTCAGATTCAATAAGACTTTGCTGGAAAAAAAAAACTGTAGATCAAACTGCACCATCATGCATTTAGCACTACTTAAAGAAACATTAAAGCAATGCATTTCAAAGCGAAGCCGTACTTGTTGATGCCGTTTGGTGTAGTGGGTGATAGTTTATTACTGAATCCACAGGGACTCCTGTCTATGTCAAGTTTGGAGTAGATGGTGTAAATAAAGGTCTGCCGCCCTAGAGTAAAGCGGTTACCACAGTTACATTCGTCAGGGGAAATTGGCCTTATTAATAACAAACAAAGAAGGACAATCCATGAGGCACAAAGAGAAACTTCAAGCAAGTGAGAGGACAAGAAAAGACTGAGAGAAAAACAGAGCAAGAGAAGAAGAGTAGATGAGAGAGAAATGGACTGACGATGGTTGTCTGTCTCAAATGATTTTTACTTCCATTTCAAATTAGTCCAGAGGGTTTAAAGCTCGATCTGTACCATCTTCACTCGCTTGTTCCCTGACGGCTTAATTTAAGAAAATGATAACCAGCGTTACTCTGCATTTGACAGTTCAGCTGTTTAAATGGGAGGTCTCCTCTCAGCCTATAATAACAGCAAGAGAAATAGTTTGCACTCACTTTTGGCCTTAAACAAGGACTTGCCACTTGATAACTTGCAAACTGAAGTGGTCATTCAGTGTGGAGCTACAGAATCCTTCACTTATAATTAGTGGCTAATGCTTCTGTCATGTGTGGTAAAATAACTAAGGGTGTGCACCAATGCTAGCAGCTTTGTGAGGCTGTATTTAGGGAAATCGGTATGCAAAAGCATGCTGTCCGTACATGCTGTTTAGACTGACCCACACAAAGCCACCATTACAGTGACAGGTTTACCTATCATTATAACTCTCAATGTCCCATTGTGACTTCCAACCTACTTATGCAAGACACGTTGCTTTGCTACCTTTGAATCCTATGCTATGTGCTATGCTAGCTTGTTGCTGTGCCACGATTTTTTAAATCAGTTTTATTCATGTAGCCCTTAAGACACAATTTCAAGGGGGCTTGACAACCAGTTGCACAATGAAACCAAAAAAAAAATGAAAATGCTAAATTGAATTGACATTCCTCAAATACAGAACAACCCACATAGAAGGGGTGCACGGAAAAGAACTAAGTGCATTTATCCCGGGCTCTCATTCTGAGAGCATAGGGCTAGTTTTGCCCTGATTCACTCCTCTCCTCCCGACAATCGGAGGAGAAATCTGGTCCGGAACTTTGATCTGAATCTCACCCCAATTCTCAGTGAGAATGCTAGTCTCATGAAGACTCGTTTAGCCTTCTGCTTTTGTTTTGTTTTCTCACTGTAAAGCATTGCTAGCGAGTCGCATCGTGTTTACACCTGCTTCCCCATGAGATCACATGAGAGCGTGCAACACGATAATCTTAGTATAATATCCTGTAGTGTGTGCTGCACCACTGTGTGTGTTTCAGATTAGATAAAAAAAAAATCATCCTAAGTTTCCTCTTGGGTGTGATGTGATGTGATGACACTCTTTGGTATCATGCAGTCAAAAGAGGAGAAATGAGGCAGCAGAAGACATCCAGTGCAGAATGAAGACATACGCTCAGCCAAGTGTGCCTGATTGCATTAAGCTCTAATTCAGTGAAGTCAACAGCTGAAGCATAGAGAAGGAGAAGAGAACTCAGGAAGGGAGACAAAGGGAGACAAAAAGGAGGACGAGGAGGTGCACAGTGGGTGTGTGTGGTTTGGTGAGTCTTTTCTTTATGCCGATCTAAAGACCTCTGACCCCCAGATATCCAAATGCGTTCACCTGCTACTCATTCTCTGCCTTATTGCCTGTCTCACCCACTCTCCTTCCTCTGCCTCTCCATCCTGTCAACTCTCATCTTTTGCTCCTCTGGATGCTGATGCGTTACTGCAGAAGACAACTGGGATGATAAAAGAGAAAGAAATGGAGGGGTGTGTGCGATTCAGAGATGGGATTCCCTGTGTGTCAGCAGGAGAGAGGCAAACCCAGGAGTCTGCAGTACACGTATGTGTGTGTGTGTGTGTGTGTGTGTGTGTGTGTGTGTGTGTGTGTGTGTGTGTGTGTGTGTGTGTGTGTGTGTGTATGCGCTGGCAGTGATTTGATGGACCAAACTACTGAAGTAAAAAAACACCTACACACCCACACACTGTGTCGTATGCAGAGTCATCTGCTGACAAATGACATGATGATGACGGTGATGAATATTATTGATCCGAGCGATGACCCCAAGCTACAAAAGTCATTATTAATGAAAATGACGATGGCAAATGATTAACGATGATAATGAGGCGGACGATAATTAGACCTCTAATCATAATGACGACTGCCAGTCTGCTCTCTCTCTCTCTCTCACTGGATAGATTGCTTTTTTTTGTTGCTTTTTTGCTGTTAACGCTATAGTGAGGAGGGGAAACTGAAACAGGAAGAGAGCATCAAGTCTAACCACTCACATTAATCATTTGACATGCATCAGCAAAGATGCATGCTTTTATATCAGCTATAAATAGATAACCTCTATCTGAGGCATCACTACAGGCCCCAGCTTGCTCTCACGCACACACACCTATGAGCATGACACACACAAACCAGCTACAAAATTTACACTTAACCCCTTAACTACAATTAATTTAATCATTTTACGTAGATTTAGATAATCCTCGTACAAATAATTGTGATTAATAATTTGTCTTCTTTTCGTTTTATCCCACTAATGGTGGTAGCAGAAGTCTGATCACAGTTTAAAAATACAAATACATGAAGAAGAAGAACCGTTTTTTTTTTGTAATGTCATGTTTGGATTTAGACTCTCGTCTGAAAGCTTCTGTAATAGCAAATTGCTTGGGGGGGGAGGCGTGCAGCTGAGGCTGTCTGTCCCAGTTCAATTAACTGGGTGTGTTGTTGGACTCGTAGATGCATTTGTAGAATTGTGGTATTCGTAGTTTTAAACACTTACTGTAATATCCGACAAATTGCCTTCGAGTGATTGGTTTCTCCATCTGTTGACGTGATGTTCACAATAATAGAGGCTCATCAGAAAAAGTGAACCACCTCCAGTGCTAAACAGTCGTTGGCGCTAAAGGTCAAATTAATTCTGCACTCATAGCGGAATAAGCGACCCGATGACATCATTAACGAGCGCCACTTAAGCATGAAACGCAGAAATAGTGATGGAAACATGACATTTGTGTTTTATACAGGTGAACAGGAGCAATTCAAGCACTTGTGCAAATAATAGGGGGCGATTATGTGACAACAGCGACAGGCCTGCAGATAATGAATGCAAAATCAAGCTCCTGTAACTGTCATATTTACATACAGATAAAGTAAGAGTTAGACAGAAACCCCACCCTAACTCTGAATGTGTGTGTGTGTGTGTGTGTGTGTGTGTGTGTGTGTGTGTGTGTGTGTGTGTGTGTATACACTGTCTCCTTCTCTCTGTTTGCTGAGCTGTCGTGAGGAGACACAAGTCCTGTTTAAAAAAAGTCATGAATAAGCATTTACGCACACACACACACACACACACACACACACACACACACACACACACACACACACACACACACACACACACACACACACACACACACACACACACACACACACACACACACAGCTCTCTCCTTCAGCACACACAGGACATATTCTCAGGAACCACACATAGACATAAGGCTGATTTAGTCACACCACACACACACACATAAAGAAACTGTAACACAGACATAACACATGCGATACGGGGCGCTGGGAAGAGCCTTCTACGCGTACACCCATGTGGGCAGATATTCATCACTTTACTGAACAAAGCAAACACCTGTTGGCTAACTCACACTCCTCAGACCCGGATATTCTAGCAGGAAGCCAGCCACATATTTGCACAGAGGAGAATGTGTCCAATCCTGATGGAGTAGGAAAATGTAACAGAGAATAAGTGACAACAACAATCAGACGTCGGGTCAGATGAATAAGTACTGTGAAGGTTGGAAACAAGGGAGAAACCTTGCCAAAAGTGAGTCAGGTTTGAGGCTAAGTGGAGACGGCACTGGCAAAGTCAACCTCAGGTATAACAGTGATACAACAATACCTGTCATTCCAATTTTTTTTTATCAATTTGAACAATTTCCAGGGGGTTGCAGATCACGATTACTGCTGGATTTCATCAAAAATTTGGCTAAATGTGTCACAGAGTCCACAAAGGGTGCTTATATATTCTATTTATATAACTTAGAACACCTAGACCAACATAATATACCATAGATTATGGTACTTATTATTTGTTTAAGTAGCTTATTATCTTTATAATAACTATACATTATAGAAATTAAAATGTATCTTAGCATGTGTCCATGTTTAAACTACTTCTATATGCTTCTATTCATTTACAAATGAGCTGTATAGGCAGAGTCTGAACTGGTTTTTCCCTGTGGGTCCCTGTCCCTGAACAAAGCATTATTAATGACTGTAGTCAAACATGTGTTAGCTGATACACAGCTGTTTAAAGTGATATAGCCTTCCTCATGATGCTTCCACACTCTCTCCCAAGACAAACATTCATGTTCGAGGGCAAGAGCCATGACTGCTATTTAACTAGTGAACAAAGTTGACTGATGGATTATTTTTCACACGGCTGTCACATCAAAGAATGATCAGGAGCGTCGTCGTGTTTCCAGTGCTGATATTAATGTTTTACTGTAGGCCAATTCTAGGGCTGGATAATCATTTAATTAATAAAATACCTACAAATAATGAGGAACACTAATTACAAGTTATCAGCTGAACTTATTTTGACACTAAATCAAAAAAAAATCAATTTGACATAATATGAAATGAAAAAAAGCAGCAAAGCCTCTAATTTCAAAAGCTGTAAGGACAGAAAAAGACTTGAATTCTTGGCTTCATTTTCTGCCGATTTGACTTATCAGATAACTGACCTTGACTTTAAGGCCCAGTCAGTTCCATTGTCTATTGTACTACAGTAGCACAGAGAGTGCTTTTGTTCACTTCCCTGTGTGTTAAATGAATGCAAAACCGACTCCACGTAAGTCAACAGAGCTGACAATATGCAACATTACCTAGAAAACAGTGTCACTGAAAAAGAAGTGAAGCGTCTACGGAGATTTAAACCTGCCTCCCAACACTGACTCCGGCTCTCCCTTCTCTTTAGTTTGAGGGATTTCTAGAAAAAGAGTCCATACATTCACATCTCCGCCACTATCGACATTTATTAAACGACAACTCCAGCACAAAACACACTCAAGCATTCACTTTACGCATTTTCAGATAGAGAAGTGCCTCTAACACAGGATGTGTTCAGAAAACAGCTACAGTAGGTACCGGAGGCTTTACAGTTACACACCATCATGCTGGGACTCATTTCTGAACCTATTTGCTGATGTCATCTCAATACGTTTGCTACCTCCGCCAAGGAGCTTTTGTTCTTCCCTGTGCCCGTTTAGTATTCACTGATTTTGATTAAACTTGGTGGCAGGATGGGTCTTGGGTCAGAAGGGACCCCTTTTATGTTTTCCAGTTTCTTTGACATTGCAAGACAGGGTTCATTTTGAAATTTCTTTACTTTCTCAGGGAATAATGCATGGATCTTGATGAAACATTTAAGGGGGTTGGAATCTATGCGTGTGCAATTCAAATAATATTCCAACAGCTGTTTTCATAGATGCCTGCCTGCTCTGTAAATAAAGGCTACAGGGCAAAGAGTTTGATTCTGGATAAGGCTTGATTGAATCAAAGGGAACTGTTGGCTTTGGCGAAGGTATGCACTCATCTGAGTGCCACCCTTGTGTTAGATCTATCAAGCTGTTAGTGTGTTGGAGAAGCCTTTGCTGCTACCATGCTGCAAAGAGCATGTCAGCAGTTTGGACTCCCAACTGGATTATACATTACAGCAGGGTTTCAGTTTTTCCTTGTGCTGCAAATGACTTTCGGTTCACTGCTTTCTGTGCTTGTGAGGCTTTGTTATCACCATAGGAAGTAGTATTATAGATCAAATGCATACTTTTGAAGAAGAAAAAAAACATATTCTAGAGGGGTGAAAAAGTCCCACCTTAATTTTGTGGACGGACTTGCCCTCCTCCAGATCCTGGACCCACACCGTGATAATCCGTTTATTGCAGGTCATACTCCAGCCCTTCTCGGCCAGACAGTCTTCCTTGAAGCTGGCGAATGCCCGGTCGTCCGGGATGGTCACAGCCTGTCCAGACATAGCCTGTTACAGTGGAGGACAGAGAGGGGAGGGTGTGGGGGGGGGGGTGTTCTTGGAGACTCCTGGTGGGCCCGAAGGAAACACGATGAAGGGACGCCGACACTTCCTTGTCCTCCCAAGTCAGTCTGGATAACTTGTGTAATTCAATTTACTCTCTGCAAGAAGCTTTTGTCGGCTGCTTCGCGTCTTGTGATGATCCGTGTGCGTGTGAATGTGTGCGCGTTCAGGGAGGTACAACAACCGCAATCCAGGCACCGACATAAACTACTGAAACAGAGGGGTGAACCACAGACGCACACAGGTGAGGGTACACAAAAATAAAACAACCAAGTGTCCGAATATATTAATCAAACGTGCCTCGCAACTGATCGCGGTGGTTGAATAAGTTTCAGCCTGGTTCCTGAGGAAAACCCGTCTCCAGACGAACCATATGTTTCTGTTTCCAGTCTCTGTTTCTCGCTCTTTCTCTGATGTCTCCCTCTTTATCTATCCTCCCTCTGCGCGTCTTTCTCCCCCCTCACTTGTGGTCTTCTTTTGTGCTCTTAGATTACATTCATTTGCAGCGGCTCTCCATCGGTGAGTCGCTGCTTTTGCGCTGGCAGGTGGTAGAGAAAAGATGCGGTGAGAAATTAGAGGAGGAAGAGGAGGAGGAGGAGGGGGAGGCAGGTGACGCAGCGACGGCTACAGTGGAAACGCCTCCCGGTGCTGCCTTTAAGGGTTCCTCGTAAAGCTCTGCGTTAGGAACGTTTTGTTGGGTTAAATCACATCCCTCTTCCTGTTTGATCCGAAAGTTGGAGCTAAACGCTAACTTGGAATAAATACTACCATATCAGCCTATTTAAAGTGATGTAGTTAATACTGAAACATACTGAAAACAGGGAGCCAACAATTACTTCAAATGCCACATAGGCTGTTAATTTAATTGTTAATTTTGGCCCAATTTGAGAAGTTCTTTCTCTTTTTTTTTGTCTATCATGCCTTCATCAACTAATCCCAAATGACCACTCCCACAAACCACCTCTATAACCCCTATCACCGGAGCAACATGACCTGGATCATGCCCTGCTGGGGGCAGGGCAGTTCACCAGACAAGTCACCGGGGTGGTGAATGCTCATGTAAGCCAAAGGAAAATCACAAATCACCTCTCCTGATCGATATGGAAGTTTTATAATATATGCATGCCAATTGATCTCTGTCATGTTGTGGTAATCATGAGGTTTTGATCAGTAGGCTATATCAAATGATTAATCAGACTCCAGTGAACGCGTGATCATATAATAAAGATAAACTCAAGCAGACAATCATTTATGACCTAATAATTTACGGCGCTGAAAGAAGTTGATATATGTCAGTATCTAATAGTGGAAACCACCAAAGTGCTGTGTTTGTTGCTCTGTGTTTGTTCACTGCTCTGTTACCCTTGTTAATAAATAATAATAGAATGTGAGCGAGCAAACCTGTAAGATAACTGGCCCACTGATAATAAATTCTGTTCAAGCATTTTATAGTGCTATCTCACTGCTCCTATTATGTTTGCCTTTCTGTCATGCTTCCTAATGAACTGTTGTTTACAAAAGTTATAGGTTAGAACAAGCTATAAAATAACTCCTACAGAGAACAATAAAAGTCCTGTACATAGCTTATGTTACATTCCCATACTCTGCTTCCCATCTGTTTTTCACTCAGTTTGTGCCATTTTCTGTTTTATTGCTCTCCCTGCTTTCATCTCGGTGGGTGTAAGCCCATTATCGGCCTACCTCGCTCAATTTGATATGTGCGTGGTCTCATACATCTTTAGACACGAATAATCCCAAATGCACCTTACATTTTCTTTTTTGAATCACACATCATTATATTTTTAAGAAGATATCAGGCTATACACGCTCGTTCTGTGCTGAATAGTTTCATTTTGTGGTCATTAACCGACACTGTAGCGTAGCCAGCGTCAATCCCAATTATTCTGATACATGGATTGCTAAATGCTGCCAGTGCACCAGGTATGCCATGCATATTGCAGTGCATGGATGTGCTTCACTTTAGTGTCCAGACCTGGACCATGAGGTGTGCACGCCTGTATTTTGGGAAAAGCTGCATTCCTTTAATATTGTAGATTAGATACAAAAATATTTTCCTGTTAGTTTTGATTTAAATGAATCCATTGCCAAATATATGAACTTGTTAAAACCCAATTGTGAGATTTTGCTAGGTCACACCAGATCAATACTGGGGCACTGACCCTTGAAGGATGCAGCAATGCCCATAGGTTTAGAGTCCAGTCTCTCTCTGCCAAGAATTGTAGTTATTCTCCAGAGTAAATGAGGAAATTCAGTTGATTCAGTCATTCTCAAAATTATATCCGAAACTGAAGACGTTTGAGGATAGTGACATTTGCCTGCAATGGCCAATGTATTACACTGTGCTTTCATGCCATCTAGAGGCCATGATGAACTATCAGTTAACTATCAGTACACTGACAAAACACCAGATTGTGTCATCATTTTTTGTGTATACGAAAAGACCAGAAAAACAAAAACAAAACGCTCTGTCCTGTCCGGACGCAGTGAATAAACCGCACTCAATGCGCATGTTGCACTACAAATACAAGGCAGCTGTTTTGGAAATTAAAAAAAAGTGGTTATTTTAGGCAATAATCTTCTAAAGCAAGTAACTGGAGGCACTTGAGTCACAGGACAGGCAACAGTAATACTTGAGACTACTGACTGCTGTGTGTCCCAGTGCAGCTTATTCAATTTAAGGGAACGCGGAACAGATAAAAGTGTTGCTGCAGCACCTGACGCAGAAATTTCCAGTGAAACAGCATTTCCCAAAATGCACCGCACGTTCTGGTGACATCCACGCTACAATGCGACGGAGCCAAGCGGTTGTTTTCCTTACGATGGTTGTGAATAGCTGCCTGTAAATTGTGTTTACATCAGAAATAAGCCGGTCTTCTTGGTCTGTATGGTTTCACGTTGCCTCTGAAATTACTGCCAGACTGAGGGTTTCACCTCCCGCCTCATTTTCGGTGAGTTTATCGCCATGATATCATCTGTTCCCACCAGGCTATTTGCGCGAAGGTCGCGCAGCCTGTCACCGTGCAGCCGTGTGCTCCAGACCAGCGTAAATGGAGCCGCATGCCAGGGCATTCGTGAAGCAAACACGGAGATCAGTCGCAACCCTATCGTGTCCACCTCTCGGGTCTCCAGAAGGGGAATTTTAGCTGAGGAAAACACTACTACTACCAACGTGAACCCGTCGGTGCAGTACCACCACCTCGCCCCTAGATGGCTGTCCAACTTGGAGAACCGCCGCAGCTCCTGGGCAGCTCTGGCCAGCAGAGGGCGCAACAATAACAAGTACTGGGAGGAGAGCCGGCAAAGCGATGAAGGGGAAGGCCGGGGACCTGAGGGAGGATTCAGCCGGGCAGGTGTCGCCTCTGCTGGTGTGCTGTCTGCTGCAGCTGTGGCCTTCTGCCTGAAGAAAGATTCTGATAACAAAGGTGGATTAAATCAGCTGTCATTGTTTTGTCTGAACTAATTATCTCGCTTTGTCTTTGCATAGAAAACTGTAACTTGATCACAGTATTGACGGCTTGCAGTTTTTACACATTGTTGTGAAATGCATACAATGCATGCAAGTATGATTGTAGGAAAACAAATGTCTAAGTTTTGGATTCTAATACAGTATTGACACGCCTCTCTTTTGCTTATGTGTAGGCCCTACTTACATTTTCTGTGTTCTTCTTTTGTAATGTTTTCTGTATCTTTTTCCGTCTTTGCAATGACAAGGTGATACTCTTCTGGAGGCAGCGAGGACCAATAACTCTCAAGATGTAGCCAGGTACCCAACCACCACACACACACACACACAGAGTCTTAATGAATAAACACTTCAATGACTCATTTATCCTTGGCATATATTGCTTATCTAATTCTATTCCAAATACATATGCCTAAAGTACAAATTTCACAACACTGCAGTCTCATGTGCATCCACACAAATTTGAATGTTATTGATATATCACTATGATGAGGCAGACGTAGCATCAAATTTTTTTTTCATTTTCAATCTGGATTACGTTTAAGTGTATTTACTTGATAAGTGGCTCCATCCTAAGTGCTTGATAATGTCACTGTCAGCCTGTAATGTGTTCTGGTCCGTAGAAGTATTGTCTTCCTCCACCGTTTTTTCCCTGGGCTCTTTAGGCTTGTTTGGCCCCACAGCTCTTGGAAATTAGCCACCATCTTCTGATCTTTAGTGCTGTTCAGGCTTTAGAGCCCTGTATACGTCGAAGCATCTCCAATTATGAAAGCAGATTTATATCACCTGTTGTTGTAGTCCCACCAGTTACCACCAGGTGGAAGAAGAGGACCACCTGTGTGTGTGTGTGTGTGTGTGTGTGTGTGTGTGTGTGTGTGTGTGTGTGTGTGTGTGTGTGTGTGTGTGTGTGTGTGTGTGTGATTTAGAAGTGTTTGGAGGAGGCACACTCCATTTCAACTGTGTGCCTTAATACTTTTTTATTTTCACAAATTAAAATCCACCCCTGCTCTGAGGCTAATCTTGCGTAGTCCCTTACAATTTTCATTAAAAAAAAAAGTCAAAGACGGTCAACCAGAAACACCCAAAAATGAGCGCTTGTATAGCACTGCTTGGTCCCGTCTGATCTGCCGATAATATTGCGTCACAAATCTTTGATAAATATGGAAAAAGACAGAAAGGTTCAGACTGTACTCAGTCATGCAAACACAGGCTCACGATCCTAACATTTGCTTTGGAATTTCTGCTCCATTCAAAAACCTACCGGCGTGCCAAGTAATATATTGGTTACATACTGTAAATGACTGACTAACACATTTCTCTTCATATGTGTGGATGGTTGGATTCATCTTTAGGCAATAATCATGTCATTGTGTGTTAAATCCATGCTTGTACGTTGCAGTGTGCGTGTCGTTAGGGGTTTTTGTATATATGAGCATAGTGTACATTAGTTTATCCATGTGAATCTCCATTTGCCGGCTTGGGTTACCTGTTCCTATGTGGCAGATGGTGAAGGTGAGAGTGCGGTGAGACGGCCAGTCAGCACATCAGATGTGTTAAGTGCTTTGGTTTACTTCATGGAAGTGGCAGTGTGTGTGTCAGGGTGTGTCTGCTGAGTGGCGGTGGAGAGGAAGGGGCGGAGGTCTCATTTACGCACAGGCAACAGCTCTGCCTTTCCCCCAATGTCCAGTCTTTGACTTAACCTGCTTCTAAAATGAAAGTACTTGGTTTGAATGAACTCAAACAGGTGCTGCACCCTGAAATGCTCATATACGGTATAGCTAAGCTATAGCCGCGGTGGTCAGAGCCTTTTTCTTACACGAAGACCAAGGAGTGAAAACGGATCCAGAGAGCTGCAGAGCTCAGTGCAGACCAGACAGAGGCCACTGTGTTGACTGTAAACACACACACTGTCTGCCTGCTCAGCACAAGAGACGACATACGGATCCCTCACACACACACTTATAAGGACCGTGCCACTTCAGTACCTGATGTCATACCCTCGGGCAGAGGACTCCACACACACCTGGCTCACACACGCGGACACATTAACTGGTCAAGGAGCAGGAGAGCGGCTGCAGAAAAAGACAAAGACGCATTGAGCTGGTGTCAGGCTTGTGTGTCTTAACAAGGCAGGTCTGACAGTCACACAAGCAGCTGATGAGCCATGACTCTTGTTTTCAAGAGTTTTGTGTGGATTTTCATGTGGATCCTTTCCATTTTAACATTGCTTTTTAGCAGCAGTATATCTGATGTGTGTGTTAATGAGCTGATTCCACTGCTGTCACTGATTACACTGGACTGTGATTTGTAGTGTCAAGCAACCCCGTGTCAGGCTGAGATTACTCCCTTTTAAGATATGTTTGACATCCGACTCTTGCTGTTGCGACTTTCGTTGTTTGTTTTTTTATTAGATGAATGTGTTTCGCTGATTCGTGAAAGTGAACTAAACAATTGTTGGGCTGGCGGGCAAATAACTTAGTTGGTGTAAGAGTGATTGTCGTGTAACACCCGTCTACTGCAGGGACACTTGATGCAAATGGTGATGTTTGCTTATAAGAACTTTTTTTTTTTTTCCCATCAGGTTGTTAAAAGAGGGGGTCGACCCAAATCACCGCCACCGCCTAGGTTGGACTGCTCTCATGGTGGCAGCCATGAATCGACAACACAGGTCTGTATAATGTGTTTCCCCTTCTTTTTTTTCTCTCTAGCCCTTTTTACACACAGATTGTGCAACAGTGCCGCAACGAAGACCCTTTTCTACACCGCCTTTGTATATTTACTCTGAATACAACAATGGCAGCGCAACACCACTCCACTGTGATTTTTTAAATAGCGTGCCTGTGTTCTGCAAGCAAAAGACGCGTGACGTATAACACAACAGCGTCGGCGTCCAATGTGACGTTTACGTATGATACCAGCCAAAAGTTTGGACACGGTGTCTTATTCAAGTGAATTGGAAGGTGTGTCCAAACTGGTTCTATGTATGTTGGGTCTTTCTTGTAACAGTTGATCTCGTCCTCTGCTTGGGGGGGTAAGGACCTGGACCTTGTGCCGTCTCCCCAATTTGAAAACATCACACCCCTGTCCCGTCTTGCCCCCTGGGCTGAACGTCGATTCGCCGTTGCTGGTACTTCCGGCTTTGGGACATTTATACAGAACAGCGAGATACAAGAAAAGCGCAACTGTCCCACCTGAGGCTGTGTAAAAGGGCCTTCTGTGTTGCTTTGCTGGTGTACCTTAAGGGCCAAGTTAATCAGTGCACCTGGCTAGTCTCCCAGTCTCACCTGGCTGTCGCAGTCCACAGCTCTCACTCTGTCCTCATCCCTCTGGCACCATGCTTTTGTTTTGTTGGCTTTAGCCTGGTTAATGTAGGTTTTTCACCATGCAACACCCTTCACTGAAACACTGATAACACTTTCTGACACATCTCCTTACTTAAGTATGTTTTATCGGGTTTTTGTATAGTAAGTAATAAAAGCTACATGTTTCGGTTTGAAAGTCAGAATCTCCGGTTGTCTCTAGGTTTTTGTCATGGCTCATGAGCCGGGCTTTGACACGTCCAACTAAATCCACTGAACAAATAGTGTGTTTTACGATTCGGAGATGCCGTCCCTGGTGACCGTATATAACAGTAACGTAGCGTTTTGTCATCATGCAGCTGTCTGTTTGAGTTAGTGTGTGGCCATATGTTATCCATGGCCCTGCTCTAGTTGTTACTGGAGGTCTTCAGAAGTGCAAAGTGCGACTTTTGGACCGACAGACGGTCTTTACCCGTTCCCCCATCTCTCTGTCCAACAAATTAAATTAGCCTCCTGGCCCCCAGAACACACACAACCCGGAGAGGGGCCGAGGTTAAGGCCAGGCCAAATCCAATTTACAGGGCTTTTTTTTTTCTCCATCAGGACTGTGTGGTCACTCTTTATGTTTAAGGGCCTCATGAGAAGCATAATGTGAAATTAGAATATGACAATAGTTTTAAATGAGCTTACTTTGAATCTCAGGGTTACAGGTGCTCCGTCTGAGCTAGACGGTCAACACGGAGAGCAGTGGTTAGTATATACGCAGCCCACACATCTCTACACAAACCTCCAGATTTTGTGTGAATACAGTTGAAGGTTTTTTTTTTTTTTTTTAAGGTTTCATCCCCACACCGTGTGCCTCTGCTCAGCCTTCCTCCCTGTATGCAGCTCACAGAGACGGCTAACTTGATCGCTATAGTCTTGTCCTAGCGCTGGTATTAGCCAGAGGCTACACAATGCTGCACAAAAGTGGACGTCTAGAAACGTCCCGACACAGCAAAGAACTCAGAACATAAGGAAATAGAGGCAGAGGACAGGTATCTCTGCAGATACAGACACCATCACTGCACATTTCTGGTGGGTCATAAGTGATGATTGACTGAAAGGATTTTGAACAAAACAAGTTAGTTGTAGACATTAATTTTAAGCTCTGGGACATTTTGATGAACATTGTTTGCAGTTTTCTGCTATTGTACAGACAATGATCAATCGTAAAAATGTGATTGGAAGATTATTTGTAATAAAAATAATTGTTAGTTACACTCTCCCCCATTCACTTTCTGCTCTGTAACTATTATTCAGACACAAATACGATGACATGCTTTGATTATTTCCATTTATTGTCCATTTACGTCGATTCCATATTAATGTATGCGATTTGTTTGTGAATGCAATTTTGGTTGAATGTGTGTTTGTGTCTGGTCGCACTGTGTGTGTATGTATCACTGCACTATACTGTGTGTGTGTGTGTGTTTGTGTGTGTGTGTGTGTGTGTGTGCGTGTTATGAGTGCTATAACTCAGCGACGCAGTGACACTCCTCTGTGTTTAATCCCGTCTTCCAACCCCCCAGTGAGCCGTCACTGCTGCCGGGAAGACAAAACATCACTTCACACACATCAGTCACACATGTCTCTCATGCACTCTCTCACACACACACACACACACACACACACACACACACACACACACACACACACACACACACAACTCTGGATGCATGTAAGAATGTGCACACAAACACACGGAGGAGAAGGGGAATTTATACCAAATATCTTAAAGGCCAAACGCCTATTACTCAGTCACAGGCAACTTTATTTGCAGCTGTTAAGTGAAAACACAGGGAACGTTACTCTTGAACACGTTTTAGCCCATAGCTTAAGAATGTCAGCATGGATATTAATGTTCAAGTACTCCACCCCTCTCTCACACTGCATTTATATTTCGGACCAGAAGTGATAACTGTGGGTTTTTTTAGAGTAAGAGGATTTCACTACACTGTTTCTTGGTGTAGCGTCCACCAGGCAGCCCCTCTTGTGTCCGGGGGTCGTGGTGTGGCTGTGTGAGGAAATCAGCAGTGGAGTAGAGGGATGTGAGTAAGAATTAAGAGTGAGACCTTAAGGCGGCGTGTGTTTGCTTAGCTTTGATGTGGGCCTAAATCAGGAGGCGCAGGGCCCCGGCCCACTGTTTGCACTCTTTAACGCACAATGCCCATCTCCACCTCTCATTCTCTCCCTCCATCCCTCCCTCGCTACATTCATGTGCACAAAGAGCCAAGGGAATGTTCCCTCAGCCAAGGGAAACGCCTGTCGACCATTCCGACCATTCGGCCGAGTGACTCGATCGGAGGGAGGGAGGAAGGGGGCCGCAATGAGGGAAAGCGGAGGGACGATGGTACGAGAGGACGAGTGGCTCGTTGGGAAAGAGCGGAAAGAATTGTTTGGATGTGAAAAGAGTAATGTGGAGTGGGATTATGGGTTTGGGAGCGGGATTAGCTGGAGTTTGAATAGTGGTGGAAATCACCAGAGAGTTCCCAGTGAAATATTATCATCATTTGGTCACGATACACCACCATTGTAATGGTAACAAGTCTGGTTTAGAGACTGAATCTGTTACCATATATGGGATATTGTTCTTTCTTTCTTTCCTTCTTTCATTATTGTTTCTGATAATAAAATAATACTAAAAAAATTCTTGGCTATTCTATCCTGTGCCACATTAAAACCACATTAAAGGGTCTTCATATAATGATTTTCAACTAGTTATCAACTGATATCGTTTTTTTCAGGGCTGATACTGACCTTGATTATTAGTAATAAAGGAGACCAATAAATAATATTTGGAGCCAGTATACATTGGGATTAAAAATTTGAATCTTAAAGTCAAAATTTAGAACAACCAGTGATGGAATTCAAGTACCATTTACTCAAGTGATGTACTTAAGTAGAATTTTGATGTCGTATTACTGACAGTCGGAGAGACTTGACTTTCTTTGATTAGGATGGAGAGAAAAAAACACTCAAAGCTAAGTCATGCACACTGTGGCTGTTTCATCTTGTAACAATCCTCACTGTGATATTTAAAACTCATCTGCTGACCCTTTTTTTCATTGAACAGTAGCAGAAGTCTAAATTGTTTTATTTTGTTTTCCGGTTGTCCATCCATACGCCTGTCCCATTGTCATTAATGCAATATCTCAGGAAAATCTTGAGGGTGTTTCCTCGGATTTTGCACAACTGTCCACTTGAGTCCAAGGACGAGCTGATTAGATTTTGGTGGCCGGAGGTTAAGGTCATTCACGCGGCCTCACATGCATCCATCCCGTTCATGTCCCAGAACGCCTTCAGGGAATTTCTTCAAAGTTGCCACTTGAACTCAAGGATGAACTGAATTAGAATTTGTCAGAAGTTTGACCTCACAAAACTCTTTTTAGCCATCGCTCAAGAATTAAGACGCTAAATATGACAGCATTTCACACAAACGTTTGACAGGATGAAGTGATGACATTTTATATCCAAAAGGTCAAAGGTCAGCTTCACTGTAACATCATAATTCTCTCTAAAAACTCTTTTACGGCCATATTGCAATGCCATAAGTCAGGAGCAACCATATTTCACCTTTGGCCAAACACTGAATTAGTGACACTGATCTTGGGTGTCCACCTTGAAACTGTGGTGATTGTATAGATCCTCTGTGCTGCCAGTTTGACGATGTATGTGAAGCATCAACGTTTCAACATTTGTAGCTCCTTTGCATCAACATCCATATTTGAAGCCCTGTAGTTCAACACAAGCTCGTGGGTTTTTGTGTCACTGAGCATCAGGTGGTTTTCATTTCAGTGTGATGAAGCTGTCTGTTAGTCACTACATATATTATTAGTCTAGAGAGATGTGGAAGTAAACTTCATCTTGATTGATGCATGCGGTGAAGAGGTGGTAACTCTAGTTGGAGTTTTAAATTGCTGCAGCGTGATCAACCTGAGACAATAAAAAAAAACTACTTGGAAGAAACTGCAGCTATCTAATAGACAGTGAACCTCTCTTCCTGGCATCTATCTGACCCCACGGTGAAGTGAGGTCAAGTGAGGTCCAGTGTCTGGGCCAGGTGGTCAGAGACATGGATGGTCAGTTCAGCTCAGGTGTCTATTATAGCCCAGGAGAGACGGAAGTGTCTGCTTCCTGTCTTCCCTCCAGGGCAAGGATGGGAAACTAACACCAGCGCCCAGCAGGAAGACCAGTCACCTGCTGGCAAAGCTGTGCACGAGCTGGAAAGTTAAATCTGCCAGTGTCTGTACTGGTTTGTTAAGTGAACAGTGGCTTGAGCTTGATTATGATAAAGCAGTGAGAACGGCCTTTAACAGGTCCAGATTTCAAGCATGTGTTGTGTTGAAATGTTCTTGTCTTAGTTTAGCCATTTAAAGTGAAATAAAGTCTGATTTCCAGATAACATTGTTCCAGTATTATACTGTAATTCTAACTTTTGGCCCAGTCCTTTAAATTGGGAGTTTAACCTAATTAACATCTGCATGCCTTCAGTTTGGCCTCAAATTAGTGCTGCAGTTCTCCTCCTAAATGTTGCAAATAAAGTTAGCCACTTGATTATCTGTTGATTAGTAAAACTATAAACTGTTTTCAAAAGCTCATTAGTTTTAGCACTATCCTGTCTAATTAAATCTCCCTCTCCTTCATCTTTTTAGCTGCACTTCCCTCCTTTCATCCACTCCTCCTCCTCCTTGCAGTTTTCCTTTCTTTATGCGTTCGTGTTTACCTTTCTGATGCCATTAACCCTTTTCACGCCATCTCGTTTGTTCACACAGTCCTGCCCAGCCTCGTGTGACCAACCCCGGTTTGAGTTTGTGTGCGTCTGCATGCGTCTCGGAGGATGCATCGACTTGTTTGTAGAAGTGCTTGCGAGGGTGAGAGAGGAGCCCTCCGTGGGTCACAGCTCCCCCTGCCTCCCCCAGCCACAGTGATACAGTAACAATAGGGGACCCCCCGATAGTCCTTTATACCCCCTCAGCAAGGTCAGACACAAAGACCTGGCCAGGCTGTTCTCAGCCCCGCTCTCACACAGGAACACACATGTTCTGTAGTGACAACACAAACAACCAAATTCTGGTACGATTTTAATTGTGTTAATGATGATGGGGGGGAAATGTGTTGCATTGTTATTCTCATCGTTCCTTAGTTTTACTGATATACAGAAGTAATTAGTTTCACTGAACATTTTACGGTGAAATCCACAAAAGATTTGCTGATTAATCGTTCATCCCTAATTCCATCTATTGAGACATGCTTTGAACATTTTGCTGCTTCAGTCTGTTGTCAAATGCAGAATGTTCAATCGTTTTAATACATTTTGTCCTGTTAAAATATCTTCATATTTTCTTTTCAAACCAGTGCTTTTTTTAATGCTGTAATAGGTGAACAGGATGGTTCATTTCACACCTCACCTTTAAACTGACTCTGTGGTGTAATAACAGAGTGGACTTACACAGTTGCTCCATCACTGCTGACATCATATCTGCTGTCAGTACTCTACTCGCTGAGAAGCCGGAGCCTGTTGCGTTGTCCACTGTATCCTCCCATGAATAACTATTTTGTTCCATTGAAGCCCTTTCAGGCCCCATGCCATAACCGTTTAGCTGAAAACGAACCATCTCTCCCTCCCAGGCCACATTACACAGTCACAGGTTTAATGACAGCCAGCAGCGTATTGGCAGGGTTCACGTTTCGGCCATCGCCCCTGTTCCTGCTCGCATTTTTAGCCCAGACTAGCAGGCTACTTTTTTTGTGTGCATCCATGTGCATGTCTGAGAGTCAATGTCAAAGCGAATGCTCACGTTCATGGTGGTAAATGTGAAGTGTGTGTGTGTGTGTGTGTGTGTGTGTGAGTGTGTTCTGTAGACGGAGAGACGGTACCTGGAATGTCCGCCTGGGTCACAGTGAGTGGTGTTGCCGAGGTACTTGTGTTTGTTCTATAAGGCTGTACGCTCCAATGAAGGACTACACACAGATACCCACTCCGACACACAAACCACCTCCAATGGTGCCGGAAACTGGCCCGACCCCTGCCCCTTCAATGTGCACATATGCACAGGGCTCTGAAACAGACCAGTGTGCAGCGAAGGAGACGAGAAGTGAGGCGTCCACTGGACTATATCCATCACAACGGAACACTAGAAATAAATCATGCAAAAGGGTCATTGTCAATTGTGCAATTGGATATTTGCATCTGTGTACATCTTGTCTGTTTTCAATCTGTGAGGATGGTAAAAACTCAGGGTTAAGGTTTAGTTTGAAGACTCGGAAGTCTCGGATCTCAAATTCTGCATCCTATTTTCTGGAACTTAAGTACACATTCTAATGCTGGAAACAGTAAAAAGAGTTTTAACATGGAAGTTGAATGCCATTTAAACTGAGATAGATATTCCTTTAATATTTCCATGTTTATTAAGTACACACGTGCATTTAGGCCATGCTTTCTAGGCAATATTATTACATCTATTTCAATGTGTGCTTATCTTTTACTGTTTTCCAGTGTGGTGAAGGTTCTGCTCGAAGCCGGTGCCGACCCAAACACCGGAGATCACTTCAACAACGTTTACGACACGTCACGGGAAAAAGGCATCCACTCACTGGAAGGTGAATGAGGAAACAAAACACTTTACCGCTGTGCATGCATTCATCACACATGTGTTTGGTTGCTATATTACGTATATGAATCCTAAGTGTTGAACCAGATATTATGAGACATTATGATTTGCATAAAGATTTGCATATATGTACATGCTTCATTTCTGCCGTATTGTTTATTTTATACGCTCCCTGACAAGTACGTGTACGTTTTATTTGTTTTTCTTCCAAAGCTCACACACACACATACACACACACACACACACACACACACACACAGAGAGAGAAGATGGCACTAGCATACACACATACACAAAAACTTCACCCCCCCCCAGTCTGTGTTGGGTTTCTGCAGACATATTTATATGGGATATGTATATTGCAGACATTTATATGGCTGTCAGGTTTCGGTCCACGTGGGGCCAGCATAGCGTGGGGAAGCGTTTCCCAGACGCACACTGATGGATGGGCTAGGGGGGCCTGTGTGACGCTTTATTGGGTTAGCTATGATTATCCCGCCCTGTCTCTCTCACACACACACTGCAGAGAGAGACTGCCAGAGAGATGGAGAGAGAGAGTGGGATGGATGGAGGAAGGGAGAGACTGATGAAGGGAGGAAAAATGAAAGGAGGAAGGCAGTGCAAGAAAACAAGGGGAAAGTAAGGAGGTAGGCAGCAACAATGGGTGGAGTGAGGGATAGGTTAAAGATGGAGGAGAAGGAAGATTTGGATGTTTGGATGGAGGGAGGGAGGGAGGAAGGATGGAAGGAAATGGGTGGGATGATGAGGGAGAGGAAGTCAGGAAATGGATGAGACAAAGTTATTGGGAGAGAGGGAGGGAGGAAGAGCGCACAAGTGATGAAAGGAATTGATGGATACCGAGGAGGAGAGGAAGGAGGCGGAAAAAAGAAATTGATGATGGAGTGGTGCTACGAAATGAGTGCTTCTATGAAAAAGAAGTAAAGAGAGAACGATAGACTATCTCTATTATTAGCAAGGAGCACAGCGAACGAGACCCTACAACACAACTCGCATTATTCCTATTATGTTCGACAGCTGAGCTTAAATATGTGAAAATGAACATCTCTTCTACAGCCGGAAACAGGAAAGACAATTTTTTAGTCTGCAGTGTTATAACACATTGACTGTGAATAGATTAAAGAAAGTTCTTCCACACTTAAAGTTGCTTAATTTATCACACTCCTCTGTTCAGCTGCACAAAGAATACTCGTACTGGTTGCATCTCAGATTTAGTCGTGTGTCTATTCTCTGTCCAATGTTCAGGAATTAGTTTATTCCCTCATTTTAATTTTGAATCTAAACTAATTAAATACATTAAAAACACATTAAATGCTCCCCTTTTTATTTTGATGGAGATTTTAACATTAATTTGAGTAAAATCAAACAAATTAACCAATTATTCCATTCCATAAGGCTTCAGTTGTAATATTTCTTTATCGTCTGTCCCTCCCTGCAGTCCTCGTGTCCAGAGAGGATGAATTCAGCAGCAGGCTCAGCAGCAGGGCTGGCTTCCGTGGCTGCACGGCACTTCACTACGCCACGCTGGCTGATGACCCACGCACCGTCCGCATGCTGCTGGAGGCCGGTACGTCACACCCCTAACCGCATCCCGACCTCCACCGGAATTGATTCACGAGGGTCTGGATACCTACACATAGACAATTAGAGGGTCCTGTGAACATTTCTGCAGTTTTACATCATAGTAATACAAGATAATCCTATAACATACACCTAAATAGTTGCATACAGAAATACATGGATATACACAAGTTTGTGTTTTCTTTGACACCCTGCTTTTGGAGAATCAGACTGTTACCTCAGCCAAGGACGTAACAGTCTGATCCTCTGTCTGTTAGCATGGTGACTCAAAAAGTTGTGAACGGATTTTGGTGAAATGTGTTGGAGGGGTAGAGTATGGCGCAAGGACTCTTTTTGGGGATAGGGGCAAGTGTAAAATGTTTTTGCCTCTAACCTCATGGTTAATGCCTACAGTGCTTGCACAAAATATTTACACCTGGATCTGCTGATCCAGAATGTTTACATTTATAGGGCTCAGGGAAAAATCACTACTATGAGATAACAAATAATAATGTTGCAGACTTGCAACTAAGATCAAATGTAGTTGAAACTGTGTTAGGTGTCAAATTTGATGAATCTTCAAAAGTTACTGAGATAGATCCTGAAGAAAAGTAGTGAAATATTGTTTTTCTTGAACAGCTCTCAAACTAATAATGATTCCAATGTGATTCCAAATTCTAGGGTTAGGTTTTCATGTTCAGTGAGTCATATTATGGGGGTCAAACTATGGTGGGACTATTGCTATAAAGTGCAATGACATAGTAGGGAAACTGAGCTACCTGTCTAGTTTCAGTATTGTTAATTGATGCGAGAGAACTGCTAATTCCGCAGTGTGATCGATTAATTTCAGGAAACAAATGACTAACTCACAAGCACCAAATCAGGCTGCTTACCTTAATATTTGCCATCCAAACTAAATGGTTCCCTCTCTGCCCTCAGAGCTGGAGGCAGTTTAGTCTCCATCAGCTTTAAAAAGCTTTCCATGTGTCATCATCTTAACGCTTCCACCCCCAAGTAATATAAACAGTATTACAAAGCTCATTTGAAATTGATCACTTGTTCATGCCCCCTCTCCATTCAGCCCCCATTACATGCGCACCTGTCGTTGACTCAGCTCCACCAGCGCACACACACACACACACACACACACACACACTTAGACCCTTGAGGCAGAATATCCCCCTCAGTTTCCAGGCGAGCAGCTCTTAAACAAGCTCGGCCTAGTTGAACTGTGACCTCCACACAGAGCATGCCCTTGGGGTAACTCCACAATCACAAGAAATGTGTGTCTCTGTGTGTGTGTGTGTGTGTGTGTGTGTGTGTGTGTGTGTGCGTGTGTGTGTGCGTGTGTGTGTGTGTGTGTGTGTGTGTGTGTGTGTGTGCGTGTGTGTGTGTGTGCGTGTTTAGCACTCAAGCCTCCATTTCATTCATTAAAATATTTATATTCATGTATGTTTCTATCCTTTAGATATATTTGTATTTATGCAAGCCTTTTTGAGTCTCATCTTTAGGGACATAAAAATATTAAAATACCTTTTTTAATCTAAAAATATAACATTTTTTGGGGGATCAAACACCCGAAACGCCACCATCGCTATACACACATGCACACACACACACACACATACCCACATAAGCGAGTACTAATGTCTTGTTTATGTTTGTGATGGATGGTGCATCCAAAGCTCTGTCTGGCTGTCTCTCGTCTCACCCCCTGCATCTGTAAGCACTCCGTACGCTTAAACAAAATCACTGCGTCTAACTCGATCAAATGTTCTGCAGACGCATTTTTGAATTAAAAAGGTAAGAAATTTCACAAAGCAGAGACATTTGTTTTTAGGCAATCACATTAAAGACGGACTGGGTCGTTCCTCGCCCGACGGAGCCGTTGCCTTTTTGGCGCCACCATCACAACCAATAAGAATCATGACATCACAGACTTTCAATCACAAATGCATTACTGTCCATGTGCACGTGTGATTCTGTGTGAATGGATGATTAATTAAAGACTTTAAATCAAGTTTTTAATCCATTTTTCATTGTTTTTGACAACATTTGTGTCATTTGTCTTTTTTTTTTTTTAAGATTTATTCTTTATAGCCTCGTATCCATCTTTTTTAACAGCTTCACAAATATATCATAAACTGCCACCGCTTCAGGACATCTGTGTGGATTTGGATCTGTGTGTCCTCCCGTCATGTATGTGCACATCGTATCCTACACCTTGTTATTTCCCCTGTGTTTGTGTGCCTCCATGTTACTCCACTAGCCGTGGGTTTGCTCTTTTGGCCTTAGCCGGCCCTCGACTCAGATCTCCATCCATCACAGTCTCCAGGCGCGCCCTCAGGCCTCTCTTCAGCCCACAGTCCCTCACACTACCTGCAGAGGCTCTGCAGCTCCTCCCCAGGCTCCACACCAGGCCCGAGGCCAGGGGGCACTCTGTAATAGACGGCTCCGTAGGTGGTAGGAGGCCAGAGGAGACACACATGCTCACAGACGCACACAATACAGATATACAAGGACACACTCACACATGCACAAAGACCAGCAGGGGCTCTCTCCCACCAGCTGGAGTGAAAGAGAGGGAGGAGGAAATAGGAAAGAGGAGGGGACTCCTATTAGGCATAACTAAAGCACTCTTAATGAAGGGATCCTGTGTGTGTTTGTGAGTATGTGTGTGTGTGTGTGTGTGTATGCGTGGGTTAATGTTAAGCTGTGGTGTGTGTGTCCATTTGTGGGAGTGTCGTTAGTGTTGATCCTGTTATAAAGTGCTGTGGCCCAGAGGGTCGGCCTGATATTAAAGCCCTAAATGATGCTATTTATTATGTCCAGTGTGTATGTGTGTGTGTGGGGACACTTTATTGCTTTCCTCCCTCATGTTTTTTTGTGATGGTTGTTGTGGGGTGGGGTGGGTAGTGTATAATTGTTGGGATCGATAGCTTTGTGACCATGTCACAAAATTTAGAGGTTTATCGATAATCATCACAGTGATTATTAGTCTCTGTGGTCAGCGCTCAGAGCAATAGGAACAACCTGCACTTGCACTGATTACATACAGGACACTGTTAGAGTTTTTCTGAGTGGATCAACTTCTGATGGATCATCTGGCTCTTAATGCCCCATTCAGTATCCAGTACACCCAGTACAGGGGGCCTCTAACAGAGTTGTGAGCATCATTTTCAGGTTTGGTTCGATAGAACCAGTGTGAATATATCTTCAAGCGATTTATTTCATCATCTTATATTAATCCAAGAGAGATCTCAGCACATTCCCTGCCGACGTCATTAAAGTGACGCATTTCATGTCACTCAGATGAGTTTGCACAGTTTTTCTAAAGCTTCCTCATGAGTGTGACTAGTGCCTTAAATTGCATTAAAGCCTCAGACTGACTCTGAAGATTGTAGCACAGTGACTTGTCACAAAAGCCATTTGAATCCACAAAGGTGTCAGTAAGTCCAGAGAAATCCAAAATAGTCGCCTTTTATGAATCCTGAGCACAAAGCTCAAGTGTTTGTTGCCTATAAGGGAGTTTAAATGTTGTTAGATTAACTTTGCCGACGTAAACTACAGTCTAAAAGCAACATTTATTAGAGACGGCACAAATCAATGAGTAATGAAAATTGCAAATCTGATTGAGTAGTCGGTTCCAACTTTCACTGAGATAGCGGCTTTAAGCTAAGCGGGGCCTGGGCGATATGTCGTCTCCTGATGGTGTTTGTTTTATCACACACCTTGGATTTCCTCCTCATGTGTTGTGTCCGTTTATTGCATTTTTATCTCTGGCATAGTCGATATGATGGCCACCTTCACTCGTTCATGTGGAGGCACGTGCTGGTGACTCTAGCTTTAGAGTAGCGGCACAGGTCAGGGCAGAAGGCACTGCTAACTACCCTCACTGACAAGCCCACCGACGTCCAGTCCTGGCACACTTCACTCGTGCTGTGACATTATGGATCCTCTATTATTGACAGATAGTCTGTTTGACTGTTTCTTCCCCCTTTTGACCCCTCCTGCTGTGTGGAAGTGTGCATGCTTGAGTGCCTCAATGACAAAACAACCTGCAGTGTGTATAGATTGTATAATAATCCAGGATGTTGGTGTGAGGGTGTCGGGGTCAAAGTGTGTTTTACTGGCACGTGTTGCAGATATGAAACCCCCTATAGGGTCACTGCATGGCCCCCTGCTTCACTGCAGTTAGTCTCAGTGACCCCTGAACCCATGTGACCTCTAACCCCACTCTCCTCATCGACGTGTTGAACCTCCTGCCGAGGTTGTGTGTGCATGTTTAAGATGTGACTTAAAAAATTGACTTCTTCTAATCTATGAACTGTATATGTGTATGTTGCATGCTTGCATACAGGTGCCAACCCCCAGCAGACCAATGGTTTGGGACACACAGCACGGGCCTATGCTAAGGAGGGAGACGTGAGCACGGTGTTGCAGGAGTGGGAAGGAAAGGTAATGACACACTCATGCAGACACACCCTAATGTTGCTGTACAAAATGTGCACGCATCGAAATGATTCGTTTCCATGCACACACGATGTTTTGATGCTGCAGTTGTTTCCTGTGGCCTGATCTGAATGACTCGGCACATTTCACTCAGCAGACATCTGGACCATTTACTTGCCTTCATGCACATGACACACACTCCTCAGGAGGTCTGTGACTGAGCGACAGGTGTTATTGAGGATTAGAGTTTGGAAACCCGGTGGAGGTTAACTGGGGTTAGAACCTGTGCTGAAGAGTGAAGTTGAATTATATATAAACTTTATGCAGATATTATCATGAGAGATAAAACCTAGAGCAGTAGTTGGAATGTTGTGATTTAGTTTTGACCTTCATTTTAAAGGCTCTTGTTAGGCATCAATTACATTTAAGCGGATGAATCTAAATCAATGCAATCAGCGAGACAACAAGACATTAACAGAAAATCAAATAAAGACAGTGTTGAAGTATAATTATTTGTTATGTTTGCCAAGGAGGTCATGTTTTCAAGCGTGGCCATTTGTTGGTTTGTTTGTTAGCATGATTACGCAAAAACGACTGGATGGATTTCCGTGATACTTATTGGAAGGATGAAGCATGGACCATGAAAGTACCTCTTATATTTTGGTGCAGATCATTTTTGGACAAAGAAAAACTACTGAACCGATTTCCACAAAACATTGTGGAGGACTGGGGCTTGGCCGGGCAAGCTAAACAGATTTGTTTTGGGATTGTTTGGCATTGGCAGAGATACTGTATGTGCCGGACTGCCGTTAAATACTCCAATGTTTTTCCAAACAGTCCCTTACTCAATGCATAAATATGTCACTATTAATGCTTCCCATGTTTGCGGTCTTCAAAATATTGTCACATTATCAATATCTGGATATTTGGTCAAACTATATTGATGAAATCGTGTATTTATTATTGCCATCCCTTAAAATATCAATTTGATCAGATGAGCATGGAGATTTGATTCAGCACTTTCTGAACATAAAAGAGCATTAACATTAACATTAACATCGTCCCAAGCACTCAGAAAATACACCAAGAACTGTAGTAAGAATCAGTCAACTGTAAAAGAGTTAGTTATAAGTCTAATGCTGCATTTCGTAGTTGGTGTTTTTCTGTTAAAATGTGATTTAAATTGGAAAGTCTGATTGAGGCGTGGTTAGGTTTTAGCTGATTGAAGAGACTCCTGGTATTTCACTGCAGTATTACTAGTAGAAGTGGGGTCTGCCGCCTCCCTAAATCAAACTTGAGTTATCCGTAGTTTTCTACCAGTTTGACAGCAGGCCAGAGCTAACCAAGATGGAGAGAGAGAATAAACAGCCTGCCTCCAGTGCTGGGTGAAAACCTGGAGTCTGAGGAGACAAAGAGGAGAGGATGAATGGAGTGGCTGAGAGAAACTGAAGGGGGGGAGTAAGAGTGAAAATGAGGCACAAGATAAGGGGACAGAAAATATTGGGGCAGAGAAAAGGTGGAAAGAGATCAGATCAACTTTTGTTTGAACATCCGACACAGTTTAATCTCTTCAATTCAGATTATCAGCAGGATCTGGATCCACTTGTGCATAATGGTGAAACATCATGAGTTGAGCATGTCTGGGTACTTTTTTTTTTTGCATGTTCGTCTTTATTCTTCGTCCATCTAGTTCCAGGAGGCGCAGGCTCGGCGGGAGGCAGAGGAGAGGAGAAGGTTCCCTCTTGAGAGGAGGCTGAAGGAGCATATCATCGGACAGGAGGGGGCCATCAATACAGTAGCCTCAGGTAACACACACACACACACACACACACACACAGGTGAACAAGTAGAGATACACATGACACATTATACATGTAGCTAAAAGAATGCTTACACCACCACCTTGTCCTTCTCCTCTTTTTATGCTCCTTTTCTATCATTTTTCTATCTCTCTTTTCAGCATTTTTCTTTTTTCTACTCCCTTCCTTCCCCTCTTGCTCTCCTCCCTTCCCTCACGCAGTAGGCGGGTTCAGACAGACCGGCGGAGGCTGTAATTGGTTAATTGTGATGAATGAGCTGTCTGTCAGACATACACAGGTGCTGTGTGTGTGTGTGTGTGTGTGTGTGTGTGTGTGTGTGTGTGTGTGTGTGTGTGTGTGTGTGTGTGTGTGTGTGTGTGTGTGTGTGTGTGTGTGTGTGTGTGTGTGTGTGTGTGTGTGTGTGTGTTTGTGTGTGACAGCTGAAGAGGCCAGGCTTGGAGCCGCCAGTTAACACGATTACAGAGAGAGTAGACATACTACAGACCCCCCCTCCATCCGTTTCTCCCTCCATCTCTCTCTCTTTACTACCTCAGTCTCCATCACACCCACTCTTTCTCCTCCATCCTTCTGTCCTTTCCCAGTTTCACTGCGCAGCCTCCACCCTCTGCATCTTTCCATCGTCTTCAGTCCATGCTTTTCCTTCAACCTCCCCCCTACAGTGGTAAAACAAATGGAGGCAATGGGAGAGGAAAAAGAGACAGGGACACTGATGGGAGACGATAACAGAGAAGGAGCTGAGAGCCAGAAAGCTCGCAGCAATGACAGAAAGACAAAGAGAGCACGTGTAATGCATGAAGAAGAGGAGGGAGGATGAGTTAGAGCACAATAACACAGCAGACAGTAAAGAGCTGATATTACACCAGCCATCCATGGAGGCCATGTATTGATCTGCAGGTGAGAGAGAAAGAGAGTGAGTGTGTTTGGAAAGGGCTCTGCAGTGAAGAAAGAGGCTGTGTGTTATTTTTATGATCTTAAATAATCAACTCACTTCCAAAGCTAGAAACGGATGTTACGATCTGTCATTCTGTGAAAGCAAATACTGCAGAGCTTATAGCCAATAGGAGAACAGCTTTGAATTCTGGAGACTTCATCACAAATGTATACATAACAAATTAGGAATAAATTAAAGATTATAGATGTCTATAAACCAAAATTGAAGCGGACGCTTTTTGAGTCATAGTCATGAGAGTCAGTTTAGCTTTTACTGTGAATCAATGAAGGAAGAGAGAATCGTGGGACATGTAGTCTTTGGCAAGGTGATGAATGATTGTTGTTATCATGGCAAATTGTCCTGAAAGCCATAGAAGACACAGCCTCAGTGATAAAGGAACAGCTTATTGATCTCTGAGAAGTATTACAGTGAATATATCACACACACACACACAAACACACACTGACAGTGAGCATAAGAACACATGGAAGCATTCAGAGGATCCATCTGCAAGGATATTTACAAAAAACAAACATTTTCTACTGTACATCCATTTTTTTTCAAAGGTGAGCCCAGCATGAATCAGCCAACGAGTCAAAAGAGGGGAAGTATATTCCAGATGTAGTGATGAGGAGATGGGCCAGGAAAGAGAGGAAGGGATACACTGCAGATAAGGAGACAACAAATGAGAATGGGATGTAGAGATAACGAGAGAGGAGGGAGCTTCACATTGCTCGATCATGTGATTGCAGAAGCAACACAACATTTTTACTAACAATTTATTCTTTCAATACGGTGATGCAATCTATACAACTGAAACCCCTGATGTTTTCTTTAAACTTTTTTTTTTTCTATTGATCATTTTATCTGTACCATATCAGAAAATAGAGATAAATGATCAAGGCAGGCTGTCCTGGTGGTTGATACTACAAGTTTGATTCCAGCCAGAAACCTTTGTCACATGTCATCACCTCTGTTCTCTTTCTGATTACTGTTTCTGCACAGTAATACTATTTTTTTTTAATAATATTTCTCAGAGCTTAAGGTGACGTCATGACATTTTTTGTGTCCTTTTGCAAACAATCGAAAACTAAAGGTAAGGAAATAAAAGCAAAATCTCGAATTTTAGCTGCACACATCAAATACTCAGCATTATTTCTTAATAAATTATTAAATATATTATTTAACCAAGTTGTTAAGGGTCAACTTTATATCAATCACCCATTGGTTAATGTTGTTTAAACATTATGTAGTGAAATATGTCAATGCAAAAAGATTGCAAGTGTGTAGTTATATTTCCAAGATGGCTTTTTCCACCTGAACTACTCCTAACAAACAGCTGGCCTGCAGCAGGACACACACACACACACACACACACACACACACAGGAAGGAGGTTAGATTGATACAGGTTTAGCTCTCAGGGCTAAGAGTTATTGAAGAGAATCATCCCTCTGTAATCATGTTAGGGCCAACCTGACCTGCCCAGTACACACTGCTCTGAGTGTGTTGTGAGTGTGTATGCATGTGTGTGAGGGAGGAGAGAGAGAGAGAGAGAGAGAGAACAAGCTTTCATTTGTTTTGTGCCTTCTTCCTCTCCTTGTTGTTGTCAGGGTCCGCTGAGAAATGTCAATGTGTCCTTCTGTCAAAGTCAGTCTCAATCAGCTGAAACACACAAACACACAGAAGGTTACGCCGTCATTCACACGGCCGTTGATGAAGCAGACGGAGCTCTGGAGCCCCTCTTGTCACTGTTGATCTCCACGTCCATCTCTGACACACTCGTTTGTTTCTGAACCTCATTCCCTCTCTCCTTATCTCCATCAGTCCTCTCTCTTTCCCCTCTTTATCTCTCTCTCCATCTTTGCTGCTCGTTCCTCTCCTTATCTTTTCTCCTGCCGCTGCTTCCCTCTCTACTGTATCATCTCAGTGTTAGAAGACGTATTCAGATCCTAGTGAAAGTACTAATGCACTGTAAAAGTACTTTGTTACAAGTAAAAGTCCTGCATGGAAATTGTACTTAAGTATAATCAGGAAAATCCTCTTGCAGTATTAAATGTAAAAGTACTCGATGCAGAAAAATATCCCTTATTGTTATTAATTTATTACTGTTAAAGCAGGATTTTACAGTCGTAGTTGGTTGAGGAGGAGCTTATTTTTTACTATCTTGTGTTTGACTGTAACAAATTATTTTCATTATGGAATTATCTATTGAAAATAATAGATTCCGTCACTATTCCCCATAGTCCAAAGAGACACCTTCATATTTGTTTTGTCCAACTTATAGTCCAAACCTCAAAATTATTAAACATAGATTTAAACAAATAAAGTAAAACAAAAAAATAAAAAGAGTGAAAAAAGGAAATCTTCACATTTGAGAAGCTGGAACCATGAAATGTTTTCATATAAAAAAATGATTTCGATGATGAGCAAAAAAAAAGTAGAAAAAAAAGATGCACTTGTACATATGTGAGAGATGTACAACTAAATTTATAACTAAAACATAATATTTTAAAACTGTCCTACATCTTGTAGGAAAAATGGCGCACAAGTAACTCTACCAAATTTTATAGTAACGAAGGCTGTAAAATAAAGTATATAGTGGCATGAGATAAAAACGCTTGAGGACAAGTACGTCAAATTTATACTTAATTACAGTACTTTAGTAAATGTACTTAGTTACATTACACCACTGCATCTTCCCATTTCTCTACTTCCCCCATCCTGCCTCTCTCTTCTTCTCCTGCCAAGCATCAGTTTCCTGCAGCAGGTCAGGCAGCCTTACAAGAAGATATGATGAATTAAGGCAGGCGGGTCAGTAGGTGATAAAGCAGCATTTTCAGTAGATGATTCATAATCGTTTGTTTGTGAAAGATTGAGATGTTAATATTTTTGCTGCTATTTGACTGTTTGAAACAATTCATCTGTTTATTTATGCTAGATCTTCCCACTATGGTGGGTAAAAGAGAGAAGAGAGAGAGCAGCAGGATCAGCACCTTGGAGAGTGCAGAGACACTCAGTGTTGTATCAGTCCCTATCAACAACAATGGTGCTAATATAATGCATAAAGTTGGCGGCGTGGTGGTCCAGGGGTTAGAACTGTCGTCACCCAGGTCTGGGTTCAAGCCAGATCTGTGGCCTCACTCCGAGGAGTTTGCATGTTCTCCTCAGTGTGCTTTGACTTCCTCCCACTGTCCAAAGATATGCAATATACGTTAAATGGTGACTCTAAATGGCCTATATATACTGACAGTGTGAACAGAAAGAAATTTAGAGCTTTCAATCCATCTAACATCTTTTGTCTTTGGCATGTGGGAGGAAAATGCCAGAAAGAAAAAACAAACGCCCCACAGTCACAACGAGAACATGCAGACTCCTCACAGAAAGGCCCCAGCCTGCCAGGGGATTCAACCCCACAGCCTGTAGCTCGAGGCAACAGTGCTACCCAGGAAGACACTGTTGCTCATTCATGGCTCTGATTTTGGCCCCGGCCTCTCAGCGGCTTCAGACGTGGATGAGTTTGTGCTTCTTCGTCGAGTGGTTGAAACCACGGCCAAATACACTCTTTGCTCCCCACCGACCCACCTCATCATCTTCTCTTTGTGTATGTGTGGGAGTGTGGTTGCTGGGGTGATGGCCGGTAAGCAAGTGTGTGTGTATGTGTGTGTGTGTGTGTGTGTGTGTGTGTGTGTGTGTGAGGCTGCGATCCATGCTAAACTGATTTCGCCATGGCCGCGCCAGGGAGGCTAACACAATTACTGCTGGCTAATGGCCCCACTGACTGAGGGGGGAAGAGAGGCATCGTTGGTAGCTTTCTGGAGGTCTCTCATCTGGCTCTCTTGCTCTGTTTTCTCTCTTCTGTTTCCTTTTCTTCTTTTTTTTCCTCCAAATGTTTCTGACCCTTTTCTCATCCCTGCTCTCTCGCTCTTTTATCATAGTTTCTGGGATACCCGACGCCCTCGGGTCAACTGCGAAAGCAAAGCAAAGTCAACAAATGCAAATGAGTGAAATAATAGCGCTCCTCTTTCTCCCTCTGCCTGCTCTCTGCAGCCATCAGGAGGAAGGAGAATGGTTGGTACGATGAGGAGCATCCGCTTGTATTCCTCTTTCTCGGCTCATCAGGAATTGGTAAATCGCCCACTCATTTTTCACACTAAGCACTCATAATAAAAAAACACTTCAGTTTTGTAGTAGCTGCCAAAATAAACAAAACACTTGTAGATAAGTTTCTGGAGTTTGTTGAATGGACAGAATACACAAGACGACAAAAGCACAAGTGTCCTATTGTAAACACTGGAGAAACTCCACATCCAGTAAATAGATTGTCTCCAAGATGTCATCATTTAACATGTATCATAAAATAATCATTTAAACAGCATTTTTTTAAACCTTTTCTCTCATAATAAATCTTGATTTTTATTTAGATTTTAAATGAAAGATAGTAAGAGGGGCCGTGTTTGATTAAGACAAAAAACTGACATGACAAATGCCTCTTTGTCCGAGTTAGTGTTCTATTCCAACATCCACCACAATAACAGGTTGTCAGACTAAACTATCAGCTAATGTTAGTCATGTTCCCAACATGGGTAGATATTTTTCTACGATGAACAGAGCATTTTAGCTTAGCCTTGATTAAAATGGTTGGGTTTGGACAGGAGCAGGGTTGTTATAAAAGAATGAGATCATTAATAAAGTGAATTTATTATATTATTATGGTGTCATGTAGTTTTACATATCAGTCCCGCCCACAAAGAATCTAAACCTAAGCCTTAATCAACTGTCCTTAAGGGATAATAAAGTTAATCGATCAATTTCCAAGCAGAGAAACTAGATGATGATTTTGCCTCACTGACAAACTGGGCAGCATTGTTGAAACGGGCTAGTAGAGTTTGTGTGCATGTGCGTAGTATTGCACACTGACCTACAGAGATGTTCGCAGACGAGCAGTGTGTGTGTGCAGTGTGTTTAGTCAAAGAAGCACACACATATTAATAAATGCAGATCCTTATGGAGAATGGTTGTAATCGATATATTTATTTTCATTTTTCTAATTTATCAGTATTCGCTTTGTAAAACTCCAGTTAAAATACAGGAACGTCTTCCTGACCCACACCAGCAAAACCACCACAACCAGCAGCTTCAATTCATGACATCCACAAGGGATGAATCATCAAGACCTGTGTGTGACAACAGATTCACACTGATGCTCCTCGATAAGAAAAGCTCAGATTTACAGCAGCAGGAAGACAAACCATGAGTGTATGTGTGTTAGCATGAAGGGAAGTAGGGAGACAGAGGGATATTAAGGGCCAGATAGATGGCTAAAAAAGAGGGAGATGCTGAAATGACAGGCCAGAGAGACAGATGAAGGAGAGACGGTGTTCATATTCTCTGTTGCCTTCAGCGACAAACCGCGGCCACGAGACATCAATATTAAACACAGCAACAAGACACAGCCTCACACACACACAGCCTCACACACACACACACACAGGCATCATATGCATACCAAATACAAGACATCAATATCATATATGAGCATTTATATGCAGAATATTTTACCAGCAAACATAATGTGTGCTTCTGGAGAGCAGGAGATGATTGAAAGCTTTGCAGAGAAGGAGGTCCTGGAATTTAGACCAGCACTTAGAGAAGGAGGGAGATCGTCTCTGAAACGAGCGTTTGTTTTACAGACATCCTGAAATCTCTTAATACTTATTAATTACAAAGAAAAACAAAATAAATGGATGCATATCCTGTATTCCCATTGAGTAACTCGATGATATTTCTGTTTTGTCCGACCCCTTCTATGGCGGCTGTGACAGGGAAGACAGAGTTGGCCAAACAGGTGGCCCGCTACATGCACAAGGACATCAAGAAGGTATTTCAATAGAAAGAATATTAATACATTATATATATAATAACACAACTCATACAGACTTTTAATTCAATTTCTGTCGGTTTCCATTGTAACTGTTCATACCACATATTCGACATTAAAATACAAACTGCATTTCGAGGAGGTTAATCCATCCTGTGGTTGCAGGGTTTCATCCGTATGGACATGTCTGAGTTCCAGGAAAAACACGAGGTAAGCTCATTTTTTACACGTTAGGAATACATGTGTGTGATGTCAGGAAGCAGACTGTCGCTCTCACAGAGGTACGGTCATTTCCAGGGAATCTGTAGCATCTCTCTGCTGCAGTGACGCACTGGATTAATTCTGTTTTATGTACTCATAATGGATGCATAAACCAAAATTAATGTTGTTTTTGCCCTATTCTGCTCTTCCTTTGTGAAGCTTTGATGATGAATGCATTTAATCAGTGAGTCCAAGAAGCACATCTAATCATTTCACCTCAGTATTTCTTATTCAGTGTTACATTTTTGCAGATCTCTACATAGTTTGCAGCAACAGAAAGAATTATCAGTTAATGTTTTATGCTAAAATGCTTTCTACTTTGTTTCACTTCCTGTGACTGGTGGTTCGCCCTCTCTCCCTCGTCTCTCAGGTGGCCAAGTTCATCGGCTCCCCGCCAGGATACGTGGGACATGAGGAAGGGGGCCAGCTGACCAAGCTGCTGAAGGCGTGTCCCAATGCCGTTGTCCTGTTTGATGAAGTAGACAAGGCCCACCCGGATGTTCTTACAATCATGCTGCAGCTCTTTGATGAGGTGTGTATAAAAACACACAGAGATGAGCACATATGTTATACATTCATGATGTCACATGAAGTGTTTCTGTACCTTTTATGAATTGATGTCTGTCTCAGGGTCGCCTCACCGACGGTAAGGGTAAGACCATCGAATGTAAAGATGCCGTCTTCATCATGACATCCAACGTTGCTAGCGATGAGATCGCCCAGCATGCACTGCAGCTTCGGCTGGAAGCTGAGCAGGTCAGCCGCAGAAAGCTGGCCGACAACCTCGGTGAGAGAAACAAACCAACATATACAAAAAATGCAAACACAAACAAGGAAATCACACTGAGTTGCACTTGCTACAGCTGCAAAATGAATTTCACTTTGTGTTTTGTTATCTTAAACCCATTTTGACATTTTGATTTCCATTTCCATCTGTTGCTGTAGTTTAAAATTTGGGTGATGATGTCATGTTAAGTGTAAAAAAACATTTTTACAAAAGTGTAAAACTCATTTTACTGGTCAAATCGCCTAAAGTTAAAGTTGGAACTTCATCACAACATCTTGTAAAGTAATCGGGATAAACATTTTAGCCATTGCAAACACTGCAGTGATTTATGCAACAGTGTAAAGACATAGAGCCATCAAATAGCTATCAGATAGCCATCAGGTGAATTAATGTTAATGATGTGTTTTTCCTCAGAGGATGTCCAGAAAAGTGAGGACATCAAAATCTCCCAACAGTTTAAAGAATCTGTGATTCGACCAATCCTGAAGGTAACGCTGATACATATACGCACACAAAAAATAAAAGCCACCATGTTTTGGTGTCATCACAGGTATTCTTGCTCTTCTACAGCTGTTTCGAAGTTTCCTAATTCTTTGGTTCCTTCTCAGGCTCATTTCCGCAGGGACGAGTTCCTCGGTCGGATCAATGAAATTGTATACTTCCTGCCATTCTGTCACTCAGAGCTGCTGCAGCTGGTCAGCAAAGAGCTCGGCTTCTGGGCCAAGAAGGTACGTAACGCTGTGTGCAAAGGTGGGTTCACATCCCAAAGTACACGTTGTATTTTATTCATTTAAAAAAGTGTGTCAGCTGCCATCTCAATGGATTATTATTGTTATGTACTGTACTGAAGAAACTATGGCTAATACAGCAGAGCCTCTGTGTGTCTGATTGGTTTCAGAGGACCATCTTCACCCTACATTTATATCATTGGTCGTCCTCCAGTGGGACTCAGAGGTCCTACCCACATCGTCCTGCAGCCGCTGAGCTGTGCAGGAACACACGCAGATCAATATTATGTGCCACTACTACTCACTATAATGTGATTACAGTGTTTAACATGTGGAGCCTTCATCAATATTTAATTATTAATATTACAGCTGGTGTCCTGACAGCCAACACAGGCCCTGCAGGCAACTGATAGAGACCTGACTCATGACTCTGACTCCTAGCATTTGTCTTTTGAATCTTGGTGTGTGTGTGTGTGGTGTTGTGTGTGATCTCTTTGTTAGTGTTCCCGTTGTCTTTATAGTGTGCGTGTGTCCTAATAACTCTGTATGAGGCTAGTGGTGCTTATAGTAAAAAATCTTATTATTACAGAGTCCTCCTGATCCATTTGATTGTCACTCAGTTATATAAAATAACTTAAATGTTTAGTGTTATCACATATAATTTGATACTGATAATTTAATATTAGCATTTATACCTCTGCAGTAGAACGTGGCATTGTATTATTGAAAGGAGCATTTAGCATTGGCAGCTAAATGAGCAGCTCTGATCGCTACTATTGACCGGCTTTTGATTAAAGCACATTAAGGTCCTGTTGATTAACACGGGCAGACATGCTGCGTGACACTATCTCCTCTCTGCCTCAACATTTGTCTCCTCCTTGCCATCTCGTTACTCCTCTGCGTCCGTCTCCACTGCCATCCTCTCTTTCTGATTTGGCTGATCGTGATGCTCTTGCCCAGTTAACCTCCTCTATTCTTTCTCTCTCTCTCTCTCTCTCTGTCTCCCCCCCCTCACCCCTCTCTCTGTCATTAGGCCAAGCAGCGCCATGACATCACTCTTCAGTGGGATCGCCCGGTTCTGGACCTGTTGGTGGACGGGTACAACATGCATTACGGAGCGCGGTCCATCAAACACGAGGTAACGCCCAGACTGCCACTCCAGGTTGTCTTAAAAGGCTTTAAATTTTATTATCTATTCTCAAGGCCGTAAAAGGTATTGTATTCAGATTATTGTAAATCTGGAATCACTCTTATCATTTACAACATTTAAATCACAAGTGTTGTTACTTAAATCTAGGGAATCAAACTGCTGCTAGAGTGAGCAGGAGGTACTACTGAATGTTCTCATATCTACATTTAAAGATATATAGTTGGATAATTCATTTATTGTTTGCAAAGCTGGGTACAGCAGAGTCACCACATGTCTAGATATGATAGAGAGTCAAATGTTACTTCCTGTAAGATATCCTCTCATGCTTTAATAAAGTGGGATGGACATTATTCACTTCTTTTCCTGACAATTTATAGACTAAATTAATTAATAAATCAAGAAAATAATAAGCAGATTCATTGATAATGAAACCTGACATTGTTGCTGTTCAGGTCAGTTGTGTATATTATGTCAGGCTGTAGATATTTGACAGATCAAGGAAGAAAAACCAGCAGCAAAGAATGATGTTTGGTTAAATAATGCTTATTGTCAGCCTACATGTTATTTTGGGAACCGAGCAGCAAAGCTCAAAATAAATAGTCCATTCATTTACAGCTGAATTAGTAATTAACAACATACATTTCAAAATGCAAAATGAGAAAACATTAAGACGTGAACTAAACTCTAAACTCTGCCTCACCGCTGACCTCGCCATCCTGCCTCAGGTTGAGCGGCGGGTCGTCAACCAGTTGGCCGCAGCGTACGAGCAGGAGCTGCTGCCGAAGGGCTGCACCTTGCGCCTGTCCGTCCAATCGGAGGAGCAGGAGCAGAGCATGCCCAGTCTGCGCCTTGAGGTGGTCGGAGAGGACAGCTCATCGAGAACGCTGGACATCCGTCCACCGCTCAGCCCTGAACACTAACAGAGGAGAAAACGACACAGATGATGCATCTAGATATTTATGCAGACATTTTCACTTTACCTCACACCCCACATCATCATCATCATCATCATCAGTGTCAGGAGGATGAACGCTTCTTGATGAATGTAACTAATAAAAATACATTTGACCAACACATCACTGCCTCTCTGTTTCAGCACACATGCAATAATTACATGCCAAATTGTCCACAATATGTAGAATAGTATGTGCCAGCAACGTTCTGTAAATAGTAAATTAATCTACTAGAGTATTAAAGCTGATCTGAAACATCTTTCATATCAGACGGCACTGATATCATAGGTAGTTGTGAAAGTAGCATAGAGGCCTCAGCGTGCCTGTGCATCATCATCATCAAGCATCTCATCAGTAAAATGATGCCATCATAGTATAATTTGCTGTGTTAAGCTTGTAGTAGCAGCAGCTTTGGTGTGACACTGTCATAAAACATTTTTATTATATCTCCTTCATAGCATAAAACACTATTAAGAGCCAAATTATTTATTAAAGGTCAATATAAGTTAAGTTAATGTGAATTAATAGTGGTATGTTGAATGAATGAGGAGCGGTTGCAGGATTTGAATGATGGGTAGTAAAAGTTTGATCCCTCTAATACCAAGTAATCTCATTTAAAAATAAACTTTGGCCAAAGGTAGATGAAAACATGCTTTGTAGGTTTGCTATAAAAAGAAGACGTTTTAATGACCAAAGATAGTTTCTGTCGGATTGTTCATTTTAATTTGACCTCTGGAGAAATGGCCATCCACTGATAAATGTTTGTAACCAGTGTATTTATTTCATCTTTGTAAAGAATGTGTTAGAGAGGAAGCAGACGTGTCTCGCAGTTCGTTTGAATGATGGCTAATGTGATTGTCTCTGTTGATGCATGTTAATGTAAAGATGTCCATCACGACAGCTCTGGTGTCTGACATCAAGAGAAATTTAGAGTCATAAAGAAATAATATTCAAAGTGTTGCTTCATAAATGTTTTAACAGACGCCAAATGTAATCCAGCGACATTTTTCACTCTTGTCTCCGAACCTCCATTGTGTAAATAAAGTCATCACAACAAAAAGGCAGATTCCTCTGTTTTTTGTTCTGTTTGTGTTGCGCTGACATTCCTGATGGATGTGTGTGTGTGTGTGTGTGATAGAGACCGGTGCCTGGGTGGGAATTCTGCAACAATAATGCTTGTCCAGCTCGTGAAACAACATGACAGAGGAATTTCTTTGGTATTCTGCTCTGCTTGGGGGTCTGTGTCGGACGCTGGGAGGAGATGTAGGAATGTCTTCCCTATAGGGAGGAATTAGCATGCAGGAAAAAAAGACATTCACTCTTACTGTGCTCCACATGGACCCCCCAACTACAGCCTGTTTGACTCACATCTACGGAGTCACAGCTGTCTCATTTGGAATAAGTGTGACTGCACTGTTGCTGCAAAGTTACAGGGAAATGAAATTATTAATCTGATTATTATTAGACAGACTTTTAAGTGATTAATCACTGGTTTTCAAGCAGAAATGCCAAACATGCTGGTTCCAGCTTCTTTAGTGAGGATTTTCTGCTTTACTGTTTCATGATTGAATTTAAATATCTTTATGTTTTCGACTGTTGGTCTGACAGAAAATCCTGTATGAGGAACTCATTATGGGTTCTGGCATGAAGTGATTCTTAATTGCAACTCCAATTTTCTTCCAATCACACTTTTCAATCACTTCTCATTGGTCTCATAATTGAAAAAAATTATGAAAATTCTCCATCTCCTATATAAAGGGAGTAGTTTTAATAATGGAAATCAATTAAGATCAGTGCATTATTTTTTTGATATTCATTCTGTCCTCAAAAGGTTGTCTGATTATTAGTTGTGCATCTTGGGAACTGAAAAGAAAGGAGAAAGTTAAGGCTTTCTCAAATATTCCTGTTATTGAGCATCCACTTCCCTGTTATGTCTACTGGAGAATCTGAGCATACGCTGGCTGTATTACCCATCATCTGCAATGTACATAATTTGACATATACTTGAAATGTCATCTGCAGGTTGTAAACTCTTAATGCCCGCAGAGAAAGGAGCAGCAGACCAGAAGAGCTTTTCAAAAGTGGGGCTCTTGAAGTGCATCTGGACACTGGATCAGGTTTTGCTATGATACCTCAAGGCTTTTCACATCTCTTATAACCCTCAAACACATCTACACTTTATGGTTTAAGGAAATCAAGCTGGTGTGTGTGTGTGTGTGTGTGTGTGTGTGTGTGTGTGTGTGTGTGTGTGTGTGTGTGTGTGTGTGTGTGTGTGTGTGTGCGCACATGTGTATATCCATTTACCCTCCCTGAGGAGGAAGACAAGAATAAGAGGAGGAGAAAGAGAAGAGGCTCTTAGTCTGTCCGTCAGGCTATTTCTGACTGCTGCCATTTCTCTAATTAGATTATGGAGAAACAGAAACCTGGCCCTCCATCATCCTAACCTCCCTCTCGCTCTGTCTCCCTACATTTTGCTCACTCTCTCCTCCCATGCTCCCTGCACCTCACGCTCCTCATCCACCTCTTCCTTTGCTGTCCATCTGTCTGTTTTATCTCGGTCCTAATATCTCCTCCACCTTCTAATGCTTCTAATGCAAATAGGGGCGAGTTCAAAATGCAAGCGAGACGGAAAACAAGTGAACAAGAAGATACAAGTTCAAACATAGGAAGAACGAGGGAAAATGTCCATTTAAGTCAAGTGGAACTGCCCTGTGGTCATCGACCAGGACCCGAGCAGCAGCAGCTGTGCATGTACAGATGCATTTTGAATGAAAATATCATAATTTTAATCAGAATATGTACCCCTGCAGAGGCCTGCTCCACCCCCATCAAGCTGCCATCCGCTCCTGTACACACAACAGACCACACACAGCAGCTTCGTTATGCTGTTTATACCCCAGACACCAACCAGCGCTCCTTTGCTGATGTGAGGTGAGGCTATCTTACCCCAAGACTTTCTGTGTCAGTAATTTTCTGCTAATTTGGTTAAAACAATAAGAAAATGCACACACAAAATCTCCAATTTGTGTTTGAAGTGGGGCCTCTGTCATCTCTCTCTCCCCCCTCATTTCCTCCCATGTCTATACTGTCAGCTATTTAATGTAAGTGTGCAATGCTTCAAACATCCATCCGCTTTCTATCACCGCTTATCTTTTGCAGGGGGGCCTAAATATACACAAGTTCTCTGCATAAATGTCTTAAAAATTAGCAACACAGGTTGAGGCCATGCGACTCAGAGGAGTCAACCTCTTGAAGAGTTATTGATTGCAGTCGGAACAAGAAAAGTTTCTGCAAAAGACAAAAGCGCGTCCAGCTGCAAAGTGTCTTTTACCAAGACAATAAAGAGACTTTTCCATCTCACTCACTGTAATCTGCTGCAGTTAAGAGGCTCTGTTTAGTGTAGTGAAGCTAAATAATGACAGACATGAGATCTGAGTGCTAAGCTTACGGCTAGTGATGCGCAGATCAGGTTTTTTTTTAATGCCCCACCCGTCCCATTAGTTATGACAGCAAATCTGCACCCACCTGATCTACAGTAAAATGTGCCACATGCAGGAACCCAACCCTCAAACCACCTTTGGAGCCAATCCAGCTGACACTAGGCAAGACGGCTCCTGACATTCAAACCTATGGACAATTTAGAGACCATTTCACTTACATTACGTGTTTCTGGACTTTCCACCGGCTCTTCAGTGGTGGAAACACGAAAAAATGTCCAAAAACTGGCCTGGAACCAGCCCTAGAACTGCCTCTGTGGAAAAGGGCCTTATGAGGAAGCCGGAGCACCCAGGGGGGAACAGAAAGAACATGCAAACCACACAGAAAGGCCCCAGATCCAGATTCAAACCCAGAATGTTCCATGCTGCCCCTACAAATTTAATAATAATATAAAAAAACATTTCACATTTGTCACCTAGTCTTGATCACAAGTAGAGGGTTTATTATGTAATCTAGATACTCTTGTTTAGTAAGTTTCTTTTTTTTTAAAAGTCTATTTGATAAGGTTACTATGTTTATCAAGACAAAACCTGTGATTAAACCATAAAAAGAATTCTCATCACACAACTTGCATTAATGACTGTTTTGTGTGTCTAAGTTTTGAAATAATGTTTTAAGTTTGTGTACTTCAATGTTTGAGATCTGGCTCATGTGCTCTGAACACTATACTTTGTGTCCTGCAAATAAAAAGAAGAAGACTAAGCTTTCATGTCAGTGCAGATGCTATGCAGCGGTGTGCAGCCCATGCAGCAGCAGCAGCAGCAGCCAGGTGGAGGTGGTGAATGATGAACGACTAGTAGAGGCTCTCCCATTATCATATCTGTCCCCCCTCTTAACGGGGGATTTTCATCCGTGTCCCTCTGCGCTCCTCTCATCTCGTCCTCCCTCCCTTTCTCATCGTGCTCCCCCAGGAAAGCGATCGATTTCACCTCCATTAGCCTGCAGTACCTCCGTGCTCTCAGTGGAAAGACGCCCCTCGTTCCTGCAGCCGTGCAGGCAGCAGTTATCACAGCCTGCACCTAGGCTTTTATTTGGGTTTTACAGATTCGGTCAAATGAGACTTCACTTATGATGGTTCCGCTGTGGTTTGTGGCTGAACCGTGGGACAAGGGGTGAGGGTGTGGTGGGACACACACACACACCGGATACCGTCCGGTAATCACGTGGCAGTCCCCTGGGAGAATTAGCATAAAAGACAAATAAAGGACCCCACCAAAAAACACACCAGTCTGTCCTCCTTTCTTTTAAAGAAAAGGAACAAATCCATTCCGCCTAATTCGAACCTTGCTCAGGGACAGCTCGCGTGGCAGATTGCAGCCTAATTAGTTTAGAGGGAATTTAATTCAATTAACTTTCCACAGCTCCGCGCGCCCCGCCGCTGGGCTGCTTTCAGAGCGCGGGGCCAGAGCTCGAGATCTAATTAGCGTGTTTGGAGAAGCTCTCCTGCGCGCGGCCATCCCTCGTCGCTCCAGCTGTGGTGTACGTATGTGTGCGAGCGAGTGTGTGTGTGTGTGTGTGTGTGTGTGTGTGTGTGTGTCTGTGTGTGTCTGTGTGTGTCTGTGCCGAGGTCTCCCGGGACCTGGTTTTTATCCTAAAAAGCTTCTTTTTTAAGTAGCATGCCGTTATCCATTAGGATAATACAGGTCTGGTGCCGCAGTGGAGAGATGTACGCAGCATGTGAATAACCGCAGATGCTCTGCGTCATAATCTCGCAAGTAACGTTGAATTGATGTAAGAGCGGACTTCAATTAGGATGAGTGTAATTTGATGGGTTAAAATTAATGGCTACATTTTTGAGGCACTCTTGACTAAACCTTGTCCTGTAATTATCTTAATTAGACTCTGTTTTTTTGTGGATTTATGACTGAGGGAAACTCTTTATTCAAGCAAATATGATGCTCTTTAGTGAGGACATTCTATTCTAGCGCTTTATGGGTCCCACTGATGATGTTTTGAACTTGAGTGCACATTCTGCGCACATTTGTGACGACACTAGTCATGAAAAAGTGGTGCAATATGATGAGATTTTGCATATAAAGCATAAAAGCTGAATTTCATTCCACGCCCTTCCTCTCAGTTTCCTGGTGATCAGGTTGTTTACACTAATTATGCCTCACAAATTCTATTAGGTGATGCTCTTTGGTCCAGATGATGACGCACGTAAATGCCACGATATGACCTTGCCTGAAAAAGAAATTCACCAAAGCATTGATAATATCGGTAGCGATATTCTATCTGTGATTTATTTCATTTTCAGCCTTTAGAGTGGCCCGAGCTGATTTTGATCATGTGTCTCAACACCACCTTAGTGAAGAGTTGAATGGAACTCCTACAACGCGCCGTCTCTAACCCGGTTAGACGCGCGCCGTCGTCTCGAGCCGGAGCGTCACGGTACATTCCGGTAATTTGGGGACTGAAATGCGGGGAGAGGCATACCGACGGGACCCCCCCCCCCCCCCCGACACCACCACCCCCTCTCTCTCTCCTGCACTGACTGTCATCCATCACCGGGCAAATCAAATGCACCGCCAGGCTCTGCTGCTGCTGTAAAGACTGAGGCTGACGTTAACGGCACGATCGGTGTATTTTGATTTCATTTTACGCGCAATCAAATCCACCTCAGAGGAAAGAGGATCTGAGGAGGGGCGATAACACGACACATTTTAGTGACACTGCAGGTAGAGAGCCACACACAGCGGTGTGTTTTACAGTCAGCATGCAGTTAAGGGTGGAAAATGGATGTTAATCAGCATATCTATACAAACATCAAACCTATTGATCAGTCAATAATATATATTGATAGGAGATTAAAATCTCATGCTGTCCAAACCTGAGGATACCTATTAAGACCGTGTGTGTTTGTGTGTGTGTGTGTGTGTGACAGAGAGAGAGAGAGAGAGAGAGAGAGAGAGACAATTAAGTGTGCGAAAAGTACGCGCAACAATGAAATCAGCAAATCAGAAATCAGCATAAATACATGCTGACTATATATATATATATATATATATATATATATATAGGCTATATATTATTATTATTATCATCATTATTATTATTATTATAGTTCTTTCAATTTGTAGAATATGCTACTGTTAATAAATAAGGTATGAAGGCAATAAAATCTAAATTGATTATTAGCATAACATAAATAATAATAGATTTTATTAGCTAGTAGCCTAAGAAGACTCATTACAATTGATTATAAGCATTTTAAAACTCAGAATTGGAATTTTTTAATCATTATAATTATCACATTATCTGAAACTAATAAAGCCTCACCAAAATACTCATCACAGGCCCACACCAGTTTTTTCCTTATGGTTACATTTTATTGCAGCAGCTGCACAGTGACTTCGGACCCGTGGCACCTAATTCAGTTAACAACAGCAGACTGATGGTCTAACCATATTTACGCATTTTAAAGGCACGTTTGACAAAAATGGGAAAAAAGGAGGACACTATCCAGGCCTGGGGATCAATAGCTGAAGCCGGCAAACAGCTTTAGCCACACGGGACATGTTCTTCTTTGAGCTCTCATGATGGATGGATCTGACAGGCTCGCTCTCTGACTGACAGCTTCACTTGCTTTCACACCATCACCGGGTGTTGCGGGACAGATACCGGGCTGCGGCCTCCCGCGATGCTTTTCTTTCAGGCCAGTGTAGCCGATGTCCCATCCCTCACTCACCCCTTTTCCAAACACTTCTCCATCTCTCCATCAAGATCCTGCCATCCATCATAAGAGCCAGTCTGACTACCCACATCGCCCCCTGCACCACCACCGTGACACACACACAAGTCATCCTCCTGCTGGCTTCGTTAAGCTCCGATCTGCATGCAGCCCCGCGGATCTCCAGTCGGTGTCTTCGGGGTGGAAGACCATCACAAACAATTACAGTATCAGGAAAGATGGGAGCAGAGGGGGAACAACTGTTGGGAATTTAATTAGGGTTTCTCCACAGATCATGCCCCTTTCGTGTTTGAGGACACGGACAATGAATGGGGTCTGAATACAAGACTTTTCCTCCTTGCATTATGAATTTTGCGATCAAAACGTAGCAGAAAATGGGGGAGTCCTTCAGAAAAAAAATATTTAGGCTAAGATTTAGATACTGGTCACACAACTTATTAATAGAATGTATTTCTAAACCTATTGTCATATTTATTAAGCACAAAAATCATCAAACAGGGCGTGACAATTGAATATAGAGCCTATATTAATTAATTTAAAAAAACATAACGAAAAAATAAAGAGAAATCGAATCATGTTGTATTATATCAGGATATTTTTCATAATAAATGTACATACCTCCATAATTCAAATGTTCTTGTGGTTATTTGCTTAATTTTCTTCACACATTTAGAATTTCTGCCTTCTAATGTTTTAATGTTGGACTCCAAATGATCACTGAAAAGGCGAATTGATCCTTTAACGTCAACTCGATCATAACTCTGATTAGAAACGGACAGCATATATGTTAAGTGTGTCCATAACATTTCTCCTAATAGCTCAGTCCTCCATAATCCCCATAGTCGGGGCTCCCCTCTCAGGAGCCCTCAGGAGCCTCTGGGGGACCATTGTGTCCCCCACTGTTGACCCAGACGTCATGAATGCCAAAGATCCCCGTTACTGTTTCCGTCAAATCGCCCCATGAATGTAAAAGTCCAAAGTTAAAGCCTCCGCTGAGGAGAAGTCTCCCCCTGCGCTGGAGCACTATGGGCGGATTAGTGGCCGGGAAGAGACCGCTGCCCCCTTTGAAGGGATTAAAGTTTAAATGCTTTAAAGCGGGAGAACTAGAGTCGCTCCTGGCTGCTCTTTTTTTTTGCAGAGGCAGAAACGGCCTGGAGAGTTTAACTTTGAAACAGTTTAAGTTTCTTGGTAAATTCACCTTTGAACCCAACAGACGGACGAGGACGCACAGCAAACACCGAGGCCTGGGAGCTGACTGGTTAATATGGAAGACAAAAATTGTTAACTTTTAGTGTTATAAAATATAGTGCGCTCATTAGAATCACATAAAGCACAATGGCAGGGAATGGTTAGATTACAGGAGCTAATTTTCTTATGAGATGATGCGTTTAGGAGCCTGCGTGGTGATTGTATTTGAAGAACTTGACAATGCTTGTAATGTTTAATGGGAATTCATTGTTAAATGCTGCCTACCGTGACATATAACCTTACTTATTTACAGTATTGAATGCCATAGCATCTCCAAAAGCTTTTTCTGGGCCTAACGCATATAGTCTTTGATATAACAACTGTGCAGGGGCGCAAAAACACACAATCTTTCTAGATGAGGAGCATTAACGGGCAAAACTAAATGGAGCAAAAACTTAAAATGAACAATTTGCATAAAAAATACGTTGTTATTCGAACTTAAAAAGCAATAATTGGAAGAAATTGATCATAATAACTTTAAAAAAATAAGACAGATGACAGGAAAAATCTGCAACATCAAAATTGCAACTAAAACCGTATCGAGAGTCAGATTAGAAATTTTCTGGAACCACAATGAGAACGTTATGCAAAACCGCATGCAGTTTAAATATTGTGTTTTATTTCACTCAGTGTATATCTTAAAACTCAGGACGCGTGTGTCTTGGGGAGCCAGTGAGAGAAGGGGTGAGTGATGTTCAACCGTAACTGCAACGTCCTCAGCACGGGATGAATGAAACAGCATCAACAGAAGCATCAACCAATTCTCACCAACCACAAAATAAACGCTTCAAACAAATCTTTTGATTAATACTTAAGTGAGTAGGGCTGCAGTCCGGGAAATTACGCAAATACGCGCGTGGAGCATCATCATGCATCCTTTGGGAAGCAGAGTTTAAGAGCGCGCACTTTCAGCCCCGTGCAGCCAAATTTAATTAAGTTCTCGCACGCGCGTTAAACGTAATTTTTGGTTTGTGGGCTATATTATTTGGTGAAATTTATCCACTGATAAAAAGCCCGTTAATTTGATGCGCACGCAGAGCTGCAAATGCAAATGCAGCTGCAGAAGCAGTTCCGTTTAAAAAGCACAGACTTAGAAACTGCACGCGCCTGCATGCCTGTTTCAAATCCTCTGTGTGTGTTTGTGTGAGTGTGTTTGTGTGTGTGTGTGTTTGTGCGATGGAGGCCGTGTGGGATATGACTTATCACATTGTATGACACCGAACAATAAACTTAAACCAATTTATGGAGCGTCAATGCGTTTATGGTTAGCCTGTCGCGGTTGTCTCCGCAGCCAATTCCCTCTCTCGTCCTATACATCAACCTGACGCACTCTGGTGACATCTCAGTAAAAGTGATCGGAATCAAATCAAAGCTTTTAATCTCAGCAATCACCGTCACATCTGGACGTTTTTCCCCACATAAAGACGTGTGTGGCTGAGCTGCAGTTGTTCTCCACGAGCCGTTCGTGAACTGCATTTCAGTCACGTGGTAATAGATTAATTAGTTTACTGTTTCAGCATAAACTAACCCTAGACAGACATAAAGAAAATACGTCATCGACCCCTGAGTTAGGTGTTTTTTTGTAGATTCATTCAGTGTCGGACACATTTCAATTAAGATTCCCTACAAGTAATTCTTGATATTCACTTTTTTTTAAAAATCTCTTCATGTTTATTTAGACCTACCTACTTACGATACGGTCAAATTCTGGGATTCAAATCCAATAAAACTTCTAGTCAGTCGAAGTCTTTGTGAGTAAATGAATTAAACTTCATAAACTCACGTTTCACAGGCATTTCTTCTCTTTACCTGCATGGAGAGTTTGTTAGCTGAATAAACTCCATTTATATTTCAATGAGATGTAATAACTGAGACAGTGACGTTCGATTTTGGTCATGAACGTCCGATAACTGGGGTTAAAACAGAAGACTTTCTGTTTAAAATGAAGACGCCGCTGTTTTTTTAGACTCATGATTTAACTCTTTGAACACCTGCGAGCGCGCGATGCTCTGGGGCGCGTGGGCGGTGCAGTGAGCGGTGGTGATGGTGCGCGCGCACGCGTGCGTGCGTGTGTGTGTATGTGAGGGGTGGGGGGTGTACGTGCACGCTCACTCGCTGGTGGCATTGTCATGGAAACTAGACCACCGCCTCGCTATTGTCTCGCGCTCTGCCAAGTTTATTATAAACACCGCGCGAGCCGCAGCGCGCTGTCAAACGGAGCGCGAGAGGGGAGAGATACAGAGGAGACGCGCAGAGGTAGACACAACCAGGAGCAGGAAGGAAGGGGAGAAAGAGAGCGAAGCTGTAGAGAGAAAAGTGAAAACATCTGGATTATTTAGCTGCAAGGGGGAAAAAAAGCGAAAAACAGCCGCCTGACAGAAACGGGAGTTTTGGAACAAGCCGTCCTTTGGAGATACTGGAGAGACAGACCATCTTTACTGGTTTGAAGTAAAATAAAGGGAGGCTGAAGTCACACCAGAAAGCTCTGTGCTCACAGAACACCACGTTGTTTCTTTTGCAGACCGGTGTTTGCACCGGCTTATCTCCATGTATAAGATGGATTACTCCTACCTGAACTCCTATGACTCCTGCATGGCAGCCATGGAAGCGTCAGCCTACGCGGACTTCAGCTCCTGCAGCCAGGCCAGCTCCTTCCAGTACAACCCGATCCGGAGCGGACCCTTCACCAACCCGGGCTGCACTCCGCTCAGCACGGCCAGCTGCACCCTAGGAGCCCTGCGAGAGCACCAGCCCACACCTTACTCCTCAGGTACATTTTTATTCCTCTGAAGGCCAGCGAATAGCCTTCAAAATAAATGTTGTAGGATGAGGGGATACTTGTTCATTTGGCTGATAATAAATTTAAAAAAAAAGAAAGAATAAGTTGTAGAAGGAATAGTCTCCATAATTACCTCTGGCACAAGCTGCGAAACAGAGAATTTATCGATAATAAGGAGAATAAAAAAATTTTAAAAAGAGGAAAAAAATTTTCACCTCTATTTTTCGTTATGGATGCCCTGACAATCTATGCGGACCCCAATTCCTGATTTAGAGTTAAATCACAGAAAGACATTCATTTATCGAGAGACATCTAAATTGTTGTAATTTATTATATTTGAATAATATTTAATGTTTTAATGATGACAGAGAATTTTAAAGCTGAAATATTGTAGGCCTATTTTTATTTTCATTTGGACACTAGTTTATAGGCCTATGTATGAACCGATTAGAATAAATCAGGCGACTGTTACAACATAGGTTAATAATAATAATAATAATAATATAAAAAGACGCACACCTGTTGCCCATATAAGGCCACTTAACATACAACTGTTTGGTTGTGTAATTATTCTTTATTTGCCTGAAACCATGATTGTGTCCTGTTCTTGAATTTAAATTAAATTGAACATATTAAGATAAATATCCATTTATCTGTTTCTTTAGATACATACAAACAGATACATTTAAATGCTTTTGCTTTTATATATTGTGATTACTGATACTGATTAAGGTACATTTAAAAGCTTTTTATTATCAACATTATTATTTTTATAAATTCCCTAAATAAACAGCTCATTTATATTAGCTCTAAGACAACAACTATATAGCTAATTTGAATAATTAGCCTATATACGGGCCACAATATCTCAGCCAACAGTATAAACATAAATAAAATTAGGCAAATAAAATAATAAAGTTTATTTAATTAATCAGCTTTGATGCATAACATGCATGTTCCCTGTTACAGGCCTTCAGTGTAATTGTGCACTGTCACAATGTCAGGTTGGTTCTTTTTCTTTCTCCGCTGTCGGTTCTGATTGGCTCTGAGCACAGCGCAATCAATTGATCAATCAATCAATCCGCTTTCCACATCCACAACTTGACAAGTACAAAAAAAGGTCGCGTGTTGCATGAACGAAAAACAGTTGCCTATCGAACTGTGAGAAATTTCCTCATCAAATCGTTTTATAAAAAAAAGAAAACCCGACTAGGTAAATTTGCGCAGCCTTCTGTGCGCTTTCAGTGTTACTTTCAACCATCTCGCTGTTTCAATCTTTTATTATCTTTATTTAACGGATGTTATTTCTCCCTTTCAGTCCCTTACAAGTTCTTCTCGGACCCCTCCGGCCTGAACGAGAAGAGGAAGCAGCGGCGCATCAGAACCACCTTCACCAGCTCCCAGCTTAAAGAGCTGGAGCGGGTCTTTGCCGAGACACATTACCCGGACATCTACACCCGAGAGGAGCTGGCGCTGAAGATCGACCTGACGGAGGCCCGGGTACAGGTGAGAGGAACATGCTTTTATCCTGATGCTGTCTACCTACAAAACGCCTACAGTTTTTATTATCTTATCTCATTGCTCTTATTAAAAAAATGATTTTACCTTGGTCTGTGTTTAACAGGTGTGGTTTCAGAACAGGCGCGCCAAGTTCCGTAAGCAGGAGCGTGCAGCCAATGCCAAAGCCAACAGCTCTGGTGGCACCGCGGGCAGCACCAGCAGCAGCAACTCTGGAGGCAAAAAGGGCGGAGAGCCCAGATCTTCATCAGATGATGATGAGTCCAAAGAATCCACCTGCAGTCCAACACCTGACAGCACGGCCTCCCTGCCGGGCTCGGCCAACGGAAACTTGGGAAGCCCTGCCAGCCTGAGCCCCAGCCCTGCTCCTGCAACCAGCGGCTACGCTAACACCTCCAGCTCTCCGGTTCTCCAGGGGCTGAAGCCTCCCAGCTGGTCCAGCCTGGGGCCATCCAACCCCGCAGTGGCCCAACCTGCCGTCCAGACTCAGGAGATTCTGAAGGCCTGGCAGCCGGCGGACAGTATGACCGGACCCTTTGCTGGGGTCCTGTCTTCCTTCCACAGAAAACCCAACCCTGCCATCAAGACAAACCTGTTCTGAAGCACAGAGGAAGAGAAGATGAGAAACATTGTGTGGTCTACATGGAACAGGAGTTAGCTTTTGTTGAGAGAATTAGGCTTGTCCCTTATGATGCTGAATTCACCGGTGTAGTCTGTAGTTCAGCGAGGCCTTCGGTTCTTCTCTAAGAAACTATACTGTCAAACTCAAAGCTCAGATACGTTTAAAGGTGTGGTCACCTTCTCTCACCCAAAAATGTTATGCAACTGTGCATTATACCTGCAAAACCCGACCTGGACATGACCAGATTCCTTCCTCCAATGATTTAAACTCTTCACTCTCATATCAGAGATATTCATACAAAAACCACTCTTCCTCAGATTAAACTACAAAATACAATGTTGTTTTCCCGTACAGGCTCTTAAATGTCACAGAGTCAAAAGGATGTTTGTGTGGCCGCCGAGTCAGAACTGCTTTGTCTGCTAAATACATCCATACACAACATCTTTTCCTCTGTCTTTTAAAATCCACATTCCCACAGTCACCGCATTGCAAAAAAACAAAACAAAAAACCAACCCTGCGGTGCACTTGGACAGCCACGGCACCGGCTCTGATGAGCATGGCGGTCACATGCGAGTTTAAAGTAGAAATCTAAACATCATGCTCCAGTATCTGCTGGGGAAACCAAACAAACAAACTTCTACCCTCAAGCACAACTTCCTCTAAGCCCCCTGACACACAGACTCCCAGCAGAAGGGAACAGGGTCCCGTTAAATCTCTTTGCAGAGCAGAGCAGGGCACCCTAAAATCCAATTAGGGCGGCCGGGTCCAGACCAGACACCTCCTCAGTTCATCCCATCCTCCTCCTCCTCCTCCTCATCCTTCTTCTTTACTGTATCAAGTCCTGAATCCTCCCATCAGCATCCGGGCTTTACGTTCCCAATTCTTTCACTCTCCTTGTCCCATCATGGCTTTTCCCCATCAAACAGTGGACACTTTGTTCAAATTCAGCCGTTTCCTACCCTGTTCTTTGGGTGGAGGGACACACAGAGCTTTGTGTAACCTACAAATCTGTCAATCTAATTATAACTGACTTGTGTTGTTGGCATACTGGTACTACTACTAGATTCTCTCTGTCATTACCAACTGAGGAGTTTTTCTTTTGATGATTCCTCCCACTGGATTGATGGCAAAGTTTTTTGAGTGCTTCAGTCTGCTTCGGTATGAACTCTAGCAAATTTACACAACCGATTCTTCAATCGCTTTCATTGATTGTCCCACGGCCGACAAGTATGGGATGATCTTTCTCAGAGATGCAAGCTGGTGAAGTTTGGCAATATAGAGAGGGATACACACAGTCGCTGGAGTTTTCTACTGTGTTCACTGATTTTGTTCTTCCACCTTTCGAAGTTGCTCGTCATCCCCATGAATTGAGAATCAATGAAACAAGACTGATTTCAGTGCTGATTTTTTTTTTTTTCAGGAGGAGGATTTACTCCAGAAATCTGCTCATAAAGGCAAAAGAAACATGTATTTATTAATATTCTTTATTATGTAAGTGAGAAACCCACCCATTCTTTGAACTGCTCCTTGAAAATTTGTGACTGTAAATTCCGTAATTAGTAATATAAATACTAGGTAGCCTTTTTTTTTTTATTTCTCTCATGTTGCTTTACAGATTTATTTCATTGGAGAGCCTCTGTCTCACAGATCAACACGACCATGAAAACTATGAATGGACAGAAGCTCTAATGAATGAGAATTTATGGCACTACTCTGAATATTCTAATAAATCTACATTATGGAAGCACTACGTGATGCATTTAATGACCTGGTTTATCGTGTGTAACAGTGAAGAGAGTGATGTGTGTTATGTACAAAGTTGGTTCTGTTTTCACGAACACTGAGGTATGAGCTCCTGAAATCATGGTTAAATAAAAAGTGAAACGACTGTCACCTATTTTAATTTTACCATACATTTTTTCCCCCTTTCCTTTAATGAGGCAGGTCTACAGCTCATAGTCTAGAGCTCCGTCATGGTGTCGGCTTTTCTCTGCAGACAACAAAAATAAAAAAATGAGTGAATCTATATAATCAGGAAAGATATTAGATTTTATTTGCAAAAAAACAAAACAAGACACAGATGAACAACTTATATTAACTTAACCAAAAGAAGAGTCTACATGAAGGAACAGGATAAAATGGAGTGTGTCAGAGAAAACAACAATGGATAAGTCTCTTTCAATCATACACACACACACGCACGCACGCACACACACACACACACGCACACGCACACACACGCACACGCACACACACACACACACACACACACAGACACACACGCACACAACGAGAACACTGAAAGGCCAAAAAGGCTTAAAAAAAATGCATTACGAATGGCAAACCCACATTCTACGCATTACGGCTGTTTAGCCGTTAAAAAGTTAGACACATTACGCAACACACAGGGTTCCCACACGTACTTAAACATCACATTTTACAGGCCCAATTCCAAAACCGCAAAGTTTGAGACATGGATCAAGGTCAGTAACTGCAACAACACTAAGAATTTTATGAGAACCATCAGGCTTTATAGAGGCTCATAGACAAAAAATCAAAGGTTGGCCAAAATGTGTGAACTCAGCTGGGCTGTGCAACGATAACAGGAATAAACATGTAGACAGTGGAGCACAGTCTATTTACTAAAATTAAGGAAAAAAACTATCAAGATAACACCAGTTTTTATTCCTGCACACAATATATAAATTAAAAAAACTTTCAATCACCCAAGGCCTTGATCCAGCCTCAAGTTCACAAACTTTCAATGATTTCAAGGACTCCTGGGAACCCTGAACATGTAAAACAGGCGAGTATCTGAGTCTGAGGTTGTATGGGAGGAACATACAGAACATTGGGAGAGGAAAGTGGCAAAAATGATTTCAGACATCACAAATGAAACAGCTACAATGACGTGCTTAAAGATTTCAGTACGCTGAGTCCCAATTATGCAACAGCACATTCATTGTCAATAAGCAGTTGACGTGGCAAAATATTTTACATCATGTTATTGGAGAAATGGTTTGGTGTGATCCTACTTGGTAAAGAGAACTTATCAGGTGTGTTGAGATGAAAATATGTCTGCATTATAGGTTTAACTTCTATAGTCTCATAGGCAGAAGAGGCAGGATTTAAATTAAGAACAAAAATAGGTAGACTGAACACTAACAGATAAGTTGACTCTCAGATTTCTAGCATATAAATAAACCACTGACAAGAACTAGAATGTATGATTTTCCACTGAACATGGTTGTGTCCTATTTTCTTCAGTCATCGTCTAATGAGGTGTATGGAGCAGCAGCACCACCTGCTGGAGAACAACAACAACAACAGCCCTCAATCCATCCACTCCTGTGCAGAAACCTGACTTTTCTGTTTTTAATGTATTCTGAGAGGTAACATCTTCTCCCACTTGGCCATGTCTCCAAAAATGAAAGAAAAGGACCAGATAAAATCAACAAAATAAGACAAATCAGGAGAACGGTTTCTCATAGATAATGACGATATGATGGCTGAGGAAATCCTCAGCAGAATAATCCTTTGTTAATTTCTTCTTCTGTAAATTTAAGTGCCCTCACAGGAAGTGTGAGAATGAGAAATGTGCTCGGGGAAAACGTACAAACTTAGGTTCGATTTTCACGCAGCATTAATGACCTCATCACTTCTTGACCAATCAACTAAATAAGACTGCGCCAACAATCTGCGCCAACAGGTGATGTCAAAACACTGTCAGTGGTACCAAGGTGAAAATATTCACTTCGAGTTCTGGCAGGACTGGTTTGGTTGGTTTGCTCCGCATTCCCTTTATAATTAACAGAAACAAACACAAATTAAACTATAAATACATGCATGCTGAGACAATAAATGCCACCATTTAAATAGCAGCGGCCAAAACATAAACACAAAAAGTACAAAATCTGAGAGATGTGAGATGAGCTCACTTTAGTCTGACATGAGTAAGGGATAGCTCCTCTCCTGTCACCGCCTCCTTTGCCTCCATCACTGGAATGAGGTTACGCTACACGAGCTATGTGCTGACATCACTCTTGAGTGCTCTCTAACAATTCCCACATAGTTTGTCCCAAATGTGACCACTACAGGGAAAAAAACCTGAGATGAACACGTTGTTGCTAAGAGACGCAGGCAGCGTGCTTACAAGGCTCTAATTTCCCACAACAAGCCCTCTTATCATGTTGCTTTGAGAGTGAAAGACTACAAATTTCCCATTTCTAAGGAGTATATTTTAATTCTATTACTCCTCATCTAAGGTTTCCCAGGAAAAGAAGGGGAAATCCTTGATGTTAGCTTAATGCTGCAGGTCAGAACTGATGGTTGTGACACAGACGACACGACGTCAAGGTGCTCGGATCGGTCAGTCGGAACTCCAATTCTGTCTGCCCATGAAAATAACATTATCTAACCCTGCATTTTCTCACTAGGTTTAAAGCCAAGGGTTATGTAGTGATGCTTAATGGACTGAAATCACTGTCATTAAATAAGGCCACCTCTACGACAATGAAAACACACACACATACAGTACATGAGAAAAAGGATGGTGGTCTAAGAAGTTTTTAAGAAGTACAAATGGAGTGCAATTTCTCTCTGAAGGCACAGTCTGGCATCAAATGGCACGTTCCAGCTCAGTTCAGTTCAGCTGAGGTTTGGCCTCTTGTGACCTGTTGTGGCACAAGGCTGGTTTGGACCAGTCATAGACCAGTTTGACAGTTTTATTTCTGCTGCTGCTGCTGCCTGAGGCTCTCAAGCAGGATTCGCTTGTGAGCGGGATCGAGAACTCCGGCCTCCTCCAGGTCCTCCTCTGTTATGTCGCTGGAGAAACAGTAACAGATGTGAGAAACCTCTCTGAGTCACACACTATATACTGTGTGTGGATACATGCTCCAGAGCATGAACGTCAACATGTCTGCCTGTGAGTGCATGTACCTGAGAAACTCCAGGTCGTCCCAGCCGTTGTGTAGAAGACCCTGCTCATACCTCTCTAGTCCCAGTCTCTGCAGCCACTCCCCCACTGAGGACTCCCCAACGGACAAAGACGAGCTACTGCTGCCCCAAAGCGCCTACACAGGGGGGAATGAAGCATAGCATTAAATAAAAATAAAATCAAAAAAGAGACAGTAAAAGTCTCTTGATAGCTTGAGATGGGTCTATTTTTCTTCACCCCAAGAAAGAAACACTAAAACCTTTGAAATAAAAGAGAAAAGAGATGCAAATCTTGTGGTAAAACTTAACAGACTACAGAAAATAGCTGGGTCACGTCCAAGTTTTAGAACTTTTATGTTCATATCATCATTAATAATTTAATAAAACTAAAATACGAATGAATGAATAGCTCACCTCCTCAGGCATGTCCTCTGCGATACTTTCTGTGATGGGATTTCTGGGTGGGAAGGTGCGGCAGGCGTCCAGACATAAACCCATTGGCTGGCCTCTGAGAGGTGGCGGCGCAGAAGGAGCACGTGGAGGCTGCCCAGGAAACTCACTCTCGCTCAGTGACTTTGCCATCTGGAGCACAGAACACGACTGGTCATCCAACACCGCTGGCCCAGATGTTCCTCCTCCTCGTCTAAAACCCTCTCCGAGGGCTAGTGGGGCAGCAGGAGTGGCTGCTGGGATCCTGACCTCTGCTAAGTCTGGGTAAACAGGGCGAGGTTTGGGGAAGGGGGCTTCTGTAACCATCTCCAAGGCTCCCTTAGGGAGAGGAGGAGGGGGGAAATCAGGAGGGGGTCGGTTCAGTGTGCTTCCAACCGTTGTTCCCACACCACCTCCATGTGCTCCTGTTACACAGGCGCCTCCGTCGTCCTCTGAGGAGCCCTCCTCGCTAATAGCACGGACTGGGGGCCCCGTCACATGTCTGCGTGGGTGCACTGGGCCCACAAAGGGGGGTTTGGTTCGAGCTCCAGCTGTGGGAAGGGGTGCTTTAGCTACCTGGGGGTTTGCAGAGGTAGGAGATGACAGAAGCTCAGGTGAGAGAGCTGCTGCTGATTGGTTGGGAACACCCTCCAGGATGTAGTAGGCGGGATTATTGTAGCTGTTCTTGCTGATGGACGGGTCACCGTCTGGTGCATCTTGTTTAGGCCTTCACAACAACAACAAAAACAAAAAAACGTTTTATGTTTATTTTGTAAACAACTGTTCTGTTGATCTTTCCACTTTAAAAATGTTTCAAACTGATTTTGTTTTTTGCCTCATTAACTTGAGGATTTTGTGCATTTGCTAGTCAAATAAAATCTGGAGTGTGTCTGTACCTTGCAGCTGCTTCCTCCTTGCTGCTCCTTTCTCCCTCTTCACTGACCTTTCCCAGCTCTCCGATAGGTTTACGAACTGCGTTCGGCCTGCACGGAGAACACACCAAAACACTTTAGCAAGTGGGAAAAAAAAGAGAATTCAGAAAGGTGAGTGTGAGGTGTGTGGAGAATGTGGGATGTCAGATTGAATAAAGTTATCGGCACAGAATATTAAAGCTCTCAAAACTTAACTGGACCAAAAAACACAACAGTTCAACCATACAAATAAACACAATATGTAGGATCTTATCAGAAGAACGAGAATAAATTCTAATAAAAGTTTGAGCCTTTGCATTTTACAAAACTGCTGCATCAAAATGAAAAGAGTAGCATGTACTGACTTGATGTATTCATGTCCCACTCTGGACACCATAGTGGATTTCCCTTTAGGCCCGCCTGTTTCATCCTTGTCCACACTGATCCACTCTGAAATACAACGTTAAAAATAGCTGTAAAATATGACATGAGGCACTTAGAGAAGGTCAAACTGTTTCATCTTATCTGGACAAGTCATGTGTACAAATTCTTTGCTTAAAAGTCCTTTCATTTGTCTTAAAAGAGAAATAATTTCTGTCTGGGCAGTTCATTATGCAGTTACCGTAGAGTCTCTCCCTGGTTCCCATCCTTTCGGAGGGGACTCTGACCCTCATGGACCCCCTGATATTTCCTGTTTCCTCGCCGCGGTGGGACAGGTAGGTGTGGAACTGCTGTGCTGTGCTGCCAATCATAGATTTCAGAGCCAACACACACTCTCCTAGGAGCAGAAAACCCCCCCCACATGTGGTTGTTAGACAAGTTCAATTTGTCATTGTGAAAAAAAACCACATGGATAAAACACAGGGATAAATAATCTTTATACCGTAGGACTCATATCCATCCAGTGACTTCACCGTTAGCAGCAGATGCTGGTCCTGCAAGTACTCGACCTCCGAGAGAAGAGGTTTGAGCGTCGTTAGCTGCTTGTTGGACCAGCCCACACGCAGGAAGTTGATGTTGTCGCTGTTCTGACTGTCATTCTCGTAACTCTTCTTAAACTCTAGGGAAGAGAGACAGAGAGAGATGCAGGGCAGAGTGGATGGGAGAGAGGACAAAGGGAACAAGGTGGGAAGGATAGGTGGGAAGAAGAGGAGGGATACATTTTTCTTGCATTTCATTCAAAAGTACATGGCGGAGAGGAGGTGGGGATGCAACGGAGATCAACACTGGATTCTAGTTTAAAGGTATACTGACTGCCTGATATAGGGAGGGTGGGAGATGCGAAAAGAAGAAACGGATAGAGTTTTATTACATCCACCCTGTCTGTGCTGTAAATCCAGGTGGATTTCGGTGGATGTTCATCTCACCTTCCAGACAAGTGGAGTAGAATTCGATGAAGAACTTGGTTCTGCTCGCCGTCTTCACTATGGCCTCAATGCTCTCAAACTCAATGTAGGCTTGTTCTGAAGACTTTGGCAGACCTACAGAGTGACAGGAGGGAATAGGAGGGTGGAGACAGAAAGAGAAATATTGGAGCAGGTGGTGCACATACAAAGCAAAAGGAATTAGTACTTTACTAGTAAACATGACATGTGCTGTATGAATGAACGTGGAGACTGAGTAACAGGCTGCGGTAGTTTTCCCCTATTATTTGCTCAACTCTTTATCTATTTCTGGTCTCTGCTCAGCTATGAGTCACTAACCAGACAGCAGGAATACATCACAAAATGTCCCCATTTGAGATGGAAAACAAACAGATCGTCATCAAGTTCCTAAAATGTTCATGGAGTCTGTTCTATTTTGAAAAACCACCATTTTTGGCCAAATTATTCAGTCTATCCACGGACTGAGAAAGAGCATGAACTAAAGGAGGGGGAGACAGAGGCAGACCAAGGAAGGAGAAACATTTTGGAGGAAGAGAAAATGATTTTCTTTGCACCTTTCTTGGAGACGAACTGGGAGGTCACCCCCACCTCGAAGGTGGCAAACACAGGGGAATGATCACTGGTCACTATATCATCTGTACAGCCTAAAAGACAAAAGAACAAACAGTGTGTGAGTCTCATTCTTGATCAAACACATACATTTCCAGTATAAACCAGACATAGAGGCTCACGATGTTTAGGTGAAACTGCTAAAGATGACCTCTCTGTCACACTGAATTAAAATCACATGTGTGTTGAACGATTCCTCTCACCATAGGAATTGCAGACAATGTGTGTTTCTGGGTACGACTTCCACAGGATCCTGTCACACCAGGATGGAACATTTGTCCTCATCTGGGATCAGGGAGACAGGTAAAAGACATTGCAGAGTTATTGGGACTAGCAAAGGTAACAAAGAGGAAATAAAGTGGGTGAATATTTGTCAGAAATGGCTGCAAGTTAAGTCTGTGTGTGATGGTGTTTGAGTTCAGTAAATATACCCCTGTGGCTTTCTGCTTCTGCCAGACATATGTGTCCCTTGAGCCTCGTTCATACCGGTACGTAGGTGGGAAAGAGATTTCTTCCTCCGCTGCAAATAAGCAGACACATATTCACTTGTTAGAACTTGTAGCGGGTAAATGTAAAGGTGGAGTAATAAATAATAAATCCAATCAAAACATTTATATGAGACAACACCAGGTCAGAAAGAATAACCTTTCTGTAAGTAGAGCTGCCTGATTGGTTGTTTTAAAATATGAAAATGCATATTTTCAGACTATTTGTGCTGACACATTTATAGTATTTGTAATACATGGTGGCTGATGTCAGACATTTTCCAAGTTAGCAGGTTGTATTTCAAGGAAACCTCATCTGAAGCAAGGTAAGGAGGAGGAAAGTTTGACCAGTTTCTTGCAATGACAGTGAAGAGAAAAAAAACCCCGCACACACAGTGTGGGTGAGTGTGGACAAGTTACCACATCCTGTGCTAATGGCGGTAATGAGGTACCTTTTAGCTAACCATTAAGTGTCACATAAATAACTGGAAAGAACAATCTGTCTTCTGTTCATTTCATCCCATCATTATAGTACAAGTTAACTATCGTTTCCATTCCATTCTGCGCAGTTAAAAAGTGTTCAGGTAGAAACAAAGAGGTACTAACCAAAGCGTAAAAACACTTTGTTCTTCTCCCTCTCCAGGTTGAGTTGGTCCACCTTCAGAAGGGGGTCAAACTCCTTCCTGTTAATGTAGTTTAAAATCTCCTGCACACAGTCACAAACAAGAGAGGACCCCAAAATGAGGTGTCATCCAAATCTGCTGCATGTCATCGCTATATGTGTTTGTGTGTGTCCTCTGCCCCACCTGTATGTCCATGTCCAGCCTGTAGTTGAGGTCTCCCAACCAGAAGAGATGCGTGAAGCGTAGCGAGATGTCGAAGGAGCTCAGCTGTTTGTCTCCTAGGGACAACAGGCGTAGGATGTCTAAGTAGTTCTGGTTCCTCCTGTAGGAGTCGAAGGTCACATGTATCACGACTAATACAAGGTTAAAGAGTAATGTGTGTCATGCTCTTTCAAAGCTCTTTCTTTCTCTAAGTAAGTCACACTTGAAATAATGGATCACAAGGAAAGCACAGAGTAGCCTCTGTCTGTATTTGTGTATGTGCAAACGTCTTATTTGTATTGTTCTTCCTATAGTTCTGTGTTGATGTCTTGTATCTACATTAGATATTTATGAGTCAGGCAAAATGTCTCATTATATGTAGAAAGATTTTAGTCTGTTCCCACAAAGCAAAACTGCAATGTAAGACCCTGAAATAAAATAAGCATCCATAATGCATCATGTCTGTAGGACTGTGGTGGATACCTGCCAATCTTCTCATTCCCTGATGTCAAATGACAATTCACAAAGCCAAAAGATGTCCCATTGAACATGAAGGACACACCCACAGCTCCTTTGTTACCTTGGAAAATCAGCAAAACAAAAATACAAGTTAACATATTACAGTGATTGGCAGTAAAGTAATGAAAAGCATTACTTTATAGCTTAAAAGCAAAGATCACAAACATTTTGATCCTGTTCTCATAATAAATCACATGAAAATGTTCGGACACACTGGCATGAAAACCTTCAAGGTTACTTTTGACGTTTACAGAGACAAGAGTTGCAGGAATCAAACCCATAATAACCCCTTTAATTGCCCTTCAGTTAATAGAAAAATGCAGTATTTGACTGTGCTGTTATTCCACTGTTCATTTAAAGCATGAATGCTGTTGTTACCGAGTGTGTTGGCGATGCCCGTCTTGACGCTGGACATCCCCACATGGCTGATCCGGTTCTCATGTTCGGGTTTCACCAACACAGCGATTTTTATGTTCCACAGAGTTTGCACTGCGATCTACAGTTAACAACAATAAGAGACGATGAGGAACCTATCGCTGTCATTTCTGTGCTCACACTGTACGAAAATATTAGACCACAAGTTTCCAACCATCTCAAATATATCTCATCCAATTTTTCTTCATCTTTATGACTTAAAATGTCTAAAGCCTGCTTTAATGCAACTACCATTGGTTTATCAACATATCTGCAGTATTAGAATGGTGTGTAGATGTTCTGAATGGAAAAAGCCTCCAAATTATGGTGCGATTTTAAAGATGTGAGACATTTTGTTCCTTTGTTGTCGATTAAATTTCCAGCTTTAGAGCCAAAGTCATCTCTATTTATTCTGCCACACTTTGACATGTGTTGCTTTCCTCACCGGTTTATAATCCAGTTCTGTCTGTTCTTTCAAGATGGCCCGTAGTGTCTCCACCCACTCCCGATCACACACAGAGTTTTCCTGGCTTCCAAACACATAGAGGTCATGAGGGATGGTGACCGTCATCTCGTCCAGAGTCTTCCCGAGGCCGCGACACAACACCCATGAGGCCACAGACTTAGGTGAAGGCACAGAGCCTACAAAGAAAGAACGCAACTCTACATTTTCAGCCAGAAATAAATGCATCTGTGCTACATTTCAATGCAACATCTGAAAATGTATGATATGTCAGTCTGTATTGCTATTAATGTACTTTATGTTGAAAAGAAAAACCAATCCAAAGACACTAAAAATAATGTGCATGTGTCAGATTCTTACCCATGTTCCAGGTTCCGATGAAGATGGAGATCATGTCTGGCTCATCTTGGTTGGAATGTTTGTTCTTCATCAGCTGCAGCAGCTGGCAAAATGCCTCCCGCTTCTGAAACACACACACACACACACAAACACAATATGCACATACACACTAGTGAGCGGAGGCTGCTACAAAAGGGCACCTTGTTTTATGGAGCTGACTAACAATCAGTGTTTATGTGCTTTTTTTCAGTTTCTTGAAACACCAGATGCAACTTGGACACATCATCAATGATGAACCCAGGGTCGTAGGGTATATGGGTCTTAGATCATCAGTCACCCTCACGTGGGCGACCCAGCCAGGGGCGATCAGTCCTACGCTTGTGTCAAAGTAGAGTGCATGCTACAGTGTGTGTGTGTGTGTGTGTGTGCGTGCGTGTGTGTTCAAACCTTGGCGCTAGCAAAGATGAAGTCTTTCCTCTGGCTCTTGTCCTTTTCCTTCTCAAAAACAATGCCCAGTTTATTCTGCACCCGCTGAGACTTGATCAGCTGACGGACTGAGACAGACAAACAGGCAGACAGACAGGAGATCCATAAACACATTTGATCTCTTGCTCTGGAGTCCAGAGACGAGGATGGTGACCTCTCAGACCACCTCCAGTAAAACTAAATATCCTTTCATAATATAAAACATTAGCCTTCAGGCTAAAAAGTGGGGGATATTTAAAAGAAAAATGTTGTGTACTTAATGAATGTGAATTGCTGAGGCTGCCATTGATTAACTAAATTGATCAAAAGATAGGAGTCACTATCTCGGTGGCTCAATATCTCTGCCAAACAGATTTCTGGTCAATAATTTCCTGAGGGAAAAGCTGATCACACAGTTCTGTGTATGTTTAATTCTCACTTTTGTCATGTGTGAAGGTGGTCCAGTCTTCTTGGCTGTCCTTCACCTTCTTCATCACGACCAGTCGTCCTCCCTCCACGTCCACAGACAGAGTGTACTTCTGACTCTTTCCTATTTTTGTCAGCTCTGCCAGGTAAACATCCAGCTTTACCTGAAGTGGAGCAGAGGAGAAGGATCAAACAAAAACACACATACATTGGGACTTGGAGTGTATTTATTTGCATTCAAATCATCAAATCTTCAGACCACCAGGGGTCTCCAAAATGACACTAGTGGGTTTGTCAGTGCTCTCTCTCTCTCTCTCCATTAAAACAGGTTTGTGGATTCTATGACATTAACAGACTGTTAAGTTATATGCAGGGAGTTAATAAACCTTTTGTCGTTTACTTGGAGAAATATTTTGATAGCTCTGTGACAGAGCGGGCCTTTTGGGCTCGCCTTAAGGAACATAAAACCTTTTCTCAGATAAAAAAATGTGAACCAGCAGATGGAAATGTATCAAGTGACTGTATGACTTTGAGTCATATGTGTATGTATCTGTTTGTGAGTCAGTGGACAAATGAAGTGCCACATCTTAAAACCAATCTCCTCATCATAACATGGCTGTTCCTGTGTAACAGGAAGCCTATAAAGGAGGTCACCACAGAGGATACTAACAGACATGGCTGACAGCTAACGTTCCAAATCGTTCATCTCTCCTTCCTTCTCTGTCTAGTCTGAATGTCTTACATATACGTACATTAGTCAGAATTCCTCTTTTCTCTTTCACTAAATACACCTTTTTTACAACTATAATCTTATGATCAATATACAAAATAACACTTATAAACACATACTTATGTATGCACCCATTATATGTAAGAATACGATACTGATCATGACATATACTACTAGGACAAATTCAGTGATGATGCTACAAGAGGTGCATTCGTCTCACAATAGCTCTGCTGACGAACCTCCTGCAAGTGTGTTGAAGAATATATGACTGTTTACTGTAAATCAGGTTCAGTCTATTGCCTGTGAAAGAAAACCAGCATTCCCTGGTAGTAGTTTTGAAGGAATCTTACTGATTTTTGGCTGAAATTTGGCTTCGAAACCACTAAAAGTGAATTATGGATTCGCTTTTATAACTCCTAAAATGCAGACAATTCTTTTGTCACTATTACCAAATTAAAAAAGGGATTAAAAAAAAAGAAAAGTTTTGGGGTTTGTGGATGCACTTCCTGAAACGGCCAAAAGCTGGCAACAAATGACATCATCACTACCGACTTAATACTGTCCTCATATCACCCTGCAGCGAGGGAACCATGAATAAAAAGTGTGGGATTGTTTGTGGATTTGCTGGTGGTGTGTGTGTGTGTGTGTAAATGCATACCTCGAAGGCCTGCACAGGGATGGCTTTGCTGTGACGCATGGACAAAGGAGGAGGGGCGCATGGAGAGGACAAACTCATGTCCTGTAAAGCTTTCAGAGCCTGAGGGGATAATGAGAGAGAAGGGGAGCGAGATAGTCAAAAGAGCTAGAAAAAAAATTCAAGAGGACACAAAAACACACAGGAAATCTACAGATGCAAACAGATTAACTGCATCGCTTTCAGTTTCAGTTTGGGTGTCGATGATGAAATGGACTCAGGACATGTAGGCTGAATCCAAATGTCCTGACTTCACTGATCTTGCAGATGTGACAAAAACTTTTAGAATTGTTTATCACCAATGGTTAAAAAATTAAACACAACTAATTCTTTGACCCTGGAAACCTACTACGAGTATTTGGAATCATGTGATTATTGTCGTCAGCAGTTTATACATTATTACCAAAAATATTATTTTCCATACCGGTTATAGTGGTGGAAGACAATGAATTTTCTATGTCTGGGTATTTTTATTTTGATTGGCCAAACATAATTTTTCATGATATTGGTAAAAAGTTTTTAAAAAAGGGCCCTTAGAATGTTGAAAAAAGTGAAAAAAATTATCCAGAATCTGTATCCGTATCCAGATCTACCTTAAAATCTAATCAACTCTTCCTTGGCCCAAGATCCACCTCCAAACAAAATCTATTGGCAACTTTTTGAGATGTCCAGCAGACAAACAACCAGACAAACATTGTTGATTACATAACCTCCTCTATCTTGCTGGCAGAGTTAAATTTTACCTTCATGGCACACCCTCTCCCTTTGGCTCTTCTAATATTACACCTTGCACAAATACTTTTTAATGGGTTGCATCAACAGCTCGACAAGAGTCTGCTGTATCCAAAAATGTCACACAAGCCTCCCATCCCTCCCCAGCTGTGTGTCTTCCATGAATTGTGTGTCAAGGCCCCAAAAAATGGACATATATAACACATGCAGCAAGCAGGGCTTCTGGGCAGATGATCCATAACATGGGGAGCGTTATCCAAACTAACCACTTCCAACTAGCAGCTGTGTGTGTGTGTGTGTGAGAGAGAGTGTCTGCGAGGGAGCAGAAGTGATCATGAGTGAGAGTGCATGCTTGCATGTGACTGAATAGTTTATTTATGCACCTTCTTCTCTATGGAGGAGAGCAGGTCTTTGAGAATTGCCAGCTTGGTCACAAGGTTCTCTAACTCCTGGTCACCACCCTGATTCACCGTCTGATGAAGGGGGAAAAAAGAAGCTATTAGTACTTATATAAGCTGTGTGGTTTGACATTAAGGACATTCTGTTGTTGAAAACTTCAACAATGTGGCCCTGATTATTATTACAATTCAGCAAATTGTGTATTTAATCATGCATTCGATTAAAACTTTTCATTTCAGCTAAAGGAAAATGTTGCATCTTATAAAATTACACTGCAAACAGATTGTTCTTTGAGCCGTATAACCAGTCTACCCAGGTGTACATACATAAAGAAATTTTTATTCAAATTCCTGAATTGATGCCCCCGGTTACAAATGAAGAAAGTTTTCATAGAGGTAGCATCTGTTCTTCTCTCTGTCCGACACATAAATCTATTGTTCAAAATCATGACTTATCAGGGAGGCTATGAAATCCAGAAACTAACGTCAGGAATATACTACTGCAGTAGAAACTAGAACTAGGAAACGAGAGAGTGCATTCCTCCTCCAAAGCCGTGAGTAAAATCTGAACAATCAGAAAATACTTTCCAAACTATGTCAAAACAAAATCCTGTATCAGTTGTTTTTCAAGGGTGTGTCATCGATCATAAAAAAACAAAGAAACATCGAACACACATACAAAGAGGCAAAGATGCGTACCTGTTGGATCATCTTGGAGACCATGAAAGCACTCTGCTGATCAAAGACTTTAGACAGGATCTCCAGACCAGACAGAACTTTATCCACTTCCCTAATTTGTGAAAACAAAAATGGATCCACAATGTCATTGTCTCAAATCATCCTCTCATATCTATAGAGAAACAGACACATACTACAGTGTATTTAAGTGTGCATATTAGGGCTACGCAGTGAAAAACAGATGATTAATAACAAGTGATTCATTCATTTTTGTTACACTTCCTAATTCAAGCCTGTTTTAAGTCAAGTTTATTTACTTTGGTAAAGTTTGGATGTGCAACATATGCTACTGTGACCAAAACAAGAGATGAAGCAGGAAGCAGGAGCTCTGTAGGGCTGTAAATCCTTATATAGTCTCTCAGTGCAGTGACAAGAACACATATAAAAGAACAGCTTTGCATAGAATATGCATAGGCAAGACAGTGTGTGTCTGTGGGATGTGCGTCAACAGATGAGCTGCTGTGTCTCTCTTACCCATTCAGGCGTTTGCAGGAGGCCACTAGTGTCTTGTTGAGGTGAGGCAGGGCGCAGGCTCCCTGTTTGACCGCCTCAAGATCCAGAGCATAGCTGCCCTTCAGGTACTCATGGGAGATAGTGCTCAGGCCATTCGCTGCTGGAGCACTAAAACAAATGCAAATAAGCATAAAAAATTTAATAAGACAAAAATCTGTTGGTAAATTGAAAATGATTTTGAGGGACGCGGTGCTGTGATCCCATATGCCTGGGCCAGCTTGCAGAGAGTAACTTTGTTGTTTGCTGGTGTTTAGCAATAAAATGCATAGTCAAGTATTCTTATGCTGCTCCGGAAATGAAACCAACCACCAACCTGTAGCTATGGAAACAAAAAAACGCAAAAAAAATCCCTATACAGCAAAGTTAAGATTGATGTGTGTATAAAAAGATAATGCAAAATTGGACAAAAGACATAATTATTGTCAAACTAAAACATCCTAACCATTTTCAGTAGATCTTGAAAAGGATGCGCCTTCCCAGTCTTTTCGGCTTATGGTGCTAAACCAACATCATACAACTCACAATCTCAATTTCACTAATTCTATTCTGGCCAAGTCAACAAACATGCTCACGTTTTGGCTTAGCGGCCTTCATCAGAGCATGACTTTTCTTTTTTCTTTTTTTTACACCCTAATGAGCCCAAGAAATCCAGCATCGTTTGGCCGTATCTGTCAAGCATGTGTGTAACGCTGTGAGCACTGCTTCTGTAAACTCAGGATTTTTAGAATAACCCACTTCCTCTAAAACAGAGAGCTGACTTATGTCTACCCTCTCACCCATAGACACAAGTAAACCAAAGCACACACACTCACTTAACCCACTGAGCCATGAGACCATTTCTTCCTGACACAAGCATTAAAATGGTTTAGCCAAGAAAAGAAAGTAGCTTCCCTTTATAGTTTTACTCTGAGGTGCAGAAACAGGGCTAATAGATGATTCAGTTGCTTGTAGTGTTTTAGCCCATTCAGCGCTTTTATTATGGCCCAAAAAAAAGAGAAAAAAAAGAAGAAAATTTTGCTGCACCAAGCTTTGTTTTTAACATCCAGGACTGCAAACCAGCTGAAAAGAGTCAAGTGAAAATAAAAAGATAATGTCTTGACAACTAAATAAATCCCATCCTATGTGTCACAGTTTATTTCTATGACCAATTTTACACTTCTTTTCATGACTACATGGCAAACGAGGACCACTATGCTGTAACGGTGGATGTTGCTTCATTGATTTCACCAACAGTTAAAACGATCGAAGGTAATGAAGGGGACAGGAACCCACCATTTAAAAAAATCTTCTTTTTTTTTTTTTTTACTTCTTTCCTCTCTTTGGGAAAATTCCCCCTTTTGGTAATAGTAATATGAGAATGATGCATGCAGCCACCTTTGTCACATCGCTATAGTCTGTAAGAGTGCAATGATCTTTGTACGTTAATTCATTAATATCCAAAGAACTGAGCAACACATTCACACGTGTGCGCACACACACACACACACACACACACACACACACACACACACACACACACACACACACACACACACACACACACACACACACACACACACACACACACACACACACACACACACACACACACACACACACACACACACACACACACACTACAAACCACTGCATCAAAGCCTTGCACCATCTGTGATGAATGTATTTTTCAACAGGATGTGGATTTCCTTCACTAGGCAGGCAGAGGGGGGGGGCTCACAGGGAGAGTACAGGACGTTGACATATACTGTATGTGTGTTTGTGAATGTTTGCTAATGACCATATGAGTGAATGTTTTATGTTAATATACAATAATGTCTACAGAATGATGTGTAGGCCTGTGTAATAGAAACAGTGAAAATGAGTGTGTGTACATGTGCTTATTTGTCCTTACAATGGATACCTCTGCTGATGTGTGACATAATTGAATTCACAGTGGAGTAACATCCTTCCTCTGTGTGTGTATGTGTGTGTTTTAAGCATGATCATGGTTAACATGTAGGTGCTTTGCGATTTGATTCTCGGTGCTTACATATTATCATGGTGAGCTGGACACTATAAATTAATGCTGCTGTAAACTTTGTACCTGTCTGTGACTGCGTCTGGTCCAGGGGGAGTGGAGGTGGAGGCAGAGCGAGGGGGGAGGGGTGGCTTCTCATCCTCCCCATCTACCAATCACAGAAAAGGAGAGCAACCATTGGACAAAAGGGGCGACAGTCACTGTGTACTCATATGTATTGATATGAACTCTAGGTATACCTGAGTAGTCCCTGTCATCGCTGACAGATGTTTCCTCTCTGTCTACAGCGTAAAGCAGGGTGGTGACCAGGCCTTGGCTAGGCTGCAGGTACAACGACACCAACTCCGGTAACGTCTTAAACCGCTTAGGCTGCACACCCTGGGATGTCTGAGGGAAGGAGGGAGGAGGACAATGAGGCAGGGAAGAGAGAGGGAAAGATTGACAGTTATTTTATGCATGGTATGAACACGATTCTTTGACTGTAGGTAGTTATGTTACTTACAACTCCAATTCCATAAAAAATGGGACAAATACTCTCATTCTGACTTTGGTGCCTACAACACATTTCAAAAAAGTAAGCCACACTGTTGGGAGGCGGCAGACTGTGTCTTGGCATTGTCCTGCTGGAACAAGCAAGGACATCACTGAAAAAGATTGTTGTTCCAAAACCTGTATGTACATTTCAGCATAAATGGTGCCTTCAGAGATGTGCAAGTTACCCATGCCATGGGCACTAATAAACCCCCATACCATCAGAGATGCTGGATTTTGAACTTTGCACTGGTTACAATCAGGATGGTCCTTTTCCTCTTCGGCCTGGAGGACAGGATGTCAGACCATCTCAGATGCACTCCGGCCCAGAGAAGTCTGCGGCGTTTCTGGAGGTCGTTGATATACTGTATGTCTTGGCTTCACATGGTAGAGTCTTAACTTGCATTTGTAGACGCAGCGACAAACTGTGTTTACTGACGAAGGTTTTCCAAAATGTTAATGAGCCCGTGTAGTAAAATGCTTCATAGAATCATGTTGGATTTAATGCAGTGGTGCTTGAGGGATCGAAGGTCACAGGCATTCAATGTTGGATTTTATCCCCACCTCTTACATGCAGAGTTTTCTCCACATTCTCTAAATCTTTTGATCATATTATGGACTCTAGTTGGTGAAATCATTAAATCTCCTGCAATTGTGCGTTGAGAAATGTTGGTTCTTAAACTGCACTATTTGCCAGTTTTTAACAATTTGGTGAACCTCTCCCCATCTGTGCTTGTGAATGACTGAGCCTTTCGAGGATGCCCCGTTCATTCTCAATCATGATACCATCACCTGTTACCAATTAAACTCTTTACCTGTGGAATGGTCCAATCAGGAGGTTTTGAGCATTCCACAAATTTCCCAGTCAATTGATGGCCCCATCCCAACTTTTTTTGTTGATGTGTTGCTGGCATAAAATTCAGAATAAGTCAATATTTACAAAAATCAATGAAGATGATGAAGCACAACTTTAGATATATTGTTTTCGAACTGTTTTCAACTGATCTGAACATCAAAAAGCACTAAGGAATGATCACATTCTATTTAATTTAAGATTCACACATTGTTCTGAAACTTTGGAAGGGGGGGGGGTTGTAAATCTCCAGTGACCCCTATTGTTCTACATTTAATGTTGTGGAAGCAAATATGACCTGATAATCTAAATATAATTCAAACCAGGAAGAACTGTTTTGGTAAACATTGCTTTCAAAGATATTCAGCTCCAAGAAGCAAAACTAGGCTTCTTTTCGATTTCACAGCCAAAAAAAAACCCAAGATCATACAGCAGATGTGATGTGGCGACATGATAGTCTGAAGCACCATGTTGTCGAGTGAGTGTGTGAGACAGAGCGTGTGTATGGTGGCGACACCACAGCTGTTGGACACAACGCACAAAGAGGCTGCTGTTGGTGTGTGTGTGTGTGTGTGTGTGTGTGTGTTTGAGAGAGAGAGAGAGCTCTCGGCCAACAAAAGCATCTCAGCCTGCCAGCTGCTACTGAAGCAAATACAGTTTTTGCTGCGCACATGAACACAAAACTTAACCTCCGCAGAGTGTATGTGTGTGTTTGGGAGTGTGTGTGTGTGTGTGTGTGTGTGTGTGTGTGTGTGTGTGTGTGTGTCTTGTCTATACCTGGACAGCCAGAAATCCTTCCTCATCTGGGAGGATTCTGTACGTGTGGACATGCTTCTGATACCTGTAAGGAAAGATAACGACAAAGACGAGACAGTCAGGGAGAGAGAAAAAAAAAGCAGGGAGAATTGAGAGAAGAGGAAGAGACGACTTTTACAAGATTTTTTTTTTTTTTGATTCAACAACAACTAAACAACACAGTTCAGGTCTGACATACAGTGCGCACTCTTGTACTTGACCTCAGTGTACAGGGGTATGTGTATGCATGTATGAGAGCTTCAACCTGTTGCTGTCCGTCACAGTTGTGAGCGAGCATTATCCTTACAGCAGTGTGATGCAGAACAGAGCAGAACAGAGCTGAACCTGGTGTGTATACATTGTCGAGTTACAGTGACGGTACAAAATAAAGAAGAACATTGTTATTTGCGAGATGACAGATTACAAGAAAATACTGGTCCAGACTGAATCTCACCCAGAGTTTGCTGCATATTTCTTTCGTTCCACAACTGCGTATCAAACTTGGGAGTGTGAACTGCATTTCTGATTGAGCTGCAAGCTTTTTTTCTTTTTTTTGGTTAAACCAGATCGATGCTCTGACATTGTGATTGCACACAGCCATGACTCGACGCCTGCAGCCACAAACTGGCCTTTAATGATTTTCATGTCTGCTCCTCGCGTCTGCTCAGTGAACCATACTCAAAACGTTCAATTTGCCAAGCAAATGCCGTGGCTTATATCTGTTGGTGTGTATTGTGAATGTTATGGTTGTGTGTCTGCTTGGAGGTGTGCGAGTTAGGATGGTGACCTATGCAAAACAAATCATTACTGCTTTTACTTCTGGTTGTCCTCTGCTTATTTTCCTTATGCAAGTATATATAGGCTGTATAAACTGCAGGGAGGGATGAATCCACTGTCCACTCAGTGTTCGTCCTCTGTCTTTCCACGTCAGGGTCCCACAGAAACTAAAACATGGACTGGATAAAATATTTCAACAACAACCTGCAAGAGGGTTATTTCTTTTTATCCCAAGTAACACACAAACCCCCGAGAAATGTACTTAATATGAAGCTGCAAATTTTGGAGTGGATCTGCAAAAAGGGGGTTGAATTATTACACATAAATTACTTGACGGATTAGCATGAAGCTTGGTGGAAGGGTGGCGCACGTGTCATGGAATCCGTCAAATTATGGAGTGGAGTCGGGTAAAGAGATGGTCAAACCAACAATGATGCCATGCGATTCCAAACTCTAGGGGTAGGCTTTCATGGTCAAGGAGTCATATTATGAGAGGCTAACTAACATGGGGACTATTGCTTTTCCATGAGTGACATAATGGAGAAACTGAGCTGTCTTGGTGGAGGTTTGGGTGCTCAGAGTGCACATTTATCAGATTGTTGCTAATCACACATCTCCAGCAGTTGGCCGCACTAACCTGAAAAATATTTGCCAATGCATTGCCTCTGAAACCATACTGTATCTACACTATAAAGAGAATGTATTGTAGTTCCAGTGGCACAGAATCCATATGCAAGAGTCACTGTAGTGTGTGTGTGTGTGTGTGTGTGTGTGTGTGTGTGTGTGTGTGTGTGTGTGTGTGTGTGTGTGTGTGTGTGTGTTTTCCTGTTGGCAGCTGACGAAATTCTCTGTGGGTCTGTGGAATAAATACTATTGTTTCAGCAGCCGCAAACTTATATCAGTGGGAGGGAGAGGGAGAGGGGTTTATTATGGGATAGACGTAGACCCATCATACAGCGTGTATGTGTTGTCAACAATAGTCTGTGTTGATGGTAATGACTGCCACACTGACTCCCTCCGTCCGGCCTCCTCCCCCCCCCTCTGTGTCATCCACTCTCCATTGCCACGGAGTACATCAGGTCAGTGTAGTCCCTGAACTGACTGAGAACAAGCCCTGGAAATTGACTTTATTTAAGACTACACACACTAGGTGAATCCAAGTAAAAAGCCACAATTCCTTATAGATTAACCTTACTTGTATTTAATCAATACTAATCACAAAAAATAAGATACAAGTAAAAGAGAAGCGGGGATGTTTCTCTTAGCTTTATGACTATAAAAGAGGCTTTGCATTTTTTATATTGCTTTCCTGGACTATTGCAAGTCCTCAACACATATAATATTAATATATTAATATATGATCACAGCAAAAATGCAAGGAGGAGACTGTAGCTATAAAAGTAACCAAAAAATGAAATAAAAAAAAAAAAACAGGCAAGGAAAGTTTTCAGAGACACTCCTGGGTTTCAAACACACACAGAGAGACACAGAGGGCCATACCTGAGCTACTCTGGTAGCAAAGAACAGGTTTCTAATAGGAAAAGTAAACAAATCAGTATCTCTGTAGCTGCCACACAGATGTGCTTAATCAACATATGGCCTCACATCACATGATGGTTGGCATCTCTCTTGTTGTAATCTAAATATGTGGCATTACAGCTGGACACATAAGAGACATTTTCTTACTGTATTCTTAAGCGGCAAGCTGTATTTCAAACATCAAACATGTTTTATTTTTATTGCTGCACAGCTTTAACACGGAGCATATGTTTGAAGTTACTTCACCTGCATCATCTGTTGTTGCTCATAAGTACTAAATACAGTAGTATATATAAAAACAACCAGCTATAACTTTCAATTCTCTCATTGTCAAATGGTACGTTGGTTATTTCCAACAAAAAAAAAACGGAGTTTTCTGTCAACGCTTTCACGCAGACACACCAAACCAAACGTCCGCTGACCGAAACGTCTGCTCAGAGGAAGTGAAAGCAAAAGGCCTCAAGACGATCCTGGTCCTGGAGTCAGTCACCAACACAAACACACGCCCCCCACCAGTCTGTTCTCAGACACTAACAGCAGACTGGAAACACATCAAACGCACTAGTGTCCCCAAAGCCCTCAACAAGGAAATACACACGTCTGTGTACATAAGTCAGAAAAGCAAACATCATACATGTTTGCTTTTTGGGTAAAAAAAACAAACCCAATACAAACATTTTGGCCTCGTGTGTGGTGACCTAAAAGAGGTCATCACCATGCCTCCTGTAGTCTTCTAGACAAAGACAGTCTGTGTACAGTCACCAAGTGATTCAGTTTATCATCACAGGATTATAGAACTTTGTCTAAACCTTTTTGAAAAGTTACAAAACAATGATTATTTCATCTTGATGATTTATCTCATACAACTTCTTTTCTTCTTTTTTTTGGCTTGAGCAAACAGTTTAGGAGCAAACGGTTTAGAATGTTAACAGACAAATGAGATGATATTCAACATTAAGACCTGGTATAAACATCAGCCCTGAGCCTCCAGTATGATGCACTGAGGTCATGACAAAAACAGGTGGCCCTCAGCAGTCTGGACTCTTTTCACACTTGTGGTGATTCAGATTTTATTTCCTGGAAAAGCTTCTTTAAAAAAAAAAAAAAAAAGAAGAAGAAATATTAGCACAAGCAGACATGAGTTCAATTGCTTGACCATATCTTCTTTTCCTCCATAGCTTCGAGGGTTGTCACATGGGATACTACTGGAAAACAGGGATCACAGACATATAGCTTGTTTCTGTCATACTGATCAACAAACACTGGTCCACATGACATGTGGCTTTGACATGTACTGCTTTGTTATTTGTACTGTGGAATGTTTCATACTGTGAACTGTGGTACTTTATCTACATCATCTAATTGGGACTAATTTGATCCAATGTCAGTTTCAGCTTCCAATCCTGATTCATTTCATTTGCCTGATATCGGACTGATATCACCGATCAATATACTCGTCCGGTTACCATATGATGTTTGTTTTTTTAAAATCCCCTGGCACTAAAATCAGCTGTGCTGGTAGGTTGCTAATGCTCTATTGAAGGGTTTGACATTGACGCTCGTCTGCAAAGGCAAGCAAACCCTGTGTTCGGGAAAATGGAATGCCTTATACTGTTATCCAAATGGGCAGATGGAGAATAAATATGATGTCTAACGTAAATTTTCCCACAAGAAACTGTGTATAACTGAACCTTTTGCAGCTGAGCTACGTGTCTCTCTAACCACCAAGTGGTAAACAGAATTGATGAAAAAAAAATTACATATTGGACACTAACTATGGGGTCGACAATGTTGGATACGACATAAAGTTACCGTCTCTGCAGCATTGCATGTGGGGGAAAATCCATTACTCCAAGTTGAAAACAGTTATTGTTGTTGGTTGCTCATGATTCTTTTTCCTTTTAAAAAAAACTTTATTAAAAGCAGAAATATTCAAACAGGAATGTTACAAACCACAATCCCATGCTCCACAAAGGCCACAGCAGGACGCCATCACACAAACCCCAAGGCTCCCTGGCATGCACTAACTGGGACCTCTGTGATGAAGACTTAAGTTCATTCAAATTAAGTTTAGTCATGTTTGCAAACTTCCTTCCTCAAATTCCTTTAAATTGAAAATAAACACAGTTATGATCTATTTCTGTGGATCCAACGTTACACATGTTGACCCCCCTGGACGGAGAAAACTGTCTGTCCCTATGTGTTTTTATTAGAGTAAATGTGCGATTTCCCAAACATGCCCTCTGGTTATAAGTAGGGTTTAATGATATACTGTCAATAACATTCACCACTGGCATTACAAAATAAAGACAGCAAATCCAACAACGTGCAGCATACTGGAATCAGTTTCATTTCACCTATTCGCACATGATGTGTCTCCTTCTTTTAAGATAATCAATGTTCATGATTAACATCCTTATGATCCCTGACTTTAACCTGGATTGCTGAGTGAGTACTGAACGACAATAACTGTGCCATGAGCAAACAGTATCGAACAACTGCTTTGTGCATATCAATCTCTAAAATCAATGACATGAAAGAGCTGTTCATGGCTTAATTATGCAACTGCAGTTTCAGTCCTTGTTGAAGCCATAATCGTGCTTCTTGACTGCTGCAAATTAACCACAAAATCCAGAGCCAACTAATAAGAGTACCCTAGCAGTATTGGTCAATTGTTCGTGATTCAAAGAAAACAGGCATGATGACCATATGATGTCACTTTTTGGGTGCAAAACTTCTTATCAAAGCAGCAACGTTGTTAGTAAGTCACAGTTTGGCTAAAGCCCGACCATAACAAGCTTTATGTATCATGAAGGAAGCTTTCTGAGAAGTTCATGATGTGAAAGGTGAAAGGGGAGAAGGGAGAGGAAGGGAGAGGCGGAGACGGGAATAAATCCGGAAATGGATGATGCATGGATGTGAGGAATTTGGTTGGTCAGAGAGTGACCTTCTGAATTACCAGTGCACCCAGCAAAGGATGAAAAGGGATATTTTCACCAGTATTCATCCCGTCTGTCTATTTTCTCCCCTCTTATTCTTAAGAAATGAGTGAGGTTTATTTTTGAAGCACATCTTGTAAACTGTGTATTCTTTTTTTTTTTGGACAAATTGTACATCTTATACAGGAACGGCACAAAACGCACCTTTTGCAAATTAGCGCTTTTTGCGTTTCTGTGGGAAGAATTCGGTGTTGGGCTTGACCTGAAAAGAGGGTCATGTTCGCTTCCGGGGCAAATCCTGTAAACTTCCTTTACTGATCTTTACATGTACTGTACATGCATGTCGGACAGGATGTGTTGATGAACGTTTACTTTATGCATTTCCACGGCAAGATGTTGGGCATGTCGGAGGATGTCTTATAAAACTTGATGATTGATCTTGTTTGTATCTTGATATTGTGTGATTATTCCTGTTTTATTTAGCCTGATTTCGATACCTATTTCTAACTGACTGCTAATCTGAAAGAGTTGAATTCATGCAAACACACTCCATTGGAGTCTGTGGGGCCAGTGGACATACACTTCTCCTGATGGCTACTATTTAAATGGGAGCAAAAATCAGTTGCAGACCTTTTTTTTAAAAATTTGATGAGTAATGAGTGTACATGAGATGGAACCTGTCTATTATATTGACAAAGACACACAATGAACTCAGCATGGGGTTAACTATACAGATAGGGGATGTAGATCAAGTCAATATTAGAGCATCTGGTGACACAACAAAGGTCTTGCTTCTTGCATTCTTTGCATCTGATTAACTTAGTGTTGGTGCTGCAGGGGGGGGGGTGTGACTCATAAAGGTCAGTTGTAAGTTTCACATCTCCTTTCCACAATTCATTAGACTAGTCTGAGTCTACAGGCGCTAATGTCTGCACATTGAAGCTTCTTCTTGAAGTCTACTCGAAAGCAAACGCGGAGGTGCTTGGTGACAAAATTTCTTGTGCAAATGATTTCATCACTTCTTCTGGCAAAACGGATGCCGGGTCCTCTGCATCTGGACAAGAGGTCTATTCTGCCCTGACATAAAGTTCATTGCAGTTTTACGACACATTGTGTGAAAACACAGTTTGCCAGCTAAACCAGCTGCTTCACCACTGCACTGATCTGATCTTATGTGAGCCATAAATTCAAACATCAGACATGCTTCACCAGCCCATTAGATGCTTGGATTGACCTCCACCATCAATCGGTTTCAGTGCCCTGTGAAAACGAAGCTACAAGCGACCACATCAGACATGATAGACGGGGACGGCCCTCAAGCTCTGTGCCATGCTGGAGTTTGTCTCTGCCACACTCACTGACTTCAACAACAAAGTAAACACATGCATATGGATGAAACTTTGTTTAACACGGCCTATGTGGGATTTTCTGTCTCTTACAGCTGCCACTTGTGTCAGTCTGTTGATGAAACAAAGCGTATGCGCAACCTCGTATTGCTTTGACAGTGTTAACAGGCAAACTGAACCCTGTCTTAAACACATAAAACAAGACTCCCTGAAGGCATGGAGTAGCTGGTGAATTTAAATACTCGTTAAACTAAAACAAAAGCTACGACGTTAACTTTTCAGGGTAGACAAAGCAAAACCAGGTCGCACACATAAGCTTACAGTTCACAGAAGCTTGTCTTCACTAATATAAGGTTACTTACAGTACACACAAGGCGTAAGCCCCGTTGACGCTCTCACTGTCCCGCACCAGGAAGCTGCCGTCTCTCCCGGCCCGGGCCAGAAGCTCCTCGGCCGCCGCTCGACTCAGGTCCCGGTGATACCACATCGGCGGTGCGGGCCCCAACGGAGAAACCCCACCACCACCACCACCCCCGGCCATGGCCACAGCCCTTCAAACCGGGCTCAACTCAAGTAGCTTCTCCAGAAAAATTCCCAAGGGCAATAATCCAGTGTGAGAACCGCTGAGAGTACAAAGAAGCACAGAAAAGTGACGTATGCTTAGTCTGACGTAGGTAAGGAGGCGCGAGAGGACCGAGGACGGGAGAAAAGGTTCTAAACTTGTTAAATGACGCCGCTCGCGGCTGTTTCCTCAGTTCCTGAAAGACTCTCCACCCTCCGTTTTTCGCTTCCCAGTCCCTCGGAAATCAGGGGTATGTAAATCCACACTGGAGACCGGAGAGAAACAGCGGGGAAGAGTTAAACGTAGCGTCAATATAAATACTTTCCTTCTATGATTTTCAAAATAAAATCAGATGTCAATGAATTTCCTTTAAAACACTTATTTTGGTGACAAAGTTACCCACAGTTTGTTACCCTTCATGCCTACTTCTGACTATTTTGACAGAGCTCAGTGGGAAGAAGGGATGGAGGAATATACACTGGGGAGGATAAACAGAGGAGAAAGAGGTGGAAAACATAGTTTTAGAATAAAAGAAGTTTAAGAATATTAAGATAAGAGGGGCAGTGAGTAACTACGTTCACTCATCAGCTGCACATCAGCTCACAACATTACATTTACTCCACTCAAACTCTTCTCCATTACCTTTATCTGACAGCTTATGTTGGTTATGTGATCACCCATGTTTGTTTGTCTGTAAAATGTCTCAAAAAGCTGTCAAAGGATTTTCATGAAATTTGGTGTAGGCGTGGATCTTTGGTCAACAAAGTGTTGATTCAATTTTGAGGCAGATCCGGGTACAGATGGTGATTCTGGATCACTTTTTAAAAAAACTTTCTTCAACAGTAACATGAAAAATAATAGGGCCACTCAAAATAAGAATATCCAGGCATTGACAAATCATGATGTTCTACCACTATGCAGGAGTGGATCCAGATCATGATCAGGATCAAGGAGATTAAAATATATAATTGGAGGGTGGCAATATGTATTTGGTCAGAGTAAAGTAACGGAGAGGGGTTGAGACATGGCACTGCCAGCAATATGTAACTGAGATAACACAGATTCAGAGTCATTCAAATGGATTTCATGTATCAGTAAAAGGTAAAAAGTTATATCCAGATGAAAAATAGATCTGGATCCACCATTATGGAAAATCAGGTTTTATTGATAACTCATAAACTACTGATCATAAACACATGATTCCAAATGCTGGGAGTAGGTTTCCAGGGTAAAGGATGGTAACACCATCATGGCAACACCGTGTGCTATGCCCTGGGTGTTGTAGTTTTTTACTACCCCGATTGACAATCTCCTCACTGTGATACAAAGTGGGATGCACGTATTGTGCACACTTTCAGAGGCCTGAATACCGATGGAAATTGCTGAAAGGGCTCTTAAGTGAGAAAATTATTATTATTATTATTATTATTATTATTATTATTATTATTATTATTATTTTAAACAAAGGATCTACTTCTACCATTGAAGAGGGGATGGGATATAGGAAGTTAAATTTTTCCCTCTAATGGAGCATCAACTAGTCCTTTCCGTTGAGTACATTAACTTAGCTCAAGTTTTTGTAATTTTGTATCTTTTAGTAGGGTTACACAATTTATAATTAGCTAAGCTTTTCACTCATATGGATAAAAAGCTATCAATATGAAATGCAAGATATTGCAGCCACCGATCTCACATAACCACCGCTTTAAAAAGTGCAAATACCGCAGAATGTATTGTTTTGTCTCACTGTCATATCGAAGTTGTAGTTGTATGACCTACAGCTTGGAGGCCAGGTTGAAAAAATTCTCAGCACAAGCTCCAATGTAGGTATGCAATACTTTTTTCTCCCTGAACTCCCACCCACACACACTCCCACTCACACACTCTCCAACAAAGTGTAACTGTCCATCATGGGAGCAGACTTTCAAAATACAGGAAACAACAAACCCAACATTCAGAGATCACACATTATCCTGACTTTAGCCATTCATTTTTTTCTCAAGTTGACCACAAAAAGTCTGGCTCCTAAAATGTGGTATGGACAACATACACACACACACACACACACACACACACACACACACATACACACACAAATACAAAGCAAGGGAGAGGTAGAGTTAAAATGATGGGGAGAGAGGGTGAGAGTTGGGCAGGATGGTGTGTGTTGCCAATGACCTCAGAAAAGTTGAGTATTAATAGCCACAGGGACAGCAGCCATCCCAAAGCTATTTCTGGCTGTGGCATCACACTGTGTATGCCTGTGTGTGTGTGTATGTGTGTGTGTGTGTGTGTGTGTGTGTGTGTGTGTGTGTGTGTGTGTGTGTGTGAGAGAGAGAGAGAGAGAGAGAGAGAGAGAGAGAGAGAGAGAGAGAGAGAGAGAGATGACTATGTCAGACTGTAAAAATATACAGCTTAACAATGTCTCTGCCATCAGAGATCGTAAAAGTGTGTTGCAAGACATCACATCACAATGAAACTATTCTCAGTAAATCATCCTATAAAAACATAAAATTTTGCACATTTATTTCCTTTTTAATTTGACTGTAATTGCCACGTCAGGAGTACAGTGAAGCTGTAATTCTTAGTAGGAACTCGAATAAACTAATTTTTGTGAGGATGGATGAACAACTTTGCTCTTTTTCAATTGGTGGGGCTGTGGATGAGGCCAGAAATAAAGGTATATCTATATAGTATAACATTTATTTATCCTCTGCTCTAATACAGTGAGCGTGACAGGTTTAGACCACTGTACTGATGTAACATTATTCTGTTTGGACATCTCAGAATCAGCTTTTCTGCTCAGCTTTACATCATTAGACTTGGCTCAACTTTCATTAGTCTAGCTTAACTTTGTCAAGCTCAGCTTTCCTTTTCCAGACTCAGCTATACTTAAACTATTCCTAGCTATAAAGGTAGCATGTAAGCATAACGTTTAGCAGATGGAAGTTATATTTTTCCAGTTTATGACTTATAAAAATTGCTCATATTAACATCTAAGAAATAAGAAGAGAGTGCCATAGCTGACATATTGAAACATAATGTATGTGTAAATAGTAAATAAATGTAAATAGCAGTAAACTTATGTAATATTTAGTTGGTGAATGCAACACATTTTTGTCCTTACATAGCTAAGCCGTGTAGCCATTGCTCAACATTATTGCATTGTTCTTTTATTGTGTAAATATTGCTCGTTATGAGTATCGTTCGCAGGCAGCATCTGTCAATGTTATACTAATTTAAATGGGAAGTGCGTTGTGTAAACTGTGGTTTATAACAAAATTATAGTTTTTGTCGAAACTCTTTAGATCTTTTAGATGTTTTGTTTTAAATGTTCAGAACATAACAGATCATTGTAATGCGCAGATTTAAATTATGGCTCCAGTATTACCAAACATCAACAATGGGGTAGGCCTAGTCCCATATAAGGCCACCCTTCTCTTTGAATAGGAACTTTTTAATGCAGCTCATGCAGAAGAAAGAGACAGGAAAGACCGGCCTGTGCTTCACAGCTGAACTTGTAATCTTAAATTAAGCAGTGGTATCATCAGGAAGGATGTTATTTATCAGCCTGAGAAATGAAGCAGCCCTCTGTCAGAATGTAAGGTCACAGTTTCAAAATGTTGTTGTTGACTGCATTTGTTGTGCCTTTTAAAATCACTACATTAATTATCTCTTATTAGAAATTAAATGTGCATTAAAATGCTAAACTTATATCACAGAGTTATCTCTGATTAGCCAAGGTCCTCTCTAAACATCACATCTTCAAGATACACCAGTTAACCAATCATAAGGCTTCAAAGACCTGAACATATTGAGACGTGGCAATGACACACAATGCATCTACACACAGACGCACACACTCCCACACACTCAGGGGACTGGAACTCCATAATTACCAAGCAGCGGAGCCCACTAACCGCTAGCTGGCCCAGAATGGTCATGTGATGCTGTGATCGCTGTGACCATGCATAGAAAAACATTTTCACTCAGTGCAGATCCAGGGCCAGTTATACTTTTTGATCGCTGGTCGTTGATTTTATGAATTGCACCAATGTATGTCATGTTCTACCGTGTCTTGTCCATCAGCTGAGTTTATTTCTTGTTTTTATTTCTTCATTTTCTTCTTTATCACGGATTTCCAAATCTAGTAAACTTCCCTAGACATAATTCTGCTCTGCTGCTTTGTTTTGAGATATTTTAGCATTTTGGTGGTGAAAGTAAAATGTTTTGTTGTTTTTATCCTGATAGACAAATCAATGTTTAGCGTGTTCCAAAAAAGGAGAGATGACAAGCCATCAGATTGAATTTGATCTCATTTATTCACAGTGCATGGATAATTTTCAAAATCACAACTTCATCCACACAGACCTGATTGTTGAGTGGACCAGACATGATACAGACAAGGATAAAAAAAAATAAAAAGGCTACACTGGAAGGAAAGGAAGTAAAGCACAGGAACTGCGACACACAGAGAAAATAAACCATAAGAATGTAATATTTCTTTATTTTATTTAGAGATTGATACCAGTTTGGCAGAAATATAAAGTGCATAGTATCTTCTACTTTATTAACACTTCTTTCAATTAAAGTTAAATAAAAAATATCTGAAACATGTATTTTTGAATGCAACATTTTTGGGGTTGTATCCAAATGATGCAAACCTGCAAACCAAATCTATAAGACACTGCGCTAAATGGAATTTATTTGAGTACCAACCAGATGCATAACTGTGCTAAAAGACATGAAAAATCCCTACTGAGGGTGTCTCTTTACTGGGATGCAGACCAGAGGGGTCTGACTATTAAATAGGAGACTTAATGACTCAAAAGAAAAGTCTGCAACAGAGGGAGGAAAACGTTTGAAATCAGTCTTATATGTTCTGCTAAGTTGATACAGGATAGGTCAAGGACATCATTTCACTACATTATTACAGAGAAAAATGCAAAAGCCAGGAAAAGGAGCTTTGTCAAAGCAAAGCTTTGGTGCTGGTGTGCATTGTTAAGGTAGTACTCAGCTACCTTCTTGTTGGGGTTTGTCCCATTGAACCAGAGCTGCATGCAGCGGCCTGAGGTTTTGGTGAACGTGGTATACAAGTAGGAATTTGACCAGATTTGTTCACACATGGACTTGGGTGTCGGGTAAACGTCAGTCCACTTTCTGCACTTGCTGCCTGCAGGACAGTTGTTCATACCTGTAGGGGAGCAGGGCATTAGAAAAAGTCCAAATCACAGTCATAACTATGTCTTAAGTATTGCCTGGCAACCAGTAAATATAATGTAATGGAAGGTGTCCATGTGTTTATCAGCGAGTGCATGTTATTATGTGAATCATGTTTGTTTTTTGTGTATGCAAAATTGTGAATTTGTTTTGTGTGTTTACATCAAAAGTGTGAGCAAATTTTATGTATCCACTGTTATGTATGTGCATGCATTTGAGTGTGTTTGTATTGTTGTGCATACCAGAGCTCCAGTCCCATCCCTTGTGCCAATTAGTCTTGCAGGTAAAATCACCCTTGCAGTCTTCCCACCAGGTGTGGCAGTCTTCCTTACACAGAGGTACATCCAAGATACGCTCCTTACGCCAGCTCTGATCCACCTACACACAAACACATGCACACACAAATGAGTGGTTGCATGATTAATAATAAATTAATATATTCATTAAACTCCATGCCCTGTAAGTTGCCAGGTTGAGTTATAAAGGTCTCCACAAATTAGAGAGATTACAAATGATCTCTTATGTATTAATATTATATATTATTCTTTTCTCAAGTATAAGTTGAGCTATTTATCTTTTTATTACTAAAATGACAGAATAACAGCAAGTGGCAAATCCTTTCAACCTCTTATGCTGCCATCTAGTGTTGTGGGTACACACAGACAAGAGAGTGCACATGCACAATACACACTGGTTGTATCCAGGGTCCCAAGTGCGGCGAACACTCATAGAAACAAGTATCCTGGATGAAATGTTGTTTGCACTTGCTGCTCATGGCACCACAGTGATTCCAGTTGAAGTTGTACAGGTAGGAGTCATCCTCGTGGGCTTCTGAACTGGTGTTGGCCGTGCAACATGCATTATCACGCCACGGCGCACACTGGAAAGAGGAAAAGGAAAGAGGGGTCACTTTATGCGACTGCACCAAAACAATTGTTTCAGGCCCACACAGAGATCATAAAATTATGAATTTCCTTCCATTCGATCATTTAATTCATTTTATCTTTGAGGTTTTGAAACATTTGTAATCATTACCTGGAGGTAAAGTTGTCCCTCGGGTCCAGGCTCTGTTTTGTGGTGTTTGGCATCCATACACATATTGAGTTTGTCCTGAGAGAGAGCACCACTGGAGAGGGCTAGGAGCAAGGTCAGGACAACCCACATGGCTCTGCAGTAAGGAGGCATTCAAAAAATCAGCTAGAAGATCTTGATAAGAAGTTCTTGATAAGGGTCGAGTGCTGGTCATGGGAATGCCCAGTAACTTCTAATTTGAGTCACACACACGCACGCACACACACACACAAGTTGCAAGTAACTATCTTGAGATTGTCTGTGCTCTACGGAAGTGTATTGCATTCACTTGAGAAAACAAATTGCTTTGTTTTTCTGAATTAACGAGATAATTATCTCGTTAATTCAGAAAAACAGAGCAGAATTTTATTTTGTCATGAAAACTTTTCCCAGAATTTTGAAATAATTATCTCGTTAATTCAAAAAAACAAAAGTTTTCATGAAAAAATACAATTCTGCTCTGTTCTTCTGAATTAATGAGATACCTACGTCATTATTTCAGAAAAACGATGCTCTTTTCTGAATTAATTAGATAATTATGTCATTAATTCAGAAAAACAGGGCAAAAAATCTTTTTAAGTGAATGCAATACACTTCTGTATTGCTCCTTGTTTTTTTTCACTGTCATACAATCACTTGCTGGGCTTCTTTGAAGATGAAAAAAAAAAACTTAAGAAAGAACATTTTTATCAAATCTATAAGCAGAAAATTGTAGAAGGTATTTTACTGGAGGATATACCATATGATAACACAATGAGAAGAAATCTAGAATGTTAGAGTGAATATACAGAATTACTTCAGTTGGCAAACTGTTTCCTCATTCCATGAAAAGGAATTGAATTTTACACTACAAACTAACAACATGATTTATGGAAAATAATGACTTCTATATGTGATAAGTCATTTATAGATCAATGAGAACATTTCTAAAAGAGAGAAAAGAAATGATGAATGGACTCACGATTCTGTGACGATTCCTTCCTGAAGAGATGAGCCTACAGTGACCTCTCACAAACAATCTAGAAAACACACAGCTGTATGTGACAGAAAATAAGGTTGCCCCTACTCTAAGTAGACCTGCCTTACCGTTAATTAATATGTCTCCAAAGTCTAAAGTCTGGTGTGTGAATGTGTGACTGAGGGTTTGAGATAGAGAGAAAGACCGAGAAAGAGGCAGCGTGAATGGGATAATTGTTTTATTACATCTTGCTGTGGCTTTGTCTTATCTCAAGGTCTTTCTTACTGTTTCACACAACACACACACACACACACACACACACACACACACACATCTTGTATGAAATGGCAGTGTGACCCGGGAAGGCAATAGGAGTAAAACTTCATGATGATTTTGAAAGCTTATTTTATGTACTTAACGACTTTTTAAACCATTCAAATCATGCGGAGTAGTTCATAACATATTTACGGGTGATGTCACAAACTCAAAACACACATTTATTGCTACATTACATGGTCTTTAAGATACATTTTTGCTGCATCTGTATTGGTGGTCTCCATTATCTAGTAAGCACCTTTTCAATTTTGAGAAGTTGAAAACTAAAATAAGTTAAATCATCACTTTTCATATTCCTTTAAAAGACAACCTGAAACCAACTGAGGTTGTGTAACTTAATATTTTATGACAGGTTTTTCTTTTAAGTGGTTTGATTGTTGTGTCGACCCTGTCATATCCAGACTTAATGGATATGGGTACACAGATAAATAAATATGTATTTTTTTCAATTAAAAATAAAATGGAAAATACAAACATGTTGCCTAGATTTTACAAATAAAGATATATGTATTTACAGTGCAATTAATACAGCACAAAATAACTTCATTTCATATTCACAGACGAAAGTCCCTCCCAAATAATTGTGGTATTTATCCTTAGGCCTATCAATTCCATTAAATATACAAGGGAATATTTATATCACTATATAGCTAAATCATTAACGTCGATATTAACATACTAGCCAAAGCACATTCTTGTTTTTGCTTTACTTTCCTGGCTCGGCGACTGGCACCGAAGCGGAACCTTTGTGAAGTGACGTTGGATAGGAGGACTTCGGAAATATTTCTTGGTGAACATCAGCAGTTTCCGGTAAAATTTGTTTTGAAATTTTTGAAAGCTTCATCAAGAGATTGGCAGGTGCAGTACTTGCACTAGCTATGTTTTTGCTACGAATTATCGGTTGAATATAATATAATATAACATTATTTTTTCACCTACTAATTCGCGGTTCTGATGTTACGTTTTAGAGTTTCATGCCAGATAGTGGGAAGACTTTAAATCGCATTTAAACGAGGTTAACTTACCATATCCTTCCACCAGTCATATGTCGTGTTAAATAGTATTTTTCTGCTGTTTTGTCGTATCGCTCCGACACATACGTTATGACTCAGTTTCCTCGATGAAGACCTGGCTTTTAATACTTTGTTTTTGTGTGGAAACTACACATAGCGCCAATCCAGGCCAAATACATGCTAGTAGGTTGATTGTGTTTGTTTATGTCCCCCCCGTGTAACAGACATGTCTACGCTATTCCCCTCTCTCTTCCCGCGGATAACGGAGTCCCTGTGGTTCAACTTGGACCGACCCTGTGTAGACGAGACCGAGCTGCAACAGCAGGAGCAACAACATCAAACCTGGGTAAATATCTCTGATGAAACACAACCCGTTACAATCTCCTCATGCTATAAGTTTAATTTGTGCCCTGTTTCTACCTCAGCTGCAGAGCATTGCCGAGAAAGACAACAACCTGATGCCCATTGGGAAACCTATTTTTGATGTAATTTGTTGATTTGACCTTTAACACGTATTTTGATTATGCCTTGATGTGAAGTATACATAAATGACATCATTCCCTCCATTTACATCATCCGTCTTTACTGTGTAGCAAGGAGGATATGAAGAAGAGGAAGAGGAGGACGATGAGGATGAGGAGGACAGCGAGGAAGACTCTGAAGATGAAGAAGACATGCAGGACATGGATGAGATGAATGACTACAACGAGTCACCTGATGACGGCGAGATCAATGAGGTGCTATAACGCAAAACTTATAGAAAATCTTTTCCCTGCCAGTACAGTAAATTATTATGGCCAAGTAAAGTGTGACATGTGCTGACACTGTTAGTGAGTGAATGGAATTACATTTCCAACAGCACTTTTAAAAAACTTGACTTGCTAAATATCCAAAATATACAGAAATTATTCTCTCTTCCTTCCTGTTTCCTTTTAATGTCCTTTCCTCTCCTGAAACCCAGAAATACTAATATTTAACTTTGCACTGATCCTTGCTGTTAGGTGGACATGGAAGGACCAGATCAAGACCAAGACCAGTGGATGATCTAAGAAAAACAGCAATGTTAGTCTCCATCAAACTGTCTGGCACTGGATTCCTGCTCCCCACTTAGAACATGACTGCAGCCCCCTCATTTTGGGACACAAGAGTATTTTTATATTTGCGAAAAGAATATAAATAAATCAAAGTTTGCCTTGTATCATGATACACTTCAGAGGGGGTTTGGATGAATCCTGCACAAGTATCTCATATCAAGCTGCAGGTAACCTTGAAGGCTTTGGACATTGCTGGACATCGCTGTGAGTGTCTACCTTCACGTTGTTAAAATACTGGTGTGGATTTTATGTTTGAGCGCCTGTGCATATGTCCTGTTTTTTTAATTTTTATTGTGCCACAATGTGTGAAACTGTCAAACACACATAAAACACATGAGCTCATACTCTTTTGTGACCGATCAGGCACACACCTACACAGTGACGGCTTTGGGCATGAGCCCAGCGGTGGCTCATTTCAACTTTGACTTGCTAAGTCGTGTTACTTCTCAGAGAGTTTCTAAATAGCTGACTGAGCACAAAACGGTTCACTCAGCTAAATAATGTGTTACCTACGAAGGAGACTGCACCATATTGTACAACTCTGTTTAACAGCAGCGTTGTGGATGCTGCTAATATCTTAGATATATTGAAACCTTGTGAAATGGTATATCTGGACAATACACCAGTCTTATCAGAATTCATTACTTTGTCAGATTGTAAAAGCAGCCCCTACCACTGAAGAATGTTTATGGAAATATGAGCATGGACAGTGTCCATCAATTTTCTCTCATGTTTATCTAAAAGGATTGCTTACAAAGACTTTATTTGATTTTTTGTACAGAAATGAACAAGGCCTTGATTGATGTCTTAAATTTAATCATTTTGATTAAAGCATGTTTTCTACATTTTAATGTCTTTTTAATCAAACACACAAAATGTTACATAGTATCGAATAATGTGTTGGATTTAGGTTGACTTACTGTTAAAGTCCAGGATAAGTTCACTTTAGTGTTGGTAAAATGTATGACTTGATTAATGCCAATACCCACAATTGGCTGTGCTGTATGTAATTCAGCATTGATGGAAAGAATTTAACAGGTAATATTTACATACAACAGTTTTAATTGAACTTGTGCACAAAGGACATTTATTATAAACTACCCAAAACTGACATGGCATTGAGCCTAATTTATATGAAACATTTTTTTTACTCCTGGCAGTTATGTTTCAATAAATGGGCTGTTTTTTTCTTATAATGCTTTTGTTGTCATTAGATAGCTGACTGAAGAAAATGACATGGAGCAAAGATCCCCAGCAGGATTAATAAGATGATGCTGTGTAGTGATGGGGTTACTGAATTCAGTCAGATCATTCTGTTTTTCCACAGGAGAGGGCGCTGACCGGGAGGTAATGCTATACTAAGACACCAGAGTTTTCAGATGAATGTAATTCTTTCAGCGATTTACAAGGATTTACAGTTAGAATTTAGTTTTATTTACGTCCCATGATGCTCCATCATCAATCCATCCCTTGCCACTTGTGCGATATCCTGGACTGCGTGATCTACATGATTCCCTGATACACCAGCTCAGCCATCCCATCCCTGATGCCTTTGCTGTACTCCAGTGTGGCTCGATGGATCTTCCACTCATACAAGCCACTCTTGCGAATGTGTCTGAGGAACTTTGGAGCCCCGGGGAAAAGTACGTTGTCAGCCACGATCATGGACCCTTTTCCTAGCAGACCAGAGCCCTCCAGCATCTGTAGCACATACAGAGGCAGTATCATGTGACTGAAGATGTGGTCCAGGTAACAATGGAAAATATTTAAAGTATAACATTTAATCAAATAGAACTTCAGGTGCATCTATTTTGCTAAAGTATCTTAATATATATATTTTTTTAGAGAGAAGAAGGCTTCTGCAATTTCAAAGTAAATTCATCCTCCCAGCTGTACTTAAATATACAAAGTCTACATACACATTATATTTTTAATTTCCAAACATCCATCTGACAGACAGGACAATAAACTATAAAACAGGATTTTAATTCAAATGTAATTATTTATTCTAGTCACCTGCAAATCAGGGGCGTAGCATTTTTTCCAGTGGTCCATGAAAACAAAATCCAGCCTTTCCAAACCATATTCAGACTGCAACTTAGGGATCACCTCATCAGATGGATTCACAATGAGCTCTACCTGGAGAAAACACAACACGAATGGAATAATACTCTCCACTCAATATATTAAATAGATTTGTATCCAAACAAATATTGGTGTTGACCATCATTTGGACCTTTTAATCAAAAGCTTAAGTACATGGAATGCTTTGGGCAGTGAAATGTCTCACCGTGTCATCGTCAAATCCTGCAAGGCGGATTATTTTCTCAGCAATGGCAGCATTCCTCTGGTCCATCTCGACACTGTAAAGCCTGGCACCCACTGGCAGAGCCCGGGCAATCCGCACGGTGCTGTACCCACAGTGGGCACCCAGCTCCAGCACTGTCAGAGGGCTCTGCTGCATCAGTAACCGGTCCAGGATCTTTCCTTCAAACAGAGGAACCACATGTTTTCACCTGCTTTAGTTTGCATTTTAGCTGGATTACACAAAAAGTACTTGACAGATTGTCATGAAAATTGGTAGGAGGGTTGGGCTTATGACAAGGAAGAGACCCCTACATTTTGAAGAGGATCTGGATAAAGGTGCGGATCCAGGATTTAGGGCTTTACTTATTATTTCTAAAGGCAGAGGTATACACTGAGTGCCCTCCCATTAAACTGATCTGTTGTTGCGTGAAGTAAATGATCTCCTCACCTTTTTTAGGTCCAATGTTACTGATGAACTCCACCTTGCTGCACCAGACATCGAAGGCATCCAAGATGCTGTCAGGGTCTCCAGGCGTGGCATGAGTGAGTACATACTGGTAGGCACGCTCCTCTCGGCTCAGACCAGTAACACAGTCCTTCCATGTCCTGACCAGGACTGCTCGATAGAACAGCACAAAATAGTAGCGGTACCGGATAATCAGGGTCAGTAGGAGGGGAATGAAGGCCAGAGCAATAGCAGGAGACACCATCCTACAAGTATAAAGAAAAAATAGATTCATTTGTCATGTTCAAAAGGTTGCTTATGACAATGTACTGTATAAGATGTGTTTATACTTTATTTTAATGAGGTGGATGCCATTATGTACTTGAATGTTGATGTTTTCTTGAAAGAGGTGGTGGATATGTAAAAAGTTCTCCATGGTTTGTTTTTCCTTCAATTTACCAGTTTTAAAGGAGGTGAATTTTGTCATGCATGTCAACAAAGAAGAATCCTACTATACTTAACACATTGCCATTTTGCCATCTAATACTGAGATGGTCAGGTGCAGTGAGATCCTTTGCAATTTAGTCCAAAAACCTGCTTCAACCCTTCATTAGTACTGCAAGACCTTTCAGCCAATATCCCCCCTGGTACTCAAGTAAATGAAGTTTTCTTATTATCAGAGGGTCGATACTACCATGCTACATAATATCCATGTAAATATGTTTGCACCATCTGTAAGATGATTTGCCTTTTAAACCAAACAACATTGTCAAAAATCACAAAAACAAGAAGCAAATTCATCATGCTCACATGTACGTAGTATGAGTATTACTTTCTGTTGTATCAAGACTGTGCAGCTCCTGGTGGTCTCATAATGTTCCATGTACAGGGGTGCACAGTAGAATGTACACTTGATTGTACATACAATACTGGAGATACTTGATTGTACATACAAAAAAGTACACACTAGATAGATAGATAGATAGATAGTCTCATGGTAGATAAAGAGAGTTCGCTGTGATGTTTCTTCAGGTAACTGGAGACTGTACTTATTTCTATGTATGTATGTATGTATGTAATATGATACTCTGTATCACACATACAACAGTTGAGTTTTCATCATTATAAAGTCTCTCTTTTAAAAACAGATATACTCACCTGTTTCTAAAAGGTTTGGCAAACGCTGAGCCGCAGTAGCGCTGATGATGACGAGGATGAAAATGGCACCTCAGCGGAGGTGAGTGCAGAAAGAGAGGTGTGTGTAAGAGACCGGGAAGTATGAATAATTTATGTGTCACGCGCACGACAGTATATGTCCTATAATTATATTCAATTAACAAAAACTGACACATAACTAAGTTTGTCATTTATTTAGAATATCCAATCAGACACACAGATAATCTTCAGATATTTAAAATAGGACCGATACTGTGGATAAGTGAGACAGAGAGAGGCAGTGTGAGATAGACATTTGATATACCAAGTTAACATCAACAGGTGTGTGTCTGGGTGGCATCGAATTTCTTTTTTTTTGTGTGCTAAGTCATGCTGGAAAGATCAAGAAAAACACACCTAAGACACGTAATTATTGGAATATTAGCTGATATAACTAAATATAATATTTACAAACCTCAAGAAGAATCCAGTTTGATACAAAAAAAATGTAATAGAAAAACAGAAACCAAATCTAGAGCTGAATGATTTATTGTTCACATTGCATTTCGTGTCTTTCTTTTCAATGCTTCTTTAATGTGGCATCCAAACAGGTGATTGTTGTTGTCATTCCACAGAATTGTTCTCACTCATCTGAGACTATGACTAGTATGAAACAAAATAGTAAAATAAAAGTCAAAGAAAAAAATTACATGACTATTGTATCTACGACATATGCTTAAAAAGTATTAACATGTTAAAATAAGATGTTATAGGAAAAGCTTTCAGCATTACTGCTTCGTTCCAAATACGTGTCAATAGAAAACTTGTGATGGGATTAGTCTACGCCCCTGCAATCATTTACCAAAACTACTCGATACTTTTTGATTTTTGATTCTGAATATACAAATGTACACAAAAATACAAGAAAATACACTAACAATGCCGCAGTTGGAAAAATACAAACCTCTATATGCCATGCATAGAAGTAACTTTGGTAACAATGCCTTACCATTACTGTCAGGGTAAAAGCGGCAAGAATTATGGATTAACTAATAATTACAGCAAGATACACAAACACCAGTTCCCTGTTTTTTTGTCATTCATAAACTAATAATCATTCCCTGTAAGAACACTTGGTTGTCTGCTTGGTAAAATGATGCTCTATTTTACATGTGGGAGCACAAACATAGTCAGTAAAGGTAAATTAATAATGCTGTAACTTTTATAATAACTCTATATGATGCACTGCTTTACTTGATGGGACACAAAATAAGAGAGCAAGGAAGACTTGACTGTTTATCGAGGGATGTAGCACCTTTTTCAGAGTTAATCAGGAGCAAATGAATCAAGAAAGAGGTCAGTATGCAGATTTACACTTATCTATAAACTAATCTGGTTCACTGGTTCATTTACATAGAATCTAAAAATTTGTTCTCAGGGGATTTATTCAGTGTTATTGAAGTATTTGCTGGTGGAACATTATTTCGTAGTTAGTTACTGATGTGTTCCTCACTCATTCTTTGGTAACTTCTCTGGATATCGTGTGCTCTTAGTAGCACACAACTACAGGGCTGCACACAACCACAAAGCAGCACCCATGGGGCAGGACTGCAATGGTTGATAGCCCCCTGCCTAAAGCTCTGGACAGGACTGTTTAAGCAGAGATCTGATGAACTTCTTAAGCTCTTTGTCCTCTCTGGTCCACCTCACCAATCTAGTCAGCACCAGTCTTCCCTCTTCAGCCTGAGCCAGGGCAAGATACCATCCACTGTGGGCCCCCTTCCCATCCTTTCCTCCATCTTTTGCTTGTCTTTTGTCTATCTGACCCTTCTCTAACGCCCTGCCTTCGTTCGTCTCTGCAGAGTCTAAGCCAGGACAAGTACAAGTGCCTCCTTCTTGCAGCCACAAAGCGCTGTGGGCCATTGCGCCTCCAACCCCTTCAGCTCTCTCTGCACCTCCCCCTGCCCACCTCAGGATGCGGCTGCGGGATGTAGGCACAAGATGACGGTCCCCTCCCACAGTTGACACACTGCCCAGACGCATCTTAAATACTAAAACAGACACAACGGAGAGAAAGCTCTTCAACAGGTGTCATTTCAGACACATTGTAAAACAACCTCTCTCTGTATGATTAGATAAACTGTTTTGTAGTTATCTTATCATAAATTTTATATCAATGCAGATGATCTTGCTCCATTCTCAAAAGAAAACAGGGAACTAGTTTGCAGTTTTGTTATCTGAATGTTCTCACCATATGAACTGCGGCAGAAGTTTTCTTGGATGTCTGTCTCTCCTTCAGCAGCCAGACTACAGGCATCACAGATAACACTCCCTGGGGAGCGGAAGAGAGGGGATTAGTGTGTCTCCAATGGGGATATAAATATAATCAAAAAGGGGGTGGGGCAGTTGGAAACTCCAGGATTAAGGCATACAGAACAAATTTAAGATAAGATTGGATATAAAAGGAATCATTGACCTCCAAAGGGGAAATCCAGTTGTTACAGAAGCACAAGAAACAGGGTAAAGAGTTAAGAGACACATTAAATGTTTAAATGATAATAAAAAATAATATAAAGAAATTAAATGCAAAAGCTGTCTGTGTTATAAAGGCCTACATCACAACATCTTAGGTCATAGTATACCAATATCAATTTTAGAGAGTTAAAAAATTTGTTTTTCCAAAAAAACTTTTCAAATGAACTCGAAAATATTTTTCATATATCGATGTTTCTGGTTACTTATTTGCAGAAATAAGTATTGATACTGATATGTTTGTGAAAAGTGAGTATTGGCCAATGATATTGGTATGCGGATATCAGCTGGCTCTTATTTGTGCTTTGTACAAAAATATGCAAGCAGTATAATAGGTGGAGTAGAGGCACTTGGTGTCTAAGATAGTATTGTGACCTTCTTAGGACACTGCATTAGGCATACGTTTGTATAATAATAGTTATTTGCTATAATTCTAAATACCACCGGCCAAAAGTAGCATTATAGGCCTTTGAAAAATGTGTCATAAGTGTCAGTATTAAAAATGAAAAATAGGTATTTTTGGGTAAAAAGAAATAATGATGAGAGTTCTGGTAGTGTGATGAGTGAAAATTAAACCTAAACCTGTCACACATAAACAGATCCGTTCCCTGACCTTTCAAAGTCTCCTCGTGCCTGACCTCCTCTGCCGTCCGCAGCTCGTGTTCTTCGGTTTCCGGGATACAGAGTTCGGTCCCGCGAGGAAACCGGGTACAGTTGAACATCTCCGGCCAGGGGAACCCGAACGCGCTCATGACGGGCACGCAACCATCCCGCACGGCCTCGCACAGAGTCCTGCAGGGGCTGACAGGCCCGCTGAGCTCCGGCAGACACACCGGAGCGAACAGCGAGCACAGGAACTTCTTGGTGTCCCGGTGGCACAGCTTGGAGATGAGGGGCAGCCAGGCCGCCGATTGCTGCTGGGCCTCCTTCAGTGTATCGTGTCCGAGCAAATTGGGGACGCGCATGTGTCTGTAGCCGATGCCGTGGCACAGAGACAGGGTGCTCGGGATGGGTTTACACACCGAGCGGACCGAGGAACTGAACACGAGCGACGGTGGCCCGAGCTGGTCACGAACCACGGTGTCAGAACCATGACAAAATTCAAACAACAAAATAAAGGAGAGCACAAAGGCAAACATAGCAGTTTTTGCTCCAACAAGAACAGTGTGGGGTCTAAAGGCTGCGGCACTTCTGCCTAGACTTGAACTGCCCCTAGGTGTAAACAAAGAGGTGTGGAGGAAACGGGGGGTTAATGAGAGGGCAGGCGCCTCCCAGTCATCATCCCAACCCAACAGACTGGTGTCTGCCTCCACATTTCATAGATGGCATGTGCAGTATGTTCTTAATAGTTTGACAGTCATATTGTAAACTGTAAACAGAGCATAAAACTGAAGTGATGCTACGACGTGCATAATCCTCATTTTGCCATGTAAATTGGATTTTCTGTGTAAAGCCAAAGTGTGAACTGTGTAAATGTAATATTGAGGAAGTGAATATTACAAAGCCTGACATAGCTTGCCTTTGTACGTATAATGCATTTGAAGGACCCTAGTAATTTACTGTATTTGTGCTGCATCTGTCTTATATAAATCTATGTATATTTATTTTGCTTTTATTAGGTGTAATTACCTCCACCAAGGATGTTATGTGATTGGTTCAGTTTGTTTGTCTGTCTGTCTGTTTGTCTGTTTGTTTTTTGCAGAATTACGCAAAAACCAATGGACAGATTTTCATGAAATTTTCACCAAAGATGGACCCTTGCATATCTCAGAGGTGATTAAATTTTGATGATGATTCAGTGAGATGGGACTTGTACTGCTGGAATAACAGTTACGTCGAGGATTGTTGGGCCTTGGCCTTGACATTAATAAAAATGTTTATAAAAGGCCAGGCTTAAACTGTACAGTTGCCTACAGATGAATAAAGTTTGCTTGTTTTTGTTTTAAAAAAAAGAGAAATTTCTAAATAATAACATGCATTAACATTTCTAACATTTGTCATAGCTAGGATGTTGCATGTATGAAGATCTCTGAAAAACATTGTCTGTACTGTGAAATTAGTTACTGGAACTGGAAAAGATGTATGTCAGAGCTGAAGTGTGTGTCTCTGTCATCATACTCAGCCAGAGGGTGTCAGAGACCCTTTCATCTTATTCCAGGGAGAAACATGTGGCATCCTGTTCCCTTGGCCTACTCTTGTCTGTTAAAATTTTCTTAGAAGTAGTCTATCATGAATTGAGACAGTTCGTATTTGTTTCCATTTAATTAAATTTGCTGCCCAATTTCAGAAAAAAAGAGAGACAATACTTCTTGAGCAAGTGGAATTGGGACTGCTTCTCAACAAAACGCATTCGGCTACTACATATCACACAAAAGACTGTAGCTGGTTATGTTTTTAGAGTAGGCCTAAGAAATTTATTTTACATACATAAAAAGATCATTAAAATCGGAAGGGAAAGAACAACTAGCTTATATTGAGTATGACCAATGTCAAAAAAAGGTTAATGAGTCAATAATCTAACACGGCAAGCATGACTGTATTGACCTGGTAGAGACCCTGGGCCAAAAATTGCTCTTGGGCCCCTTTTGCCCATCCACTTACCACCCTCTACAAATTTCATGTGTACCCTGTCATCTCAAAGATCTCGTTTGATGCAGTGCACATAAAAGAATAGACATAGCAGTGTCATTATGCCAGGAGCAAGAGGCAAGTTTGTGCTAGTTTAGTTAAACCCAATTTGACTTAAAAATATGCACTGCACAGCGTTGTCCACAGGGGAAAATTTGACTCTTTCTATTTCAATATATTATTTAGTTTACTTTGTACGTTTTTGTCGCATTGCTACTAATTTTTTATCTAGTATTTATTTATTTACAAAGCTCGTCTAAAACTTTTTTCGTCACGTGACGAAGGCCGTCACAAATACCGGAAGTGGTCGTTGTGTTGTTGCACGAGAGGTGCTGTCATGTGATAGCTCGCCCGAGGAGCTGCTGTTGACAGTAGCTTCCTACCTCTAGATGAAGCTAAAGTAAAACCACACAGAAGATAAGTTTTATGTTTGTTGGAGAAGATAAACACGGCTCGTTTCTGACGGAGAACAGAGAGCTGGGTTTGTGTTGTTTCGCCCCACGGACGCTGTCATGGGTTGCTGTTACAGCAGCGAGAACGAGACCACAGAGCAGGTAGTTAGCTGCTAGCTGGCTAAAACTGTGCCGATAATGCACTTGTACATTAAGAAACAAGTAATTTATTTTGTCCGTGATGTATTGTAGATAACATACAGTTTAATAATGTGTGACGACGTTAACAAGTGGTCGTTTTTTAGCTGGTAAAGTGAAAGTGACCCCTGAAAAGCAGATTTTGCTAGCTCAAGCCTTCGAGAAAGGCCTGGCTCAAGGCAAGCTATAAACTTTACACTAATGACGAACGATCATAGAGAAGAAGAGTTACACAGCTCTGAAAGTAAAGAAAGTTGTTTCGAATAAAAGTATTAATATGGATATTTATTTACAGTTACTTTAAAGATTAGCATGACGATTTTGTTTATGATTTAGTCACATTCTTTGCCGAAACTTAATTATTCTAAAATAATGTATAAAAACTGTTTTACGAGCAAAATACTAAATGATCGATTGTGACATAAACATTCCCACCGACATCAGAAGTGATTAATAATCTGGTCCATATTCTTGGTGTTTTATATTTATGTCATATAATAAGATCCTGACGGAAACAAATCAGTTCCGTCATGGAGAATACTGTAGCTACCCTCATGCAATTTATCTAATCTTAACAATGGCCTGAGGAGTACATTTTAAATACATATGTTCATGTTTTTATCCAAATAATATGTATATGTAACTTTTGTCTCTTTTAGATAATAATAAAATTTGGCTACTCGAGTGCAATCATAGATAACTTGATACCCTAGCCTAGGTTTTTCTCACTGCATCTGATTGCTATAAAAATCACAAGTGTGTGTATCCAGTGGAGAAACAAGTTTTTATTTGTCAGACAGTATCTCATTGTTTCATCTCATAGTCTCAGTTATCATGTTTTATTACTCCATGCTAAATTAAGAAATATTAGGTAAGACATTATTTGGCACTTATTTCAGATATATTGAAATGCTACACGTTTGTTCAACGATGGTAACCTAAAAACTTAATTATCTGTTATTTATATTCGGACTGAACTGTTGTAGGACTCTGATGAACGTAAGCTGCTGATCCCACATCCAAACCCTGTCAGCAAACCCCCAAATGGGACTGACTGGATTTCTCCCAGTGTCCCCTCAGCGCGGACAGATGAACAGGCCCTTCTTACATCCATCCTCACCAAGACAGCACAGTAAGACACTACTCCATACAATCGTAGACAAGCCAGATTCAGCATGTATTTTTCTCATAATCAGGCAGTAATGCATACGGTCCTTTAATAAACCTGCCATGTTTCCTCTCTGTCAGGATCATCATTGATGTCTCAGCAGCTGACTCTGTCATGATGGAGCAGCATGAATACATGGACAAAGCTCGGCAATACAGGTTTGTTTTGTTTGTGTGTATGGTTATGGGAAGGGTGTGGCTTACTGTTTGGAAAAGAGTTGTCTGATAAAATGAGATTAATAACTCTGGATCACACCGTATCTGAAGATGGTTATTATTAACCCACTGAATCACACATAGGTAGTCCATAAACCATACTGATACATTATAAAGGTATTTTATTTACTACATTCTTAGTTGATAAGATGTTGTATTTAATTTTGTTCTTTACATATTGTGTGTAGATTATATAATACTTTGCGGTATTGTGCTCTCTTATAGCAAAGATCTGTTCGGATTGGCTTGTACACTACTAACAAGTGAGCTAATTGTATAATGAAAGGCATGTTCTGGTTGGTGGAGACAGCTATGCTTGCTGCAGGTTTAAATGTAGTTGGGAAAACGAAACTAAACAATGTTTGAAATTTCTATACCGACCAACGACTAATTAGGGGAAGTTATTCAGCTAAAAAGTTGCAACAGCATAGGCCTTCTCCCTCAAACTTAACCTTGAACCTCAGATAAAATGTCACAGCAGCTGTGCTTGCGATGGTGTGACCAAACTTTTGACTGGTACTGTACCTAAGAGACAATATAATATGTTGTGGACAAACTGTGTTTTATACTTCTCTAAACTCTAAACTGGAACTTAGGTAATGACACAGCAACAGGCCAAGTACGTTTGTGGTTTTTGGTTATTTCAGTACAAAGCTGGCTGTGTTGAGTAACAGTCTGCCCCAGAAGAAAGCTCTCGCTCTGCCCTCCCTCACCAGCCAACCCCATCAAGTGCTAGCAAGTGACCTGGTGCCATACTCGGATGTTCAGCAGGTAATGATACACTAGCACACATGGAAATGTTGGCACATGTTCCTTGTTGGCTACACTTAACATCAGACAGATAGTCTTTTGAAAACAGCGTGCAACATGTTTAGCTGTTTGGGATTTCAGTGTGAAGGGCTCTGATTACAGCTGTGGCTTGAAATAGATCTTGGAGCTCTCTTATGCTTTTCTGTCATGACACTGTTTTGTCTTTTGACTAGTCTTGTTATACTGAGTGTAGCTGTGAATTTTATTTTTCACGCTCTACATAATCTTTTTACTGTTTTCCTCTTTTTTGCAGGTGTCAAAGATAGCAGCTTATGCTTATAGTGCAATCTCTCAAATCAAAGTGGATGCTAAAGAAGAACTGGTTGTCCAGTTTGCCATTCCCTGATTCTGCGACCCTGGCCTCCATATTTTTCCTCCCATCCCGCTCTCTCTGTGTCACATCTGCATCTTCACCCTCCAGCCCACCCTTTATTAAAGCATCTTGGTCCTTGTGCTTCTTAGCTATGCCTCTAACTGCTACAAAGACAAAGATGATGTAGCGTTGCACCCCATGGCTGTCATTTTGTGTACTTAATTATGGCTGAGTGACAAACTGTCATCATCGGATATGAAAGATGATTTACTGTAGATGGACCATTGGAATGTGAGTTCATATTTACAACAATAAGGCCTACTCTTTATGTGTTGATAACAGGCTTTGTCAGAACCAGCTGTGGAAAAACCTACATTCATCCTTCTTGGTGACGTCTTTAACGATTTCAGGGCCGTCTCTTTCTCTTTGTTTTTTTAATTTTCCTTAGCTTGTAAACTCAGACAAGCAAGGCAAGCTCCACATGCCAGACAGTTCTCCAAAGGCATAAAAAATGAACAGTATATTCACATGGAACAGAGCTGTAGGATTTTGACACAAAGCATTGATTGATGTGTATACGTGATGCAGTCTCCACCATAACAGAAATGAAAGAATAGAAATGATCTCAGTTCCATAGGTGCCAGTGTATTGGTTGAGTATTTTAGTACTTTACCTGTATAAAAAACTTGCACCATGGCTTTAAATTTGCACTTCATACTTTAACTCATTTCTGTCTTTCCTGGATGACACTGCCCATCCTCAGTTATTCTACCTGGACGGCAAAAAATATGTAAAAATTGAAGCTAAGAGGATAATATTTTCTCTTAAGGTTAAGATGTCAATATATTTAGAATGTTGTCATACTACAGTCTGGATGTATGCTGGTTAGACCATAACACATCCTTTAGTATTTTGATGGTACCCTGCACCAAGAGGTCTCACTACAGACAGAACATGAACCAGTAAATCAACCTAACTTGAGAAAATTTCATTGTGATTTCACTGTAATATTGTTAAAAACTAACAGTGAAACAGACCCGGTCAGTTATTTGGTGTCCAGTGTGTAATTTGCTTCCAGTTGAGGCCAAGACACGAATGACTTGTCCTTGGCTGGTGTCCTCTGGTGGGTGAGGGTGCAAATACAAACAGAGGGGCTGCTGGATGGGCCTGCTGATGTCACAGGGTGGGAAAAGATCAAGCTTTCTTGGGGCTTGAGTTTACAGACAGTAATGTGTCCTCTGTAGTTTTCTTGCACTAACAAAGTAAACTTGCAGAGTCTTTAAATTAAATCCCAGATTTCACATATTTAATAGCAGCGGATGCTTACAGAGATGAAGGGCGTGGGTGTTTAAGGACACACACTGTGTATTCATCCCCCTTTGTGCAAAATTTGCTGGATGAATATTAAAACAGATGATGGATTGTATGAAGTCCCTCTTTTCATGGAGTCCATTGGACAGGGTGGGCTAACATCTTGTTTGTGATGTGATGTTTTATGAAAAGCAAAAACACTTAAAGGCTTGCATCTGTTAGCTTTTAAACAAAGCTTTTCGCTGCAGATTGTGAAATGATTGATTTGTTCATATTAATCAGAAACTAACCGTTACGTAGCAGCGTGGGATAACATTAACAATCTATGTATCACCGCAGATAAAATGATCAGAGACCTTTTTGTGATTATTTATTTGTGTTTTTAGATGTATATTTGCTCTTCATAGGAGAGTATGGTGAGCCGCTCATGAGTCTAAAGGGATGATCTGCAAGGCTGTGATTAATACAACAACGCATTTGATTTGAGTTTTTTTCCGATGGGTTCTTGGCATTTTTATTTTCTGTTTTGTTACTCAGATTTGTTATACTACCTGAAATATGTTTGTAATATCTTAGGCTAGTACCAAAAAGTTTGAAGATTTTTTTGTGTTTTGGTTTAATTCATTAAAAGTTTTCAACAGAAGCACTCGTGACTTATTAAATAAATCTTAAGATCCAAATGCTCATATTTGGGAAGTAGTTGGTTCAGTGACGTTACAGAGACAGTCTCCAACATTAATACTTGGTACAAGATAATCCTTCACAGTATTCAAATATAATGTCCAGTATGTCAGAGCCAATATAATCAGGATGATTGTGCGACATTTACGTCTCTTATTAAAACCAAATGACAGTCTTGGATGGTTGACGTGTTTATAACCTAATATGTTCATTTCATCAGATAAAAATGGACAAAAAGTAAGCATTTAAAACTGCTGGTTTCACCATAAATTTACAGACATACTTAAAATACATGGAATATTTAAAGGTTTTCCTGCAGTGGATGTGGAGCACAGAACATTTGGATGAAACCATGATATCAACAAACCATGATGGAGATAAACCAGCAGTCACTGAAGAGTCTTGTTACTTCTACGATTGTTGCAGTGATGCCATATCTTTGCCAAGACTCGCTCCTGACGTGTCACAGCACTGAAGTCCATTGACTTTAACCGAGGCAGAGCAGAAATCACACGGTTCCTAAATGCATAAAAAGTCATTCATATTTGCACCCTATATCGTTAATATACATTTTGTATGTGCACTCATAAAATCCATGCTGAATGTTGAAGAAGTCTATAGCTTTGCAAACTCTTAGATAAAGTTGACCTTATCTCTACTTTAGTGATGCTACATATATTCTATAAATTAAAATAGTTTATCAAATGAATAGAAAAGCTGTATTGATTAATGAGAAATCAGTCTGTTGGAATGGACTTTTAACTAGCAGCCCTTTTCTACAGTATGTGTTTGTGTCTGCAACTGGTGTTGCTATGCAAGCTAGGGCATGTAATGTGAGCTTGATCTGCATCCAAGCACCTGTTACAATGTTATGAACCAACATGCTTGCCAAGCATTTGTGTCCCACATAGACACATGAACATTCACGATGTTATTTAAGTTCTACCAAAAGTAGTTCTTCCAAACCACCAGCAGTTGTGGATTTCTGCTGGTTGATTATGATCACTATGCTCCTTTGTGTTTTTTAATAAAGAACCAAAGGACGTGTGTATATTTGTGTTGGGGTTAATTTCTTTTCACCTGTAAGCCTTGTTATTTTCTATGAGGTTTCCATGTAGAGTGATGGTGTGTAGATGAGGTAGCACTCCCAGCCTGTCCACCTCTGACTGAATAAAAATGTTGTTGCCGTGAAGATACAACACACGCAGTTCGCTTAGCTCACACAAAACCTGAAATACACAGACAGATATTGCAGGTTTACTGTAGAGAAAAATGACAGGAAAGCCTCTGAGGCCGCAGGTATACAAACAAGCCATGAGGAGCAGAAGTTTACTTCATCTATGTGTGAGATTTTGTTGAAGGAGAGGTCCAGCCAGGCAAGCTGTGATGGCTCAGCCAGGAAGTGGGTGATTGTCGTCTGGAGGCCATGAAGATCAGTGATGTTGTTGTTATTGAGACGCAGGGCGCAGCTTGGGTACTTCAGCTCTGAATTTCTCTTGGTAGGTGGCAGACTGCTGCTTGGTTTCTCTGTCCATGCATCTAGACCGCAAATAGAATAAATACAGTGAATACAGACTTGTTTATTTATATATTTAAAAAAAACATTTTATTCAGGATATAATAGAGTAAACATACCTGCTAAATTGCTGATTTGTTTAAAAGATAAGTCCACTGGACGTCCGTACATGTTTACACCTGTAAGAGATTCACTCACCTGTAGGAGAACAGTGACGTCATGGTTTGACGCACAACCCAATAATTTAATCAAACACGTTTTAAGAACGACACACAAAAAAACTTGAATTTGGTTAGATTACGTATGTGTATCCAAACACTCTTTGCACTCTTTCTTACTGATCATCCTCAATTCATTGTAGATCTATAACGAACATCATACACTTACCAACAATCTAAGCCAACTATAATAGCAGCACGCTTCTTAGCTGACGTTATTTAGGAACCTGTGTTTCCATGTAGCATAGTTAAGAACGACACTATCAACAATCCGTTTCCAGGGAAACGAATAGGTACGTCATGGGGTTTGTAGTTACAACTATATTCTCCACGTGAATTATAATTAAAATGCGCGTGCCCACGGGTCTCTAGAACATTATGAATATTTAATGAATTGAATTCTTTATTAATGTGATAAATAAAACATTGCCGTGTTTGTGGGAAGTTTATCTTGCTTCCTAGAAACAACTTCTTTGCCTTCCGGCGTACACCGAAAATAATTACGGGTTTAGGAAATCGGAAATCTGCACTGAAATTAACACGAGTTCGACCCATTGCAAAATGATTAATGCTGACGTGGGGGAAATGTTGCCACAAGGTAAAATTGTAACGATGAACAATTGAGAATACTTTTTTTTTCTTACTTTTTTGGCGGCCCCTCTCCGCCTCCACGAAACCGAGGACCTCGATGTAGATAACGAGCGCACAGCTTAGTTGACTTCCGTCTTTTAGCCAATCAACTTCGCCTATTTTCAGATGCGTCGCTTTACCAAAATGGATTGGCTGGTTCAATCTTTCGCAGCCTATTTGAATTTTGTCTAGTTTCGCATGGGACTGACTATTTTGTAGCAGTAGTTGATTTGGTACAGGCAGATGAAAGAGTGGAACTTCTCTTCAGAGAGCTGATAAATACGATACAGCTGACGTGTTTGGCTTTTAAGGTAAGACATTGTTTACGAAGGGAGTTGAATATCACTCGCAAGTTTACAGTAGCTTTTTAGAGTAACCTGAACTTTTAGCTAACGAATATGGATTAAACCTAATTTCAACGCAACCTCGTTGGCACTCTGTAAGCAAATCCACGGTAATTTAGGAGGGGTTATCGTTAACCTTAATTACATTCTTAGCTAGTTTTAGATGAGAATGCCTTAATGTTAACGAGCCCCGCTAAGTTAAGGCTAATATTTACTAGGTCATTAGCTTGGCAATGCTAACTGCTAACTTTTGTTCCACTTTGTTTTTTGCTTGCAGGTAAAAATCCCTTTGGGATAAAAGGTCAGCCAAGATGACGATTAACTTGGGTGTTAAGGCTCTTCTTAGCTGGGTAAGTCGATTGTAGCATTATTTTATATAGTGCAGTTATGCTAGATTTATTAGTGACCGATAGCTTATAGCTTATGCAAAGATGCAATTTAACCAACCTGTTAAACTGTCTTTTTACAGGTTAACAGTATAAAACTATCCGACAAAGAAGTATCTGTTGAAGATTTACAAGATGGGACAGTCCTACTGAAAATTGTTTACATGCTGTAAGTAGGAGCAATCTGTTGAAATACTTGGCTTGGGTAAACAAGGAAAGGTCAATGACTGATGTCTACATTTGACATGTTTCTCCTGTTAGTGGGTTATTGAAAGGTAAATATGCTCATTCCTTGGAGTAATCCTTCTGTTTTATTCTTGTTTCACCATTGTGTCATCTCAGGAAAAAGGAACCCACCTCCTGTTTCAGTAATTCCATTCAGGATCGGTTAACGCTTATTGCAGACTTTGTTGAAAGTGAGTTTCTATACTTTATATTTCAATACCTCATATCTTTCTATACATTATATCTTCAAATATTGCTTTTTAAAGTGCAATTTCGGTTCAGACTGTTTTCTAAAAGGTGTCATAAAGTCTCCAGTTTCATCTTAAAAATACTGCATCACATCCTTTTAGCAAGTATGAACATGTCCCAGACATATCACTGTTCCGTTATTAATTTTCATATCGAAGGGCACTGCTCTCTCTGTCATTTTCTGATTGAAAATTTCAAATGTGTAAGACTTTTGACCACACCCCACCCTGTTGCACCTGTAAATGTGACGGTATGCCAAGTTGTGAAGAACACACCCTTTCTCTCGTGCAGGCAGAGAGATGTTAAATATTGCTGTCCTATGAGGATAAAACTATGGCTCTCTCTTTTCTTTATTAGGGGATTGCAGATTTAGTCCAACAAAAGGTACTTCATTGTCATGGGACAACATAAGAGATGGCATCAACCTAACAGTGGAAATTGCAAAGGTATACGGCGAAGAAAAAAGCAAACATAAAATGAGGACAAACACACATGTAGACCAAGTCTGACTCATTCTTTGGTATATCACCAGGTGCTTTTGTTGCTCGTATACCATGACATAATGAATGACCGCTGCACTCTGAATATGTTGGAATGCGATGTGGAGGTAAGTACAGAGCTTTTTTAAATAGCCAAGTGTCTTGTGTCCACCACTGAGATGCATCACAATTCAATCATGCCTTGTGTTGTGCTACTGTTTAATTCTGTTTATATGTTGTATCCCTATTCTTATCTGTTAGCGAGAGATAGCAAACCTAACTGGCAGCTTTGTGATGGAGAGTGAAGGCTGTGTTTATCTGAGTAATGGAATAGATACCTATTTGGCAAGAAAGTGTAAGTTGCACCTTTTTTAAAATCTCTCATTTCCTTGTGATGTGTTATTTTAACAGACATGAAATGTTTCTGCATAACACCATCTTTCTGGTTTGAATTTAACAATTTAACATGCAGGCCTTAAAATATGTCAAATTTATCTCTTTGAATGTCAGATTTGCCTATTGATCACGAAATATTGGAGCGATCAGCAGCCACTTCCTCCTCCAATATGTCAACGATCTCCTCGCTCTCAGATGACGAGTCCCCAGTCTTCTACCGTAGACAGAAAATCACATTTGTGGACATGCAAACTGTGGCTTCTTCCTCAGTCAGGTATGAAGGGTGGATTTGAATGCATCCATTTCATCAAATGTGAAGAGGGCAGTTTTATATAGCATTTATATACAGTCAAATGTCTATGTGCTGGGATTTGGGTATTGATCTATTGAACCTCTGGACATTTTTCAGCTTGGTTATATCTCCATTGAATGACCTTTGTTTGAGAAAACAGTTTAAACCACCATACTTTGCTAAATGTTCTCTCACTTAGATTTGTGTTGTCACAACATTCATACATTGTCTAATATGGATGTTTTGCATCTTGCCTGATCTGCCTTTATTCCCACAGCAAGTCTCCTCTGCAGGATATCATGAACACACCTAAATTTCAGATGAGGAAGATGCAGCGACAGATGATCAAAGAGAGAGACTACAGAGATGGGTTGGAGAGGGAGCTGGCCACCAAGGTTGCACTCATTGCACAGAAAGGTACCACATTTAAATGTTTGTGTTTGGATAACAAATAATTTTAGTCAGCTTGTAAAGAAACAGGTTACCGTTGCCAACCTTTCAAAACACGTTATGGACGAACAGACAGACAAGCAAAAAACATGGATGATCACATCACCTCCTTCAACTCTCGTTGGAATGCTATACATAACAATATCGTCTGCCTTTTTTGTATCTGTTTGTTTCTCTTCTCTTCAAATTCAACTTTGCGGTATACGCACTTTGTTTTCTTCAGAGACCCATATTAACCAGTTACAGTACCGTGTGGATAAGCTGAAAGAAGAACAAGGTGATCGGGAGCAGGTTATCAGGGAACAAATCAATGAGCTTGAAACCAGGAACAACACGTAAGTACCTAAAAGTAGAGCTAACCAAATTTCGGCCAACAGAACACCTCCCCTCTCTCCCCTGTTGTCATTCTCAGATGACCATGGCCACTTTAAATTGAAGCTAAAAAGATTGAGCTACTAGCTTTTAGTTACAAAATGTTATTTTGTTCAGACTACAGCCATATTTTGCACATAGTAATGGAAAGTAAAGTAACACATTTAATGTGTCTTGTATTATCTATGCACAATAAAATTATCTTTTTTCTGTCTTAGGTTACAAATGCGTTTTAATGAGATGTTAAAGGCAAATAAAGACTTTAAGAGCACCTCCTCGCTTATGGAGCGCAAAGTGGATGAGCTGACAGACGAAAATGGTGTACTCTCTTCTCAGGTGATTATGAATCACACACAAATTTCCCTGCAATCTCTTCTGTTAATCCCATCAGAAATGAAGAGGAAATCAATAAGTCATGCAGCTCTTGTAAGATTCAACATGAACAGACTTCCTCTGCAACTGAGGCATGCAAATTATGCTGGGGTGTCTCAGTTGATTCAGTACTAGGAGTAATCCTGTCATATCAGAGTCGCATGTAAAATTTTAAATCAAAACTTTCACTCAATACAGGTTGTGACGGCTTTCTTTGAATACTTTTGCAGATGAGAGCAATACGTTCACAGCTGGCCATCTTTGAGGCCGAGGTTGGCAGGCTGTCAGAAAGCCAAGCATTTACTCAGGAGGAGTGGAGAAGGAAAACAAGCCACCTGGAGTCTGAACTCAACCAAGCTACCGCTCAGAAGGTAGATACAGTCTAAAATCTTTGATTGATTTAGGTTGTACCCAGCATACATTAACATATTCTTTACATAATGTTATATAACAATGTTTTGTTATAGTTTAGATATTGTCACTATTATCAAAACATAACAAGAAAGATGTATCACCGTCATAATGAATCCTCGATCTTTCTTTTGCAACTCAGGAAATGATCATTAATGTGCAGGGATACTCCGGTACCCTGAATTGTTTGATTAGTCTGACAGGTAGATGTGAGTTTGACTCTAATTGACAAAACCATAAAAAACACAAAGTACTGTAGTCATAATTGGGTGACAAGCACAAAACGGCGTTTTGTGCTTGTGTTGTGTTGATTGGAATGAATCCTTTTACCTTTCCATTACTCTGACTACTTACTCTCTGGTACAACACACACGAGTTTTAATGTAATATGCTCTTTGTTTTGCAGGAGTTACTGTCCGAACAAATTCAGATCCTGCAAGGAAAGATTTCCTGTTTGGAGGATGTAATAAGCAGGGCCTCTGAGGAAGAAGTCGGAGAGAATATGGGGCCTGTAATGGAGGTAACTTATATAATTGTAAAAGCTAGCAATTAGTAATCCTGAAGAAAACCGCCATTAGTGAATTATTGTTTTTCTTGAATAACTATCAAACTAATGATGATACCAATGAGATTCAGAATTCTGGAGGTCAATGAGTCGTATTATGAGGTTCAAACTATCATGAGACTATTGCTTTTAGTTGCAGTAACAATGCAATATCAGGAAACAAAGTTGCCTTGACAGAGGTTTGTGCTGTCGAGTTGTATCATGAAAAAAAATCTATTTTGGTTTATTAGAATAACATTTTTATTAGAATAAAAGGTTATTAATTGTCTGCTCTTTAATTTCCAGAGAGAAATGTTTGAGACTGAAATCAACAGTTTGAAGAGTGAGCTGGAGAGCGCATTTTGCTCCTTGAAAAGGGCTGAGGTGGAGATTCAGGCCAAAACAGAGCAGCTGGCAGAGTATCAGGAAGAGATATATCAACAGAGGGATTTCCTGAGGCAACAGGAGTTAGAAACTACAAAATTGATTCAAGCCAAGGAGGAAGCTTTAGACAAATTGGAAAAGGAAATCACTGAGCAGAGAACAGTCCTTCAGCAAGGGATCCAGGATCTGAAGCTTCAACTTCAGCAAGTTGAGCAGCAGAAAATCGAGCAGATGTCCAGACTACAGCAGCATATTGCTGCTTGTGAACAAGAAGTAGAAAAACTAAAGGATATTAAGAAAGAGAAGGAAGACCTTCTCCACCTGGCCGAAGAAAACCTGAAAGATCTTGAGAAAAAGCTATCTGCTGTCAGTTCCCTCTTGGCTGATAAAGACCAACAAATTAACAGTCTCAGGGGAGAAGTTGAGATTCTTTCAGATGAAACCAAAAGTCATAAGAATGAAATTCAAGCCAAAGAAGAAAGACTTGCCAAATTACTTCTGGAGAAGTCTAATGAGCAAGAAATGTTTAATATTAAAATCCAGACTCTATCTGTCCAAGTGGAAGGCCTTAGCTCTTCTCTCAAACAGGCTGAGCAGGAAATTCAACTCAAGCAAGATCTACTGGCTAAAACCCAAGAAGAGAATATCCAACAAAGGGAGGCATTCCAGCATCAGATTGTGGCCTGTGAAGAGGAGGTGCAGATGTTAAACAAAGAGATACAGGAGAAAAATGAGCAGCTTGTTACTCTAAAGAATGACAGTTGTCGACAATCTGCATCACTGGAGCAACAGATAAAAGATCTAAACGGTCAACTAGACAGTCTGAACGACTCTCTCAGAAAGGCTGAGGAACAAGTTCGTGCTCAGGATGTTATGCTTACTAAACATGAGCAGGAAAGAGCTCACCAGATAGAGCTCCTGCAGCAACAACTGTCTGCTTCTGAAGAGAGGATAAGGAGCATGAAGGAGGCGATCCAGACGAAAGAGGAACAGATGAACATGTTGAAAAACCAAAGTTCAGAGCAGTCTGAAATACTAAACAAAGAAATCCACGTTTTAAACAAACGGGTCGAGTGTCTTAGTTCCTCATTGAGGAATGCTGAGGAAAATTTTCAATCCAAGGAAAATCTGTTTGCTGAACAGCATTTACAAAACATTCAGCATATGGAGGCGCTCCAGACGCAGATAGTAACGTCTCAAGATGAGGTGAAGAGGCTAAATGAAGAGATTCATAAGAAGGAGGAGCAGTTTGTTCTGCTGAAGACTGAGACCTCCACACACTCTGAATTGCTACAGCAGGAGATTGAAACTCTGAATAAACAATTAAAAAGCATATGCGATTCTCTTGAGAAGACCAAGGATGAGGTTCAAGCCAAAGAAAATCTCATGGTCGAGCAGGAGCAGGAGAGCGCTCATCAGAAGGAGCTCCTGCAGCGACAACTGTCGGCTTCCGAGGAAGAGGTGAGGAAGATGAAAGAAGAAATCCATGCTAAAGAAGAGCAGATGATGATGCTGACGACTGACAACTCGGCTCAGTCGGATTTGCTGCATCAAGAAATCCAAGTTTTAAAGAATCAGGTTGAGTGTCTCAGCTCCTCGCTGATGAATGCTGAGGAGAATTTACAATTAAAGGAAAATCTGTTTGCTGAACAGCATTTACAAAGCACTCAGGATATGGAGACACTCCAGACACAGATGGTAACGTCTCAAGATGAGGTGAAGAGGCTAAATGAAGAGATTCATAAGAAGGAGGAGCAGTTTGTTCTGCTGAAGACTGAGACCTCCACACACTCTGAATTGCTACAGCAGGAGATTGAAACTCTGAATAAACAATTAAAAAGCATATGCGATTCTCTTGAGAAGACCAAGGATGAGGTTCAAACAAAAGAAAATCTGATGGTCGAGCAGGAGCAGGAGAGCGCTCATCAGAAGGAGCTCCTGCAGCGACAACTGTCAGCTTCCGAGGAAGAGGTGAGGAAGTTGAAAGAAGAAATCCATGCTAAAGAAGAGCAGATGATGATGCTGACAACTGACAACTCGGCTCAGTCGGATTTGCTGCATCAAGAAATCCAAGTTTTAAAGAATCAGGTTGAGTGTCTCAGCTCCTTGCTGATGAATGCTGAGGAAAATTTACAATCCAAGGAAAATCTGTTTGCTGAACAGCATTTACAAAGCACTCAGGATATGGAGACACTCCAGACACAGATAGTAACATCTCAAGATGAGGTGAAGAGGCTAAATGAAGAGATTCATAAGAAGGAGGAGCAGTTTGTTCTGCTGAAGACTGAGACCTCCACACACTCTGAATTGCTACAGCAGGAGATTGAAACTCTGAATAAACAATTAAAAAGCATATGCGATTCTCTTGAGAAGACCAAGGATGAGGTTCAAACAAAAGAAAATCTGATGGTTGAGCAGGAGCAGGAGAGCGCTCATCAGAAGGAGCTCCTGCAGCGACAACTGTCAGCTTCCGAGGAAGAGGTGAGGAAGTTGAAAGAAGAAATCCATGCTAAAGAAGAGCAGATGATGATGCTGACAACTGACAACTCGGCTCAGTCGGATTTGCTGCATCAAGAAATCCAAGTTTTAAAGAATCAGGTTGAGTGTCTCAGCTCCTCGCTGATGAATGCTGAGGAAAATTTACAATCCAAGGAAAATCTGTTTACTGAACAGCATTTACAAAGCACTCAGGATATGGAGACACTCCAGACACAGGTAGTAACATCTCAAGATGAGGTGAAGAGGCTAAATGAAGAGATTCATAAGAAGGAGGAGCAGTATGTTCTGCTGAAGACTGAGACCTCTACGCACTCTGAATTTCTACAGCAGGAGATTGAGAGTCTGAATAAACAATTAAAAAGCATATGCGATTCTCTTGAGAAGACCAAGGATGAGGTTCAAACCAAAGAAAATCTCATGGTCAAGCAGGAGCAGGAGAGCGCTCATCAGAAGGAGCTCCTGCAGCGACAACTGTCGGCTTCCGAGGAAGAGGTGAGGAAGATGAAAGAAGAAATCCATGCTAAAGAAGAGCAGATGATGATGCTGACGACTGACAACTCGGCTCAGTCGGATTTGCTGCATCAAGAAATCCAAGTTTTAAAGAAACAGGTTGAGTGTCTCAGCTCCTCGCTGATGAATGCTGAGGAGAATTTGCAATCCAAGGAAAATCTGTTTGATGAACAGCATTTACAAAGCACTCAGGATATGAAGGCGCTCCAGACGCAGATGGCAGCATCTCAAAATGAGGTGAAAAGGCTAAATGAAGAGATTCATAAGAAGGAGGAGCAGTATGTTCTGCTGAAAACTGAGACCTCTACGCACTCTGAATTTCTACAGCAGGAGATTGAGAGTCTGAATAAACAATTAAAAAGCATATGCGATTCTCTTGAGAAGACCAAGGATGAGGTTCAAACCAAAGAAAATCTCATGGTCAAGCAGGAGCAGGAGAGCGCTCATCAGAAGGAGCTCCTGCAGCGACAACTGTCAGCTTCCGAGGAAGAGGTGAGGAAGATGAAAGAAGAAATCCATGCTAAAGAAGAGCAGATGATGATGCTGACGACTGACAACTCGGCTCAGTCGGATTTGCTGCATCAAGAAATCCAAGTTTTAAAGAAACAGGTTGAGTGTCTCAGCTCCTCGCTGATGAATGCTGAGGAAAATTTGCAATCCAAGGAAAATCTGTTTGATGAACAGCATTTACAAAGCACTCAGGATATGAAGGCGCTCCAGACGCAGATGGCAGCATCTCAAAATGAGGTGAAAAGGCTAAATGAAGAGATTCATAAGAAGGAGGGCCAGTTAACTCAGCTAAAGACTGAGACCTCCACACACTCTACATTGCTACAGCAGGAGATCGAAACTCTGAATAAGCAAATAAAAAGCATGTCCAATTGTCTTGACATTGCGAACGACCAGGTTCAAGCCAAAGACAATTTGATGGTCAAGCAGGAGCAGGAGAGCTCTTTGCAAATTGAGGAACTTAGAAAGCACAATTCAGTTCTCAAAGAGGATGTTAACAGGCTGAGGGAGGATCTCAAAAGTAAAGAGGGTGACGTAAACATGTTAAAGGTTGAGAGCTGCAAGGAGTCAGAAGTGCTACACAGTGAGATCCATACTCTAAAGGACCAAGTACAAAGTTTGGAAGAATCCCTGAAGATTACTATAGAGCAGGTTCAGGATAAAGAGAGCCTCCTGATTCAGAAGGAAATTGAGATTTCTCAGGAAAAAGACCAATTTAAAAACTTGATGACAACCTCTGAAGGGGAGATGAGGGAGCTTAGGGAGCAGATCGGGGCTAAAGAGGAAGAGCTGGTCACATTGAAAGAAGAGAGCTCTATAAATTCAAACACACTACAGCAAGAGATAAAATGCCTAAACAACCAACTAGCTCATTTGACTGACTCTCTCTCAAAATCTGAGGAAAAGGTTCAGTCTCAGCTAGTTATGCTCAACAAACAGGAGCAGGAAAGCGCTCATCAGAAGGAGCTCCAGCAGCATCAGTTGTCCGCTTCTGAGGAAGAGGTGAGGAAAATGAAAGACGAGATCCAGGCTAAAGAAGAACAGATGATGCTGCTGAAGGCTGAAAGCTCAGCTCAGTCTGATTTGCTCCATCAAGAGATCCAAAGTTTAAAGACGCAGGTGGAGGCACTTGGCTCCTTGCTGAGGAAGGCTCAGGAGGATATGCAATTAAAGGAAAATTTGTTGGCTCAGCAACAACTAGAAAATACTCAACAGAAGGAGGCACTCATAAGCCAACAGGAGAAAGTCAAACAAGTGGAGATTCTGCAAAAGCAGATTTATACACTTGAAGACGAGATGCAAAAGCTGAAAGCATCTCAGAGTGAGAAAGACCGCCTCCTTCTAAAGGCTGAGGAGAAGCTTCAGATCCTCCAGATGGAGTTTTCAGCTGTCAACACACTCATAGCTGATAAAGACCAAAGCCTGAACACTCTCAGAGAGGAGGTTGCTGCCCAAGCTAACTTGGTTCAAAAAGCAAATGAAGAAGCTGCAGCCAATGAAAAGATGTTGGCTGAGACAAAGGAGGAGAAATCCAAACAGATGGGTGCTCTTCAACATGAGATCCAGGATCTGAAATTGGATGTGGAAACAATTTCTCAAAATCTTCTGGCTAAAGAGCAGGTGTTACTTCAGACTCAACAAGAGTCTGCAGAGCAGATGGACCTCCTACAGCAGCAGCTCGTCTCAGTAAATGCAGAGAGACAGTCTGCACTGGAGTTGCAGGTTGCTACTTCTAAGGAACTGGAGGCTCTTGGTCAGGAAAAAGAAGTAGTGATGACCAGGATCCTTAAGGTGGAAAAGGATAAGAAAGCTCTGGAGAAACAACTTGAAGCCGTGGTCTTGGAGAAAGACAGACTTGCTCAAGCCAAGCAGGCCATAGAAAGAGAGAACATAGCCTCCCATAAACTGGAATCGGTGCTGCAGCAGGAGTTGGAAGTAATGAGAACGGAGAAAGAGAAACTCTTGAAAGAGAGAGAAAAAGCTGAAGAAATTGAGATTCTGAAGAGAAACCTGCAGGAACAGCTCTCGGCTAAATCAGAGGCTGCAGAACACTACAAGGCACAGGTTGGTGTGACCACAAATGATCCCCACAGCATATAATGCAATTAAGCTTCACTACTCGTCTGTCTGTACATGTCAAATTTATTTCCAGTCAAAATGATTAATACCTAAATATTACAATATCATGTTGTTTTTTTTATTGACCAGTCTTGTTCCTGCTCCACAGCTTAATGTGCATACTTTGCTGGCTGAATCTTTTTGGTGTCAGATGAGAAGTCTGGATTGAGAGATTAATACCAAGACATTTATTTTTTTCATTACAATGCCACAGATGGACAAAGCAGTGAGTCATTACAACAGCAAGAAGCAGCTTCTCCAGGAAAGCCAAGACGAGGTGGCTGAAATCAAACATTCCCTGGAGGTTAGAGAGCGTGAAGTAAAGGCTATTACCATGGAGAACAAGATGCTTCAACTGGATCTGGACAAGGCCCAAGCCAATGAGAAGAAACTTGTGACCATGGTGGCCAGTTTGGAGGCACAGGTTGGTATTATATTTGGAAGCTTGAACACACATGTTCATTTAGATGATACTGGAACACTGTCTTTTCAATTACTCTAAAAAGAAGGAAACTTTCAATGTGTGATTTTATTTCACCCTGATCTGTATAACTATATCTGTGTGCCTTTAGCTGGCCTTTGCTGACCAGAACCTGCGTGCACAGAATAAGATTCATGGTAATGAGAGAAGTGCAACAGAGTCCTGCTATTTGGACATTCCTATTGCACACTCTAGTGTTCACACTAGAGCACAAGTGAAGAGGACCATGAGCTCTGACAGCCTGGACCAAAGCTCTCTGGAAGACTCCCTGAACACCACAAGGTAATGCACCTTATCTGTGATGAGTATCAGGAAATCTTTTTCGGGCTGCAGATGTCTCATGCTGTCTCATATTGTATAATTATTTATAATAATTGTAATCTAGCACGACTGTTACTTTTGCAGGAAACTTTCAGCTCCTGATGAATCAAGCACACCACTTGTTCGCAGTTCAGAGCGCTTGGCCGCAAAACGCCGTGGTCTACACGCCGAGTCACTGGAAACCCTTTACTTCACACCTATAAATAACAGGTACACCACACAGTTTTGTAATAATTTAGGTATTTCATAGAATAGTCACCATTGGGATGGTTTTCTCTCTATGAATGAGGGTGTTGGGTGTAGTAGATTTCCCCCTAAATCTATCTTCATTATATAGTATACTGAAGATGGCAGCCTTCTTAGCTCTACATTACATTGTGATATATGCTCACATAATGTTTAGGACATTAATTTGGGTTTATTTCAACTTGTGTGTTCCTGAGAATTAAAAAAACAACTTTTGTCCACAGTTATGGAACTGGTGGAACTCTTAAGATATAATTTAGTTTTTTTAATCAGTTACACTGTAGCTCATTCAAATGAGTGAGTAAAGCAAAAGACAATATCTGTCCTAATTCTAGGCTTGTTTTTTATCATGTTTTAAATATATTTTAAAGAATTTACTGTGCAATTCTCTTTACTCTTAATACATTTTTCCTGATTTTAGTGTAACCAAAAGCAAAGTATTTCCCCCCCCCCCCTGTGCTCAATTATTAAGACTTTTTTTTCTATCACCTAGGACCAATAAAGAGCACCAAATGGAACTTTCCTCTGTTCAGAAAAATCCAACCTCATCTGTCAAACGACGCAGGACCACGCAGGTTATTAACATCACCATGACAAAGGTGGAGGAAAGTCACTTGCACACTGAATTGCGTGTCTTGCATGTTCACACGAACATACACTATTGCATAATGCACTATTGCACAATTTAATACTCACAATGATATCTTTCTTCACTCTTCTATCAAATATTGTCAATACATGAAATTCGAATTCTTTGTGCACATTGTGGGTTCAGCTGGTTCTTCAGAGTATTGAGTTAAGTTCTTTTTTTTTTTTTTGCCTGTCAGGTTGCTGGGAGCATTGCTCTCAGTACACTCATCAGTGGTAAAACACATTCTACTGGCTGAACCCAAATGTTTGAAGTTTTCCTTTCAAAAACGACCCCACTCTCCTGCTGCAGAATTATTTTAGCCCTAAAATGATTGGTAATCTCTGATGTGTAGAAAACCCCATGTGGCCGTGAAGATGATGAGACTTTCTACAGTCTGGCCTCAGCTCGCTCCCAACCAAACCTCTCCAGTGCCCACTCTGCACGACCCGTGTCTATGGAGCTGTTTGACACCCCTGCTAGAAAGACCGGCACTGCCAGTGACCAGCTCATCGGCCTTCCAGGGTACAGACGGAGCGCAGTCCATTCACAGTGTAAGTAGTTACCTGACTTACTCACAGGAGGTCTTACTGAGTGGTGAGAGATCATTTGAGAGGTTGGTAGGGCTGAGACCCACATGGTTAAACAGTGTAAATGTTCTTTAAGCCTTTTCAAATGCATATGGTTATTGCAACTAATTATTATTTTCATTGACATTTTTCTCAATTAATCATCTATAAAACACCAGAGGATATGAAAGAAAAACCAGGCAGCCACATTGTTCATCATTTGCAGCAGCATTGTCTTACCCATCAACAGTCTTAACAGTCCTCAGGCCCTATACCGACTCGAACCTGGCTTCCGTTCAGTCCCAATAAAAACATTTACTGTATTTTAAACAGAATCTGCGGTACATTGAACACCCTGTTGTGTCACGCATAGACAATGCCTTTTAATACAGTGGGATTATACATTCTGATATATAGTGTAGGGTCTGATATGGTATTTTTCAGCTCTGACACAGTGCTGTGGGCATAGGTCTAAATATGGCAGACTACTGATTGTGTGACATCTTCCCACTGACTGTAAAATAAAGATGGACGAGATGAGAACCAAAACACTTCAGTTGCTTGTAGTTACAGACGAGGTTGAGTTTGTATAGGTTTACAGCCTGCCCTGCCGTTATTCTGTGTGGCTCTTTGTACAATGATGCAGCTAAAGAGCAGCGAATCGACAGACAGAATGAGATTTGAATGACTGAGGTTTAGGTGGCAGCCCTCCTAATTATTCTTATAGTAATTGATATCAGATCATAGTATTACTGATAAAATTGTCATTGACTAAGCTTTTTCAAAGGTGCATTTAACTAATTTTTTCCTACATCCGTTTGTCTTCAGCCACGAGTACATTCTGTGTGGGCACAGAAAACGAGCCAGAGGTTGGACCTGAAGACTGGATGAGGATTGCTGAGCTCCAGGCCAGGAACAAGGCCTGCCTTCCTCATCTAAAGAGCAGCTACCCTGTGGAATCTGATGTTAGTAGAGAGTGATGCTTGCACATTCGTTGATCACTAGAAGCATACAGCTGCACACACATTGAAGATCTCAATTAGTAGTCAGTGTAGTGATACATATGGAAATGTAATGCACATTTTGTCCAGTGTAGCTCCAACACAGATTGCTTTAAATATAATTTAATTGTTATATAATGTTCCATTTTCTGCCCTTCTTTCTTTTCCACTAATTTTATAAAAACCCCTCTGTCTGTTCCTCTAGCCTTGCCGTGGCAATGCATTCTGTTTCACCGATGAAGAGCTCCGTACGGGCGACCCATCTGACACAATCCGTCGGGCATCCATGATGCCTAGCCAGCTGCAGGACTCTCTCGCCTCCCATCGGCTCTCGCTCATGATGGGACAGTCGGGGGCCGCGGCCAGTGCTCGTTCTCATCGTCTGTCCTTGATGCCGGGCCAGCTTCCATCAAAAACTGTCAGCTCCTCTCAGCTGAGGAGCCCGAAAGGCACAAAGAGGTCTTCTTCTACATTGTCTGTACCTCAAACTTCACCTGAGGTTGGTTTGAATTTGTATACATAGGAACATGTCTTACATCAGTGTTTTATATGCATTTTATACATAAATTACTTTTTTCCCTACACAAATATCATTCTACAAACTGAAAATGGTCAGGCTGTAAATGTAACGTTTTGAAACTTGTCTTTTTCCTAAAATTGTCACCAACTCACAGAAAAAAGTCAAAGCCAGCTGCTTCCCCCGTCCACTCACTCCTAAAAACAAGAACGTGATCAGTGGACCTTCGAGCTCTCAGCTCCACCCTACCCTCAGTCCAGTGAGTGAAATACATGCACACACGAGTTTTATGATTGGATGAAAACACACCGTTAGAAGATTTTTGTTTCATGCTGTCATGGAAAACAATCATACATGTTTTGTGCGACAATCATGAACAACAGTTTCATTTATATTATCCCCTCAGGCTGAGCGGAGGCAGTCTATGATGTTTTCCGTTGACAACACGCCTAAAAACAGCAACTACTTAAAGAAAGGGCTGAACAAACTACGCAGCTCCACCCGCAAATCTCCAGGCAAAAGCACAAAGAAGTCGTCCGCTCCGACGTCTGCTTACCGTTCCCAAGAAAACATGCCTTCAAGAAATCCTCATGCTGGAGTTGGACGAGCGACCAGAACTGGCAGCTCGAAGTCTCCCCTGGTGACTAAAGGACAGAAAAACTCTCCACGAGTCACCGGCTGGGCTGCAAAGTCTCCTGGACTCACGACTAGTGCTCGCAAGGTAACAAATCCATTCATTTACAGGGCACACTTAAATAATCATTTTTTAAGGTAGTAGAGATGCTGTGATTCAATTCAATCTTTTTTTAAACTAGTTTTAAGTGTTGGCAGAGAGAATACAGTATTTGGATTCAGCTGTGATAAACCACGTGAATCTAACAAAAAAACTTACCAGTAACTGCTGAATCTGAACACTGTTTTCAGAAACACGTGCCCACTAAAGACGAAATTCTTGCTGGAAATCTTCAGAGGTCAATATTTTTTCAGTAAAATTATTTTACTTCAGTTAATGGGGTTCAGTTTCTTCTCACTGGCTGGTTGTTGGTTCTCATGTTCCGTCATAATAACTCACGGTGTGCTCATTTCTCATATCCTCATGTCTGTCAAACAAAAACAACGGCAGCACCTGATTTCAGTTTTTACTAAATGCTACTCTAACATTGTACAGAAATGTGTCCCTGCAAGCTTTAATCATATTTGTCTTTTATCCCACAGATGATGAGCAGGATGAAGATGTGAGGACTGGTTCCCACATTGCAGATCGACTACAGTTCTACTTCATCTTTTCTTTTCTTTTTCTCAAATGGAATTTTGATTTTATTGTTGTCCTTCAGGACTTTTTACAATCTTGTCTTAATCTACCTATATTTCTTCATTTTTATTGTATTATATTTACATGTTTGTCAATAAAAAGGTTCAAATGACTCGCTGTGAGAAAGTCTCCTTGTTGACGCATCAAATGATTCTCCGTGCTCATTCAGTCTGAATGCAACTCATGGATGTTCCAAATCATCTTGGAGATAACTTCACTTTCAACACTGCTTCAGATTTTATTGACATATCTCAAGGCATGAAAATTTTCAGAAACATCTGCCAGTAACAGATGTATTTTGACAGCACCCCTATGTTATATACTATACCACAACTAGCTCTATGAACCAAAGCTTTATGGTATTTTTGTTGAAGAACAGGGTCTGTACTTCTGACAATTTGCTCTCATGTTCAACTTTCAATGAATGTAGTGTCTTAAAATGAGGTAGGGCATTCCCTTAGCACAACCACTTTGCTTTTGGTTCCATTTGCCCACTTATTAGAATGAAAAGGTAATCTGTCTTAATATATCTAATCTAAAGGATTTCCTACCTGATGAGCACCCTGAATTCAAACACTATTCTATTGATAGAATTGCTGAATTGTCAGATGATTAAAAAAAGATATGTCAAGTTTTCTTTATTAGCTTAACCCTTATTCACAGGGAATGTCTGCTGCTGCAAGTTAAATGATACTAGAGACACCATTTATGCAGTTTTGTAGACTGGATGTTTTAACATTTGAGAAGATGCTTTTATATTGAAGGAAATGGTCCGGAAGCTGTAATGTTAATTGGCGGAACACGATGCGACTTAAACCCGGAAGTTGGAGATGAGGTTGAAGCATTCGTCTTGCAGTTTCGCTTTTGATTCCCAGAAAACGATTCCTTTCTTATAAGTCCTTTGCGTTATCTTAAGTAGTAATGCCTGTATTAGTGACAGCTTGTAAAAGTTACGTTAGTGCAGCTAAATGACTTTTTGGGATGTGAAGTTATTGAGAAAGCCTAAGATTTGAACCCATCCACTGTAGTGTGTGAGTTTCTAATTCAGACATGGACGCGAACACAACACTAAAAAGGTGGGTGTCATGGTATCTTTTAAATCCTGCGTCAATAACGCGCCTCACTTTTAATTGTTCTTTGTGTGCACCTAACTTAGTTATTAGACCCACGCAGGAGCCTCAGCTCAACTGTCAACTTTGGGCCGAACTTTCCACATCTTGTCAAACTTATTGATCAGTATTTGATTAGCTACATGGCTTATCACAAGAGAGAATATACAAATCAACAGTCTACCTGTATTATTTAACATGTATCCTAGTGAGATGTCTATAGGACTAATTTAAAACCGTCGTCAACACCTTTAGGCAGGAGCAGAGGCCTCCCTCCAGCTATGGCTCAATGAAGAGTGACAGTGATGATGAGGAGGAGGGAGATAACGAAGAGGTTGCCCAGGCCTTCTCTTCCCCGTTTCCTGTTGTTCTACCTGGGTCGAGTGATCATGAGGAGACAGGGTACTGTCTTGATAGATAAGCATTTTCTGTTATGTTGTTATGATTTTACATTATCTAAAACTTTAACTTTGTGAAATGTGCACACTAAACTTGGAACATTCTGCCCAACATTGAATAACCACACATTTTTCAGATTTACCTACAGGGAAATAAATAAGTGTCACACCAGACAGCTTCATGACAGACAGACAGTAGTTTTCATTGCTGATGTTTTTGGGATTGGGCCATTATGTTAAATACCCACATTCTATTTTAACTGGAATAGACCACTGTGTTATTTTTGATGTTCAGAGTTCCTTTCAGTGATGTAGAAATTGCTAATACCAGGTTTACCAAGTGGATGTTGTCCGTAATTCTTTGCCAGGCTGCTAGTGTTTCGCTCAGAGTCTCCCGAGACCCTCTACACCATGACTACGCAGACCAAACCATCGGGGGCTGTGGTCATTAAAACCAGGTGGAAAGCACACAAACGCATGCAAAGAGTCTTAGAAGTCTTTAATCTTTTACTTTGACTTGTGAAAATTGGGAGATTACTCATGTTGTATTTATATTTTTGTTGAGCGTTTATGTCCAAACAGCCGTGTTTACTATGTTTGAAAAACTGCCTAAAATGGGTGTTGCAAAGTGTTTTCAATCCAATATAATGTATGCAATTTTTGATGTGACAATGGTGATCCTTGGATGTTGTTTTCAGTGCAGTTTTTTTTTACCTTGGTCCTGGGGTTTCTGTTTTCTTTTAGCTCGTCTGATTTCGACGAATTTTCGGAATACGAGGAGGTGGAGCATATGGATGAACTTTTGGCATCTTATTCACCACAACGACTTGAGCCTGTTGAACCAGATGACACAAACCAGACTGATAACAGTCAGCCTGGCAAACTGCACCCAGAGCAGGACCTGTCCCATATATTCAAGGTTGGTGCATCATAGTTATCTAATCTTCCTTTAAAAAGTTGTGTTCGTCTAAGAGGTTTGTTCGACCTGATGATGCATTTTAACTTGTATGATAGTGTGATTTTTGTTCATCCAAGTAAGGATTTGTTTTCCAATGCATATGTATCTTTAAAAAAAAATCACAATATCCCATTCGTCATATTATAATAAGCTCTTTAAAAGTTGACAATGTGTGTTTTACTAATTTAAATGTGTTGTTGTTTATTTCTCTCAATTTTTAAATAAATTGTAAAAATACAATTTTTCCACATCATTTCTGTTGGACAACTATGATAACTCATGCCTTTCTCTCTGTCTGCAGAGTATCCAGAATATTATGACTGGCCTCACCAGTGAAGAGCTGTGCCTTTTTAAGATGTCATTTAGCCGATGGAAACCAGGCATAGGGTTGGAGGGAGACATTCTTGACTTCGTGGACAGAATCCTGGAGAACCTTGGTAAAGAAAAACTTGGCTATAGTGCATACAGTGCGAATGGTGCAAATATAGCTAAAATTTACCAACCAGTTTTAGACTTTCAGCATGGCGGATGTGAAGTGAAAAAGTAAAATACTCTTAATTTTCAGCCGTAAATGTAAAATTTGTTGATATGAAAATGAGGATACAGCCTTGTGGTCACAGGGACTGACATACTGTCAATGACTGCTTACTATTTTTACTCTTAATAAAATTCTGTTCTGCAGGTCAGGATGATGCCCTGTCATATACAATAAGAACCCTAGAAAGTATCAACAAGAAACCAGAGGCAGACCGGCTACAGAATCAGTGCAAGAGAGGCAAGTGATCACTGGTTTTTAACACTTGTTAATACTGGTGAAATTTGTGTGTTCTGAGTTTCTTTGTGTCCCTCTGCTGAGGTACATAGCACACTGATCAGATATTAAAAGGTGGAGTTCAAACAACAGGAAAGATGTTGATGTTGATGTTGGGTTTCCTTTCCTTTTCCTGTCTTTTCTGATGACATTGTGTGCAGGGGCACATACAATAAATGAACTGCAGATTTCTAACTTTTCAATTTATCTTTCTCCACCAACAGCATTGATACGTTCTCATCTGAAGGAATATTTGATCAGAAAACACAAAGCCATCCATGAGGGCATCGTTCAAGCTGGAAAGCAGAGACTTCTGGATAACTTCTACGTCGAGCCCCAGATTTCAACCTGTGGTTATGGAGGAGTTGACCCGTCGCACGAGCTCAGACCCCATCCTCCTTCACCTCTTCAGGTCCCCAGTGCCGACACCTTTGTTGGCGTGAACAATCTGTTTCGGCTACAAAAGGACTATGGCCAGCCAGTGAGGACGGTGCTGACCACTGGGATTCCAGGAATTGGCATGACTGTCTCTGTGGGGAAATTCTCTCTGGATTGGGCAGAACAACGGGCCAATAAGGTGAGTCAACTAAAAGGTTTCAGCGGAAAAGCTCCTTTAAACCAACACTACACTTTCTGCCCTACATCTAACTCCAGAGAGACAAAGTTAGCAGTTAGCTAGAGAACATAACAGAGCATCTAGCAAACAGCCAGTTACTGTGTATTTGTCAGGAGTTGGTGGAGCTAAAGAGAGGGGTGAATTTTGGACTTGGATTCATCAGGTAACCAGAACAAACAACAGAAGATGTTGCTCAGTGTCTGCTGGATGTGTAAATATGCAACTGTTTGTATCACAATTGTCAAACTATGTGAGGCTGTAATACCCTAAACTTGTGTCTGTGTGATGTTTCTGCCTGCAAGTAGCAAAAAAGAAAAAAAATTTATTTCCTGACACCATTTTTCTCTCTGTCTTTTCTCAGGATCTGCAGTTCGTCATCAAACTTTCCTTCCGAGCTTTCTGGTATCTGCGAAAGAGCAACTCTGCTTCACAGGAGATGTCCATCATGGAAGTAATAGAATTTTATCATCCCGAGTGCACAGAGATGAAGTACCTGGAGGAAGAGGACTGTAAATTTCTTATCATAATGGACTCATTGGATTGTTACCAGGCTCCTCTTGACTGGGAGGTATCCTACCTGCACACGCACACCTGATACCTTTTCACAATTACCATGTACAACAAGTTGAAAATCTCCTGAATTAATAATAACAAATGCATAACAAATCATAATGATGGATAGTAAATTGTAACTCGTGATCATTTTTTATATTAAGTGTATAATAAAGAAAAATGTCAACATCTACTTTCCTTATGCACTAATGAGGACAAAGCTTGCATTTCTCTCATCAATAATGAATAAGGCTCTTTAAAGTGCAAAATATAATGTTCCTGACTACTTACTGGCTCCTGTTCTATAAAATGATGACAAGAAACTGATCATTTTGGTTTTTTTCTCTCCAGAATGCTCCAGTGATAAATGACAATTACACTAAAGCACATCCTGACATCCTGATTGTGAATATCATCCGGGGCACCGTGCTTCGTGGTGCCCGGGTCTGGATCCTGGGGAGACGGGCGGCTGTCTCGCAAATACCATCCAAATTCATAGACATTGTCACAGAAATACAGGGCTTCAGGTGTGTGTGTGTTTGTGTGTGTGTGTGTGTGTGTAGATTTACTGTGTGTCTTGTCTCGTTGTGTGTGTGTGTGTGTGTGTGTGTGTGTGTGTGTGTGTGTGTGTGTGTGTGTGTGTGTGTGTGTGTGTGTGTGTGTGTGTGTGTGTGTGTGTGTGTGTGTGTGTAGATTTACTGTGTGTCTTGTCTCGTTATGTGTGTGTGTGTGTGTGTGTGTGTGTGTGTGTGTGTGTAGATTTACTGTGTGTCTTGTCTCGTTATGTGTGTGTGTGTGTGTGTGTGTGTGTATTCATGTCATTCATATTTTTCTTAATATCTTATAGTATTTTCTGCTGGTTGTAGCTTTTTGTGTCTACTTGGTGTATATACCATCCTGTAAATATGATTATGTACAGTAATACTGCACAAAAGGCTCAGCAGCAGAATTGAATGAAACTCATTTCAACCGGTTTCAGTCCAGTTTATCTTTGTTTTCCTTCTGTTCTCCAGTGACGAGATGAAAGATGACTACCTGACCAAACACTTTGATGACGCAGAGCTAGCACGGAAGATCGTGGCACATTACAAGCGCCTTCCGATGCTCATCGTGCTCGCTCGCCAACCCTTCGTCTGTTGGATCATGGCCACAGTCTTTGAGCGCTTTTACCGTAATCAGGACTACGGTCTGCACCCCCCCAGGCTGACACCATTCTACCTCAACATTTTGATCATCCAAACCAATCGCAGGCTGCAGTTCTACAATGGAAAGAGGGAAAACGACCTGGTAAAGTGTGTTTGTCTCTGCAGTTTTTTTTCTCTTTTATTGTCTTAAAGTTGTATCAAAGCTCCTAGTGACTGAATCAGCTATCCCCATTCATTAATCTTTTTAAAAATACTACCAAAAAAAACACTAAAATGCTATTGGGCCACAAATATTCTGTGTCAAAAATCACCCCTAACATTGAACATTTCTATGACACAATCAACAAAACCAAAAATGGAGCTTAACCAACTTGAATGTTCAAAAAGGCAAAAGTCACACTTGTCAAGAACAGCTTAACATCAACATCAGAACTGTGTGTCCTCTTTTCACTCAGAAATGGTCCAGTGATGACAAGCAGCTGCTGACAAAGATGGGGAAGATGGCCTTTAAGATGCTGGAGAGGAATACCAGCGTGTTCTTTGAGAGGGACGTGAAGGAGTGTGGTCTGAAGTTGGCAGAGGTGACCGTGTTCTCAGGCATCTGCACTGAGCTTCCCACTGCAGGCCCAGGTGGGAGGAGGACATTCTGCTTTATACACTTCACCTTTCAGGTAAAACGCTTAAAGGTCTTTTCACATTTATCTGTTGAAGAGGAGAACTCCTGTCTGCGCTCACCTTAAATATGAGTTAAATACATGTAGATAAAAGCATGAATTCAGTTTGGAAGCCAGTCATGGCCCAATATGCAACTTATAGAGGTTTGGTTTTAAAACGTTGTAAGATGGCGACATCTTGGGTTCACCAGTTAAACTTTTGAAATTGACAATATTTGCGTGTTCATAAATGCTGGATCGTTTTAATGAGGGAGAAGGATTGATGCGATTTAAACATTTTCTAAGGAGGCCATTTAAACTTTTTTGTTGAAAAACCTTATCAGACACAAGTTATTATTATATTGATTATTATTATTAAGCATAGCATTATGATACGCATGTCTCATAACATGTCCGGAGGGGACCTTTTAGTTTGCACTAATAAAACAGGAATTCAATTCAAATCCTTGAGATGTAATTTGATATTTCAGAATTGGACTTAGATCTAGGTATGGGTTGTTAATATGGGCTAAAAGACCATGCTGCTGCTTGCAAAAAGAAAAGAGACACATGCCCTTAAGGTGCTTGACCACCAAAGGAATCATTTAGAAACCACTCTGTTTCTTCTCTCCTTCAGGAGTTCATGGCTGCTCTGTACGTCTTCTTAATGTTTCACTCAGAGTCTAAGAGCGTTCTGGGCTCTGGGGTATTGACCAAGATCTTCAAACCTAAGAATCAGATCAAATCCGCAGCAGGCCTGGTCCAGTGTGCTGTGGAACGGACTCTTGGCTCCCCGCTGGGCCACTATGACATGTTCCTGCGCTTTCTGTGTGGCTTACTTTCGCCGGACTGTCACGACAAGCTGCTTTGTGGATTCTTCTTCCGACACGACACGCCGAAGATAAGTGGACTGGATGAGGCGGCGCAGCTGCTGCAGAAGGCGATAAAGACTGCTCAAGAAAAAAATAGAGACCGAGCGGAAAACTTAAAGGAGTGCTTTCGAGAAATGACCCAGAAAGATGAGTGAGTTGGGGATAGACTTCATCCTGAAAATCAGTGTCATTTTATATAATTATATTGTTTTGATTAAGACTTAAGAGTCTGTTCCAGTAGTGCTGTGTCAGATGAAATGAAACACTGTTCATTCATAGTAAACCCTTTTCTGTATTACAGTATGGAACAGATGCACCTATTATACAATTGAAACTATAGGGCATTATTCATGTCAAAACACTTTCTCCTTTTTGCATTGCATTGCAGGATAGGGCTTTTTAGATCCTTTTGGTCATTTATGCATAAAATACTTGACAGGCTTTCGTGAAGCGTGGAACGTGCCAGAGAAGGAACCATTGAACTCTGTAGGAGATGTGGATAAATGGGTGGATCCATTTTGTTTATTTATTTATTTTTTGATCTCTGCCATTGCAAGAATCTGGCAGCAAGAACCCAGCAACACTTTGCAAGTCATCTTGGAGAATTTTTGGGGTGTTCCCAGGCTAGATGTGATATGTGATATGTAATCCCTCCAACAAGTTCTGGGGCTGCTCAGGGGTCTCCTCCCAGTTGGACTTGCGTGGAAAATATCCAACAGGAGGGGCCCAAACTATGCCAGATGTCCAAGCTATAGCTTTTTTCCATTAACAGTTGTCTTGATTAATTTGGGTTTATTACTAAATGTGGTTGTATTTTGGTTGTATGCTAGTACTGTGTACCTTTAAGAAAATCTTACAGTTTATTAAAAAATATCACAATGAATGTAAATAACATGACATTCAATGAGATGAGAAGATATCGGTTGTTTTCCTCTTGCATGTAAAGAGTGGATTTTATCTGTGAACTTGGGCCAAGAGTTGTATTACAAAACTCATACAACAAGAACACATTATAAAATAGAATTAATTTCTTTATCAACATAAAACAGAAACCCAAAACACTGAAGTGCAAGAAGACCTTCAAGCTTCTTCAAGTGTGATTCTGAGATTCACTATTACTGAGCTCTGAACATTCCTGGAACTCGGTTGGTTCAGAAAAGCAATTGTGAATGCAGGTAGTGTATTCACGCTCTTCTTTAAGTGTCACTAGATTGCTCCATCACGTGGCTTTAGACTGTGTGCGCTTCATGCCGGTGGTGTTAAGGTCATGGCGGCAGCATGAACGGTGAATGCTGCAATGCTGATTTGACGCTTGACTTCCTTCCAGGCCTTCTCTGGGTCAGCTGAGTTCTCAATGCCAAACAAAGCATCATAGATCCCAGGGAAAGACTCACCCGCATATTTATTATGGCTACTGGGAGCAAAAATCACATGCCTGAAACAAAGATGGGACAAAGTGTTCAGATTGTACTGGAGGTATTACAGATTTCATCATCTGGATCCATCTGCTCATAGTGCTGGATCATCATGAGTTGCACATGTTAGGGTATCATTATTTTAATTGGCCTATTATTATTTTTCTCGATATTGCCAAAATGTAATAAAAGACCCTGTATGAAGTTTGAAAAAGGTCAACAAGTGATCCGGAATCTGCATTTATGCCCAGATCGGCATCAAGATACTTTTTAGTATCTTGATGCAGTAACAAACAAAAATGGGTGATCACATAACCACCACCTCTTGTTGACAGAGTATGTAATGATGGCTGCATTCCATTTAGTTGCTCTAGTTTCCTGGTCCTATTGTGCTCCCTGGTTCACTGTTACAATGCCACTATGTAACAGTATGTATGTATATGTGTGAGACTATTCTCTCTATGGCATGTTTAAATGCCTACTGTGTGAAAAAAGTTAAATCATAGTTATTTTTCAGAGGAGTCTTTTGGTTTTGGACCCTTGGTTGGACAGAAAGATCAATTTCACTTTGGGCTCTGGAAAATTGTGATACACCTTTGTAACAGCTGGTTTACATTTAATAGACTGATTAATCGATTAATCGTGAAAATAATCGGTTGATTAATCGATAATGAAATGAATGAAAATAATATGTTTGCTGCAGCCCTAAAACCAAACGGAAATTGTATTGTGTGTATTTGTGTGTGTGTATAATCTACCCTACCTGTAGAAGGGTCTGCCAGGCAAGCCCAGGGGGTCTATGAAGGCTCTCTCCAAATACATGAGCTGATCATTCATGATACGTACCTGCAGAGGACTAATGCACACACACACACACACACACACACACACACACACACACACACACACACACACTGACTAGAGCCCCTTGACTAGAGTGAACATACCCAAGTGGTCACTTTGTGTTAGGTAGATCTGCACAGTCTCATGCAATCCAATGCAGCATGTTTTACATTAGCAATATAGATTTAATGTAATTCACGCATTTCTGACAATGCTAACAAAAATGGAATATTATAATAATATGGGCATGCACATCAACATATTTAAGCATTTGACTGGACACCTGAAATGCATGACATGTGAAACACCCTCTTACTCTGCTCTGTTGAGGGTCTGCAGGCGCTCATGGAAGTCACTAGCTGCAACCGTGAAGTTCTCCACTGCAGAAAACAAGGAATCTGAAAATATAGAGAAAGAAAAGTAAAATATAGAGACATTCTTGGAAATGTCAACAGGTTAGCAGCAGATGGTGACTAAAATCAACTCACCAAATGATACTTCATGTGTCTTCATCTCCTCTGGATGCTGCTGTGCCAGATGTGCGATGCTCTGTGCATACTTCCTCAGCGAGTCTGCGTATTGGTTGACGTCGAGAGGGAGGAGCTGGGAATCAGCCAATTGGAAGATGAGGCCGCCTCTCACCTGGGCCACCGCCCGAAGCCTCTTGAAGGAAGGGTCGTAAAACTTCTCCACTATGTCAAAGGTCTCATACACACTGTGATAGACTGGATAACTGCTGTACCGCTCTGTTTTCTGAATGCATACACAAAGACACACACATGACACATTTCAGTGAGTTACATTGAGTCCATGGAGAAATATATGTTGTGAACTCAATTGGCAGGAGCTTTATTGTAATGTAAAGTTCCATTCAGCAGGTTTAATAACAAAGAATAGTGTTTATGTAAGTGTGACGTTTCTCACCTTGTTCTTGGTGTACCTGGCTCTGCCTGCAGCAATTCCCAGACGGATAAAATAGGCCTCAAAATCACTGCCTGAGCCGAGTTTGTTGATCCTACAACACACAAGAGTGGAGGACAGATTAACTTAGTGATTCTTTTAAATTGAATCATTATTTGGGTAGCTAAGGCTGACCACTTTTACATCCAAAAGATGGTTTGGTTTGGTCCTTTCAATCAGCCATATTCATCTTTGCATAGAGTGGCACAAATGCAATGTTTCTCTCACCACTACATCTAATAATTAATAATCCTCACCTTTAAGCAGGTTATCTTATCTCTCATTTCAGCATCTTGTTTTGCCCTCTACTACCTTCTGATAGCAGCTGTTGAAGTTTGGCTTTGCTTGAACTGTGGCCATGTGTATTTTATTGGTGTTGTAGTGGTTTTGTGGCTGGTACTGTATGTGGACACTCTGGCTCTGAACCAAACAAGTATCTGATTGTGAGGCTTGTACCTGGGTGCATCACGGTCATTCGTCCAGTTGTCCCTTTTATGCCAGCTCTCGTACAAAGTAAGTCCCTCCTCTCCTTCTTCTGGACTGCTTATCTTCATGCAAACATAAAAACAAAGAGAGAAAAAAAACAATACAGGGAGAGAGTCAGGGATGGAGTAACAGGGATAAAGAATAAGAGTTCAATTTCAGTCGTACCATTCATTTTGTGTGTTTAAATTTGCTCACCTGCTTGGTGAGGTCATACACCAAAGTGTGTAAAGATGGAGTGCAGTCAACCCTCAGTGTGTACATGCCTGGAATCCAAATAGATATATTCACACTCATGAGCCATATCAAAAGTAATTCAAACTCAAGATGTATACAAACACTCTCACCCTCAATGGCAGAGTCTGCGTTGATGTAGGCCACAGCCCTCTCCTGCAGGACCTTGGAATTATCCTGTTGAGACGGGTGGTCAGTGTGTTTGTGTGTGCGTATACATGTGTAAGTGTGTGAGAATGTATGGGTTGGTGTATTTGTACCTCTGCCCATTCAGTGGATCCCAGCAATCCAAACTCCTCTGCATCCCAGCTGGCAAATATTAGAGTCCTCCTAGGTCTCCAGCCTGCACGAACACAAACACAACTTCTGCTTTTGTGGCATTATGGGAACCATCATTTCCGAGGGTTGAAAAGCACTGTTTAGAGAGATATGATTTTATACACACACACATAATGAGACCATTACTCACTCATGGATTTGCAGAGACATACCTTTACTGAGCAGCCTGCCAGCGCTCCTGACAGATTCATGGACCACAGCAGCACCAGACATGGGATCAATTCCTCCGAACACCCAGGCATCCCGATGCCCTCCAAGAATCACATATCTGTCTACACACAAGCACGCACACTTTGGGACTGATACCTTATTTGTCTCGACAGTTTTCATTAAAGCGGCAGCATTAAAAACAGAGATTTTTTAAAACATTTTCAAAGCAAAAGTCCTTCAAATATTATGTCCATGTGTTTACAGCAGTATGAGTGTCCATGTTGGAATTATTAGGATTACTGACATGTGTTAGCTGTGTGTAAAATGCTGCTGAAAGTTGAATGAAGGAGTAGAGCATGTTGTGCTATTGTACCTGGCTCCAGAGCTCCTCTAATTCTGCCAATGACGTTGTAGATCCGGGTTACCCGGTTGTCAGTGTGGATGTTCATACGCACCTTCCTGAGACAGACAGATTATGGAAGGGAAGGGGTGATACGCACAAAGAAAAGAAGAAACTGGTCAATAGAGTTATGTTTGGTAGAAAATAACTAACATGAGCAATGCGAATTCAGGAATATATAGCAGGGAGAAGTTATAACATTCACAAGATAATGGTGTTTTTCTTTTTGTTTATTTCATGCAAAGACAAACAAGTATGAAAAGAGAACAGGAAGGCAGAGAATAGAGATCCAACCCTTTCAAATGTCAGTAGAAGCCCAGAGCCAAAACATTACACATAGTTGATTCTATTGATTGTTATGAGCCTTGTTGGTCCAGAAATCTCCAAAACATTCACTCCTGTTCAAAAGCAGAAAACAACCTATTTGCTGTTGTTGCATTTAGACCCATACTTCATGCTTAATTTGTATGTATGTCGCTCACACACAGGGGGTAACAGGGCCTCCATTGTACTTCAGTTGGCTACTTGCCACTGGCTGAGCAAAAGAAAGAGCATCAAATGGGGAGAGACAATGAAAACACTAAAATACACAGTGAAGCAGGAGAGGAGAAACTATCAGCTCAAACAGAGTGGAAAGAGTCATTTAGAAAATGTGGCTGGGAGAATCATGTTGTCATGGGGTGAAGTGGTGATGGACACTTACTGGCTCTTGAAGTCATCTATAAACCCTGGACCAATCCTGTAAGAGACATTCAGAGCTCCTTTCCAGTTGTTAAGTGGAATTGGTCCACCCATGTTCCTGTTAAATGATAAATAATTCATACATTTTGTAAATAATACAAATCAGCTTTTTATTTTTCCTGTGAGAAGGCAAACATGTTAAAGGTTCAGTGTGTAGCATTTGGTGGCATCTTGTGGTGTGGTTGCAAATTGCAACCAGTTGAACACCCTTCGTCTCATCCTCCCCTGGAGTGGCCATTAAAAATGCAAAAAATATGAAAGACCCTCACTAGAACCAGTGGTTGGTTGGTTTGTTTGTTCTGGGATATTGAGAAACTCGGCAGTGCAACACAGTGATCTCTGTGGAAGACAAACCTCCAGAAACAGTGGCAGGCTTTGCAAATGTGCCATAGTGGCCAATATGTGTCATTCAAATAATAGTAAGTAAAATACTTTAGCAGGTGAATTGCATCATGGTAGCCAATTGGATGAACAGGAATCTTGGGAAGTCCCACTCCATCCTCAAGGTTGAATCTGTAGGTATATTCTGTAAGAGAGGAGACAACACCATGTTAGATATACTCACACTTGTGAAATATACTCATACAGGCTGTAACACATGCACAAGCATTCACTCATACACACCTTTAGCAGGGTACCCCGGTGTGAGCGGATCTCCTGCTCCATTCAGGTTGAGAACATTTCCTCTCTGAGCTCCTCCGCCAGGTAGGTTCCAACCCTCAGGGTAGGGCTGCATGTGCACACACATACAGACAAACACAACAGTTTTATTGTTCACAAATTGAGACAAAAATGCTCTGGTGAAAAGTGCAGGATGATGCTCTACCTGGACTCCAGCAGCACAGTAATCTGCTGGGTCTGAGAACATAATGATGCCCTTTGCTCCGGCTAGTATGGCGTTTTTCACCTGGTGGGGCAAAAGATTGCGAGAACAGTGGATTATTTTGATGGTGTACGAAAGTTGATGTGCAAGAATGTTTTTGATATGCCACAGTTTAATGAATTTATAATCACACACCTCTAATGCAGAGCTGGAAAAGGTCAAGGTTCACCAATAATTTTCTTTTGCAAAAAGCCATTTTGTCTCTATTTAGCTGCTGTAAATGTCCCTCTAGTACATTTGACTATACAATAATTGAATTACAATATTCAGTGACTGGCAAATCTTTTTACAAGTAGAATTATGACTTTTCTAACCTTATTGCCTCTGAATATTTTCCCATATCTGACAATAACAATCTTCCCAGTAACATTGATGCCCATCTCCCTCTGTAACTGGAAAAAGTCTTCTGTGCGACCATAGTTGACGTACACCAACTCCCCCTGGAGAGCAACACAGAAAGTGAAGATATCTTAAGAGCTTATTTTATTAAATAGGCTGACATGGTGTGGGTAAAACCATGTTAAGAACTTTTACGACTGCAGTCAAAAGGAATTTAAACATCACTTTGTTCTTGTCAGTATGATTAGGTTGTGTGTGTGCATGTGTTTACCTCAGGTTGGCCTTTGGCAGAGAATGCGTTGTAAGGCGGCACAATGTTCGAGACATCTTCATAACCCTCTGGAAGTGGCTCAGCCAAGGATGTGTTAAAAATCTGTGAAGAAAAGAAGAAATGAGGTCAGACTGTCAACTTGCTTGATAAGCAGTAGTGGAATGAAACTATTGCTTAGCAACTAGTGAAAATTTCAGGTGCTTCTACTTTACATGGGCTAACAACCACATTTCAGAGGGACATATTGCACTTTTTACTCTGTGACAGTTATCTGACAGCTACAGCTTTATAACATCTAGATTTAAAAATAGATGAAGAACTTAAGAAATGTGATGTTTCGTAATTTTTCTTGCAAAAATGTCAAACATTTCCTGGTTTCACATTGTCAAATGTGAGCACATACTACTGTCGCTTGTAATTAAATGAATAATCTATATACATTATAATTAATATCATAAGTTATTTTATTATTTCAGAATAAATGTGAAGATATTACTGTGGGTAATGTCATGGGCATTTTCAATCATTAGATGCACCCCTATATTAACAGTTATCTGCACCTCATTCAACTACAACAGATAAATGCTGCAACAGCTGCAGGGACTATTTTTCTGCAGAGTACTTTTATTTAAAAAAAAATACTTTTTGGTCTTACATTTCATGCTGCTACTTAAGCAAGTATAAATTCAAATGCAGCACTTTCACACGCAATGGACTATTTTCACAGTGCAGTAGTAAAGGATATATTTCCTGTTCCACTTTTATATAAGAAGTGAACCTGTAAATGCACACAAATCTTCACATCAGTGGTCCTAAATGCAGACTGAATTCAGTGAACTATTACCAGATGATCCTGTTGTGCTGGCAGCAGGAAAATTGGCTTTTATTATCTGACCTGATCATCACATATGTCAGGCTATCAACTTGGCTGTAGGCTGTAAGCTAATGTGTGAAGTTCCTGAATGCATCCTATTTACACACTGCAATATAGCTGTGCAGTAAGCCATGGTCTTTTTCTACTGTTTGCCTCTGTGCCGTATTATTATCTCAACTTATTAGAGACATGCAGAGGTTTATCTCACAACAAGGCTGTAAAAGGACCTTGGACTTAAATAAGCTGAGAAGACAGAGCAAAAACATGGAGAGCAAGTCACTGTGTTTTTAATGTCTGTGTGATCTCCATGTGAACACTGTAACTTTGTTATCTCTCTAAACAGACGGAGAGGCAGACAGGTAGACAGACGGGTATGGATCGAATTAGTGTTATTGTTCATGTGTGTGAGAAAATCATGCAATACATGTATTTTATAGAAGTTGAAATGTTTCTCTTTGTTGTTCTTCATGTACTTAGCCTATTTCATTATGTGCACATTTGACTGGATGCATGGGTCTACATTTCCAGCGCAAATGACGATATTGAGTCTCATGACTTCTGTGTGCATATACTATACCTCATTGCCAAGGTGGTCAACTATCGAGATGTAGTTTGGCTGTGATGTGTTGGGATAGGACAACAGGACGTCATACGGCACCATCTCCACCGAGTCCAGTCCAAACTCCAGCCACTCGTCCTTTATCTGCTTTGCATATCTTAGGTTCTGCTCTGTACCTGCCAGGTGGGGGAGTCGAGTAAATTTCCTGTGGAGAGGATGTCAAAAAGGCAATCAGTCGCTTACCGAATGAATATGATTTAGCCTGGGTAAAGTGACGGTTGCTTAATGTCTGACTTCACTTGAACACAGCAAGATCCATATGTTTAAAGGGCTGAATTCACATAACAAATAATAATACTACATACTTGCAAATAAGATCAAATTGTTGCTGAAACTGTGTTGATTCAGTTTTGTTGTCAAAACAACATCTTCAAAAGTTACGGAGTTAGATCCTGAAGAAAACCACCATTTGTGAAATATTGTTTTTTCCTGAATGACTATCAAACTAATAATGATACCAATGTGATTCAAAATTCTAGGGGTAGGTTTTCGTGGACATGGAGTCATATTATGAGGGTCAAACTATCATCGGGCTATTGCTTTTAGGTGCAATGACATAATGGGGAGACTGAGCTGCCTTGGCTTCAAAATATAGTTCTATGGATTTGAGCAATGTCTGGCTGCACAACATGATTTTCTTATCACTTGCACACTGCTGTGTTACTGAGTTTTCAGTGGTTAACTTTGATAAGGGTGGGTGTCCTTAGTTTTTGAAGCATACTCTCAAGAATTGGGATGTTGTGCAAGTGAAAAGTTTGGCTTGTTGGTGGACCAAGGCACTCCCATGTGAGAAACCCCTTGGGAAGAAGTTGCTTTAGATTACTTCTACTGATGGACAGAACAGGTTTAGTGTGTTGGTAGTGATTTTCTACCTGAGATGCTCCCTGATCTTGTCTGGCTGCATTTCATCCAGAAACTCCCTCAGATACTTGCTTGACGCACTGTTGTCTGCAGAGTTTGGATGTGTGGGCTTTGCGAACCAGCCTGCAAGGACACACACAATCCAACAACAGAGTGAGTTCACTCAAGAAAGCAACCATACGACTTTACGATGGGACGAAATTTCACATCTTCCAAGAACAAATGACATCAATACCAGTCTGACAAAGCAGGGAGAAACAGAATGCCTTTGTCCCTCACTGCCCAGTTGTGTTAGCTCTCAACAAAAGCTTCCCATTATGTTGAACCTTGTGTTTTAAATGGAGTTGTGGTTATGGACAGCATGGGTTAACCTGCTGTGAGCAGACAGATGTGAAATGTGTCAGAGTTGTGACAAACTAAAGCTCAGACCCACAACACATCTTCGAGATTCAATTTTAACAACAGTGAGCAGATTATATAGTTTATGAGAGTATTTTTACACAAATCACCTGGAAAAAACTGCCTTCATTTCCATTTCAACACTCGACTACTTGTCAAGTGTAAGTTTCCAGTGTGTTTGCTTACCTATGATGAAGCCGAGAAAGAACAAAGCTGTCACGACGACAAGCCACCAGATCCACTGGATTAACCTTCTCTCGTTCTTCATTGTAAAGCGGTATATATTTATATACCTCAGAGGCTTCCACGCACTGACACGACTTTCTGCACGCTTGCAGAGACAGAGAGTGAGAGTAATTTGTTTAAGTAGTGCACGGTGGGGGCATGACAGAGTGAGAGTAAGTGAGACAAAGAGAGGGGGAGAGAGAGAGAGAGAGAGAGAGAGAGAGAGAGAGAGGGGAGGGTCAATGGAAAACAGTGAGACAGTGAGTTGTGGACAAATACAGTGAGAGAACTTTTGGGGTATTTAACTAATGAGTGTGCACTGTGTTGTTTTAGTGTTGACTCAATATTACTCAACCTGAGACTAGATAAAAAGTTCAACAAGCTAGAGATGTGTTACGAAGCAGAGCTGTGAGTTTTAGAAAATGGGGATAAGACATTAACCTAACCAAGTGTTTGCTGGTGATCAAATCCTAATGTTGGAGCCAATGCTTAATCTAATAGTTTATTGAATATTTAATAGTTTATTGAATATTATGAGTTTGTTAACAGTAGAATATGTTGTTGCTTTGGCATGATATTTCCCCCCATGTTCTGCAATGAACGCACCTGCCTCTCTCTCCGCTCCGGTAAAGACCGATCCATATTTTCTGTTATGTGAAATTTCAAGAAGAATAAACTAAGGAAAAGGGAAAGTGGTGATTCATTGGCTGCTTGGGCGGGTCAAACAAACGCATATCCTGTTCCAAAGGAGCAAATTACATCAATTATGAAATGATTACACCTAAGGACAGACATGAATTAAGTGGATAAACAAAACTAAAATACACCCATAGGTGTGATGAGGATGAAATGATGTGATACATCAGCAGAACATATGGGAGGTCAGCTGGCAGCAGTGCCTTTTCCCATCGTTATCCTTTTCTATAGAAATGTCTTCCTGTCCACATCTGACAGTCTTTCTCATTGAGGCCTTTAAATCTTGGCTAGAAACTCTCTAGTACTTGTAATCCATGTTTTTTTTTAAAGTTTTGTCTCCCACAGGTTACATCTCTCTCCCTAGATTGCTCCCCCTTCTCCTTTTTGGAGACATTTGGATCTGGATCATCTGGATCACCATCTTTCTCATGTCTCTCTCTCCCTGTGTGTGTTTGTTTGTCTCTCCAATCTGTGTGAATACTGAGCTTGCCTTCCCTGTGTTTGTTTGTCCTGTCCTCCTCCTAGGTCTCCACAGCTAAGAGCGGCTCAGGTCCTGGTTATCTGGTGATACCTGATACCAGGATATCATAGAACCTTTTCTAGGATATCATAGAACCTTTACTAGCAACATAATCATTATAAGGTATAAAATTACACTCAAATGCATGGAAAGTTAGTCAGTATTTGACCTTCATAAGTCCAAGTTATGATTTGCTTAGTTTAACTGAATTATGTTAAATTAAGTCAAACTTTCGATTTAAATTTTATTTAGTGAGTTGAAATTCAGCAAGTCAAAATGCATTGTCAAAATACATAAAGTTGACATATAAAGCCAGTCAGCACAGCCTCTAACCAACCAACAAAACAGACAATAAGCAGTGTTTAAGTTATTAGTCTTACAGAAGTTCAGTTTTCATTCAGGACAATACGTTTGAGCGATGCTGTATATTTCTGTAAATATTGACATATTTCCTCGACTGTAGGCTCTGGTTGTGCTTGACCTCTCCTGGATTTATGCACAGCTGTGTGCTGTTGAGGACAGCTCATTTAGGTGGTGGGCTGGAGCGTGAAATAGGGAGGAGGCTATCTGCCCTCAGGAATGTGGGAAGGACACAGATCACGGCTCTGCCTCATCCTCAACATGCTGTTTGTCTGGAGAGAATGCTTAAATCATATACCAGCAGCCTTCAGCTGGTACGGGGAGGATGATTTAATTTGAACCGTGTCGTTTGGGTCCCTAAATTCTCCTTAAACAAACACTGGATTTTCTTACTTATACATAAATCAAATAACCATGACTTAATGATGAAATGATAAAATGTAACATGTGTGCATGTGAATCGGACATAACAAAGTATTGCATCCTCTTATGCTTGATTTATTTAGCATATTTTCCATGTCAGGGGAGCATTACCCCATTGAGAAAGACTTAAATCCAGAAAAATCATAATCACTTTTTTAGCAATGAAAAAAACCCAACAACGATAAGTACATTTGTGCCAAATCTTGTTCTTAAATGAATCTCACAAACATTTTGCCCAAGATGATTGGTGTAGCGTGAAATTCTCCACAGACATTCTTGTACTGTTTAATTCTGGGGTTTACTTGTATTGTGTATTACTTGACTCAAGACAGCTTGAGTTGATAAAAAGATGAAACACAACATTAGGTGATGATATATATTATTATGGATTTATAATCAGCTAGAAAGGAGTGGCCATTTTTGACCGGGAACACCAAACTAGTTAAAAACCCAGTGAATTTAGCATCTACAGAAATCAAAAAGTGTTAAATATTATCGGCCACACGTTTAAACAAAAAAACAAGTTTATCCTGACAAAGAACATGAATGTTTATGATCCAAAAATATCAATTAAAACCCTTGTAAGCATGAAATAAACCTGATGAAGACCAAGGACTGTGAACATGATCTGACATGGCTTTTGTCGACTTTGTAGACTACATGGTCCAAAGATTACCACCCATATGTGATTGCTTAACAATCAATTAAAAAAAATCCATGGACATTAATATGATAATATATAACAGCCTCCACTCTTCAGGTGGTTTTCTGTGACATTTTGGAACCTGGCTGCACAGATTTACTTCTACTCTGCCTTAAGAGGTTTTGTCACTGTGAAAAACGAACTGGCCAACAGTGGCTGCTCACCTGCATCCCATATATGTAGGGTGGGGTTGCGGCTACTGCTTTGTGCATGCCAGATCCAGCTCTTCCAAACCAAACTCAGGAAATCATTTGTTTTAATCATTTGTCATTATTCCTAGAAAAATCTTCTCTCACTGCATTTCTTATCCTAGACACAAGATGGCGCTACACTAGGTCCTGGTGCACTGGTGAAATACTCAAACCTGCAGTAATTTGGCTAATTTCCCAAATCAGATCAGATAAATACTCCACAAATGTATGAATTCTATAACAATATAAGAGACTGAAACATGTGTAAGAATTTTTAAATGAGAATTGTGAGCTTTAAAACATCAGTTTTACTGCTTTTATAACTTTAATAGCACTTTCTGATAAGACATCCTTCATTAAAGGTCTATAAAAGGGCTATATACAAATCTAGTAACCTTAAATTGTTACCTGGTTATGAATTAGACTTTGGATAGGGGTTAACTGAATCGAAGAGGACTGTTGGCTCTTGGTGGAGGTTTCCCCCCCCCCCCCCCCCCAACTTTATTTAATAATAACAATGATATAATAGGTCAGTCAAACAGCATTTCATGATAGAAAAATATCATTTCCGACAGTCAATTTCAATAAAATACATTATACCAGGAGCATGTATAAAAAAAACTAACACAAGTTAACAACACAAACATAAAATAAACAACTTCAAAATAAAAGTAGGGGGTTTAGGACTAAATAAAAACTTTGTGTCTATAACAAGCAGTTGTAATTTTCAGTGCTACCTGCTTTGATGAGTTTTGAATTGAGCAAATAAACTTTTTGAAACGTGCTGTACAAAGTGCCGTTCTAGTTGTGAAAATAGGTGACGGTTTTAAGCGCACTTTGTCGGGACATTTGAGACCGTGGCGCCCTCTTGTGGCAGAGCAGTATGGCGCAATGATTCTTCTTCCGTTTATTTGTTGATTAACTGTTTTCGACCCGACCTTATTTTGCTCTCAGGATGTTTTGGGTTCTCATTTGCCGTGAGGTAAACTGAAATGAGGAGATGGGGAGGCATGCGGTCGGGTTTCCCTCCCCGGGGACTTGTTGGGGGGGATGAAAAGTCAAAATGCGCTCAGAGCGAACAGGAGCGGTGCAGCGGAGGAGTGGAGGAGGACGGCGCAGACACCGGCCGGTCTGAGGACGCGGCACTCGGGCGGGCAGACGGACACAGACAGAGCTGCAGGGAGGACGAGCCTTCACCTCTCAGCCACACCGAGGCTTTACTGAAAAGTTTGGGCAGCTGCTGAGCGAGGAGGGGCATTATGGTTGTGTCGGTGCGGAGCTGGGTCGCCAACGAGGGAGGAAAGCACTTGGTCCTGGTGGGGAAAACTTTTCTCACGAAACTTTTTTTTAAAGGCGACTCCATGCATATCCTGCACTGTTAGTGAAAATGTTTGTTTTACCCGCGTATGACCTGTTTTTTCTTCTTTTCTTTTTTTTTTTTACACCAAAAATCTATTCATGAAATTCGGGCACCGAATGAATTTACTGTTTGTCAGCTTGTCAATACTCTGTAGTGAGTTGTTCGAGCCACTCTGGCTGCTACAACCATTACATGCTAAGATGTTACATGCTGTAAGATCAAATGAACATATTGAACCATGAAGATGTACTTTGTTTAAGTTATTTGTTGACGATCTTTGTGCAGATGCTGTGGCTTGGAGCGAACACCTGGCTGTTCCTGAAGACCTTCCTGCTGTACTACACCGGACAGCAGTATCACTACCTCTACAAGATGCTCGGGGTAAGCTGTATTTTCTTTAACTGTATTTTTTTGTCAGTATACCATAACATTTAAGGTGTCAGTCTAAAAGAGAAGGCCAGGTTTCAAACATTACATTATATTGTGTATTATGTTCATATACTCCCATTATTCTATTAAAAAAGATAACACTGTGGCCCAGGAGGAAGCTTGAAAAGTTGAGACTGATCTTCCACTACAGTGTTGTATCGCCTCAGAACTACTATGATGGTGAATTACATCAGACATAAAATCAAGAAAAAAACACCACAAGTCTTTTAGGACCAGGCTATTTACGTTTTCACACCACAGTAAATGCTCAGGTGTAAATAATCAGTTTCGGGCTCATGGTATTGTGCCCGCTGGCTCACAGTTGCACTATCATGACTTACTTTGACACTGTCAAAGAAGAAAACCATTGGTAATAATATTGACAAGACCTGTACTTTTTCTACTACAGGAAGTCATGTCTGCTGTGAAAAGATCTGAAATCAGACCCTTTACCACTTGAGTATCTGTGTGCACACTTCCTGCTAAAACCCCGCCCAATGCAATGTGCCACATTTTTTATTTGCAAAAATCACAGTTCTGTGAAACTACATCTGTTAGTAATGACACACAATGACAATGCATGGATGTCAGGATATTATTTTTTTTTAAGCTAGAGAGCACTCAGAGAGATACAACTTCACATACTGTAGTGGTTGAACATCATGAGTTGTCCATGCCTGGGTACTTTTATTTTGATGGGGCAATTATTGGCAAAACTGTAAAATGATCCTATCTCGCAATATTGAAGAAAGTGAAAAAGTGATCTAGATTCCACATCCGGATCAGCCTCAAAATGTAATCAACTCTTCCTTGGCCCAGTCTCCACACCTGTGCAAAATTTCATCAAAATTCATCAACAACTTTTTGAGATATCTTGCAGACAAACAAGCAAACAAACATGGGCCATCACCAGCTCTCATTTGCAGAGGAAGCTATTGAGAGTCTCTTTGATGGATTAGAGTGGAGTGGTTTTGGACATAGTATTATTTGTCAGATTGTACTGTGCGTAATTTGTTTGGATTTCTTAAGATCCAACACACGTGTGGTCCATTCATGCAGGTGTTTCCACTTACTGTGCTTAATCAGATCTCTACTCGACTTGCATGTGGACACAGGGATGTTTGCCAGACCTCTCAGGTCTGCACTGTCTCATCAGCATATCCATGCTCCTAAGTATTGATCGTTTACAGAGAGATTAATCCAGAATCGAACTGTTGATGAAAACTGGTACAAAACTCATAAAGTAGACGGTCGGTATGACGAACATCAACCAACAGCTGCCTGCAGGTTCTTTAAAAGCTACATTTCAGGAAAAAACAAGAAAATTCAATAACTCACTTTTTTTGCTTGTTGCATCCGTACATATTGAGGTGGCATTTCCCAAAAATATGGTCATGTGACAGATTTTAGTGGCTGTCCAGTAGACTCCAATCATACTGTGTTGTTTTCTTTTAAACAAACCTGCTGCTTCTGGCTTCAGAAATTTCAATTTCCTTCACAGGAGCAGGGTTTGTGAGGGATGCTCAAATGTCACATGCAGGTTTTATGAGTCTGAGTTGTGACTAAACTCTGTCACAGGAATTAGCCATCTGTGTTCGTGTGTGTGTGTGTGTGTGTGTGTGTGTGTGTGTGTGTGTGTGTGTGTGTGTGTGTGTGTGTTCACAGGTTTTCCAATCTGTAGTGTTGCCAATGCTGACATGAACCTGGGCAGATAGTCAAGCACACAGAATCAGGAAGCTGATTTTGGTGATTGCTGACTCATGTCATCATTGGTATAACTATTACTGATCATTTATCTTTTTGAGCTCAGACTCTGCCCATTGCTCTCCCTAATGTTCATGAACTGTGTTTACATTGACAGTATAGGCTCCCTATTGGCTTGTGGGTCATTTAAGCTCAATATCCAACCATCCTGCGCAAACTTAAAGTACCAAAGACTCAGCTGTATCTTTATTTCTATTCTAATTCTAATATTCTAACGTGTGTCCTTATTTTACGTGCTGCTGTCAGCACATGTACTATATGTTCACTGGCATGTGCTTCTGACCCTTCTGGAGGATTTTGGTAAAAATGCAAATTTTCTGATTGCAGCAGCCAAAAGACCAAAAACACGAAATGGCGTACATAAAACAGAGAACAAGCTGATAGTACAAGTAAATATAATATGTCATGAGTATTTGTAAATGACTGCTTTAAAACATAAAAAGAAGATAATTGTAAAGAAATCAGAGGAATCAGTGGCGGTGAGCAGCATGTGTGAGCTATTCATTTACAGCCTGTACATTGGGAGGCACAGGAGAGAGAAGGGGGCAAGTGCGGGCACGCCGCTGGCTTTGACTGAATGCTTTACCAGAGGGCTTAAGTTTATGTGTCCGTGTTTGTGTGTGTGTGTGTGTGTGTGTGTGTGTGTGTGTGTGTGTTTGTGTGTGTGTGTGTGTGTGTGTGTGTGTGTGTGTGTGTGTGTGTGTGTGTGTGTGTGTGTGTGTGTGTGTTTGTGTGTGTGTGTGTGTGTGTGTGTGTGTGTGTGTGTGCACATGCAAGATTAAGATGTATTTCAAAGCTTCAACGCTGCTGTAGGGAATTTGGACTTAGCTTGAAGAAGCATCTTATCTCTTTCTCCTGTACGGTTCAGTGCCTAAATGTGTGAATGTGTACTTTTTTGTTTTTTTTTTGTTTGGGGGCGTACAGAGAAAAAGGAAATCAGATCTCATGCTTGTGGTTTTGCCGTCAGCTGCTTTCCTGTGTGGAGCTGTGTTGACTTAATGTGTGTTGGAAGTGTTTCAAGGTAAAAGTATCAGACTTTTAAGTAGTTAACCTTGTGTTAACTTTGACGTGATATATCTAGATTCTTACTTTGATTCTCACTTTTCAGAATGCCTTGAACTCCTGTCTTTTTCATTTGGTTGAAATTGTGGTTCCTCGTGTCCTCGTGGTCTGTGGGTTTTAGTTTTCAGGGCTATATTCATAAGAGAGCAAGCAATTATAATGGTCTTAAGATGGATAGTGGAGAAGAAGAAGCAGCTTTACTGGTCACAAACAATTATAATTAAATAATAGAATTGGTTCTCTGCATTTGACCCATCCCTGAGGAGCAGTAGGCAGCCGTTACAGCGCCCGGGGAGAAAATTGGGGTTCAGTATCTTGCTCAAGGACAACTTCGACATTTGGACTGCAGGGGCTGGGGATCGAACCACCGACCTTCTGATAAAGTGGACGACCAGTATCTTTCAAAATGTTACACATCAATTTCACACATGACCTGTTCCTCTCTCTCACACACCCTCATCTCTCACACTCTGTTTTAGTTTCTCAGGGATAATCAGAAGTGACGGCACCAGCCGCGCTACACGGGGCTGCCAAGAACGTGTTTAAATGTGCTGAGTTTAGTGCACCCCCAAAGAGCAGCCAGTGTTTCTGCATAAAAAACTGCTTCGATTATTGAGCTGTAAATTCAGATGTCTAAAGCCAGATTAGACAGCAGACATCCCTCCTGAGCCATCCCAAGTAAACTGTGTTATATTCATTCTGGGGTCTTTCTGGTGTCAGCCAGACAGATGTTCTGAAATACAAGTGTGTTATGTACACGTATTTATTTGACGGACACTTTTGTCCACAGTGGCGTGAAAATTAGGTACAATTACAGCCACGGTAAATCAAGGAGAAGGCCTCGAGAGTAACTCAGTAACTCTTCTACCTGATAACAGGTGCCACAAAGCTGGCTGATGTATGAAATTGTATAGAAGCGCCTTGCAAAAGAGCCATAGGACGAGCGAAATAAGAATAATGAGAGAGAGAGTAGGTGAGAGACTTGAGGTAAAGATACTCTGTGAGGTGAAAGCAATACGTTTTCTTCAAAATAGTTTTGCAATAGGCACAAATCCACGGATACAATGCAAAAACTCCAAACAGCTCAACATCTAATAATTTTCATTGTATTTGCCCTGTGCTGAAAACCTGTAATGTTATAACTAACAACTAGCAATTTTGAAGTGCCACTGGGGGGAGGCCCATAGTGTCAAACTTTGAAAGTGTTGTTTTATATTGTTTATTGGAGTATGAAAAGAACAAATTACTCAATTATATATCTGTGTTTGCATACAGTTCAACTACATTCAACAATGTAACTGGATAGTTGCTTGTTTACGAGGTATTAATTAAAGTAAACAAATATTGTAATGAAAAATCTACTTTTGAATTACAACATTTCTTTCTTTGTCTCATTGATTATCATTTATAAAAGAAAAACCTCGATAATTTCACTAAAGACATCTTTCTGTGCCATCACACTAACCAAATTAAAGTGTCCTAATAACGGGCAAAGCATCAGCAGAGAGACGCCTGAAGAAGGCAGACAAACTAACTCGGTTAGGCAGCGAGGTCGTGCCTTCCTTACTGTGCACATTGAAGTGTCCAAATCTGAAACAGCTCCATATTGTGTGTCTTAATCCACCAGACCCTGATCGCTTTACATCCACTGAGTAATTTCAGCAGCCTGCCTAACAATGTGGATGTGTGTTGTGTTTTTTCCCCCCCCCCAGCTGGGCCTGTGCATCAGCAGGGCATCTGCATCCGTGCTGAACTTAAACTGCAGCTTGGTCTTGTTGCCCATGTGTCGCACCCTGCTCACCTTTGTCCGAGGAACACACGTGGTAAGAGAGAGACTGCAGGACGACTGGATGTGGAAAGAGGGTCATTTGATGTCATGTTGGTCTCACTGTGAAATGTTGACCTACTTTTCGTAGTGAGTTAAATTAGCGATATTTTTGATGGAAAGAACAGGCAAGACAACAATTAAAATGTCAATAAATAATCGTTAAAGATCCACAGCCGCAGAGATATTGTTGTCTACATTCACACTCCTGCAGGTATCAAGCAGAAAGACTCGCAGACTGCTGGACAAAAGCAAGACGTTTCATGTGGCCTGTGGAGTTGCCATCTGCATTTTCTCTGGTAAAAACGCATCCGTCGTCATGTGTCACACTGTTTGTGATGTCAGTGTATCTGTGAGAAGTGCGCTGGCTCAGCATTCCTAGGGTACCAGTTGTGATGTCCGTCCAGCTGGCGATTGGTGGTTTTATTGTGTAGTTGTATGTGTGTGTGTGTGTGTGTGTGTGTGTGTGTGTGTGTGTGTGTCTGTGTGTGTGTCTGTGTTGTTGCTCTTGAGAGTCTCCTCTCATGACATCATTGGAGCTTCTAGCAGCTGTGTGTCCACTTCCTCCTCTTATTCATTCATGTCTGAGAGGCGTGGCTTCATGTCAGTCCAGTAACATGTGACTCTTTTTCTCATGAAACGTCAGCAGAGGCCATGTACAGCTGGAAGCAGTTATTCAGCCCTCATCGTGTCCGAGGTTTATTGGCAAACTATCCTATTTGTCAGCTGTTTGCAATAATCAAATCACACAAGAACAGTTTAGATAACTCAATACAGCAGATATTAGGAGTGTTGTTCCCAAATATATTGTACATGATGCCACTTTTACGAACTGCTGCAGTCTCAAAACGATTCAACCCCTTAATGTAAAGTGTCTCTAGTGCTTCGTAGTGCACCTCTTTGCAGCTATGACCTGCTGCAAATGTGATACATGGCCTGATACCAGCTCCTTGCAGCATTGCTGAGGAATCTTAGCCCATTCCTCCAGGGCAAAGGCCTCTAGTTCTGTAATAAAGTGCTGCAACCGCCTTCTTCAAATCCCACCACAGATTTTCTAAGCGATTCAAGTCAGGCGACCGTGACGGCCACCCTAGAAGGTTCCAGGCATACCAAGCCTCGGTTTGCTTCGGATCATTGTCCTTTTGGAACGTCCAATGACGCCCGAGCTTCAGCTTCCTCACAGATGGCAAGACGTTTTCTTCTAGGAATTCCTGATACTTGATGAAATCCACCCTCTACACGCTGCAGGTTTCCAGTGCCTGACGAGGCAAAGCAGCCTATGAGCATCACCGAGCCAACGCCATGCCTCACCGCAGGAAGGGTGTTCTTTTCAGAATATGGTTCATTCTTCCTCCTCCAGACATATCGCTGATCCATAGAGCCCCAATCCATGGAGCTCATATTCAAATTTAGGCCTTAACAGAGATAAACTTGGGGTCTTAACTGCTAAAGTAAGTCTATGAAAGTTGGCACAGTGTTTTGACAACATCTGATTTGCAAAATGTTTTAAAAAAAACAACCCTTCAAATCTCTTGCATTGATGAACAATGGGGCTTGACTAATCTTCCTTCCAGCTGTACATATGCACACATGCTGTGTGCTCTTCCTTGCAGTAACCCAGTCATTGTATAAAGGGATCTGTTCTAAATATCTGTTGACTTGTAACATCCTGACAGTGGCTCATGAGTGTTGGAATGTAACACTTCATCTGGCCTCTAGAGACAAATCAGTTGTTGTCTACCCAATACCAAGCAGCTTAATGCAATCCATAAAAGCTTTACATTTCACCAAGGGCCTCTGAATCTCCTACATAGCATGTAGAGGGTGGTGAATGGGTTTATTTTAAAAGGATTCCTCAGCAATTAAGTAGTTACTTCCATAAAGTTTGTAAGCAACACTGGGCAAGAAACCCTGACTTTAGTCCCCCCCCCCCCAAGTAGAAACAGCAGGGATGAGGCAGAGACATAGAGAAGAAAGAGAGAGAGAGAGAATAAGGGGAGGGAGGCAGTGGTAATGAGAAAGGATGTGTGAGAAAAAAAAGGACCCTTGTGTCTCATGATTACGCCCTCTAATTCCATCAGCTGTCGAACGGCTGCATGGTTAGTCTATGATGTCAGGGAGCATGTGTGTGTGTGTGTGTGTGTGTGTATGTGTGTGTGTGTGTGTGTGTGTGTGTGTGTGTGTGTGTGTGTGTGTGTGTGTGTGTGTGTGTGTGTGTGTCTGTGTGTGTGTGTGTGGGCCAGTGAGTCAGGAGGATGTTTTGCTGACTTTCTGCTGAATAGACAAAGAGATGTTTGTACGAGTATCCGCTAGCAGTTCATTTTGACCTTAGTGTTAGTGTGTGTTTGAAGCAGATGTTCTCTTTAACTGCTGGTGTCTGTGCACAGAAACCTGTGTTTCCCATCAGTGCTGAGTAACCCTTTCTCTTCATCTGTAGTTGTGCACGTGTCTGCCCACCTGGTAAATGTTTTCAACTTCAGTGTAAGCTACTCAGAAGACTTTCCTGCTCTCAATCTGGCTCGCTACAAAGGAGAGGTGAGCGGCAAACTTGCACACGTTTGAACTCACTTGTGAGGGCCCTCGTGAGGTGATTTTGGGCCAAACAGTTCCCAGGACTCTCTGAGAGGAACCGCTCACTCACTAAACACATGCAGGGGCTTTTCCCCCGCCCTGTTTGCATACTTACTAGCAATAGGAATGCTAAAGCCGGGTTCCCTCAAGGTCTTAAAAAGTCTTCAAATTTGACCATCTTAGTTTTAGGCCTTAAAAAGCCTAAAATACATTGAGGTGTTGTGCATGATGTCTTGAATATGTTTAGGTATGTCTTAAATATGTTCATTTAATGACACTTCTACAGTGCTCATTCTCTGAGTTTTGTTGTAGAACATACACACAAATACACTACTGTGTCCACACCGTCTTGTGAATAAATTAATTGACTTATTTTAGAGAAACCTACTCTAAAGTTGGAGCTACAAACGCCACTTCTGTGGCCACAATTCAAGGACACCTCTAACCCCAGATCTTACCTTAACCTCCAGGCAGAGTTTTGCTTGATACAGACTAAGGCATTCTTGAAACATGTTGCCTGACCTCATCTGAAAGCAATAGTCACTGATTCCTGCACTCCCGGCCAATGCATAACATAGGCCATGCTTTCCATGCTGTCTTTTGAAGAAAGAAATTGTCCTCTTGTATTGAAGTTTGAACTTTGCTGGGGGAGGTGCTGTAATGTTCCCATCAGCATCATTTAGTTTGAAGTGTAGTGATAACCTTAAACCTAAAAGCATTAACCTTAATCAATCATCCAAAAATGCCCTTACTTTGAAGAAGCAGGCGGTAGAGGATGTAGCATGTAATGAGCATACATTTTAATAAAGCGATTGGTTGGAATGACGCCTGCAAACTGGGCTGGCTGCACCTGCAAGATTTTAATCTCAGAATAGAATAGTTAAAATAAATGCACACAAATAAATATTTCTTTTTGTGTTTCCTCCCAGGACCCCAAGCAGATCATTTTGACCACAAGTAAGAACAAGCATACGTATACAGTATTGTGTGTGTTTTTACATGTGCAATAATGAAGGTTAATTAGATTGTGTGATAATATAATCATCATCAGACAACTCCCTTTGAGAACGAGGTCATGCATGTGTCCTGAGATGTTAGAGTCTTTAGTGACTTAGTGTCTCTGCTCTCTCATTGGCTAATTCTCTTCAGTCCCAGGAGTCACGGGTGTCCTGCTGGTTCTCATCCTCTTCTTGATGTTCTCGTCCTCCTCCTACTGTGTAAGGTAGGTCAAACTGAATCACCTTTTAACAATCACCATCATCATAGTTTGTGTGTTTGTTATGTGCGCTGCCATGCTGCATGTAGCTACTGTATCTATTGCAATATACAGGTACGGTAAAACGATTTGTAACTCTCTCAATGTCTGAAAAATCAATTCTTACATAGTATAAAATCATCTTAATGATATCTGTGGGATATCTTTGTTCATTGTGTTAACATAGTTAATACTACTATGGTCTTTTTCCTTACCTATACGTGTCTCTCTGTGTCATGTCTGTGTGAGCTGATCTTTTGTGTGTGTGTGTGAGAGAAATGCAAATGGGAACCATTAGGAGACAAGGAGCAAAATCCCGCTAAGTGTTTGACTCACTGCTTTGTCATTACTCAGTTCATAGTGGGTCACCCATTCTCCATGTGCGTGTGCGTTTACTCCTGCAGGTGTGTGCGTGCATGTCCTCTCTTTGCTTTCTTCAGTAATTAAACAGAGGAAAGAGGTTTTTCCAGATCACTCAAAGCTTTAGATAAGAGTGTGGGTAAGTGGCTGTAGTGGTGGGGTGAAGGTTGTCGCTCACCAGAAGAACATCTACACATCATAATGAGTCACAATCCAGATCCAGGGGTGTTAACACAATGCTGACAATGTTACTAATATATTCTGTGCATTACAATACCTTGCATTAGCATTTTTATGAGCATAACGCAAAAGCTGCTCTATGTGTGTCTCTTTGTGTTTATGTTCACATCTCCCATAAAAGAGATGCATTTTGATATTTAGGGAATTGTAAGCATTTTATTCATTTATTTACTATTATTTTGAAAAATTTATTTTTTTTCTCTAATATGCATTTTACAAGAATTGCATTAAACAGGGACAACTTAACTGTCTTTCTTCAAATGCATCTGTGGCGGGGGATCCTGAGCATTTCATGCTCACTATTTACTACAGTATATCCATGGAAGAGGAAATGAATACCTGATGTGCCCATCTGTAAACCAAGGCAGGGTAAAGAACCCTACTCTAGTTTGTCCGTGTGAGCATGGGATGGCCAAACTAAAGCTCATTGGTATAGGATCAATATTGTAAAATAGCAAATTAGCATAGAATTTTGTTATTTTAAAGTGAAGTACAATTTGACATAAAATATATCTATCTATATAACTATATCTATCTATCTATCTATATATAATCTTTCTTAACTGTCATTTCTCATGAAGCAGAAAAAAGAAAAGAAAATGTTGAGAATAAAAATAGTCTCACGGATCATTAGAATTTTTTGACGTCTTTATTTTACTCAGCACCTCCACCCCCAAAGGGAACAACAGCCCAAACCTTTTTTTTTTTAACTTGTATTTAACTTTGGGTACTTGCAAAATGTTAATTATGTGAGGTTAACATGCTCAGGCCTTGTAGTCTCTTTGTACAGAAACATGAAAGAAGTTGCAGTCAGAGGATGAATACAGGGCGTGATGATGTTTATGGGGGGATCGTCGTGTCTAATGACCCCTCTAATCGTGACCTCTGATGTTCTGCTTACTCAGGCTCTGAGCCTGGAGTCTGTGTATCTGGTCGTGAACAAACTCCAACCTTGTGCTCTTCTTTTTTTGTCGCTCCTCTTTTTGTGTCTCTTGTTTCCTTATATCAAATTTCCATTTAATTATTTTAACGGTCACATCTATTTCTTCTCTTTTAAAACATCCATATTATCCTGTTTTTAGGGTGTCCAACTATGAGATCTTCTGGTACACACACAACCTCTTCATTGTCTTCTATATCATCCTTATGGTGCACATGGTCGGGTAGGTCTCAGCCCATTGTGTGTTTGTGTGTCTGTATGTGGGTTTATCTCTACACGAGTCTGTTTTTCTGCACTGCTGGCACATTTAGTCTCCATCTCAACCTCCAGAAGACAAGGCTTTGCTTCACAAATGACTGTCAGCAAATATAGGAGACTCCCACTGATAGCTGGAGACTGGACTTTTTTGTGCAGGAATTTCTTTACTTGCTCTCTCTTACAGCCAATCAACTGTAGAACATGTGCATGTTCTCTTTGTGCAGTGTTTTATTGTTTTTAAATTTAGTGGGGTCAAGTTTTATTGATTTTTAAATCTTTCAAATGGTTGTATTTGTTTTTTATATTGTCTTGATGCTAATTTGTCAGACTTACAAACACATACAAACGCAATCGCTTTTACTTTACAGGCAAATTTCCTGTATGCATGATCTGTGTGCATTTGTAAGTTTCAACAGGATTCCGCAGTGTCAATAAAACAAGTGTATTATTACAGAAGTATCACCGCACATTAATATGTCCTTGGATGTGACTTTATGGTCTTTTTCAGTATCCGTACCTCATTCATCCTAAAGGTTGCTCTAGAATAACCAAGCTAACATCAGTTTACCTCTTGTATTTTCCACCAGAGGAGTTCTGAAGTATCAGACGAACATAGAGGCCCACCCTCCTGGCTGCCTCAGAGCCAATCAGAGTGGCACAGAGCGGCAGGGCGAGGAGATGGAGCAGGGTGAGGATGAGGAGGGGAGATGCAGAGAGGAGGCTCACTTCCAGCCACACTACCCCCAGGTCTGTGCGAGTGTGGGTGGTATATATCTATGAAACATATCTTTCCATTTAGTATCGTGCCTGTGTGTTTGTACCTGTGTTTATCTGTGTTGAGGTGGGTGTGTTGAGTATTTGGGAGGTGTTGGTCATGTTTATTATAGGTGTAGTGTTGTAAGGGAGGGGGCAGGCATCCTCTTTCTTCATCAAGGTCTGTGATTGTGCGTGTTTCTCCCTGTGCATGTGATTATGCGTTTGCACATGGTCGTTAAACAAGGACCTGGTTCCATAAAAATCACCCTTAAACCTGATTGTGCGCTGCAGGCTTTATGGGAGTTGTGAGCGATTAGTCTCCAATAGGTAACTGCCAACAGAAGGAAAAAGAAACACCACACACTGTGATAAAAAGGTAGAGAGGTTTTGCTTGTATTCACATGAATATGCTCTCTTTGGCTCAGTTTGATTCAGAGAAGGCTTGTGCTTTTATGAAACGAGTTAGAACGCTGCAAAGACGAACAACGATACAAACAGGCTAAGATTCCCAAAGCTTCCTGTAGCAGGACTAAAGCTGCACTTTTTCCATGTTGCACATGACTAAGAGCAGCCTTATAAAAGAAAGTCAGCTTTAGGAGTTTTTGTCAACTAAGATGTGTTCAACGGGAGATATTTGCATCTGTTTTCAATAAAAATATCTTTATGGCATTAAGCTTTATTTATGCTTAATTTTCATTTTTCTGGCGTGACCGTAATGCAAGTAACAGGGGCAAACCATCATGGATGCTTTAAGTGTGAATCAACAGGCCAACAATGGTGTCAGTGGTGTTGATTATATCATCTCTAGCTAACTGAAACATGTCTGCAGAAGCTGATGAGCTTAAATATTTCATATTTAATGACCTAGAAGTTTATCATTATTGATTTCCAGATGCTCAGAACAAGAAGAAGAAAAAACAATCTTTACTTAAGTAGATATAATCTGTGGGAATCTGTGACCTCTCTACAGGTCTGTACAGAGAAGGGTGTTTAAGCAATGGGTCAAACAAGCAGGGTGGCTGCTCCAACTTCACGTTAGACTTTTTAACTTTAGTGCTGAGGCCAAAATCTTTAGAGGCTTGAAAGAAAAAAGCCACATGAAGTCACATTACTCTACTTTTGGTGTTATTTGTGCTCCTCTGTCGGTATGTGTAGACCTGGCTTTGGGTGTCCGGTCCTCTCTGTATCTACTGTGCCGAGCGTTTCTATCGTTACATCCGGAGCTGTGACCCGGTTACCATCGTGACAGTC